>CM022404.1:34316049-35516049 GCA_011833715.1 Carcinoscorpius rotundicauda | reverse complement strand
CCGATTCGGGGGTAATCCTTAAATCTCTTTCAACTATGACTCCTCTAGAAGTATTCAAAGTGGAATGAGGAATAACATCAATGGGTATGTTCCCCAAGGCCTTTAATGTCAGGAGTTTGGAATGCTGTGATGAAGATGGTTCCAGTAAGATGTCACCTAAACGTAGCTTTTTTTTTTGTAATCGATCTATAGGAGCCAGCAAGCCCTTCTGAATAAAAAATGGGGACATTTGTCCTACAGGTTTGTCACTTAAGGAAAACAAAATTAAGAATCGCAGGACAGATTCAAGTGGTGAGTTAGGCTGTACAGATTCATCTGTACATGGTCGTTTTCAAGTAGTCGGGTTTTTCTCAATGGTTTCAAGTTGTTTTTTTGTTTTAGGAGTACTTAATAAATAGACATTTTTTTCGATGTCCACCGACCCCACCCATCATGGAGCCCTACAAGGGGACGCACTACAGTGCCTTAAGGGTACTGCAGCGACGCCAGGGTTTCGTGAGCACAATACCCGAACACCAGGGTCAGACACAATGTCCACAACAACCGTTGTGGACGTCCTATGCTGGTACTCAGTTGACCTTGGCGCAAATTGACTCGCCGATTGATCCTAGGTGGGCCACTCCAAGCCCGCCCGTTTACAGGAATTCAAGGCCAAAGTGGTGCGTTAGAGTTGGACCCCTCAACCACCGAGATTCTCTCCTCCCCTTCAGGGGTTTCCACGCACGGTAAATGCGCAGATGAATGTTTAGATCCCGGATGAGGTAAACTAAGAACAGAACCTTCTCTGAGGTCGGTCCCCTCATCACGTACAGAAATCCACATCGAGGGGAACATGTGTGGTATACACACTGAAAAAAGGTAGGCTTCGATTAATTTGTAGAATATATATATATAAATTCAAAGCAATTCATTAACAATATTGACAGAGAAGATCTTACTAAAATTTGTGCCAGTTTTAAAAAAAGGAACAAAATAGTATTTTTCAACACATTACATTTGACAAATATAGCTACGACGTTGTGAGTGACGCATTTCACCGTGATCACCCCTTTCTCAGCACAAGGAGTGGACACTTACAAGCGGAACCTGACATTTGATATTTTATTACTTATGTCTGTAGATACGTGTATAAGACAGAACAGATGTATATCTGATATTTTGCTACGCTTATTTTCTTACTCATTACCCTAAACCTGTTATAATCTCATGCAGGCGTACAATATTTATTTCATGTACTTGGTTGTCCAGCCCAGCTTTTCTAACAGAGTCACCAGAGCGTGACAAAAACTGTGTTGGCATGCGCAACAGTATACTTGGAACTCAAACGTATCATCACTTTCCAATTAAAAACCATTCTTAGAATTAACTTTTTTTTTATTAATGTAGGAAAAAGAGAAGACACGAGCTGGAGTTTTACATCGAACACAAGTCTAAACTAAGTATTTTATCCTAGACACTCATCTCAGTTTTAATAATATAAACAAAAGAAAAAACAGTATGCTGCTACATTAAAATCCAAAATAAAAACAGAATTTCTTAGCTGTATAATCGTTTACTAAAGAAAAATTCCAAGGTTATATATTGTGGTTTTGTACAAGACAGAGTCAAATCTCTTAGTGTTGTGAGTGCTACAAACTACGTTCTACTCCTAGTTCACATTTCTTAAAGTGTATTTGTAAGGACTGCTTAAGCGCCTGAAATCATTTTCTCTGGAGCATAAAATAAAGTTAATTTAATGGCTTAGGAATCCTCGCAGATCTGAGTTTTCAACTTGCACTTTATGCACACGTACTAAAGGATCAGTTCAGTGATTCCTAGAATAACAAATATAAAACCTAGTTTTGAATTCTGAAAAGAAGAAATGCTATCAGTTGGCACTACACATTGCTGAATGGGATTTATCTGGCTGGCTCTTGTTGAAAGAGCGGAGCGTGTTCGGCGGTATCTTAACTCTGGACTCTTATGACTGGCACCCCGATACACTAATCACTATGCCACAAAATTTGTTTAAATGTCTATACGGTGCAGGTTCGAGTAAAGGAACAATAAACTTGGTAATATACGAGATTAAGCTAACGCTGAATGGATACAAGTGTTCAAATAACTTATTTAGTTTGGGTTTGTTGCTTTACCCTCCACACATACTGGACACTGACTTGTTACAATGAACTGAACTATTTGTCGCTTTGTTTGCCATACGAACTTCCAACTGGTTTCTAAAAGCATGCAAGCAAAAGCAAAGATGATTATGTAGCAATATGTTAAACACACCCAATGCAGACAAGGCCTTTCACCAAATACCAGGGTTTATTAAGCTGGCCGGGCACCATTTATATCATCAACTATATGAACTGGGTTAAATAAGTGGTTAGTACAGTACTGAGACTTGGGTCAGTGTGCCTAATTTAAACAATTATAGTAAAGAGTCTGTACACTGATGAAACAAAGGTGTTTAGTTATTTCATTTGTAACTGTTTTAGTCTCCAAAATTAATGTTAAACAACACGATACAAGTTCCCGGATGTGGCTTTACTGTGGTTTCATTTGTTGGCAGTAACTTCAAGGAATTAAAGTATAATTAATAATCGCCAACATTACTCATCTCACGTGAAAACTGAAACACTTCAATACATTTAATTATTAACCTAGACATCATGGTGAAGTTGCACGTCTTCAGTGTCATCTGAGTGTGAGTAACATCAGTTGAGTCACAACGAAACTAAATACGATACACATGCGCATGTACTAGTTTCTCTATGGATGCTGTGAGGTTTGAGCAAAATGTTGTAAAAAATAATTATAATAAATATTTACATCACACGTTATAAAAGTTTTAAACTGTTCTATACCATTTCATTTGAAGCTTATTGAGGGTGGGGACACCTTTATGGCTCCTTAGCTACGCCACTGTCAATTAGGCTATAAAATGTTAAGGATGCCATGGAAATTGTAAACTACGTGTACGGCATGTTTCGAGCAAGTAAATACATGGCATATACGCAAGACTTCCAATGGAATTGCTTGCAGTGAATAGGACCAGTTATGGTAAAGGTCTCACAAGTTTAATGTTCTTTATCAAAATAACTATTTTTCTCTGAACGGGATACGACATTAGAACACTTGGACATATAGCCGCCACATTTTTAAATATACAGCGGTAATCAAGTTTTTAATCAAACATCTGCCAGTGTGCAAATATTCCATATCAAGAACTCTGCCACTCAGTATAATGTAGCTATGATTTTTTATATATACAACGAAACATCAAGTTGAACATATTAACTACTGAGTATTCTGCAAATTAAGTTTATTTTACAACACATTCAGGTTTAATTACCGAGAAATACTTTAAGTTATAATTACGGAATATAAAAGTAAAAAAGTTAGTGCTAATCTTTAGTAAAGAACTTATAATGTACAAAATGAGTTAGTTTTTGGTCCCAGCAATTTCAAATGAAACCTTTTACTGATCTAGGGCGCTTTTATATTAAATTACGTAATACAAGGCAATATAGTCAATAGCGTGACAGCATACAGTTCATAAAAAGAAAACGCTACACTGTTACTCTATTTTAGCTCAAGGTTAAGAATATTAAATGTTTCGAACGTAAATACCGCTCGTGCGACTATTAGTAGAATAGGAACTTGAAGTTTTATTTTCATCATAATGCAAGTACGCACACAAAAAGGAGTCACGTCATTATTAAATCATTAATTCATCTAACGTATAATACGGTACAACTTAATGTATTATTCTTGACTACTATTCCATAGGAAATTTTTCTCCTCTGAAAACTGAACATGAAATCATTTCGAGTTCCCATTTCTCAGCTTAAATAACACAACATGTATATAAAATGGCTGCTTTGAGTACCCTATCATAACGGCTCGGCATGGTCAGGTGGTTATGGCGCTGGACTCGTAATCTGAGGGTCGCAGTTCGAATTCCCATGAGACCAAACATCCTTGCCCTTTCAGCCTTCGGCTAGCTTTGCGCGAAATTCAAAAACAAACAAGCAAACTGTATCAATTAAAGAACTATCCATTAAATGTTATAAATGGTGTATATAATTACAAGCTCTAAAAATAATTTTGAAATAAGATACTCCTATTAACAGGACTCATTAAAGGCAGCTGTCAAAAAGGTACACAAAGAATACTTCGGTACTAGTCAGACTCAAATGATTTACATACGAGTCAAAGAGGCAAGGAAAAGGCTTGGGTAAGTTAAAATCTTTGAACGAAGGAAAACCTTGGGCCCTGTCAGTAAAAAAAAAAAAAAACACGTATAAAGGGTGAGTGGGCACGAGTCAGAAGCAGGAAAACGTAAAACCTCAGTACGAGTTGTAAACAAACAAGATCTGGATACGAATAAGAAAAAGGCTAAAGCCAGAAAGTGACAAAAGAAATGCCAAGTTTTGATAAAAATATTCTCAATCTCAGGTAAAAAGTTGTATTCTGAGATCACAACATTTACTCTCTGTAACTCACCTTAGTTTCTTAACAGGAAAAATGTCTCTACAAAAGCAACACTAAATACAACTGTAAACTTCAAACAAAAAAAGCCGTATGCTCTACTTCATGTAAGTTTGCGCGATGCCTCACCAAGGCTTGTCAGCACTCTCACACAGATTGTGTACGATTAATTAACCATGTCTACCACGATAAACATTCTGAAAAAAAATATTTTTGATAAGGAAGTCTGGGATCTTAAGTCTCAAGTATCGTTTTACACATTGTAATGAGCTTTCAATATTTCTAAAAAGTTTGTTTTTGAATTTCGCACAAAGCTACTCGAGGGCTATCTGTGCTAACCATTCCTAATTTAGCAGTATAAGACTAGAGGGAAGGCAGCTAGTCATCACCACCCACCGCCAACTCTTGGGCTACTCTTACCAATGAATAATGGGATTGATCGCAACGTTATAACGCCCCCACGGCTGAAAGGGCGAGCATGGCTGGCGCGACGGGGATGCGAACTCGCACGCCTTAACACGCTTGGCCATGCCAGGCCTTCCTTAAAAGAAATGGATCAAAATTTTGCTCGAAAAATTTTATGAAGTATCTAATGGAACTAAGTTATTAACAAAAAGCTGAAAATAACTAGTAGCAATATTGTAAAGCTATTTGTAGCTCGTTTTGGGGCTCAAATCCAAAACTCTTTTCACATTTATTGATAAGATCATGCATGCCATTTTATATTTCAATAAGCGAATAATTTATTAGTGGTGCAGCGGCCAAAAAGATACTAACTTTTAAAAGGTAAAATAATATATCAGTCCTCTTGGGAAACATTTCCACTGGTTGTTTCTAATAGTATTTAATAACCATTCACATTATGCGTGTATTGGACCCAAAATAAACACATGACATTAAGTCCTACCTAAGCGACACCTCTAGACCATAACTGGTTAATTAGTTAGAAACATGGTACACATTTGTTAGTTTATGGCTTTAAAATCGATTAGATTATTTGATATCATACATACATTCACACTTTTCAAAACATTTGTTAGTATAAAAATTTCGAGCAAAAACTACACAAAGGCTATCTGGGAATATCTGCGACTAATTATGAACTGATAGACACGAGTTAAGACAACTTGTAAACATCCACCGCCACTCTCTTCTTACAGAAATGTGTAATTTAATTGTTACTCTAATTGCACACCAACCACCACAAAGAGCAATGTGCGTTTTCGAGGTAACAAGGTGCAAAATGAGAATCCCGTTTCACATTCCAGACACGCCAAATTCTTATCACGTCCAGTACTTTAAATTATATAGCCTTTTGATGTCACAACCATAGTTTTTATTTAACTCATTGTGCTTGACCAATCAGAAATATGAGAGAGTCAGAAGGTGCATCTTAACAACGCAGCTTCAGATTAAAACTGTAACATTAAATCTGAGCGTGTAGATGCTGATTTTTTGTTGTGTTTGTTTTAACCACACGTCCTTGATGCAAAAGCATCTTCAATAAAGTTCAAGTGATTCAATAAATTGGAATTATACGACTTATGCCATGTTTACTCGAAGTCGACTGTTAATGGGGCTCCACCAGAACGTTAGTAATCATACACTAATGTTCTCAATCCATGGCCGGTTGAACAAGATTCATTTAATAAGAAACAGTCAGCAATGTAAACAGTATAAATCGTGACACACAATCAAAGTCTATGCGTGTAGTATTTCAAACTAAACTGCATTTTTCCATCCGTACTCAAAGTTATCTTGGCACAAGCTATAGTATTTATTATAACCGTATGGGAAAAAACACCGAAATCAAGGCTAACTTGATGAACAATAACCTACTTTTTATAATACAGCCAAATGAACCTAACGTTTAATCTTCCAACGCAATACCAGTCCATGCAATGTATAGAAAGATTCTAATGCCAGCACTAAAGTTTTACTTTAGGAATATATCGTTGATAATTTATTATTACTGGCTAAACATGTGTATGATCAGTAATGTTTTCGAAGATGGGGTTCTGTCATTAGTCCAGTTACCAGTCTAAAAACCATCCTTTACGGTACGATTAAATATTTTTTTAAAATAGGTGCAAAACTAATGAAGCAATCAAAAAACTTGGGGCTTCAAAGAATTCCAATCTTCACATATTCCAGTACCGACAATCGTCACGTGACAGCAGAATTCCTTTTTTAAATAAGAAATCTCCATTTTTTTTAGATTAAATTAATTTCAAATATTTATTCACTGTCAGTGAACAGTAATCTAACTTTCCGGCGTCCTATTTTACACAAGGCTTTCTTTCGCCTCTTCACCTATGAATCATCTCTTGGTCTCTCTCGTTCCCAGACGGAAATTTCAAGTACCCTTTCTACAATTACAGTAACCACGTGAGTGCATGCATACAAGATTATCGAATTAAACTGCTTTTGTGTGTATTATCAAGAAAAGTGGACGATGGGAGAATATTTAATCATCTACAAAATATTTGTTTGAATTTCGTATCAACTTTAAAAACAAAATCTTAAATATTTCACTTTACTTCTAGTTAAACATTAAAGAGTATCCATTAAAGTAGGGAACGTGAATGTTCCAGTCCAAAATGAAATAAGTAAATCGATAAAGCAGGCAGGAAACATTGATACCTGAGAAGTTCACTTTTACAGCTTCTCACCTGAGGGTGCAGTATGAGGTCATAGTCTCAAAACAGTCACAGATGTTCCAAACATGTGAAGCTCAGTAAGCTACAATGACTAATCATGGAAGTGGAAAATCAACTACCTATCACCAATATAAATAAACTTTCCACAGTTATAAACAACTGGAAATATGGCTAAATTAACTGCAGAGGCACAGAACTGAAGAGCTGAGCTCATTACAAAACTGGTGGTTTCATTGTTTTGGATATCTAAAGAATGCTATACAAGGTCTAGGTGCTAGCTGCCCCTAATTTTAAACTTACTGATAAGATAAAAAGTAGCCAGTCAACAGTGCTTATACAAAATTTAAGATTATTCAAAGCAAGTAAAATTTGAACTTAATCTTATAATGCACTGAAGCTCCAGGAACACTTTTGTTAATGGTAATATGGTGCTAATCACATATGTTGAGGCCAAAAAGTGATGCAATACATATTTCACTAATGTCACCAAATGGCTTAAACATATCACACAACTCAATTCCCAAAACTATTTTATCTTAAACTGTAAAAGATCAGAAAATAGTTCTACTGATTTGCTTGCACTTGTATCTTACTTTCCAATTCCCTTTAGAATTTGGATCAAGTAATTCCCAGAGATGCCTAAACCATCAATTATGTTAATAAACAGGGGGGGGGGAATTGGATTAATAAATCAAGGTTAAAATAATGAAGAGAAAAAAAACCAAGTTAGAGTAAAAAGTATCAAATACATGATGATGCAGAAGAAAACAAACCTGTACATGCGCAGAGTTTTACAAAATAATATAAAAACAATATAATAACAATTGTTTCTGAGTCAAGAATGGTAATGAAAGAAGATCTAAAACCCTAAAGAACCTTTACATAGTAGAAGCAGACACGTGAAGAAATGGATATGTTTTAGGAAAAAAAAATGTAAATACTGGTTAATTACAATCATTGCATCATGTAGGTTGAGTGTATCACTGTCAGTTATTTGAAATGGCTCTTAGCATGTAAATTGATTTGGAATTTTTTTCTGTGCTACAAAAATACTCATCTGCATTTAATAAAATATCAGGACTGCTGTTTATCTGTATTTTCAAAGATACACCAAAGATAATAATGTATATTTCATTACAAAATATGTATGTCAAACTCTTCCCTCAAGAAGATGGTGTAATGATCTCAGTTAAAGTTATGAAGTTGATTAAACAAGTCCCACTCTAAATGGAAGGGACACTGTTGAAAAAAACATATGTAATATCTTTAATTCCAAAATAATTATTTTATTGCTTAAAAAACTATCCAAAAGTAAGGGCAATTTTGAAAGTCTTACACTTTTTTGGTGTTGTTGTAACCTATGAAAATTTGTTATAGCCACATTTGAAAACATTTGCAGTATGTCACAGTTGAAGTTTTGGTTTGCTTATCTAGTAATGCAAAAATATAAACCAAATATCATTTGCTAAGGTACTGAAAGTACACTATACTAAAAAAAAATATTGGGATCACATATTTCAAGAAGGAAAGTGATGTTTACCTGCAACTTCCATTTTGACAAGAAATGAGATCACGTCGGGCATTATTAAGACTTGACAACAAATCTTCCAACATTTAGCAGGATAGCTCATAAATTCTGTACAGCAGCTATCATGTAATGGTATTTTAGGATCTGATCAAAAGGTGGTTTATCTTTAGAAAATTCCTATCAATCCAGGCAGTGTAACATTGTCCAGGATGACATTATGTTATTAAACATTCATAGTTATCTTGATCAATACAAAAAGTCCAGACTAAAGAAACAGATGCAGATCATGATATTTTACAGTTAGGAAGATTCATATACATCCAAAATATTCTGTAGGTTGCTTAAAATTTGAACCCGAAGATATGTACTATCCATCTTTCAGTTCTAAAAGCACAATGAAAAGTGGCACATCTAACTTAACAGTGCTGAGCAGATTAAAGGTCAAAGCTTGTCTATAAAATATAGCAGAATAATATTCTCTACCCCAACTGGATGTTCCGGCCTGTAGCCTCTAACTCTTACAATACTAAGGTTGTGATTTATTGTCAGATATGCAAAAGCCCTTTACAATACTTATTTCATGAAACTGTTCAGTGAATTCAGAAAATATCTCTAAAAAATGTAACTGACTACAAAGACCTTATGATTATAATTCCACTAAGCTTTTTACTATTATTAATCTTAGTTAAATATAACAACTAAACTGATTTAAAAAAAACAACATCAGAAATAATAATTTTAAGTACTCTGTAATAGAAGTACTATCCACAAACATTTACAGTATAGGTTTCACATGGAACCAAGTTGCCACTCTGCAATATCAATAATTCCACTACTGTTACAAAAATTCATCCATGTGCCTATTTCTCCATCTCTCTAGAGGGAATGACAAAGATGGGAAACAAGTTCAATTACTAAAAGGGTATTTGAAAAGCTAAGGTTTACATAGAAGACTGATGGGAAGATGAGCCAATTTGACAGATTTGGAAAGAAAATGAGATGAAGCAGTTCTTACAAATAAGCCCGAGAAAGTCTCAAGCAGCTTAAGAACACAACATATTACATTTCACTACAAAAATATATGTCATCCTATCCACCTATCATTTACAAAAGCATAACCTTCTTACATAACCCTCTGTTTATATTATGCATTGTTAACCTGTTCAAAAGTTTACTTATAAATCCGGACATGTTACTTAGGGGAGTTTTGATATTTTAAAACTTTAATTTTTTAGCTCATGCAGCAAAACTGAGAGAACTGTAAAGAATTTAAAATGTTTGTTTATTAAATCAACTATATGTCAGTTAGGCCTCAAGTGATATTTTTTGGTAGACCTTCATAAAAGTATAAACATCTCAATTGTGCATCAATATTCATATAGTTTTGAAATTTTGTTCCAGTCCTATAAAAATACAGCAATATGGCCTTTAAATGTCTTGAAAGATAGTAAAAAATGACAAATTGTTTTATAAACTATATACCTTAATATATTCCACTTTAGAAACAGTAAATAGACTAATTAACAAAGGTTTTTGGTGACCATCCACACAAAATAGGATGTTGCAAAAGATGATTTATACCAAACAACTAGAAGTTTATTACTTGAAGTCTGTTGAAAATAGCTAAATTTCATGTATTTTAAAATATATGAATTCTTTATATTTACTATTTTACTTCTCATATAGATGCAAGATTAACAGTAACAAGATCTATTGATATAAAATATATGAAATCAGCCAATTACTTATAATCAATTTTTTGACAATAATTGATTCTCTCTTATTAGAATCTAATTTTTATTATCAGGTGTTAAGAAGACTTATAATTAGCCAGACACATAATAATTAACTCATTTGATACTGTAAACTTTGTCCAGGACTAGACATAAAAGATCAGTAATTTTATATGAAATCTAGACACAATAATTATACAAACAAAAATGTCCAATCTGTTGTTTGTTTTGTCTTACATTTAAAGAATTTTGTCTCGATAACACAGATTAATTACATTTAGTCTATTCACCACCACCATAGGAACAAGCCCTTTAATGGAAGGAAACAATACACTTTGCGTTCTTCACATTTCAGAGATCTACAATTACTGTTTACAAGTTAAGCTCTGCCATATAAAGTGCAGTTGCTGAGTAACAAATGAACCACTGTAGTTAATTACAGAATTGGAAGCACATCATTTATCATGGTGTCATACTTTTTAGTGTAATTCATTTATCATGGTGTCTTACTTTTTAGTGTGATTTATTTATCATGGTGTCATACTTTTTAGCTATCACACAAGGAGTTAGGTAACAAACTTAAGTTTAAAAGTTTTATGAATGTTGATAAGTGAAGACTTAAGTAAATCCTAAAATGTTAGTAAATGTTTACAGAAAGTGCAGAAAAGTTAAAAACAATGTATAAATGCTGCCATGTAAAACATCAGTCTCAATCTAAGATAAAAAACGGTTTGGGTCTGTCAATGTTGGTCAAGTGAAGGCTGAAATCAATGTTATTTTCTCAATTATCAGCCAAGTTTTTAAATATTATCAGAATCCAATTAATTTGTCACCCAGTATTATACCATTAATTGGAACATCCCTTTGGACTAACAAGTACATACTATTGACGAAAGCACACAAACAATTAGTAACGAGTTTGTTCACTTTGGTTATGATGTACATAGATTTAATAGCTGTAACTTTTAAATGATTGATTCTTTTAGTTCATACTATCAAAGTGTGCTATTGCCTGAAAATTTATGGACAACAAATTGTTTACAAAACTATTAGACACTACCAAACATCCACAAGCTTTTTTATCAGTTTTGGTTTGACATTTTTGTAAATATATATTGCTTACTTTAACCAATTATGAATAAAATTTGCCAAGATGGTAATTTAAAAGTATGTTTCTGAATTATCCTGACATGTTTTATTCATAATTAAAGTGAGAGAAATAAATTCTGAAGCAAATACATGTAGAACACCACAATGTTTTTTTCAGCCATTGAGAATTTAACAACAAATAACCAAAATGAAGTATTAGAAATGGATACAAAAAAGTGGTCTAACATACAATTTTTTAATTAGAAAGATTATTCTTAATATTCACACATGGAAAATTTATATACTTTAAATGTTTATTACACTTTCTACTGTTAGTAGTTTTTGCCAAAACCCTTTACTGTAAACTATATTTTTGAGTACAAATTGTATTTTTTTACTGTTTGTAACTACATGTCAAGTACTAAGATAATAATTTAATTATGACATCATTAAGTATGCATTATTAACAAGTACAGAAAACATAACTTTCATACCAGTCTTCTCCATTACATTCTTTGTATTCCAACATCACCACTTACGAGAAAAGTAAATAAATTGGTCAAATAAAGAATATAAAAATATTTCAAATATGTTGTCACCATAGTTACTATACAAATAAAAAAAACAGCATGTCCTTTTCTTTCCAGAACATTTTTCACAATTAGAAAAATTGACTGTTTGCAGGGAGTAGGATTATATGCAAAGTAAAGAATATATACAATGTAAAGCTGGTAATTACAATACAAGACACTTGTTTTCACTGAAAAATCTTATGTATCAATAATCTCTCCATCAAATAACTTTTGTATTCACAAGATTAATAGTGTATTTTATTAAAAAACAAACTCACACTTATCTGTTAACTTTAATGATGTTAGTATAGTACTGAATAATACTTGATGTGTTTCTTGGCTTTTTTTTTTAATATATAAAACAAACAATTTCAATCACCTGGATATAATACCTCTTCCTGTAATATATTTCACTATCATGATATCACAGAGATTTATGACTTACAAATTTCATAAAACATTTACTGTTAAAAGTGTACTTTTTATTTGAACCTTAAACATACCAATGGGAACAATATTATATCATTAATCAGTTAACATGACCTCATATAAAATAGTTCTTCATTCCAAGCTATAAACTTCCATAAATCTTATAAAATGTGTGGTAAACAGCAACATTAGTGCTGTCAAATTAGCTACCAAGTGGTAAAATTCAAGTTCCATTATACCTGTACACACAGGGAAAAGGTAATTCAAGTTATATAGTGTCTAAATATTAGGCTTAAGCATTATGTCACAGATTTTGCACTGGTAGTATTTCTTGAGACTACAGTTAAATAAAACAATACAAAGTTTAAAAAAAAACTACAAAAATTAAACCAGTTAATGTGAAAACCATAAGCTCCATTTATATTTCTTCTAATATGCACATAACACTTCATGTTAACGACTCTACTCATAACAAATATAATTGTTCAACATAATTCACTGCAGACCTGAAGACCTGCATTATGACACACAGATTACCAAAAACATTTACTGAAGTTTAACCGGCATTAATGACTTATCAATTCATATTCAGGTTCCTTTTAGTTTCATAACAAACATTTGTAGAATATTTACACACTTTAAGGGTTTAGAAGTATATTTAAAGTCAATGCGAAGCCCATTTCCAGTCTTAACATGTGATACTAATTTCTTCACTTCAACATGAAAACATTTTGTAGATTACTAGATGTTATCAAGATCATATTTTAACAGGTGTATAAATGATAATTAGCATATGGATCATGACATAAGGACAGCAATGAATCATTTGGCTTTTCAAGATTTTTTTTCATTAAAAGATAGATATAGAAGAACAAAGCCAAAAATTAAACTTATTATTTTTTTTGCAGAAAACAATCCACCACCACTAAATACTCAAAGTGCCAGTCTGCACTACATTTGAAGACAACTGACTCAATAAGCCATCCACCTTTTTAAATAAATGAAACTGTCTCAATCAGTCTAAATTTTCTTCTATAAATCTTATCAAACTTATTCTATTGTCTTCAGAACACAGCACAGTATATAAATAACTAAGAAATTAAGGATAGTGTGAAAATACAAGTGCAGCCTGCTCTACAGGAAAACCACACCAAAAGACAAGCAAAACATATGTACTTAGTAAAACAGTTCTATTGTGACTACAACTGAATAATTAAGTCACTTCTGATGTAAATAAAAAACATTATTTTTACATCCTCTTGTTGCATGAAGAATACAACGCTTCTAATCAATTAGAAACATTTCGCAGTAATGTATAAAGAATAATAAAAAAAAATTATCTTTCAATTTGCATATTTTACCATATATTTACAAAGAGCTTAAAATAATTAAAGAACAAGAACAAGTTACTTACATGTAAATGATGTGCTGTCTAATGACAATTACCTTAATTTACAACTTATAGAACTTTAATAAAATATTAACTTTAGCATGCTTTTATACTAAGTACTTAGCTAAATTTATACCACTAGCTACAAATATTAGTAAACTAAATTTCGTAATAAGACAAATTAATTTTTGTTTTCACATACTTCAAGTTTTAAACCTACTTCTACTTGATCCGCATGGTTTTTATTTATCTATATTATTGATTTGAACAATATCAGGGATAGTGCTATCTTAAAATCTACTGATTATATCAGCATGCTAGAAAGGGCTGAATTTATTAAAAATGTTTCTCTTATTAAAAAGAACGATGAACATCTCATCAAACATGAAACAACACAAATTTATCATCTTGAAAAGTACAAAGTCATGCAATTAAGTTACAAATATTTGGAGAGAACTTGCTTTTTTATGTGTGTAGTATTGCCACTACATTCGAACATAAAAAGTTTTAGCTATGTACTTTAATATTTTAAAAACTTCATCTAAATGTTTAGTTGAGCTAGGAAAAAAAATCAATTAAAAATAGTTTTTAGGAATTTTGAAAATAAAAATTCAAAGATAAGTGTAGCCTTTTACAAGAAAGCTTCAAATGAGGATTCTACTGTAGTTCAGTCACCTTACTAAAAACAGATTTATGTGTACTGCCACAATACATGATTTTAAAAAATCTATGCTAGAAGAAAAGGCTCACAGTCACAGCTTTGGATTTGTGGTTCCAGAACATGGAAGAAAGAGACATTAACTGTTTCAAATGTTTAATCAGTCTTTCTGTGGAATGTCTAAGTAACTGATTAAGAATGCTAACTTGAATATTCAAAATAATGACTTTAAACTTAAGAAGCCAAGCTGAGTTATAATGCAACAAAATAATTTTACAGATAAACTTGTGGTATATTTTGCCTATGGAGGACAATATTCATTATAATTTGAAATATATACTAGTGAAAGAACTAGGCAATGCTTTTAATTTGGTTTTGATAACTTGACAAGTTAGAATTGCCTCTAAAGTTTCATGCACCATATGGCCTTTTGTTAGTTTAAAATCTTTGTCTTGAATATATAAAGCACAGTGCATACACTATAATTAAGTTCTAGCATGTGTAGAATATTTGATCACCAACTTACAAATAATTCATAAACAAAATAATAAAACATGAATGATGATTAAACTAATGTCTTAATGGTGGTTATAACATCTTATTTTGTTAAAATTATTACCAATTTATAAAATGTTCTACTTTAGCAAACTATACTAAACTTATTTAATACATTTTTACTTACGTATTGCTACAGCTTTAGCGTTTAATGTTTCAACAATTTGCACACATTGCTCGATCTTATTTCTGAGAATTTCTGTTCTTTTGTAAACGAGCTTGAACTCCGAACCAACGTCGACGAACACACGCTGAGCAACGTCCACCAAGCTTGCCAGCTGCCGGAGTAGACCAACGAGAGTGAGGTCGACCACAGCTTCGAGCTCATCGTTGATATCCTTATTGTGAGGAAGCGGTGTCCGACTTACGTGGACTGGCTCAATAGTCCATTTCACAAATGGCATACTTCACAATTTCTATTTTCTCTTCCTTTTTAAAATAAAGATCTTCATCTTTTCTATGTTTCATCAAAAAGCAGTAGAATTAACGCTGCTACATAGTATAATACTCCATGTCATCTGTCGAAAAATTGGACCTGATTCACAACAGTTGCTCTTAAATACAAAACGGCTTCCGAATGACTCAGGTGGCCAATACGCGGTTTAGGTCTACGTAGAGCGACAAAGCTAGAAAAAAGGAATATTTTTACAGGTGAGACACGCAAAAAAGATTAATAACACAAAATACGAATTTTATGTTAATTAGCATATTTTTAAAAGATTTAGAAATCCAATATGCGGATCAATAGCTCTCATGTAACTTCTTTAAATTATAAATTACATACATTCATTCGATATACCACTTCCACCGCAAAGTCTACGTACGCCATTTTCGATTCTTGTAAACTAATATAACTTGTTACCAGCTTTACCGGGCTGTTCTATGCATTGGTTACCTCCCCGGCAAACTCGCAAATGGAGATGATTTATTGTTTATTGTGGAAAACTTTATTTGAAACAAAAGTTTAGTTAATTAAGAAAATATTTCATTTAAAAAACTCAAAAAGATTAGATATTACGAATGCCATATATCTATGCAATTTCTAAAAGACAAAAAAAGAAATGCAAGGATTTTGAAGGAGTTTTTATAAGTACGTTTCTTAACGCTTTCTGTTTTGCCACCGTTTCACATTAACAAGTCCTTAGTGGTATGTTTACGGACTTACAGTGCTAAAAATCGGGTTTCGATACCTATATTGAGCAGACCACAAAAAGCCTTTTGCGTTACTGTATGCTTAATAATAAAAAATATATTAACATAAATTACTGTGGTATATAGTGTCCTGAGAGTTTAAAAATTTCAACGTAATTAATTAAAGTTACCAGGATTGAATACTAAATTATATAATATTTAAAACTAACTGGATACAGTAAAGCTATCAAAAACAATACAAAAAAGGTTGTTTTTGGGCTATGTGAGTTCTGCCCACCACAGGTATCGAAACCTGGTTTTGAGCGTTGTAAGTCCACAGACATAGCGCTAAGCCACTGGGTGGGATACAAAAAAAGAGGATGAATATAAACAATTACTGTTAAAGAAGTTTTCTTAAACAAAAAATAATTTAAAGTTTAAAAGCTATAGAATGCTTTAGATTTCAATATAGTAACTAATCATATTATTGAGTATGTAAATTGTATTTATACTAAGGTAACTTAAACAGAATAATTGTTGTTTTAATAATAAAAACTGTAGTATTTTCAAAAACGGATGTTTGAAAACTATGTGAGGTACTGAGTTTGTTTGTTTGAATTTTGCACAAAGCTACTCGAGGGCTATCTGTGCCAGCCGTCCCTAATATAACAGTGTAAGACTACAGGGAAGGCAGGTAGTCATCACCACCCACCGCCAACTCTAGGGCTACTCTTTTTACAAACGAATAGTGGGATTGATCGTGACATTATAACGCCCCCGCGGCTGAAAGAGAGAGCATGTTTGGCGTGACGGGGATGCGAACCCGCGACCCTCAAATTACGAGTCCCACGCCTTAACACGCTTGGCCATGCCGGGCCAATCTACTAACTAATTAGGCTGTTGTAAAGTTTCAACCCGAAAATGTGAGTGCGACCACTAAGAGTCTAGGAACAAAAAATCTAGAACACTCAATTCGCCAAGTTCTGATGTTGTTGTAATGTGTTTTGTTTTTCATTTTAAGTTAGGCTGTAAATTAAATAAATTATTTCCACAGCGATTTGAATGTGTCATTAGAAACAATTTTAAAAAGCGTAGTTTTAGATTTTTTTTCTGTCAGTGTTTTAAAAAAGGTTTTCGTCTTTGAAAATTTTGAATGAATCATTAAAGACGCATTTCTATTGAACTTGCAATGCATCTTGTTTCTATTTTAAGAACGAGATCGTGGTTTGAAATACAAGGTTGAGGTCGTATGAGTTTTTAATAGCTAGAATTCAAAAACTGGGGGTCTTTGTATTATTTCTCCCCTCCCTCAAAACAAATCTTTATTCACAGTTTGTGATTTTGCTAAATTTAAACAGTGTTTATGTGTTTTGTAAGAATAAACAAATTGGATACTTGTCGATTGGCCAACGTAGTGCTCAATTGTTTGCAAATACATATGTATATATATATTAATAAAATGTTTCACAAAAGTTCGTTTGGAAAATTTGATCCATATGATATACGTAGCTTCTTGATAAGTAATATTTCAAAATTTGTTGGGTATTAAAATGTTTGGATTTAAGAAAATGTCATTACGTTTGGATTCTGTCTCGTGTTCAAAATGACCTTGATGATCTTAGTGAATAGGCAAGAGCGTGGGAAATGAGTTTTAACATTGAGAAGTTTTGACCCGCGTACTACAGGAATAAGGCTTGTATGTTGGAAAGGTGCGAGTTTAAGTCATTTTAAACTATGAGTATAAGGAAAGGTTTAGTTTTGATGCTTAGAAGAGACTTGATTCAAAGTATTAAAACTGGTAGGCGTGTGAACATTCTATTGGATGGCCTATCTGTGATAGAATGAAAAAAACCTATAAATACAGCCTTGAATATTAAAGGTACTGGATTTAAGCATTGCAAGCCTACATAAGAACATGCATATTTTATAACTTTGATTTTTTTAGTTAAGACTTGTAAGTTAAAACATTCTGAAATGACATGTGTTTATGTACAATTAGTTTGAATTATTTTAAAATTTTGTTGGACAGATATATGGAATTTCTGTTTATGATATTGTTGTCGTTTCTTATGCTTTTATCTGCATTTACTACCAGTCCCCAGTGGATTGGTATTAAATTTACTAACGTATTACACTAAAATTAGGGGATCAACTCCTCATGGTGGGCAAAGTATAGATATCTCATTTTGTAACTTTGTGCTAAAATAAATATAGCAATTGTCTCCTATTGGTACCTGTGTAAATAACGAATGTAAATGCAAGAGTTAGGCACCTGATATGATTTTTATTCTATGCCACTGTAGATCTCGTAAAGTTGAGTAGATTGATTGAGAGTACAGAAACTGAAACTTATTTGGTCAGAATTAATTATGATTCCTTGAAAGAGTGAAATTAAGAAGTTGTGCACCATGATTATAGGAATCACAAATGCTAACTATATTACAATATATTTAGTTAATTAAATATTTCTATTCCTGTATGTAGTTCCTATGTTTCATTAAGTTAGTAAAAAAATTTTTAGAACAATAAAAAGAAAAAAATTGGAAGTTTAGTGTTAGAAGTGGAACTGACAGTTTGAAAAGCTGGAAAACTAATCTCCAGTTTTAAGAAAGAGTGTCAAGAAATTGTGAAAGAAGGAATAAAAGAAGAAAACTGTGAAAAGAACATATATTGCTGAATGAGAAAAGCCACTAAATCAAACATCAGTGTGTACGTGTATAGAAAGGGGATATAGAAGACAACCCAAGATGAATAAGCTTTAACAAATGGACATTAAAGCTCTTTTAAACATTTTAAAATAAGTTTTTCTAAAGGTGTAAAAAAAAGAAGAAAGAAATGATATAGATGTAAATATTTTTGTCTTTTAACAAAATATACTGCCTAATATTGTTAAAAGCACAGATGACAAAACTCACCATAGAATATGACAAATGGAAACTGAATGAAACCTGTGAATGATAAAGTTCGAACAGTGTAGAGAGATATGTGGATGAACTGAATTTTATGGTAGAAAGAAATTCTTGTGAGTAAAGTTATGTAGTACAAAAAATATGTTGAATTATAGTAAATTATTGACATCACTATCACCATTTCTTGTATAATTGAAAGGTTTTCATACTAGTACTGTTGTGCAACTTGCATTTCCTTCATTGTCCATTTTCAAAACTATTCTGTACATAACATTTCCAAAAACTACATTTTATTCAGGTCGATACCAGCTGACAAGAACATTAAGAATGAGAAAACATCATTTGAAAAGATGGGAAACTGTAGTGACAAATGAGGCTAGATATTGATTACAACAGATTTTGATGATCACAAATACCATATTTTACCTCATCATAATAAATTAGAAATATTTCTTTATTCAAGTATGTATTTGCGACCTTCTTTTAGAATTTCAAAAAACTTTCTTGAGTATATCTAGTGATCTATGTATACCATAAAATTGTCACTTGAGATCTGAAAATAATCTGTCATTTCTTTAAGAATCTATGTGCTAGAAACCAAAAAGAAACATTGAAAAAGACAATAGTTATTTAAAAAAAAAAATAAAAAAAAATTGGGGTATGGTAACAAACCAAGTAAAGGTCTTTTTGTATCTCAGAAGGATCCATGTGTCAATCTCCAAAAGGAAAATAGCGTTTCCTATCCTAAGAATTAAATATACCTTTTATACCTTCTTTCATTCCATATGGTTTTTGTTTGTTTGTAGTTCAGTGCGAAGCTACACAGCTGGCTAACTGTGCTGTTCCCACTATACATATAAAAACTTGTTCAAGTTATAAATCTACAAAATTACTGCTGGGCCATTGAGAGCTGCAGTTGGTTCTGAAGAATTGATATAATCTGAAATACTCTGATAAAGCAAGTCAAAGAAAACATTTAAGAGGCATTAAACACATGATAGTGTGGTATGCAGGCATACCATTGATTTTATCCCTTCCTTTTTAATAAGAAATTTTGTGATGTTATCTTATAGTTTGTATCCATACAGTTTCTGCATAAATATGTGGTCTAGTTAGTTTTGCTCTAGCGACCTTTGTCTCTTTGTTTTCTTAATGATAATACAAGTTCTGCCTTTAAGGATATTACTTTAATATTACACATTGGATAAAAAAGTAAATAACAGGAATGTTCTTTGCTGGCTGCATAGTAACATAAATGTATAGGTGTGTTGGGCTAAGGATTCTTTTATAGTAGGTGTGTGTGACTTGGTGTTAAATTCAATAGTAAACAAACAACATGCCACTTGTTTACAAGACAATATACCTATATATTAAATAAGTTAAAGGTAAGTACAACAATTCTTTACAATATGGAGAATGTAGTTGTATATTAAATGCTACACAGTTCTTCTCTTGTGAAAAGTCCACTCAAGCAAATTCAGCTGCTTAGGAATTCAATTAACAGGCAAACAATTTTTATCACAACAGTGTCTGGGTGTAATTCTCTTATGCTGTTGCATGAGTTGCAGAAGTTGTATTCTCAACTTCCAATAATCATTTGCCTTTTGCCAAAGCTCACACAGGTTGTTTCAATTTGTTTAGAACACCCTTTGCAAGACAAATTATTCTTTTTATCTCTTTCGAACTTTTAATCTTACTCTAACATAATCAGATGTTAAACCATTCACACCCACAATGGTTAACTTTGTGCTTTCTAACTTTTCTTTGACCAAACTTCACTTTCATAGAACTTTATTTTCTCTCTGTTTCTGCTTATCTTGTTACAGCTGTTAATACATCTATCATGCCCCTTCAGTGGTACAGCAATATGTCTGCAAACTTACACTCCTATAATCTAGATTTTGATACCTATGATGCGTGAAGCACATATAGCCCCTTGTGTATTTTTGTGCTTAATTCCAAAAACAAAATCAAACATCTATCACGTAGACCTTCTAGAAATCTCCATTGCCTCAACATCGATGGAATGCAAACATAACATTTGATAGCCTTGACATTAATGAATTACAAATACAAATTAATAATACTACCTGCACAAAACAGTATTTTATTTGTGACAATAAGCCCCTCTTCAAGAGAAATAATGACAACATTGTTTCCACTATATACAAAGACTGTTTACAGCTCAACCACAAATTCAACGTGTACAGTCAGCACCAACATTTACAGTCCTTTTGATGGCTTCAATGTAGAACCTCTAGTTCTGAATGTGTAACATCTATCTTTTGATCTTGCACCTATTAATGCAGTGGTTCCCAAACTGGGGGTAATCTAACAATTTATCGGGGGTAATGGAAGGGTGACAGAAAAAAGTTAAAATTTTGAAAATCAAGAAAACATTGAGGTAGTTGGTATTAGGATTAATGTTAACTTAGTCTTAGTATGTGAAGTTGTAAATTAAACCTATTTTAAGTATGTAATAAAGTTAAACCAAATAACAATAAACATCAAAAACTAATATACAGAAGTAGAAAAGAAAAAAATATGTATCTAAGTGTGTGGTAACCTAAAAGTATTTTGACAAGTATGCTTCAGAACACAAGTCACTCAGTAACCCTGATGACTCATCGACGTGTCCAGTACGCGTCACTCACTGCCTGAGGCTGTCTCTATTTCACACTGTCAGTTTCTATGTGAGCATCAGCCGCGGTAGACAAAACCTGGTATGTATGTGTACTGCCCTGTGCAGTATAGTTAGTATTTACCTACTATTACATCATTCCTATGCTGAATAAGCTCTTTTAATGCTATCTAGAATGCCATGAAAATATAAATAATAAGTTCATATTGTTCACACTTTTTTATGCAGTTTTTCTTTTTCTGCAGATTAAACAATAAAATGTCTAAAAAGCGCGCCTTCTCTGACGCCTTTCTTCGCTATGGCTTTTTGAATTTACCTTCTGGTGGAGAGGACTGGCCACAATGTGTAGTATGTCACAAAGTGTTGACAAATGAAAGCCTCAAGTCATCAAAACTCTCAGCTCACCTCCAGAAGTGCGATCCAAATCTTCAAAATGAGGATCAGGCTTATTTTCAGCGCCGGGCTGTAGCACTGAAGAATATTCGGTTCGGTTCATCTGGAATTCAAGCCCAAAAGCTTCAAGCTGCGGTCGAAGCATCTTACTTTGTTGCATATAAAGTTGCCGAACAACAAAAATGCCACACCATTGCAGAGAATCTGATTATGCCTTGTGCATACGAGATGGTAAGCAAGGTATGTGGGGAGGATCAAACGAAGAAACTGAGTGTCATATCTCTATCAAACAACACAATCCGCCGACGAGTCGATGACATGGCATCAGATATTCTGTCGCAAGTTACAACAGAGATCAAGGAAAGCTCATAGAGCAAATTCTCCTTGCAATTTGATGAATCGTGTGACGTAGCCAGTTGTGCTGTTTTTCTTGGGTTCGTTCGTTACGTCCACCAGGACAAGATCAAAGAAGAGTTCCTATTATGCGAAGATCTGCTGACAACCAGGAAGGGAGAATATATCTTCAATATCATCAACAATTTCTTTACCACGAATGGATTGGATTAGAACAGCGTTCAACAGGTAGGGAGAGATGTTTATATAAAGTCTAGATTAGTATAAATACAATGAATTACATGGCATATAGTCATATAGTTTTATTTATTGTACAAGTAGCTGTAGTGTAGCTAATATTTTATACATAATTCACAAAAAAGTATCGTGCCTGTCGTACTAAAATACTAAAGTACCAAAATAAATTAAATTAAATTAAAACCATATAATTATAACGCAAAAGATAAGTAAAAATGACTAACTGGCACAATCAATAATAGTTTTTCTTTTTTAATCTAGGTCTCCGTCGATGATGGGTCGTAATCGTGAATTACGTGGCCTCATACAAGCTGTGAATCCAGAAATTTCTGTAGATCATTGCATCATTCATCGGTACTCTCTTGGATCAAAAAGCCTGCCTGGTAATCTGAAATTAGTGTTTGAAGATGTGTTGAAAATCGTCAATTTCATCAAGTCCAGGGATGTGAATTCGCGCATATTCAGGGAGCTGTGCAAGGAAATGGGAGAGCAGTATCAAGTTCTGCTCTACCACACCGATGTTCGCTGGTTGTCACGAGGCAAGGTTGTACGTCGAGTCATTGAGCTCCAAACGGCTCTTCAGGAATTTCTGAAACAAGAAGAATCTCCTTTTGCTACCAAGTTCACTGATAAGGAGTGGCTTGCTCGACTTTGTTACTTAGCTGACATATTTGCGGAGCTGAACAGTGATAATCTGCAACTCCAAGGCCAAAACACGACTGTCATTGATGCCCATCACACTGTGACTGCATTTCTGGGAAAACTGAGACTCTGGATTCGACGCTTGGAGAAAGGAGTGATCACTCAGTTTCCCACCCTAGACCAGTTTGTTGAGGAGAATAGTTATGATATTGGATCACTTTTACAGACCACCAACAAAGAGATGAGCGACCATTTGAAGGGGCTTGAAACAAGCATGCAGCACTACTTTCCAGAGAGTGACCTAAAATCAGCCAGTCTTCAGTGGATCATTCATCCTTTTTCTGTACCTGATGAGGCCATTCATGATGATGATTTCCTTGCAAAGGAGGAGTGGATCACAATGCGAGCAAATGAAGCCTTGAAAGTCAAATTCCAAAACCAAAATGCAGATTCCTTTTGGATTTCACAACTAGCTGATTCGCCAACTCTGTCCAAGAGATCCTTGAAGTTGTTGGTATCATTCTCAACAACCTATCTGTGCGAGAAGGGGTTCTCAATTGTGCTGGGGATAAAAACAAAAAAGAGGACTCGCTTTAATGTTGCAAACGATGTCAGGCTGGCACTTTCAACCACAAAGCCAAGAATTCCTATACTAGCTTCAAGTATGTGACTCCATCCATCCCACTGATGTTCTTGACATCTTTGGCAATATTCATTAGAAATGCACAATGATCAAATACAATAATTAAAACTGTAATTCAGTGTAAATAAATTATATAAATAAATTGTAAATAAATAAAGTGCAATATATCTCTAGTTTAATTTAGCCATATATATCAATGTTGAAAACATTTTGTGAAAGGGGTAACATGCTTCATGTGGCATGTTAAATTGGGTAACAAGCTGAAAAAGTTGGGGAACCACTGTATTAATGTATGCAAGTGGTTGATGGTCTGTTTGGATGATGAATTCCTTCCTGTATAGATGGTTCTGGAACTTCTAAATTGCAAATATGATGGCCTGACTTAATCATGGATTTGTTCATCTCAGCAATTAACTTTTTTTACTTATATATATTATCAGAAATGTCAGTTTTCATGTTCCTATTATTAAGAGTACAGCCCTAATTCCAATGTTTGAAGCATTAGCTTGAATAGTGAATGGTTTGTTGAAGTCTGGTTTTCTAAGAATTGGTAAACTTACAAGCATGTTTTTTTTAATTTATGCAATGCTACCTAATGTAATTGTTCCCACTTCACCTTGCTGGGCAAGACAATCTAAATCAGGCCAGTCAATGGTGCAGTAATTTCAGCATAGTTTGGAATGAATTTCCTGTAGCATTTCAACAACCCCAGGAAGCATCTGACTTGCTGCTTGCTCCTTCTATGTGGATTACTTTCTTTTCCATGGCTGTTTGTTGGTCACCCACCTTGTGTTTAACAAACTCCAGCTCAGCTGATTTAGCATGGGGATGATTTGATGGTGAGACTTTCTGCCCTAGCTTGCCAGAACAGCTCTCATAGTTTCTTTAGGTAGTCTTTCCATCTTGGAGTCTATGTCAGAATGTCATCCACATAATGCATAAGGTTGGCAGCATTGTTGAATGTTGCTGTTGAGTTGACTAACCCATCTGGTTTCACAAATGTTTTATTTTATTTTTAGATCTTGTCTCCATTTGATATGTCAAAAACCTTTACTGATAACGATCTTTCAAAAGAACTTGGCCCTCTCTAGATTTAGCACAATAACCTCTGGATTGCTTATAAGTTTGGAGTCATACTTCATCATGAGAATCAGCTGCCAGAAGACTATGTAGAAATAGTTTGATCCATCCCTGCTTTTTAAAATAACAGTTGATGAAAAGGAGGCTGAATTTGAAGGCTTGATGATTCCAGCCTCCAACACTGTCATAACTGTCTGCTTTATAATGTCTCTTGTTGCATAAGGAATTTGATGATGCTTTAATCTTTGTCTCCACCCAGTGGTCTTAGGTTATTTATGCCCTTATCTTCTAAGACAAAGCAACTATCTTTTGTTCCTGCATCTATGATGGTTACGCCTGCAATATTCATCTTTTTTCAATAATTGCACTCATTAGGTCTTTTTGAAATGTCAGTTTTTGACCTTATTATCATAAAACCACCTGGTATGTTTTCAATCATCATCTCACACATTGGTTTCTTCGTACACATTGTCTCAAGTTCTCCTAAATGATATGGAGTATCTACCCTTATTTTTGCTATGGGAATCTTTCTCACTGTGCCATCAGCTAGCACACATAGATGTATGTTTCCTGCCCTTTGATTATTAGATACTAAACTAGTTCTCACTATTGCACTACTGCACCCAGTGTCTTGTAGAACCTTCACTTTCTTGTACCCAACATAACCTTCACTTACTGGCACTGTTGTTTTGTTTACTAACGTGAACTGACCATAGCTCATGCACTGATCAATCTTGGAAATGGCACTTCCTTCTAGTGGTGAATTTAGCATAATATAGATGAAGATTTTGCTGATGGAGAAAGGTCTTGAGTCCATGAAAAGCCCTCTCCTGGACATGGGACTTTTCCCAACTTTCCAAAAGACCCTTACATATATAAGTCATTGTGTATAAGACTGGCTAACGTCTGGTACGTTAGGATTTGTTTCGGCATAAGAGAAGCAAGGACTGACGGTTGCTGAGGTGGAATGGTGTCTGGCACGTCCAAGACACAGAGAAAGTCAGTACGTCATTATCAAGTATTACAGTTACGAAAGATATGCCTGAAATTAATTGTTTTCTATCCAAAAAATAGGCAACATTACTTCAGATACTCATGCACTAAGGAGGGGTGAATTCTCAATGTTGTTTTGTAAGTATAGGTAAGCAACTAGACACTTCTCCGTTTGAATGATTATAGGTGTGCTAAACAAAGTGGAAGTAACTGGGATGCATTCACCACGCCATGGCTGAATGTAGATACGTTGCTACAAACACTTGTGAAATTTTAGTTTGAGAGCTGTGCAGAAAATCTAAACCCAATGCTGATATTGCAATTCATTATTTGTAGGTTGAGTATGATGACGTTTTTGTGACACCAAATGACTGTTTGCATTGAACAGTAGTGTCTAGCCACAATATAGATACAGGTTGTGTATGGTTGAAAACGAAACCATAGTGTCAGCTTTCCTTGAGGGCA
The DNA here is from genome assembly GCA_011833715.1 of Carcinoscorpius rotundicauda. Classification (NCBI taxonomy): domain Eukaryota; kingdom Metazoa; phylum Arthropoda; class Merostomata; order Xiphosura; family Limulidae; genus Carcinoscorpius; species Carcinoscorpius rotundicauda. The sequence goes on along the minus strand of CM022404.1, from coordinate 35,489,471 downwards.
AGAGATGAGGTTAATAACGTAATACATTGGATGTTGAAGGACAGAATCATACAACTTTTCGAGAGTTTTTGGCTGTCTTCAATAGTGTTGCACCAAACATGCTCGTTCTTTCAGTCGTGGGGGCGTTATAAATATGACAGTCAATCCCACTATTCGTTGGTAAAAGAGTAGCCCAAGAGTTGGCGGTGGGTAATGATGATTAGCTGCCTTCCCTCTAGTCTTACGATACTAAATTAGCTAAATTAAGGACAGCTAGCGCAGATAGCCCTCGTGTAGCTTTGCGCGAAATTCCAAAAAATAAATCTTCAATAGTGATTTTCAGGAATGAAAAAGGTATGCCAAGATGGCGATTTTATTTTAGAGAAGCGACCATTGTTATTCACATTAATATTTTTTTTGTTTTTATCACGAAAAATGAATGTGAACATATTGCAAGGTTTCCTTTGGTTCAGCACTTTAGATATTACATATTTATATCAGAAGGCTTTATTGGATAACAAGAGCAAACCCAAAACTCTTTTGGCACAAGAAATAGATGTACGAGTTGCATGTTGTACTATTAAGCACATGTAATGTGCCTGTTATATTCAAGAGGCTAATGAAGCACACATTAATAAGAGAAAACCTGGTCTAGGTTAACAGCCCTCGAGGTGGATTCCTAGACTATGGGTCTCTGGTCTGTGGCTCTACCAGGACCTCAGCCTTGAAGATACTGGACTCTGTTTACTATCGGGAGTTTCGGCTCTGCAATGGGGGCCTTCCACACTTCTCCAATATAGAATTTATACACTGAGTCTCATAAGCCTCCTATATACCTTCGCCATTTGCAACTACCTTTGCTGTGTGCTTCAAAACTTCGATTGTTATCAAAGCATCCCACTCGAGGTTGTGTTTTCCTTCTTCATTTGGCCATGCTTTTCCAGAATAGATGATTTGCCATTGCTCCTTTTGGGCTCTGTATCCAGGTGCAGTTGGATGAATTGTGTCTATCCTCGGATAACATAGCTGTATCCACTGATCAACTTATCCCACCTTGACTAATTACCATCCAAAATGTGACCTTTCTTTAAGTCACCTGAAGAAGACAGATTGGAAGTATCACCATCAAGTTACCGATAATGTTTAGAATTATCCTTCTATTTCCATTTATATGGATGGGTCGAAATCAGGTGACTCTGTGGCTATGGCATGGTTTGTTGTGGTTTAGTTGTTGCACACAGAATCCCCTCCACAGTTTGTGTGTTCACTGCTGAATTGTACATCATTTCTCTTATCCTACATCACATAGAAGCTATGCAGTACACGAACTGTACTATTTATACCGACTCACTTAGCTCTCTATTAAGTCCTGGAATCGCTTCACGTTAGTTCTCACCCTGTTCTCGTCGATATTGAAAACCGCCTGGCCCATTTCTTTCTATCATTTACTTATATCCAGTTTTTCTAGATACCGGATTACGTCGGTATTCGCGAGAACGAGCTCGCTAACATCGGGGTTACGACTGTCTGCTTTGATACTATCACCGCTGTACCTGTTCCATACATGGACTGTGGTCCTGTATTTAAGTCTTGGCTCCAGATCAGTTAGCAGTCGACTTGGAGTGAGAAACGTGAAAACAAGCTTTTCCAGCTCAAACCTTCTATTGCTTTTTGGCCACCTTGCTTCCGTAAGGATTGCTGGTAGACTCAGCATATAGCCCGATGCGGCTTTGCAATAATAAAACAAACAAACTGTAAGGATCTGAAGTTCTTTTGGCTAGGTTACGCAGTAAGGATCTGAAGTTCTTCTGGCTAGGTTACGCATTGATCACAGTTGTTTAATTCATCGTTTTCTTTTATCTGGTACTGAAGCAGCAGTGTATGTTCTGTGTGACACTCAGGTCACAATAGCCAACCTTTTACTATCATGACGTCGTTACGAGCGAGAGTGACGGCACAATTTTAAACATGTTTTTACTATGGGTTCAACCTTGACATTGAACAGTGACATTGGCGATGGTGACACTGTCAACCAGTTGTGTTTTTACATTTTTAAGGGTCATTGGTCTTTTTAATTCTTGTTTTTGCTTTGAATTAAGCACAAAGCTACACAATGGGCTATCTGTGCTCTGCTCACCACGGGTATCGAAACCCGATTTTTAGCATTGTAAGTCTACAGACATACCGCTGAGCCACTGTTGGGGGGCTTTTTTAATTCTATTTAAGGTTTCAATTTGAAAACGGGACTATGTTTCGTTTTAGCATGATTCCTTTTTATATATTTTAATGATTTATCTTTTTACCGGTTGTTTGACACAGATAACCCAGTTGCTTTGCGCCAGTAAACGCTAACAATCAACCAGCCAATTACATCAACAGTGTATTTTGTCACGTGTTGGAGTTTAGCAGATAACTAAAACTTATTTGCACAGAAGTGTGGTTTCTCATTCTTATCGTAAGATGAAATGGAGTCTCTGTGGACCAAGCTAGAGCTTCAGTTGAACGTTGTATTATCCTTCATATTTTTGTCCACCTTCTCCAAAATATGTGTACTGTTGTCATTGTCTGATCTCACTAAAGTTGAGATATGCTTTGGATAAAGAAAGAAACACGACTAAACATTTTTATTTTCAAAACTTGCTTTTGGGGATGCTCCAGTGGTGGCATATGCACAACAACACAGTGAGTTCTTGTTGGACGCTGAAAGCAATAACAATGAGACTGAGGTTTTGTGTCACAGTGTGAGACAGCAATTTCTATTTGTTACTACTATGGCTTTGTTTATCGATCATTTATTATTTTCTTCAATCTTTTAGTTTATGAAATTTTAGTTGCATTAACATACTAATTGACCTTCTGCAAAATCATTTGTATTTTTGAGTGAATATATATGTGTGTGATGAAATTGAGACCAGCTTACCTGATGGTGACACCCTGATACCATAAATGTAACGGCAGATACTCTCAGTGACCTACTTTGTGTATAAATATCTTTCTAAGAGCCTCATTAAAAGAGAGAGTCACAAGATGGTTATTGCTGTTTGTCACTTGACAGTATTATTGATACTGAAAATTATTGTTTGAATTGTTCTTTTTCCTGATTCCATATTATTGACTTATTAATATTTATGATAAATTATATGTTGATATTGGTGTGAAGTCCTAGCCAAGCATTTATTTATTAATTGTTTTTGCCAAGTTTTTAATTTATTTCTGAGTATTGTTATTCAACCGTGATTGTCGTGGTATGTTCATTTTAGACTGTTATAACAGTAGCAGGGTGAAGTAGAGATTGTAATTGCATATGTTAATCATACATTATTGAATTCCAAAAAAAAGATACTGTACAACGAAGAAAAACTTCTTACAGCTTTAGTATTTATAAAACACTGTTGCCACTATTTGTATGAGGGGGGCTTAATATCTTATTGAATCACATTTTGCTGAAGTGGCTGATGAACTAAAACATTTGGAAGGAATAATAGCACATTGAATAACAATGTTGAATCAGACAAGCCTCCAACAAGAGAATGTTGATAGACTATCTCACTGCAAGGTGAGATCTTTTCCATTTGTGTAATGTCTTGATTCTCTACATTGTATGGGAGTTGAAAACATTTTTGCCAAGCAGCATCAAGCCATGCAATAGGAGATTCTGCTTGTAGATATGTATTACGGTTACACTTTGATAGCTGCGGTGGGACTTCCATCTAAACCATCTAAGGTGATTGTTAATACCCCACATTTGAGAATACTCCACTGCTGAAATAGCAACCATTTGTACCAAGGTTTAGGCTGTTTATAATAAATAAGATGGATGGTTACAACAGAGGGTAATGTCTTTGACATTATTTGCAGAAGTGTGCTGCCTGCAGAATAAGCAGGCAGATCTAGAGAGAGTACTTACTAAGATCAGGGAGGACTTAGAACCCACCATGACAGTTCTGGAGAAAGTATTATAATTTCCCAATTTTCCTTTAACTAGGTTTACAATAAAAAAAATGTTAATGTTACTGAAAGATCATTATACATATATAGTAATTAATATAAAACAATTATATGTAATTAGGATTCATTTGATTTTTTTAAAAATCAAAGTAACTTGCAGGTGGATGGTCTGTTATAGTAACAGTTGTACATTGTGTCAGTATTTAAAACTTGAAACAAATTGTATTTTCTACCATAGCCTGAACATAATTAAAATTGGGGGTTTAAAAAAATCAAATTTACTTATGATTAAATTGTACTTAAACCATATACACTCAGCTATACATTTAGCCTTATCACACATAATACACATAAAAAAGGATAAGGCTTTTTATATATGTCGATAAGAAAAAGTTTAAATTCAGATAACTGAACGGGAGTTATATGGACACTTCACTTTTGAAGTTAGATTAAGGTCATATCACACAATTCCTAGATCATTCTAAATAAACATATTCAAGGAAAAAACAACAAATCATGCCATCTTGTACAGGAATGTGTATCACTCCTTAAAAAGGATAAGAAAGTGGGTACGGAAGTCTGACGTAGGAACTGACCCTCTCTCCATAAACTCTTTATCGAACGAAAGCTTCAGTACATGTATGTAAACTTTACCCAAGCAAAAGCTAATATCAATACATCGAATTTGGCCTGGTATGGGCAGGTGGTTAAGCCACTCGACTTGTAATCTAAGGGTCGCGGGTTCAAATCCCCGTCACACCAAACATACTCGCTCTTTCAGCCGTGGGGGCGTTATAATGTGACGGTCAATCCCATTATTTGTTGGCAAAAGAGTAGCCCAGTAGCCCAAGAGTTGGCAATGGGTGGTTATAACTAGCTGTCTTCCCTTTATTTTTACACTGCTAAATTTGAACTCATAAAATATGCCTAATGTGCTCCTCAGATACATCCATCTTCACATGGGTTTAACTGATTAATGACCTGAGAAAGTGGAGTTGGATTAGTTTATTTTATTTGTCCGAACATTTTAATATGCACGTCCTACTACGTATTTTAGTCATTAAAGCCTTCTACAAAGACAGAAATGATTATACCCTTTTTGTGTTAAATTTTTGGGCATTAGTTATGGGATGATATGATATTTTACAAAATAATTATTCTATATCAGATGTGTAAGTGTAAAATATCATGATATTAAATCATCTAATTGATATTAAAATTTTACCAAAGTTTTGAAGGAGGATTATCTGTTAAGAAAATATACTATTTTTTTTTCAATTTTTTGCACGTGTTTGTTGTTTTGTTTTAACAGCTATTATGAAACAATATAACATTGCATTGACACTTGGATGTTGACATATTTTCAGAAACTTTAATAATTAAATGATTCTTAATATGTTTTCTGGCCCGGCATGGCCAAGCGTGTTAAGGCGTGCGACTCGTAATCTGAGGGTGAGTGTTCGAATCCCCATCATATCAAACATACTCGCCCTTTCTGCCGTGGGGTTGTTATAAAGTCACGATCAATCCCACTATTCGTTGGTAAAAGAGTAGTCCAAAAGTTAGCGGTGGGTGGTGATGACTAGCTGCTTTCCCTCTAGTCTTACACTGCTAAATTAGGAACGGCCAGCACAGATAGCCCTAGAGTAGCTTTGTGCGAAATTCAAAAAACAAACATGTTTTCTATTCTTAAAATTGTAAATATATTCATAGACATTTGGAAAGATATATAACATTGAGATAATTTATTAAACTGTTATTATTTCTATTTTCAAAATAGAAGAGGTACGCGGACTTCGAACGATACAATAACTTCTGTTCATGTTATTCAAAAAGATATAAAGGCCTGGTTGCAGAAAGAAGGGGCGCAGTGGAGCTTTTTAAGGATTTAGAATAAATCATACAGTTAAAAAATGAAAATGCGAGTATTTAAGCCGCTAGGGGAAAATAATTTTGGTCAGGGTGAAAGTTTGGGGTACATGTCCCACTCTAGCTTCAATACTGAGAATATATGAAATATTGTGAGTGAATTAAACGTCGCTTATTTTCACTATTTTTTATTTATAAATAACCTACGTTATTTTTCTCCGCTGAAATTTACAGTAAATAAACGACCGTAATTCCGCTGAATGACGAAGGATAATTAATCGTGGCGATATGTCATATGTTACTTTCAGTTATTAATGTTCAGTAAAGGACGACATATCAAACTAAACAAATTATTTCTTATTCTAGTATTTTACTTAAAACTTGTTTTGTTTGTTTTAGAATTTCGCACAAAGCTACTCGAAGACTATCTGTGCTAGTCGTCCCTAATTTAGCAGTGTAGACTACAGGGAAGGCAGTTGGTCATCACCACCTACCGCCAACTCTTGGGCTACTCTTTTACCAACGAATAGTGGGATTGACCGTAACATTATACACCCCCACGGCTGGGAGGGCGAGCATGTTTAGCGCGACGCGGGCGCGAACCCGCAACCGTCGGATTACGCGCTTGGCCATGCCAGGCCCTTAAAACTTGTACGTGGAAAGTTTCACTCTATAGATAATAACTGTATTTCGAAAGAAATACGACACGTGTGGGAATACTGATGGGAATGGTAGGTGGCCCGACCACTGGTATAAACTTCGTTGGTCAGAGGTGAGCTTAGATGTATACATTTGTCAGAGTAGCTCGTGAGAAAGTCGCGAAGAAGAATTATGAGTTTCATGTTTTTCGATGTAGATCAGACTAAAATTGAAACACGTACGACTCCGAGAGGTAGACATTCTATTGTGCATTTTCCGAATCCCCCTACCTATAAGGAATATAAAACGGTGAGGTTAAAAGACAAAATCCCATCAATTTTCAAGAACAGGTGTGAGAACACAACTTTAATACCGGATATAACCCTCCAGTGTTGCACGTGATATTAGTGTTTACTGTTTGACGGTATTTATCTCGCAGTTTTGAAGAGGTTTTATTGTTTATTGTTAAATTGAATTACAGGTGTGGCTTGTGGGTCCGAGGAAGACACTGCCTGAAACTGTCGGAACCAACCAATAGATTTAATAAACAAGATTATCGTAACCTTTTATAATTTTTTTTATCATTAAAAGTTCGGGATTATCGTCTTTGACACAAATCACGCCTTAGAAACCTGAATAAAAAGGAATTTTGAATTATAAACAAAACGTTTAAAATATATTTTGAAGATTTAATTATTTGGTGTGTTTTTAGTTTAGCATAATGCTACACAATGATCTTTCTATACTCTGCCCTACATGAGTATCGAAACCTGGATTCTAGCGTTGTAAGAAATACGCTATCGTTGTGCTACTGTGAGACAAGATTTAATTATGACGTATTTTACTGACCTTACCTGAAGGACGACTGAAATCTAAAACCACGTTTACAATGTTGTGTCTTATCCTGAAATATGAGTTATATGTTTATATAATCTGAGATTATATAACTAGTCTCATTGACTATGAGACTAGTCAATCTCAAACAATCTTGTAAGGCATACATACGCTTTAAACAATGTTCAGTGTTATAAAAGGACTCAAGGTCAAAAGCATAAACAAACATGGCTTCCGATTCAACAGAGAATAAAAGGTGTTAAACCCATAGCTAGAAGGTTAGAAGTGAGTGGAGGTGCGAGCGAACACCTCTCCCAACTCTTGCCGGAGTTCCGCTCGCTTATTAATATTTATTTATTTCTTCCTTATGTTTGATGATCGACTCTTATAATGTAATTGCTTCTTTTCTTTTTTTTAAAGCTGTGAATACATGCTGAAATATTTTCATTATTATCAGAGGAAATGTACCGCAAACGTTTATTTGCAGTGATAGCAGAGGACCATTACATATTTCGAAATCTTTTTTTTTTTTCGTCCCTGAGCACTGAAGTTACACATGAAACGGGTTCCACTTTGTACCAAAAAGACCCACCCCAACTTCCATAACTAGCTATGGGCGTAGGTATTAAAGAAATTGGGCCCGACATGGCCAGGTGGTTAAAGCATTCGACTCGTAATCCGAGGGTCGCGGGTTCGAACCTCCGTCACACCAAACATGCTCATCCTTTCAGCCGTAGTGGGCTTTATAATGTTACGGTCAATCCCACTATTCGTTGGTAAGAGTAGCCCAAGAGTTTGCGGTGGGAGGTGATTACTAGCTGCCTTCCCTCTAGTCTTACACTGCTAAATTAGGAACGGCTAGCGAAGATAGCCCTTGAGTAGCTTCACGCGAAATTAAAAAAAACAAACAAACATTAATATTTCAAAATCAGCAGGATGCATTAGAACCAATTTAAGAAAAATAGTTCTAACTTGAAACTAAGTTGTAAGTATCGGTAATAGTTAAAGATACGGACATATACAGACGAATGAATGTTTGTTTTCACTCTAACAACTTCGATCCTACTGGACCAATCTCAACCAATTTGTATGCAAATACTATGAACTCTAGTAAATGTCCTAAGGGAGTCAAAATTGAACTTAACCCTATTTATATTTTGCAAAACCTATTGGTTCATTACTTCCAACTTATCTAGTCAATCTCAAACAATCTTGTAAGGCTTACGCTTTAAACAATGTTCAGTATTATAAAAGGACTCAAGGTCAAAGTACGAAAGCTGTTGGATTTTTTCTCAAACAACCTGCTTTTCTCATGGTCAGTGAGATATAGGGATGTTCAAATCTTTATTTGCTAATAGATGGAAAGCAAATTGCAGATGTTGTGTATGAAGAAGCTGTATTATAGTTTTGAAACAGTTTGCGTTAATGTTATTACTTTGAAATATACGATTGCTATTAAACTTGCATAGTTTTAATTGAGTTTAACCATTCTCCATCAGCCGACGGGTATTTAAACTTGCAAGCTATAGGAAGAGCCTTTTTTCCATAGTGAAGGATAGCCCATAAAGTCCCGGTGTAATCGTACAGTACAGGTACAAACTGCATTTGCTACCTCTAGGGAAGATCAACAACGTTAAGTCCATTACAGTTTAGATAGTAAATACTGCACAATCGTACCAATAGATGAGAAAACATACGAGAACAGTTGAAGCAATAGGGCGAGTGATATTTACACGCAAAACAATACAATAGTTCCAGCCAATTTAAACAAATTTGTTGTGCATGTGGTTCCATGTTATAATATGTTCAGTTTTACTCGGTTTAAACGTGTAGGAATAGATTCAAATGTGCAAACCAACGCAAAATCATTTCGATCGAGAAATCACAGAATAGCGGTAAGTTGCTATTTCGAAGCACGAAAGCAGGGTAGATCGTTTTTGTTGTTGTGAATTAAGAACAAAGCTACACAAATGGCTAGCTGTGTTCTACCCATCACGGGTATCGAAACCCGGGTTTTAGCGTTGTAAGTGTGCAGACATGCTGCTGTGCCACTGGGAGACGAGATTAGATTCGGTTGAACATTCTGTTTTTCTGATCTAAAAATATATAGTTATATCGTAGCTACCTATGGTATTTAATGTCTTGGTTGTTTGTGGAATTTACGTGAACGGCTATGCAACTGTTTAGGCTATATTACATGCAAAAATTGCTTCTAGATTTAATCTTATAGCACCTATTTATTACAAATTTTCTGGAGGGCATTCTCATATACCCAAGTAGCATTAGCTTTCATTCTAACAAATGAGATCCCTCCAAAAAATCATTCTACAAAAGGATCTGATTTCCTTTTTTTTTTCTACAATTGTGTAAAGCAGGAGATAAAAATGATAATGATTTTTTGTCGCACATTTGTGATAGCGATGTAATTGCTAAAGAATTTCAAATATTTGATGATTGTTATTACAACTGCAGAAAAGCACATGTTGAGTCAACAGAGAGAATTCGTGAAAAAAATCAAGGAAACGTTTCAGCAAAGACGTTTTTTTGCACGAAAACATAATTGGCACAAATAAAAAGAGCAAATTATACTCTACATTTTTTAGCTTTCACGTGTTTTTAGTTTTTTTCTATTTTGTATAATAGGCTTTTTTGTGTGATAGCTTTGTACAAAAAAATCTGTATTTAAATGCAGGTACCCTCTGATAAAATTATATGACCAAATTCTTACACATTCAAATAACCATCTAAAATAACAGGTTGTAATGAACATCTCTGTATGTTTTGTGTTTTGACATATGTTTCTCACATTCACATACCTATTTTTTTCATAATAGCAAATACAATTCAAATAAGTTCTCTTAGCAATAAAATCGCTGACATGCGTTTTTGCCATATTTTGTGTTTGCTTGTCAACAGAAATTACAGAATTTCTTATAAAGATGTTTTTTGCAAGTTTACTTTGTTTGGGGTTTTCTAGGTGTATATATTGAAGTAACTTATAATAATCTTAAGTATGCATTTTGAGATTTATAGCTTAAAGGTAACAACTTCAACTCCATTTGGTTATAAATATACAACTGCAAACAAACACCTTATCAGTATGCATTTTATTTGCATCTTAAACATGTCAGCCTTTCTAAGTTGTTTTTGATAAAGAAATTTCTAGTGGAACACCATTAGATAATTAAGTTGAAAAGTTGATTTTTCTATCCTTACTCTAAAATACAATAAATTGTAATGTTTTAGTCTCATTAGGCCTAGTGTAGTATTTAGCATTATTTAGTGATAAAATAAAATAAATAGTTTTAATAAATCCAGATCATAATAAACATCAGAATACAATTAATGTCTGCTTACATATAACTTCATTCAAAAAATCTTCTATAATTGTCCTACTTAAAGTCTTACGGGTATTATAAGTATTTGTTATATGGTTTAATATATTGGCTATGTGCATGCTAAACAATTTTCAACAGTACAATCAATGTATTATAGATGTTGTTATGATGAATCTTGGACTTCACTTTCATTACCATGAAATAATTAAGGACATGCACATCATTTGTATTCTAAAGCGTAATTGACACATAAAATTGTTACAACATTTTTAACTTGCAAACAATTGAAAACAGTAAACACTAGGAGCTATGCATACCACTGAACAAAGACTATAATGTCTGGCATAACAGTTAATTCCAATCATTGCCTGTTTCATCACTTTCCTCTAGCCACTCACTATCATAATGAGATTTAATATCACTTACTTTATTGATGCAACATTTATTTTATAAGCTCAGTGAATCTCAGTGCATATGAATGACAGATGTTGTAAAACCACTTTTAGTGCAGTTGGTAAATCAAGCCACTCAGTCATAAGGTGTTCACCACCATCCTTGAATTCCATGCATCAACTATTGCTAATGGGACATGAAATTTCAGGGCAGATTTCTAGACTCCAACTTGATAGCTTGCCTTCATGCAGTGTACATGGAGAACACAGCATAATGTTGTATCTATCACGACTCTACCTCTTCCTTCTATGGACCAAAAATGTTATATCATAGTTTATTGACAGTTTTGGTAGATATTTTGGCATTACACAGATGAAGTAAGCTGCCATAGCTCAGTGGTAGAACACTGGTCTTTTAAACCAGGGTTTGTGAGTTTGAATCTCACTGATGGCCTCACACAACAAAAGTGTATTCAGCATTTATTTTGGCCTGGCATGGTCAGGTGGGTTAAGATGTTCGACTTGTAATCTGAGGGTCAAAGGTTTGAATCCCGGTCGCACCAAACATGCTCACCCTTTCAGCCATGGGGACATTATAATGTGATGGTCAATCCCCCTATTTATATGTAAAAGAGTAGCCCAAGAGCTGGTGGTAGGTGGTGATGACTAGTTGTTTTCTATCAAGTCTTACACTACTGAATTAGGGGCAGCTAACACAGATAGCCCTCATGTAGCTTTGTGCAAAATTCAAAACCAAAAATTAAATACATAGATGACATATGAATGCTCTTAGCTGTTAGCAACACTGTAGTCAGGGTTCATTCAGAACCAAGCTGTTGTAGGGGTTCTTTGTATTAAAAAATGAGGCTTTATTCACAAGCAATATTTTTTGCCTTTAAGTACTCAGTATCACAAGTTGTCTGTTGACCAAACTTGTTTTGATGACAGGTGCATTCATGATAACATGATCTATAATATAGACCTGCTGTAACTAAGTCTAGAAAAAAATTACCAGCATTTTAGTGTCATGCTTTTCTGCTGTAGCATTTCTGACATATCTAGCAGATCTCAGTTCCATGCATTCAGTCAATGTATTTCTTCTGTTGCTTTTTGTTTTAAGGTATTTGCTCTTATTTTTTGAGAAAAATATTATGAACATTGGATCATACACTTAGACTCTGAAGATGATGTGTGAAATATGCTTGGATCCTTCTATGAGCTTTCTCAGCTGTGATCTTCATTTGTTGTAGCACAAATGTTTCTCATATCTTTTTTTCTTGTTGTTGTTCACAGCAAACAAACTATGACATTTTTTATGGTATGAAATGTTTGACATAGTATATTCTATTGTTTTTGCATAATGTGGTTTTGTATTTCAGCAGCTACGACATGTTCTCCAAGATTTAGTGTCTTTTGGAGAACTCAGATTTGAGCCACTTTCTTCATTGGTACAGTAAAAGATGCAAACTGGAACTGTCTTGGCTCACTTTGAAGGATCTGGTCCATCACCACCACTATTTTGTGCTGTAACATGCATATTTTTGCCCATGATTATCCATATGCACAAGTAAACTATTGTACTCCACACTCATCTAATATACTTTAGATGAGATGGAAAAAAAATATGTGATCTAGTGAAAGATGCTAAAAGAAGTAAAAAACTAAAGCATGAATACTACTTTGTACTTTAATGTGTTATGTGCTAAATACACATTTTCTTATTGATTTGCATATACCAATGGACATGTTAAATCATTGTAAAAATGTCATTTTTCATTATGAATGGGTATTTTTATATGAACAACATCCCTTGCAATCATGTCATACAAAGGATCTTTGTTTCCACATATACATTTTGTCATTTAAGGTCCTATTACATTATTATTATTTTAATATTATGATAAAAACAGGGAAATATGTCTTTCATCTCTTGTATGTTACAATTTGTTGATTTTATTCACATTTTATGAAAAAATATGAGGCTTATATTACAAATATCTATTATCCATATGTACAAAATTGTACTATTTCAGTGTTTTGTCATAAACAGTCTTCACTTCGTACAGACTGAAACCTATTATGTTGGCAAGGTTATCATACATATTTTTTCTTTTGGTACAGTGAACAAAAAAAGTGTATACAGATGGTACTGACCAATCTAACTGGCTCATGTACTATGCAATCAGTCTAGCTGTTAAATATCTTTGCAAAAAATTTTTTAAGTTTGCAGAATTACTGCTAGAGCCTTTCTGCCTCCATCTTCTATAAAAAAGGTGGAAAAGCAAAGGAATGATGTACTAAAAATAGTGAAAAATTCATAGAAAACCTAATCTAGTTAACTGAACATCCTAATTAAAAGAGGATAAAGCATCTGGATAGATTATACTATAAATGTAGTATGTTTTTTTACATTAAAGCATCTACTTGTTGGCTTGGTTTGCACAATTTAACAGAACAGAAAACAAAAATCCAGATTGTGTCTCATCTTGGGTACTTGATCTGATATATAACATTGTGTGCAATACTGACACTGCTGAGACAAGAACATCACCTTTCATGATGAAACTGTTCTCAGAATATTTTGGATTGATAATTTCATTATTCATTGTAATGTGATAGCAGCTAAATCTGTTATTGATATAACACACATTGTCATGTTTCAAGAAAAAGAAGCATCATCTAAAGTTCAGCCAAGGAAAGTGATAAGTGAGAATAATAGATGTTTCTATGAAATTGAGATACCCTTGTAGAGAAGCTAATAGCAAAGAGAGTGATTTTGAAATTTGTTGTTGTTTGTAATTAAGCACATAGCTATACAGTGGGCTATCTGTGCTCTGCCCACCACAGGTATTGAAACCTGGTTTCTTGCATTTAAGTTTACAGACATAATGCTGTGCCACTGGGGGGCATATAAGTCTAAAACACCAATCATATTTATGCCCACAGGGTAAATAGTTTTCATTAAATTTTTAACTTCAACATCACATCATAAAAGCTCATAAAAATCATAAACTGTTCAACACCCAGTAGAACTGCCCAGATTTTCCCTTTTCTATAGAATTTTGCTGCAGTTTACGTTCTAAGAAATGCCTAAAATTGACCTTACCTACCTCTACACTGGATTCATTATAAAACATGTTCAGATATACCCTTCTCTAAAAATTCTGCTGCACTTTGAGTTTAAGAAATTTCCTAAGATTGTTCCTACCCATGAATACAGCTCTTCAACCCCTTCAAGGTTTAGCTTAGCTGGAGTAGGGTGCATAGATAAAATATGGTTTGCTTTTGACATCCTTATTATTATAAGTTAAAAAGAGCCTGCAGGGGGCACTGTTCAGCTCTTGAAGGCTTTAAGAGACAGTTTCTCAAGACTTCTAACATTAATATGTCACTCAGCTATGCATTTTCATTCCCAGGTTTCACTGATTTTTATGTTAGACTGGATACAGATGTATTTGGAATGTTCATTAGGTCTAGCTCTTCCATATTGCTAAATGTGAATAAGAAGACCAATTTTTCTTCCATTTATGCATCATTACCTTAAGGTTAAGCACGTTTTGATGGAATGAAAGTACTAGTGGCTAGCTGAAAAACAAAATAACCAGAACAGTCAAAGATTTTATCTAAAACATTTAAAGTCAAAATTGAAAATGTGAGGTCACACAAATTAAAATTAGTGAAATATTCTACTAAAGGTGTAGGTTATAAAAAAGTTATAACTATATAGTTAAAAACATAGCCTAGTCTAAAATCACATTTAAGACACAGGGTAATAAAACTATCACCTTGATCAAATAACATTTCTACAGACTTAACATGTTTTTACACACTATATCACATGCAGAATATGTGTCCCTAACACATTTAAATGACTTAGTCTACCAGGTTTCACAGCATTCCTACTTGACCAATAGATAGAGTTCTGCTGCCCAATGCTGTTATTACCACAACAAAAGCTAACACTGATTACTCTGTTACCAAGTCCTCCTCCTTCTACTACCATCCAGTTCTTACAAGAACACATGGCACAAATAGCCTTGTAGCTTTGTGCCAGTAAACACCAAATAACAACCACAAGAGCACAACTTTGAGTTCTAGTAGGAAGGAAACAGAAATTAAATATACAGAAGCTGGTTCACATATACACAGACTGATCCAGAAAAATGGACACTAACCCCTAATTTCTGACCATGAAAATCAGCTAACAGTTACCATCTTTCCCGAGGTGAATATTACTTTCTGCCTCCCAGCAACATACAGCCTGTATCTTTGACTATACCCGTATAAAATCAATGTGTGGTTATATCATATTTCAAGCTACAGAACTACAAACATTCCATTGTAACCAAATAAAACAATGGGTATGCTAAGTTCATATCTGATAGGATATTCATGCTATTTTCTGTAAATTTCATCATAAATAATTTGACTTGATCCAGTCAAAATATTTTTTACTTCTCCTACCAAGAAATACAAGTTAACACTGCACTTTCTCTCAGATGTAGTGAGTTTTCTTATTTTTTCCATGACAGTTTACTACCTGCCAAATTGAAATACATAGTTGCTCCCTTTAAAAAAATTTAATGAAAATAACAGGTATACTGTATCCTCAAATAATACATGTCAGGATAATAATTGTAGTTAACTTCATATCATTAAGTCTTAAAACTGGATCAAAGTGGGTATTTCCATTCACGTATTTTAAACAGTTCTTTGTGTAATTGACCATCAGTGTTATACAAGATCATGACTGGCATTATGTGATACACCTGACGTATTTTAGATTATTAACTGTGAGAAAAGGTCTATACATCAAATCCAAATAGTTGATGTAGTGTCTGTACACATGTAAGACCACACACTTGTGTGTGTGTATATATATATATATATATATATTATACATGTATACTGTAAAAATACATTTTTCGCCATTACACCTTGTTACATACACAAGCAGCTTTTAATAGGACATCTCTAGCTTAAGCCCAAATTTCTTCAGTAAACATCCAAGATTCCTTCTGCAGTGGTTTATTATGTGCTGCCATCTATGGATCTTCACATTCACGTTTTTTTTTTATTTTCAGGCATTATTAAACACATGAACACTGGCAAAATTCAGTTAAATTAAGAAAATCACTTAGTGGGTTTGAAATAAAATAATTTTAACACCTTTTCAATGATTGATTTTTCAATCACATGACCATCTTAGCTCATGATAATCAATCACCTATAACCTGATATCCTATGGATATATCTTACTGTAAAACTGTGTGATATCTTAGAAAGCAGGGATTGCTAAGCCCTTTCAGTTTCATCAATCTCACATTAGATTAACAAACCGTCCTAGTTTATCATGATCAAGTAACTATTACTAAATATCCATTGTTCATATCTTAATGCAATTCTGCTCAAAATCTCAAGTGAGGTTTAAGTGATCTTGCAACCAGGCTTTCAGATTTATAGCAACTGTCTTCAGTTGTGAAAATTGTTGGTGTCCTAGGCATTATATCTACTTACTCCAACCATCCTAACATGTGATAATCATAAAATGTGTCTTTTATAGGACACTAATAATCATAAGCTTGGAGAGCATAAAAAAAACTATTTCATTTCAATCAGTGATCCTAGAATCAGCAACTATCCTAGATCTATACAATCAGGTTTAATCCTTGACATATTAATTAAGAGGCCACCATCTGCAGTTCAGCCAGCAATAGGAGGTGCATTTTCCTCCATATCTGACATTTCGTCATCTGGCTCCTCATGAAAAAGTGTTTTCAGCTCTTTCCAGTTCAGTCTCTTGTCTTAAACAGTGCTCTTATCCTCCTCTGACTCATCAGCTTCTTCTTCTTATCTTTGAGCAAGTCAATTCGTGAAAAGTATATCAGTACTTTATGGACATAGATGGTATGTATTATGGACTTTCCTGCATTTCTTGTCTGCTGAAACTGTTATATTTATGGACCAATTCACTGGAAAACAATAAAAGGTAATGTCCAGCTGGAACCAAGCTGCTTTTGTACAACTGGCACATATCACAACCACATCTACTCTTCATACTGATATATTTTCTCCTTCACTCTTTTAATGTTTTATTATAGCATCTGTGGTATGGTGGCCTTTCACAAATGTTGGGATGCAAAATTTTGCATGTCAACTAGAGTATGTCTCACAAATATTGTTGCTCTAGCGGGAGGACTATAAATTGCATTCACAAACAGGAATTCCCACCAGATATGGATATTTTTCCTCTGTTCAGTTACTCAATGTACCAATGTGTTTGTACCAGTCAGTTTAATCATAGCTACGGGACAGGCCAAGAGCCATGGCTTGGTAAATGAATGTTAGATTTGATTACACAAATGTGAGAGATGGCATTCATCTTTGCTACACTCCTCAATCTGATCTTCACCTTACTGCAAGGCAAGGAGTGCCCATGCAAGATCTGGATCCTTAAGGAGCTCTTAAAAGAGGAAATGAAATGCTGATGAATTGCCTTGTGTGGTAAAACCGTTTTGACCCTGGACAACATGTGGGAGTTGAAAACAGTTCTGTATTATGAGCCCAAACTGTACTTTATGGATAAATCATATTCCTGCAATGTTTTCATAAATAAAGAAACCACCCATTCAAGACTTTTGAATTTTGTCAACTACTTTAGCCCTGCATGTTGCATCCTTGTAGTAAATATTCTACCATACTATTAGGGTTGATAGTTTCACTAAAACTACGACTGCCAACACTTCCTTATTCATTGTATAATATTTTCAGTCTGGAGCCACCAGCATGCAATTAGCATTTTCAATTACATTTTATCCCATCTTGCAACTGTAATAACACTACTTTGTTTCCTTTATCACTGGCATCAGTATCTAACAAAATTTCAGTTTTTCCATGGGCATGCTGGTACTGGAGCTTCCATTAAACCATATTTTAGGGACTGTAATGCTTGCTCACTAAGACATGTCTAAGTCTTAACATCAAGCTGAAACAAATAGTTCTATCAACACATCATTGGTTATAAAATATACAGCTGTTTTACAAGTATTACTGTGTAAAAAGAAAAAATGAAATTATAATTCATTATTATTTAATACTTACATTAACTGTGTGCTTATTAATGCTCTTCTAAGAAATAATTTACCTTACGAAAATGATGGTACTGGAGTTAAAGAAGTTGGGGTTATCCTCTAATCTGTTCTTGTACTTGAGAAAAACAATGTTAAAAAGCTTGATTGACATTTGTAAATCATGACAAAGGGCATAAGAAATCTCAACATGACAGTTCAGTTGAAATTAATTACCAAGACTTGTGCCTTCATCTAGTTATAATGAACAAACTGACTACAATGAAGTTAACATACAAGAGTTTCCTCAATATTTTTCACTATATCCACAATTCTGCTTTCACTGTACTATTAAAAAGGTACAATAAATTCAAATTTTGTTGTTGTTGTTATAAACATTGAATGAAATTATTTTTACTGCAGCAAGTATTAATGTTTCACCAATAGTATGCAAATAACCTGTCTTGGCTATTAGTTTTGATATTTGTTGGAAGATCTCGTGGAAAAAGTATGAGAAATTATTTGTTTGGAAAAAAACTTTCATTTTTCTTATGAAAAAATCCACTGGAAACTCGAGTATTCTGGATGTCTGTTACCCAAGTGGCATTTCAGTTTTGATGGTTTCAATGCTCTCATTTGATAATGTTGAACAACAAACAACAGATAGTGTCAAGTCATTATTACTAGCACCACTTATAAAACCACAGTTCAAATATTCATCACAATATTGTCGAGTCCAAGCTTGAGCTTTTCGTGTTTCTTCAACCATCTCTCCATATTGGAGTTTTCTAGAAAATGAACAACTAGGCCAACCACCAAACTTTTCACTGCAAGCTGACTATCATGCCTGAATTAGGCTGCATTAGTTTTTACGAGCTGTAGTGTCATCTTTAATCACATGCTGCAACTCTTCTCAAGTTGCTGTTTAAAAACTGATAATCTTGTTTATCTTGCTGCGTAGCCAGTTCATTTTAGTGATCCAGTACCTCATGTGTAAAGTTGATACTTTGCTCCTCTCTTTCATAATTATGTTTGGGCAAAGACATCATTGACATTGATTGAGGCCCATAAACTATGAAAAGACTATAGCCTTACCCATTCACTGGATATCTTTTCTAGGCTGTATCAGTGTTTAGTTGGTTAATTCCTAGTATAGTTTGTACTTGGAACAATAAAGGTTCGTGGGGAGAACAAATGCCTGAAGCTAAGATACCACAACTGCAGGCTTTTTTGTCTCTTGTGACCAGTTCAAAACCATAACTTGCACTTTCTCATGACAGGAACTGTTTTTGTTAGAATGAGAACATTTCGTAAACCCAGGTGGTGTCTCTTTACTTCTAAGAAAACCCGTTAATTTGTCCAACAAAAATAGCCTTTTAATCTGTAAAGGTCATAACCTTTCCATGAAAATTTTGCAGATCATCAGCACACTCAGTTCTACCCTGAATGGTATCCTCTTCCAAGACTTGAACTCAGCTAGATAGACTATTCAATTTTACACCAATCTAAGCCATCAGTGAAACACTTAAGTACACACTTCAGTGGCACAGGAGGAAGTCTGTGGACTTATTATATTATGCTAAAAATCAAGTTTCTATACATATGATGGATAGAGCAGAGATAATCCAATGGGTAGCTTTGCACTTAACAACAAATAAACAAGTCACTTAAGTACCTCACAGAGTCCAGGATTAAACCATTAAATCTCAAGATTAAATTTTGGGTAGCCAGTTTTGTAGACTATAAATCTTAGCAGTAATTTACCTGAAACAAAACAAAAAGTGTCCCAAGTTCCTATGACAGCTGAGAAATAATTTGCTTTGCTTCTCAATGGGACCTGTTGTTGTAGACAAAACCTCTCAACTATCAACATGTGGTTGAGATTTCATTGACATTCTGGGTAATCATTTTGAGGGATCCTGATCAACCCATGGACCAGTTATCAGCCCGTGATCCAGGTTAGCAGAATGATAAATTGCTCCTGGTATCATGTAAAAGTCCAACTCAACACCAGGCTTCCCTATGACTCATGGATACACTGATAGGAAACCTCCCATTTGGAGTCTTTACTGGTCCATGAATCACCCTCACACCTCCTACTGAGCTGTTCACCAACATCTCCAATTTTTTTTAATTATTATGTTATGGCTTTGATCAGATCTGGGGTTAAATTAGTCTGATGTTTTAAGACCTGGAAGTCTTATATAGATTGTTCCTTCAATCTTGACCCACCAGGAACGATAACACTATGACAATTTTCAGTGATTTACTTCTACCATGCACTGAAGCTTTAAATGTAAAATACAAATAATTGATTTGTGTAAACCAGACTTTGACAATTCTCATTGATTTGTTGGCTACAACAAGAAAGAGGTAATGAACTGTTGGTCAACAGTGAGTCTTAAAACCTAAAGAGGATTTCTTGTCCTAACAACTTTCTGTAACCAGTACTTCGTTTTTTAATTAGCACTTTGAGCTGCAGAAGATACCATTTCATCAAAAGAATTTTTTAAAGCTTAAATAACAAAAGTTTAACTGAAGAGTGATACACATAGACAACTCCATAATAAGAATAGAGGAAAACAATTACCTTTGTTTTGCTCAATTCTGTAATTATTCAACTTCACAAAGCACTAACAGCATCAAATACTAATTCCATGGTCACGAAACCAACATTTTTCCCTTCCTATCTACTCTACAATATTTTTCAGAAGTACTGATTTCCTCCAAGACTGACAAGATAGTTCCCACTGAATAAAAGGAAATTTGTTAATGTATTTACAACAATAATTCTTTCTTCTCTTGCTGAGTTCAAAAGAAACAAAGTGAGACTGAAGACAAATATACAATCACAATAAACAAACATTATTTCAACTTGGTGAAAATATACCTTATTTACCAAAATCGACAATTTCCTTTCCTGAAGAATTAAGTTTGAAGTTGTTCTAATTTGTTGAGATGAGGTCACAAGAATAACTGCTGAGACCTCATTCTCCTTATCATCTTTTGAAGATATAAAGTAATTTAAACCAGAAGTCAGATTTACATTGCTGAACCCTCCACTATCTTAACATGTTAACATAATATTAATTATAAGAATAAGCTTATAATTTTTTTACCAAATCTGCTATGAAAGAAGAGTTACTAAACAATGTCAAGGTAAACATTGACTCCCAAGTTTCCTTCTGTCCATGTGTTAATAGTATTAGAGTGAGTGTTTTTCTTTGTTAAGGCTATTTATGCATTTCTAAGTAGATGGTGAATTTGGCTAAAAGTATAAAAATGGTAATACACGGATAAGTAATATTTCTGTGTTATGTATTTTTCCCTGATAAAATCGATTCATTAAAATAATTATAAATATTTTCTGCATTCCACTAGTTTTAAAATTATTGGAGTTTTTCTACTATTATATACTGTACTGGGCATATCTCACAAGTAAAACTATTTAAAAACTTCTTTTTACATACAAGCAGAACCACCACAAGAGTTGTAAATGGAAATACCTCTCTAAATCTACTTATTATAATTCTTTAATATCACATACAAACAAGATACGTGAAAATATCAAACAACATACTTTCTTAGTATGTTACCATGAAAGCACCATCGAGAGAACCACCATACTGATTGTACCATATGAATGAAACTCTTTACAGACTTGTATTGAATTCACTAAAAATAATTGCAATTTACTTATACAAATCTCTTTCTCTTCTTTTTTTTTTTTTAATAAATTGTTTGCAGTGGATCAAACACAAATGACTTGTTTTCTCAATAAACAAGGAAAGAAAACTGTAAAATTTTTTTAACTTAACATCAAGTTTATTTATTTATGTTGTTACCAGGATGAATGAATGCCAACATTTTCTTTTAAACCAAGAGAGAGTAAACATGTACGAATCTGTCATTACCAGTTATTAATTACTGTTTATATTTTAAAGTATTTAATTTGGTTTCTATCTCCTCACAATACTGTAACAAAATAACTACATTTAATTTTCTGCAAAATACACATTGTGTCTGTACCAACATATGAAATACAACTTATTTTAGTATATAAATAGCTTTCTTTGTCTGTTATTTATAATGTATTGTGTTGCATCTTATCTAGTAGTGCTTGTATAATGTGATTACAAGATAAAAAGTGTATTTGAATTTTTAAATTAAAAGAATTACTTAACTGGCACAAATGATTGATTGTACATTCAGTAAATACATTTTCCTACTTGTATTCTGAAGAAAAATCTTGCATTCACTTTTGACTGCAACACATTAAAATATTTAGTATCATAATAATGAAAATTGACAACATACACAAAGTCTCTTGGAAGCACCGATAAAGTTTATTAAAATAAGTTTTGTGGAGGCAGGTAGTCAACAAAACAGGGGTCACATAGAAATATTACTTTACATCAAAACAATATTGAACAATTTACTTACACACCACTAACCCACCTCTTCTGTCAATTCCATTCACTTATCAGTTAATGTAAATTTCACAAGATCACATAAAGTACAAAAATCATAATCTACATTAAAATGAGCTCAAATAGCCAGCATAAGCATAACATTAGCTTTGATTATGGAGGTGCTGTACATGTTAGAATGACATGGAATCTGTAATTATCAATATTTATCTGATACAAAAAAGGTATGCTAACCAGTAGCAAACTAACTAGAAATTAATTCGCATAGTTGAATAAAACAGTTCATAAAACATTTAGCTTCTATATTTCTAGTCTACAAGAAATGTGACAATGCATTTTATTAAATATTGCATTTGTCACTCAATAAAGTCCATTAAATATGTTTTACCTTTTCCTGTGACGAAAATAAGATAAATCATGCTAAAAATTTAATTCAATTCACAAAATGCACTCTTTGATAATGTTTAATGATGCTGTGCCACTTACTAAGCCAGGGATTACTCCTTTCAATCTTAGTGTCAAACTGCTGTGAAAGGATAGTGTAAAAATACTTAAATGCTTGACTATGACTGTGGAACACTTAATTGTACTTTTAGTCAATACCACAAACAACAATGAAACAATTATAATTTACTCACTACCTTAGAGCCAAATGTGAAACTTAAACAACTATGTTTCCAAACTTTAAAATTTACTGATTGTGATTACAGAATAATTTAAAACTAATAAACTCCTTCACTTGATTGTCTTGAGTTCAAAATAAAAAATAAAACACTGAAAATAGATTGTCAGGAAATTCATAAAAACAACAACAAATCAAACACTATGTACATTCAAAGTATATTTTTATCATTAATATTTTGAAGTCTACATTTTGTCATTAAATCCACCTGTTGGAATTTAATCCCAAATACAAGCTTCATAAAGTTAATAATATTTTATGTATAATGCACAAAAACATGCATATCCATCACCTCAATAAATGCCCCTTCCTGCAGTATAGAACCAAAGTGTTCCTAGATTATTATATCATTGCCAATAAATTACTTATTCACCATAAAAGAAAAGAATGAGAGCCAACATTATACACAAACATTCACTTTCTACAAAACTCCTTACTTTTAGAGTGTATAAATTAAGTTGAAGTCGACTAACAGGAATTATTAATTCTTATAGTATCTCGATCTCATGAATATAATGATCAATGTGACAAATTAATTTGACAAGCTTATAAACATATTACAGTCCTAGCATAAATACTGATATGCCAAAAAATACACCTAATTCATTCCTAGCTATCCATATGAGTAATTCCAAGAATCATTTTTTGCTGCATATTTTATAAAAATGTAAAATTATTAGAAAATGCCTTTTTGTTAAAAGAAAGGTTTTAGTCCATGATAAACTTATTCTGAAACACTTTAATTACTGTTATTTGTAAGAATACACACCTTTCTAAGAATTACTAAGAAAATTGGAAAAACTTAAATAATATCTGTGGAGAAACTAAGAAAATATGTTCACTAATGATATATACTGAATTATGATATGATTTAAATACCTGCATACAAGTTCTTACTACTCATTCTATCACCTGTTCACTTCCACCATTAGTATTTTTAATACTCGTTTACTTCTACCATTATGTACTCCTTGCCACCTATTTTTATTTTCATCATCACCTACCATTTATTTGCTTCCATTGCTAACTACTCTTTACTATTTGTTTACTTCCACCATTTAATTACTTTACACAACATTCAATTCTATGATTTATTTAAATTCCCATTTTACAATAACTTGTGTAAAAACTTTAATGTTTTCTACCTATGCTGACTTTTTATATAAGCATCTGCTTTAATAAGTAGGTTGATTTACATCAGTTATTACTTTGTTTCACCTTTACTTATCTCTACCTCCTTTTTAACTTCAAGATTACACAAACATTAATGCATGTTTTTCTATCAGTATTTTATTAGTCAGCAATATCTTTAAGGCATGCATTTTTTAATGAGCATCTTATTCTTATTAGTTTAACTCAAATACTTCATAGTTTCCATGCAAAATTTCAATTTATCTTTTGGTAACTGCCAATAAGACAAAAAATCCTAACTACCAGATATTTTTCACCATTAGCCCACTTCAACTACAGTTTAGTTTAATATAAGGATTCTGCTGAGAAAATTTGGTATTATTAGGTATGTATTTGATTGCATTGTTTTCCATTTCAGTATTCAATTTTTAATATTAACTGTTTGTTAGACTACAAAACTGCTTTAAGTACGCTATATATATATGTTTTTAAACATTATCCTTCTTTCTGCTTGATTTTCACTTTCTGAAAAATTCTCTTGAAATCTTTTCTAATTCAATTGATCTTTATGTTATATAAACAGTCATGTGTCAATTTCACACACACACAAAACTGCTTGCGTAAAAGCATTCAAAATAACATACATTTTAAGTAAAGAGTTGATATTAAAACTTAAATTCAAAGACAAAAAGAAACTGCGATAACAATAACTAGTTCATCTGTTTGATGGATTTGAATGTGAATTTTTTTTAATTTTATTTTTATAAACTTGCTAAATTCTCTCCACAATTGAATTACTGTGTTACTTCGCTGACAGGTCAGGAACCTTATTCAGTTAAGAGATATTCACTCGTTATTTATAACACAAGAAACATTACATACACTAAATAGAAACTAAACTCCTAGAGTTTAGTAACATATGTAGAAAAATAATGGGTGTAACACAAACAATGGAAATTATCTTTATTGAAAGAAATAGTGGATACCTGATAAATTTACTTTAAGGTGACACAACAATTATAAGTTCGAGAGAAAAGTTTAATGTCATGTCAAAGGCTTACATAAATTACATAAGAATACCATAGAATAGTTTTAGAATGCAAACAATCATGCATTGGATTAAAAAAAATAGTATCACACAATAATTTTTTCTATCCGAATCTGACCATTTTCACTAAATTTTATCTAATAAACATTAACTTCCCCTCTTTCCCTGAGGAAAATAACAAGAAAACACTATCAGTTGTAGCAACCTTTGTCTCTGACATATACACCTAGATTTCTTCTGCAAATTGAAAAGAAAAAACAACAACAAAAAAAACATTTAGATTGTCTGCCTCTGGACCAGCCAGTAAAATTGAAAAAGTCATCATTCACTTTTATTGGTTGATGGTCACGACTTTCTTGTCTGCATACTAGGTCGCAGAAGCAGGGAACAATCCACCCACATATTAGGTCGGTCAAGCATGGCTTTCCAAATGCACGTTTCCTCCATTTGTGAATCCATCCAATCCACTGTTCGACCCTGGAACTTACCTGAAATTAGAAATGTCTTTTGAGTTTTTTGTTATCCATAAATGTTTAATATCTTTTTGTTTTTAGTCTTATATAAGGAGAAATGCTAGCTTGTAGGCTAACATAATGATGAAGAAACATCTGTGTATAACTCGTATGTTTGCCATAACAAAAATATGTACATAGCTACCCAGTAGCACAGATAGCCCATTTTGTAGCTTTGTGCTTAAATACAAATATATATATATATATACACACACAGAGAAAACTTATAGTAAACAATTAAGTACAATAAAACCATAAAACTCAAACTGAAAAAAAAGGATAAAAACCTTTGATTTTGTGAAAGAAAATTTTTATTTGTCATACAGTCAGACAAATAAAAGAAAAACCAAATTTTGATATTATTTAAAAAAAGAACTTATTTCGTAGTACGATGTGTTAGAGAGAAAATCAACATCAGTTTAATCATTACAACATGATTATTTGCCATATGAAACTAGATATTTCAAAAAGTCAAATTAGGCATATAAAAAAACAGTTTGATTTAGTATTAGAGTGCATCACAATTTGAAACATTTAGCACTAATAGTGAAGCAAAAAACTTTATCACAATATAAACAAACTTTAAAGAATTGTTCTAGACTCTAGAAGTATATTAGATTTGTTTTCATTTATAAAAATTTGTAAAATAGTATAAATTTAGATTAATTAGATCTATGTATGTGTGTCTTAAAGCACTTGTACATATGAAAATTAGGTTGACAAAATATTTCTTATAACATTGAAAATTTTATTGTTTGACACTGACTTGTATAATCATAACTTAATATATTATGACTCGAAAATGCTTTCAATAACCCATTAATGTGATAAAAAATTAAGTTTCATAGAGTGATCATTTCTGAGCTGTTTGAGAAACACGAGTTTTTAAAGTAAAGTAGTAAACAACTATTTTGAAAATAAAAGAACTGTTAAAGTGAGATATAAAAAATATCCAATAAAATAAAATTTCATCATATGGCAACATTAGGTATATAGCACAAATGTAGTTAATGTCAGCACCCTAACAGTGACAAAATGGTATTTTATTGGATAATTTTCGATCTCACCTTGGCTTTTTTGAATTTTTAAATTTTTATAATATGTGAGATTCCTTCAGCATTTACATTATAGTAGAAGGACAATTTTCTACCCATTCCTAGTTCTTTCAGTTATTGACAAAAGAGCACTACGTCAAGTTATTTTCTCTACTAATTATACTGTTTACTGATATTTAGTTAAATAGCTGAATTAAGTTAAAGGATTTTCTTTTATTTAATCATGTTTTAGTGATATAATTGAAAATTATAAACATGTTTAGGCTAAAATATTTACAAACAAACAAAAATCACAATGCACTAGTAGTGGTACTAAAAACAAATCTAATTTAGACTTAACTATGGTCTTTATAGTCTATCATGAAAACCTTCCTTCTAAAGGATTTCATCTTTACAACATTATAAAATCAATTGTTCCTCATATCTTAGTAAACTAAAGTTTCTTGGTGCCATTTACTTTCTTATTTGTACTTATTTTATGTCCAAGGTTTTTAAAAATTTATTTTAATATTATTATGTTATCAAATTTAATTATGAATTTTTAAAAGATATGTTTTATATCATTGGAACATTTTAATAATAGACAATTGAGGAATATAAGCACTATTTAAAGGTCTTACAATTTTATAACTTGACAATACAAATAGAGGTATTAACATTTATAGTGATATCACATGTACATTTTAACCTCTTAGATATTTTCTTCAATGGTTTTATGCTGTTGTCCATAAAAATGTTAAGGTAATCACTAATTACTACAAATTGTTGCGTTCTGAGTTTTCTGTTTATATTTTCTTAATATTCATAGCCAAAATGTATCATGGCTTTAATCCTCTAAATATACCAAAGTTGGTTATCCAGGTCAGCCACTAACAATTCAAAGATAACCATTGATAAATTTTTCATTTTTTGTGTGTGCATTTCTTTTCATTAATGGAAATAAAAACTTTTAACTTCTTTTCTTACATAGTTGTACATCATAAATGAAAATTTGATTAATTACTTTTATGGCAGATACCAATAAAACATGGCTCGCTAGTCCAGCAAAGTACTATGTTTTAAGTTGAAAAGCCAAAGAAAGTTATTTGACAATTGTATAAGATGTGGAAGAAAAATAAAAACCAACCACTAATGAAACGTAACCTTCAAAAGTTAATACATACAGATTATCATTTTGATTCTTTTATCTATATTTGCACGTCTTATTTAACTCTAAGGATAAGTCTTGAAATTTTAAAAAGTTAATATTAATTTGTGATGCTCTCTAGTGGTCAAAATTTGAACTTCAACATATTGCCAATATGTAGTTGTAATAAATCAATATTTCAAATATTTGAAACACTGTTTGTCACACTCATTACAAATGTTGGTTAAATAAATGTAACACTTTCAACAAATAATTGTTCAATCAACAAATATTAAATTCCCTCAAAGCTATCATCCATGCTTGTTTTTCAAACTTTACACATATAAGTAAATATCTGACAGAACCATAGTACACAGTCAGAAAATAAGTTTATTTTACATTCAGTCAGCAAACAAAATAAGTTTTCTAACCTATAAAAGTTTTTAAGAGTTTACCAAATAATATTACAGTAAAAGTTAAGACAAGTTCTTAATTATATGAAAAACAAGAGTAGGTAAAAACCTTTTGGGACAGCATAATAGCAGAATAAATTAGTGCAGTTATGTTATAATAGCTTTAAAAAAGGCAAGAAATCCCATTGGATAACTAGTAAAGTAAAAGAATAAATAGGTCCACCTGGGTGATAAGAATTAAAGAGAGCAAGAAACAAGTCTTACTCAGTGATCAACAAGGAAGTACAGGTATATTATCACAAGAAAAGAACAAAAGATATCACTGGGTGACCAGTACAACACCCAAATTAATAGTTTTGTGACTGTTAATAAAATGCAAGAGATAATTCAATATTGGATTTAACTTTGGTATCAGAGAAAAAACTAGAAAAAATCTATGCAACTTGTTAAATAACAGAAGAATCTGAAATTGTTGTAATATGGTAAAAATAGAATACTATATTCTACGTAAAGAGTGCTGTCTAATTTTCTTCAATGTACGGGTATATGATTTAGATAATATTTGTGACATATTAAATTCCACTGCAAGAACCCTGATTTCATTCAAAAATACTTGTGCTAATTGTTTTTATAAATCTGAGTAGCTGACTCATATTTTAATCATAAAGATATATTAGTATTAAATCTGTTTTTGCAGACATGTTTATATTAATATTAATTCAAGTTAGAATAAATCTTATGCTTTCAAAAGTTCTGAATATGTACATACAAGATATTGCTTCTCACCTTTGAACAAAAATTCATGGCTTCTTTCATTTTACAAATTGTATCTCCTATGGACTTAGCCTGCTCATTTAATTTTTGATTTATAAGAAATCTTAATGCTTTTCCACAACACTTTTTCATTTTGCAAAAGACCTTTCACAACCAGAATTTCAGTTCATCTACAATTACTTGTTTTGCTAAAATAGCAAAAAACAACTTACCCTAAGAAGAAACAGTCAAATTATATGTGATTCAGACACAGTATGATAGACTTACCAGTCCCTGCACTGAGTCTCACACCACCCAGGAAATCATTGCTTGTGATTTTGTCATAATCCCATACAGTCAGTTCAAGACACCTTTCTCTGAGATCATCTAGAGTGACATCATCATATACAAAAGTGTGATTCCATTTAGGGTTGCAAGTCTTTTTTAGTACAGGAGTCTTTTGTTTGCTGTTTTTAGATTTGTCTGGAAGTAAGTAGCTGTTACGAAAATACACCATTATCAGTCAATTCTGATCAAAAGCAAATTAATGATGCAGATAGGTACAAAAAATAACTTACAAATTAATGAAGGAAGCTGTATAACACAAATTGATTGAAAGAACATACTACAATAAACCAATACATAAATGAAATGTGGAAAATATAATAATTAAAATGCATTATAGATTACTAACATCTTCACTATCAACAATATTTACAACTGTCTGGATAAGCACCAAAACTATTGCAACTAATTTCATGACAAGTCGTCTTGTATGTATTTTATATATAACTAACAACTTAGAAATAATGTATTTTTAAAGAAATTTCCTGGATTCATTGCCAAACCTTTTTCCAATCACATGTAACGGAGAAAAGGTATAAGATACACATTATCACATCTTTTGAAAATGACAAATACTAAAATCAGATTTTCAAACTTTTTTGTTGAGTATTTGTGATGATAATTTTCAGATCTGAATTGTTAATTTGATTTAAAAAGGAAAAGCATTAATATGATGTGCCTACAATTTTATAAATATATTTAAGAGCAAATAGAGTAAATTTTATGAGCTAAATATGTACTAATGTAAATGTTGTTATAAACATACTGTGGATAAAATGATGTGTGGATATAAAACAACTTATAAATATGTAAGGAACAGAAATGAAAAAGCAAGTTTTAACCACAGTAGTATACAAGTTCATCAAGACCAATGGGTAGTCAGTAGCCATTAACAGCATTACCAGTCCAATAAGTGTTTGAAAGGAAAATTAGTACATAAATAATGAAAAGTGTATTACTCTCGTGATGGCATAGAACTGTACATTAAAATTAGTGTAAAAAGTAATATGTTGCAATGGTTAAAAAAGGATGCTACTAGTTGCATTCTCTTAAAACAGAAATTTACATGGGCAAGTTACACAATCTAAATTTATGAGAGTTCTGTTTTCAGGGTAACAGATACCATCTTCACAGTCAAAGTGTTAATTCTTTAGATAAAGAAATATGACTTCTTGCTTCTATTTCATATTGTACATGGAATCAACAGCACCTCCTTGACAATAGCTCTGACATTTTACTTTGATATCTGTATTTTTTTTTTCAACATACGTTAAAGTACATATTAACTTTCAATATTTCCATCAGGACCAAAACTTCTCCAGATAACATGACACAAGGCCTTGTATCATTTGGGAAAATAATAAATTATGAATGATACAAATAATTATTTAACTTACCTTTTCATCGAGTAACATTTTATTTTCAATATAATTAAATGAAGGGAAAATGAAATGACTTTTTGATATAGCTACAGACTACTACTGCTAAAAACATAGAGCATATTTATTTATTACATAAAACTAAAACAAACTGTTGATTTCATATAGTTTCACTTGAAAGAACATTACCAAGTACCCACAATGCAATATATTCTTTTTATATACATTTATCATTTTGAGCATTCTTTCAGCTAATTAATCATTATAACATACATTTATCACAGTGAAAGTTTAAAGTGGTTGAAATGTGTGGAATAATGATTTGGATGAGACATCCAACAAGAAAACATTATCCTATTTCCTATGCTTTATGTACATGTAAAAGCTACATATTAGTTATACTTGCATGCATTTCAGCTTATAAAAAAATAGTTTGCAGAGAAAAAAGTTTAAGGCATTTACTTTTTGTAACATGATGTTGGTAGAATAGATTTTTAGTAATAATTTACTATATACTTTTGAAAACTCATTTCAAGACACATTAACTATGCTGAGCTTTAATACTGCATCAACAGCTACATTATATGTCCTGTAATTCCTTCCTTTGCTACAAGTTTTGGCTTAATAAACATCACCTTTACTGTACAAACATGAAAAACATTTCTGAGACACAACAGTAATAGTGATGGTAAGGGCAATGGGTCTTGCAGTTCTTAATGCATTAGTGCACTTTTGTTTATTTGTATATATTCTAGCTGACTGCCTACCATGTGAAAATAAATACTGATTAATTTTCCATCTGAAAATTAAATCTAAATATTAATTATATTATAGTAACAATTTTTGTTTAAATAATGTTAATCCTTTTTCTAGTATTTCACAAACAACATTTCTTGTGTATATTTGGCCATCTCTAATAATAGTCCTTGATTAGAATTTTAATGTTTTTTGTTTTGTAGTTAAGTCTAAAGCTATATCAAAGGTTATCTGTACTCTGCCCATCACAGTTATCAAAACCCAGATTCTACTGATACAAGTCCACAGACACACCACTGGGGGACTTGACTTGGATATCTTATGTAAAACTTCTTGATGAAGTCTTATTGACTAAACCATGCAAAAGAGTAATTAATTCTAAAAAAAATTCCTACATGGACAAATGTGTGATGATATAAGCCAGTAGTTGCTGAATTTTTTTTTTACAAGGGCCAGGTGGTTCCATGGGCCAGAGGGAGTGGTGGTAAAATTATGAAGGGATGCATGTATACATGATCAAAATACAACATCACTAATTTATTTCTCATAAGAGCACATATTGAAAATGTTTAAGATGTACAATTGTCTTTTTATAACGTTAGTGAGAAGCATGAAACTGGTACTGAACAAAATTACCCTCAATTCAGGTTCAAAGTTAGTGTTCCCTATCATCAAAAGTGATTGCAATGCTCATCAGATAAAGCTGATCTGTAACCAGATTTCACGTACTTAATTTTTGAAAATGTCTTTTCACAGAAACACATGGTGACAAAAACTGAAATGAATCCACAAACAAAGTTTTTAAATGAACACAGTGATCACTTGGAAGGCATTTATAAGACTATCAGTTTCCCTTCTTTGTATTTGTTCTTCAACATGTTGTTGGATTGCAGATTAATCACTTCCATTTGAACTTCAGGCAGCAGTTTATCAATAACACAATTAAATGGGTTTGGGAAGATTCTTATTTCTGTTGCACTCTCATTAAGATAAGAAAAACACTTCCTGAAGTGTAGTTTCAGGTCAGAAAGGATACCTTGTGCAAACCTGCATAGGAATGGGGATCCCACTTCTTGTTTGAACTTTTCATTTTATGTAACACAATATTATACCTGACTTATTCTGTAATTACCATATTATTCCAAATCTTCAAACAGCTTTTTGTAAATACCATATTAAATATATAAAAAAATAAGCATAACAGTAAAAAGGAATGAACATAAAATCTTTACTCAACTGTGAGTTGATGGTGAGACAACATAAACTATCATGTTGCTTTGTTTTATTATTAGTATTTTCATTTCTTTTGTTAAGTTTAAGTTAATAATTCTAAAAAATGTTATAAAAAATCCTCACCCTACTGGGATTCGAACTCAAGACTTCTACTTCAAATAAACCACTAAGCCAATCTGAATGTTATCAACAGAGACCAAGGCATTACCAATGAAGAGTGTTTTTTTATTATTATATAAATATTAAAAAGAGGTTTTTGTTCTTTTTGAAAAAGGAGGCAAGAGTGATTTAAAATTATAGAATTAATTTGCACATTAACATCACGAGTAGAAAATTTGTATCAAGTGATACTTCAGGCAAACAATTTTTCCCATTATTCTCATCAACAGCCAATCACAGTAGTTGTGCGCTGTTCCAATCATCCTTCATTTTTGGCATCTTTCAGGACCATCATGTTTTACTATTTGCTTTTCTGTTGTAGTTTTTGTCAATATAATGTACATTTAATGTTGTTTGTTTACTTCAATTTCAAATTTACACCATGTTATATCATTGTTTTAATGAATTGCATCTATAATAAAAATTGAAGCTCTATATTGTAAAGTACTGAGCACTAAGTGTATAAACATTTAACATCAAGTGATAGCACTAATACTAATAAATAAAAACTGTCCAAACTTAGTGTACTCAAATATTTATATTTTTAACCATCAATATTGTAGTTCAAAGTAGATGATCAGGCAAATCTCACATTATTTTTCATTAAAACAAGATGATGACACATAAATAGAAGAACGAAAGTTAACAGTTTGATCACCATGCAGATACCACATTTAAATTAAAATTCACAAGTTTCAAAATTACCTTTTACAGAAAGGATCAGAAGTTCCATTAGAGCGAGTGGCCATAAGGTTACGAGCTTCTTTAACTAATATGTGAAGTGAGCCTTTAGCCACCCCTAAAGAGACTTTTCCCTTTTTTGTGGCAGTGACATCTGGTGGCACATATTTCAAAGATAGGACAAGGTCACCTTTGTAGCTGAGAGGAGACTCCGGAGCTTCAAGCTGTAATAAAAATATACTTTGACTAACTTATGTTACTCTACACTGGCATTGGATCTGTGAGTATTTCGTGTCACTTGACATTTCAACTGGATTTATGACCAACTCATATCATTCTACATTAGTCAAACAGACTTACAAATCTAACAAAATGTTTTTATCCTTTTATATGTTCATTCATGCAGGTTATTCTAATTACTTAATTTGGTACAGTTCAGAATCTATTCAAAACCGTTGTTTCTACAATCTCTAGTTCATAATGCTAAAAAAATATACTTCAAGTACATATTTTAAAGTAAACTATTTCTCAAAACTATCAGTGATGTCGATTTAAAATATTTTCTGAACCCAAACGAGCCGTTCTTGCATATAATATTTCTCAAAACTGTCATTCTATAAAATAAGAATATAAAAGATTTTGCTTCTTTCTACATTCAGGCTTTAGTTCACAGTTCATGAATGTCACTATTATAAAACCTAATACACACCTTTAATGCAGGTTTTACTTTTATTTCAAAAATATATAATGAAATAGTTTTCTTACCACAATATATTATAAAGAGAAATAAGTCTACAATATCTCCTATATTTTGCATCAGATAAAATGTGATAAAAATGTCAACTATTTTCATGTGCTGATAAAATAGAGCAATTCAACAACTGTTGTATTTGAATTAATTGGTTAATTATGGTATCTATTTCTCTATCCTCCTGACTAAATAAAATAATGTAACAATCTACCAGTTCTTCTTATATTTACACAGTTCAAAGTAAAAGGTGTAACATAACAATAGATCAACTAAATAATGAATACATTATTCAAATTAATAGGATAATAATATCCTGAGGAGCATTTTAATATATGAAACTTGTTTTTATGGTTAGAAGCTAATAGAGGTATTATTACACAAAGTTTAGCAGAACAACTTACCCGTTCTTGTAATGGGTGCCATATCAAATTGCTGTTTTCCAAGACATCGTGACCTAGAGGAATCATTACTTCTCCAAGAAATTCATTCCTTCCAAACATATCACTATGCCACACAGAAAGCCAAAGGGTGCGGGTTTCTAACTCACTTAGAGTAACAGGAAACTGTTTAAAAAAACAACAACAACAAGATTTGTATTTTACATACGTGTGATAAAAAATTTAAACATTCTAAACATAAAATAGTGCTAAATTAGGCCAAAAATATTACATTACACTTACAGTAAAATACTAATATAGTGTTGTTACAATAAACATCCCAGGAAATATACAGAAACCACAAGCTTCAGAAGATATGAAAAAGTGAATGCAAAGTTGCAAAAAGCAGATTAGTTGCACTTTGTAAGAATAATTTGCACATTGCTAATTGGTAAAGAAATAATGAGTTGCTGCATGTGTGATTCACGATTGCATGTTCAAGTAAAGGATGAATTTTGACGAATTCAACAGTACAATGTTATCACAGGTAAATTTGTGATTGGAGGTTACATAGTTCTTATGAACAAGATATATTCATGCAACAAATTTGTTAAACATTTTGTGCTGGACTTGGTATAATATACACAAGTTCAAATACACATTTGAACACGTTGAGTTATTTATATTATAACTTCTGATGCAGTATACATATCTTCACAAATTTTGGTATACTTTTAGTAAAGACTGCAAGTAAAGCATACAATTATCTCTTCTTCTTCACCCTTTGTACTCAGTTGCTGCTGGACATAGATTGTTAAGCCTTTTAAAATCTCATATGCGGAGGATATCAAACAAACTTTTTTTCAGGTTACACACACACACAGTTGAATAACCAAAAAGTTTTTCTGTACACAAAATATAAGATTTTTAATGAAGTATTTTTTCTAAAGAATTATTTGTGAATATAGTCTGTTTAGTTACTAGTCTGAGTGCAAAGTGATTTTCATATCATGATTAGAAAACAATTACTTTTTCCAAAATTCTAAAATATTATGTGTTAATCTCTAAAACCTCCTAAATACAGTTCAAATGTTTGCTTTCAATAAAACTTTCAATTTTTTTATTATTTTCACTACTCTAACTATAGTGGGTCTGTCAATTTGACTGACCTCAACCATAAAATATTATAATAGAAATATAAGTTACATTTTTTCTTGTACAATGATTACAAGTTATAATACAAAAGTATAAACATATAGTCTAAATAGCCTAAGTCTATTAACATTATATATTGACCTTTAGTCATGCCAAGCTAATATTACATAACATGCATTGACATGAATCACATGCACTCATGTTACTGTATCCAATAGTGCGAAATTGACCTTCAGTCTTCACAAAGTGACCTGTCTTGACTGTGTTTTAGTGGACTGGTATTTTGTAATATACAGTTACATTTCAATTATCATATATATGTATATTGATTATTACCACTTTGAAATAAGTTATTAAAACTTATTTTTCTTAAAATAAAATACAGTAAATAAGGAGGTAGAGCAAACAATTCTCTCTTCTGGCTAAAAAGAAAATGAAATTTTGACCATATTCAGGACACAACCTACTTCCTTAAAATCTTGGTATGAAAGAACAAGGTGGTCTTATATGGATTAAAATGGCTGAGAAAACTACTAGGAAGACATTCTAAACTGTCTATTGGTAATTCATGTCATATGTTGAAATATGTGTATATGATGGACCCTTTCCAAAATATGGAAAGAGGTGAAGGGAGCCACTGTGTTTGATTCAGTAAATAAGCCATATCTTATAAGAATAAAAAGATACAATGTTCTTGTTTCATAGTGAAGCTGTCAATATTAGTAATTTTAATTCCTAATTAATATTAAACTACAGACTTAGTATTTTGACATGAAACACATTTAATGGAACTAGTGCAGCATTTAACATACCACATGACTCCCAAAATCAATATTTAGATGTGTTTTTTAATATTTACTTTTAAATTAAAAAATTAACTAAAGTATATACTAAGAACTGAATAATTTACAATTTGATACCAAACTTATTGACACAAGTTCTTAAAACAGCAGTTCAATACAATTTTAAATTCAAGTTAATAAATGTGATGTCATGGCTTCCGATCAGTGATCACCATCATCTTGATTATGATCAGTGACCACCATCATCTTGATTCTAATCAGCGACCACCATCCCATCTTGATTATGATTTCATCTTGAACATCCAATATTAAACTTTTAATCAGAGAAAGTTTATCTACTATAAATTAACTTGTAACTTGGTATAATAACACAGCTTCACTACAGTTAAGTCTGTTCTGAATAACATAATTGTTGCATTATCTTATTCTTTCTTTTTTATTTGTTTGTTGTTTAATTTACTTCATCCTTTTATTCTGCATTTTAATTAATCTTTATAAAATATTTGAACTTTATCAATTTTTGTTCATATTTTATTATGTTCAACATAGCTTGCAGAAGATACAAAATGTATATTTCAAAAATTTAAGAATTAAATGGTTGTTACTGTACACACACGTCCAATGTTCATCCATAAATCATTTTAACATAGCTCTACTACAAAATTAAACATTTCTGTTAAATTAACTGCAATTGCAAGTTTAGTGCACCACCTATGAACATTAGGATTACAGAATTCAATATATTTACTGAGATTCTTTTTCAGTCTATGAAATAAAAGCCACGTGCATTTATATTCAATAAACATACAACACTTGCTAACTCACCCTTAACACTTCATCAAAAATAGGATTCAAAGTATGCTTCTTTACTTTTGTCTTTCTTTTCCCACTTTTAGTTCTATCCGGTAATAGATACACTTTCACATACCTACAAAAAATATACTATTTGTAAAAAGTCTTAACAATATTTATTTGATAAATTTCAACATTTCTTTAAACAGCATAAAAATGCTGAGAAACCACCAGGCACTTTTATTTTACTTCTAATTATCATACCATAAAACTAAAATATGACTTGAATATCTACAATGACAGTTTTGTTTAGTTGCAGTAAAGAAGACAAGTAGTTTAAACATGGAGACTAACTTGTAGTTTACAAAACTAAGTTGTTTCTGACATTCCTATACTTTTTGAGCTAATTAAAAATACACAAAACATCAGGATAGGATAATGTTTAGAAAATGTGGATACTGATAAAAACAGGAAATTTTTCAAACATTGGAATTTCAACAACAGAACTATGAAACAACTACATTTCTTGTATGTTGTGCAAGATATTCATAATTAAAATAAATATGTTAACAGAGTTGAAATTAGAAACAGATATACAATAAAAGCTAATTTAATGGATCTGTCAATGTAAGTAACACTACAGTTAAGAGTATATATGATCCTGGAAGGCACAGAGGTAGGTAATAGGTCTTTTGATATTAATAGACTTTGTTTTGAAATGTGATTTACATATCATAATATACTACACTATTAAAAAACAACAGAGATAGAGAGATTTTGTGGATTATTTCATTCATGTTGAAAATCCTATGGAAAAAACTAATTATCCTCTGAAACTGATATTTAATTGTCAACTAAAAATTATGTAATTTGTTTTTTTACACAAATCAAACAATAACAAATTATTAGTTACCAGACAATATTTAACTAGAAGCTAAAAACAAGATATCAAATACCTCTTTCCACAAAGTACAAACAGTCTGTGGGAACAAATATTGTAAGTTATTAAACAATACTCTGTTTTGTTAGATGGAATTCAGAAAACAAGTCACATAGTAATGTTGATGTAATTGATAATACAATATCTAAATATTTCTCTGTATGACTGATTACTCACGGGTCGGAACGATTGCGCTTGGAGTCCACTGCTGCCAAATTGCGGCATTCTTTTACAAGAGTCTCCAAAATGCCATTCTTATAGTTGTAACTGAGACTAAAGAGGACATCTCCTGTGACAGTAACAGTGCCATACCTTCCTCCGCCAGCTGCACTGTAGACACTTGTCATGCTCTCACTACGGCCCTGTAATCAACACATCTTGAAAATGTACACAAGTTTTATTATGAGAAAAGGTTTTGCTTCACAAGAATGGGCAAAACTATACAAGTTCTAATATGCTTTGTAGTTTCTAGGTTACAGACAGGTGACTTGTTTAGTGTGGATTGATATTTTCATATATACATCATGTCTGTCTGAATTAAAAATTGATTAGGCACACTTGTATGGATTAACAAGTAATTAGGTATGTTTGCTTAGATCAACAATTAAATAATTATGTTCATCTAGGTTTAACATTTGGAAAGTTATGCATCTGTATTTGAAAATTGGTTTGTGTATGTGATGAGAAGTCATTAAGAAGGGCTTTGAAGGATGTGACTGTACTGTTAAATCAAGCCATCTATTACAGAAGGTTAATGTTTGAACTTCAATAATAAAGTAATAACCTTATAAGATATTCACTACATGTGCAATATTCTGTTTAGTTGAGGTGACCCTGGGGAGCTAAAAATAAAATTCAACAAAGACAGTCACAACACTAACTGCATCCGATACTGCTATAAACTTTTGAATAATGCACCAGGTTTGAAAGAGAATCACCCTGTGGACACTAATTTTGCTTAATTTTCTATGTTGTAAATAATATCCATTTGATGCTTTTATATTCTTGATTACATTCTGTAACATACACTTAATAGCAGGCTGTAAAGGACAGTTGATTCGACAGACAGGTTTATGTTCTACACTGCATGATGTAGAGACACTGTGTAACATAACAGAGTTGAATTAATGTTTCAGCAGCAACACAAGTTTAAGCTGACACTATGTTGATGGTTTAGTTCTGTAAGCAATTAATAAGGAAAACAAAAACCATTTTATCATAAAAGTTATCCCTACAAATAACTAACCATTCCAATAGAACTATTGTACACGTGTTACATATTTTATTTACGTATGTTTGTAATTAAGCACAAAACTACACAATGGACTATCTGTGCTCTGCCCAACACAGATTTCTTTATGAGCTGAAATTAGAATAAAAGACCACAATAACAGTAATCAGTTCACAAGTACAAAGGTATCACTTTAAACAACAATAAAAAAAAAATCTACAAATGTAGGACTGGGTTGCACTATAACCAACATAATTTTCTAGTGTATTTGCAAAAAACAATTCAAAATGGATTGTATAGGCAAGACAATTTTTATGTTTCGATCTAGTTTTGTTTCAAGGATTATATTAATGAGCTGAAAAACATATCTAAACAAGTTTGTGGATTATTTTTGGAGAAGTTTTATTATATAAATGATTCTGAGATAATCATAATGAAACTTAATATGGTGATAAAACCTAACCATGAAAAAACATTTTATTTAAACCATACAATTTTAGAATATCCCATGAAGTAACACCTGTGAATGTCACAGATTTGGTTTGCTCTGGAATGTTTTTTTCAAACAAAACAGCTCATATATTTCAAGGTATATAAGGAGAAATGGACAACTTTTTTATTATTCAGTTTGCTTCTAAAGAAAGAAAATTTTTCCATTTATTTCTAATACATTATTTATTAAGGAAAATCGCAAATCTCTGTTATAATGCTTGCAAAATATGGTAACAAATGTGAAATGACTGGTACGTTTATGGTTATGCAACCTGCTGACTAGGAATAACACACATGGCAATGTTGAAAAATTAATGGTAACTGCATAATAATAATATCCTCTAAGCTTTTATATCAGATAATAAATATATATCCCTGCCATCCTGAAAACAGCGATTACTATACAAGACTAACTAAAGGTTGAATGTAAACTATCATTTGTGATGATTAAAAACTACACAATTTTCACTTCAGCACTAAAATCTAATCTTAAAGCTGTAACTGTTTATCACTGAAGTGCTTAAAACTCATTTATAGTCCACATTTGTAACTTTTTTTAGTTAGATCTTCCCAAAATACAGTTTAAAATTATTTTAAACTTTTATATACTCACATATTGACTATAGTGGACAATTTCTTCAGATGCACATATGACAAGTAGGGTTAGATTCACAATGCTTTTTAAAAAAAAATAGTTTTCCAGCTAATCTCCACTTGGTGATTCAAACAAGTTTTTGACAAAGTTATTCTTTGAATTTTTTTCTAAATATCTTAAGACTGACATATTTATTCACTTCGTAACAAGCATTATGGTTTACTCTGATTGCCAATGCTTAAAACGTTTTTATATCAGTATATTATGCATAAAGAATAAATGTTTTTTGTGTAAGTTATAAACTAAGTGAAATAATTCTGTGCAATGTACCACCACCACACTGCATTATTGTTTTATTTTTTATTTTACAAATATATTATCCCCTAGTGGAAGATTATAACACTAAAATTCAAAGATAATCTCCACAGCAGAAATGGCCCATTGTGCCAAAACAAAAATGAACAAATTGCTGTAAAGTATAAAATGAAATTAAGCAAATTATTTTATTTAAATAAAATGTTATACACTAACATTTCTTTTATTACTCTCACTTTCACGCTGTAACTTTATGTATCCAATTATTTATGACAAATAACTAAAAAAAGTTATTCATCAGATTTGTAAAGGGAAACATTTTTCACATAAACTGTTAAAACTATGAATTTATTTAGGACATTCATTATGCTTAACAAGCACAATCAAACATTATCACATCAAAGTCTGCATCACCCCCACTTCTACATATTTCATTCATATAGCAACTGTAAATTATATTACTATGTTAATTTCCTGATGGTCATGTCCCAGATATCCCTAGACTGAGCCATCTCTCTCACTGTAACATCTACATGTTTAGCCAAGCAACACCACTTTGCAACTCTTTCTTACATAACTGTAACACAATCATTCCACCTTCAGGGATGAATTCTTCACTGAAGTCAAAAGACTATTTACCAAAAAAAAACTGTGTGTTACATCAAATCATTTCCTACAATAGTAGTAAGCACATCAAACATCAAGTTTTAAACATCAAATTAGGGCTTACATAAGTACAAGGATTCTCACTAGAAATTACTTGTCAGTCTCCAGACATTTTATTCACCCAACAAAGGTCCATTGGTGAGGTAACAATCCTTATTTATTATAGTTGCATTGTCAAAAGCAGATGTTTTCAATATGATTTATTCCATTATTCATCTACCTATTTGCAGTTAAAGACAACATTACACAAAATCTCTTGTAACCTGCTGCAAATCTTATTTTAACATAGCAACATTTTTCTTTGCACTCTCAAACTTTTACAGCTGAACAATATTCATTCCAAGTCTACTAACTATCTTGATCCAAACAGCTTCACCCTTATTTTAACTTTTATTTTATTTAACAAATACTAGTAGTTAATTGGAAAAAAAATGTAGCTTACAGTAAAATTAAGTAACTAAATAACTTAGGAGCAAGTCATAAATGTACTAACATTATAAACTTTGTAAAGTATTACTATCACTAGAGATTAGATACAGAACCAAAAACATGCTTCTGTATACAAATCATAAGTCTCAAAGAGTAATTAAACAATTATTTGTTATGAAATGCAACCAGAATAAAAACAAAGCAGCAGCTGTTCCAACATCTCTAAATATAGACACTGTTTACTTACACTGAAGGTAGTAAGACTGGCCTGACTAGAACAGTGATAGGAAAACACCTGGTCAACGTCCTCCTCCAAATGGACTGAACTATCCTTATCTGAACTGGCAACACTGCCACGGCCTGATATACTCTAGAACATAAAACAGTCTTTTAGATTTTGACATCAACAGTTCAATATCATTACTCTGCAATTCATATAAAACACAGAAGTTATATATTTAGATCATTTAAAGCATTATGCCTGAAGTATGAAAGGAAACCTGATACTAAAACCAAACCATAATGCGTGCACTCATTAATGATAAGTCATTCTTTGTGTCTATGAAGTAAGTAATCCAAGGTTGATGGCTTAACTGCAGCCAGCAAAACTTCACATTTTCTCCATTTTAATATCCTCTATTATATTATTTAATTTACAAATTATTTAAAAGAATTGATATTTTGTTTAGCTACTAGTATATGCCTTAGCACATCTGCTTACCACAAACATTTTCTATTATTCTCAAAATAAGCCTTGGGTATGTCTTGTGACCATTAACATGAAAAAATTACGCCTTGGGAACATACCTCTCCATAGTCTGATACAGAGATTTGTGGGACACCACTAGTACTTTGTCGAGCATCTTCATTTCCACCAGAAGGTATCCTTGTTCGTCCTCGTAACCTGCCACGAGGTGATGACCTATGTACTGTAGCACTTTCATCTTAAAAAAAAAAGAAAAGTACATTGCTGTGTACTTTAAAAACAAATGTTGAAGAATGACTTTTGTTCAACTCTGAAATCAGCATTTCTTGTAAAACTGCAGTTTCTAAATACATATTTAATAAATGTTTAAAATGAATTTTATCCATTTCATAAATAACTTATCGTGAGTATATATTTAACAAACTTGTCATTCCTTTCTGTGACGTCATTAACATTAGCGCACATTTAACATAAAGTTAGTTATTAATTTTATTGGATTTGCTAATTAAACAATGAAGACTCGTAACTAGAATTCAGCTTTAATGGAACCACCACAGTAGTTTAATTACAAACTTAACTAAGTCTACATCACCTGTTGCATTACTATTCTAATTTCAAAATTATGTACGCTTTCATGTGTTAAAAGTAACATAAAAGTGATAATTCGAGTCATAAACATGATTCAAAGGAAGGGTGGGATCCTACAAAATATACCCGTCATTTAAACCTCAAATGTGTCTGTCATGGCCCAGCCAATCTGATAAACCTTGAATTTGGATGAAAGGCCACGTCCAAACAGAATAAAGAACACACAATGGTTGATATACTGTTATTCATTCTTGCTTGCTTTCATTTAAGAATTTTTAAAATTCTCTCATTCATAGTTCGTGAAATGTATGGAAACGAATATCGCTTTGCAATTCATGACGTTTGGTTAATTAAAATGCTTAAGGTACATAACAAACACAATTTACTTCGCGTGTCATGCTATTTGTTTTATAAATTTATTTCAAAGTTACAAAAAATTATCTGTTTATAAACATTCCTAATTTTTAACGGATAAAAGGTATACAACAGCTAGTCATTACTAACAGCATCCATCACTAAGTCTTGAGGCTACAAA
The DNA here is from genome assembly GCA_011833715.1 of Carcinoscorpius rotundicauda. NCBI lineage: Eukaryota > Metazoa > Arthropoda > Merostomata > Xiphosura > Limulidae > Carcinoscorpius > Carcinoscorpius rotundicauda. Next base: position 35,445,327 of record CM022404.1, on the reverse strand, counting down.
ACAAAGGCTACCTGACGAAACAATGGGATTAGCCCACAGCTCATGTAGCACACCAATGGAGAAAACCTTTTTACGACAGCAAACGTAAACTAGAAATACCCTAACTTGTAATCTTACAACGCTAACCTCGGTTACTCTTGAACCATTGTCGTAATAATTAGCAAATACAGTTGAAATTCAAATTTTTTCTTTAAATAAACGTGACTCAGATACTTCACTACGTTAAATAGAGCAACTGTTCCCCTTTGAGGCAATTAAGTTTTAATTCACCACCTAGCGGAAGAGTAAAATCTCATAAACATCATGCATAATATTATCTAAAACCTTAAAAGATTTATACACACAAATATACAAAGCATGCACGGTTTTGAATTATCACGTAATAATTTTCCCTTCGTAAAATGTTTTTCGTTGTTGAATAATCTGTAAATTTCTTAGATTCAAGTAATTTAGCACGTAATGCGAAATTATGATATTACAGTTGAGTCCTATCAGGCGTAGATTAACGTCAACTCTTTCACAACCACGCGAAGTGGGAATAGTTCATCTTATACCCGTGGCAGTGAAAAAAATGTTAAAGTAGGTTAATTTGAGATAATGCGCGTTGTCGTTTAAACGCACGAGGTTATAGCAATAAAATAAATTAATGAAAAACTTTAACGTTATTCGTGTATTTCGGACGATTGAGCTCTTTCACAAGAGCACGAATGAAACATACCTTAAAAACATTATAGTTCGCTTTTACAGATCAATCATGTTGATATTGTCGTTCCAAAGTTTATAACACAACTTTGAATAGTTTATTTAAAAACAATAGCTTACGCCTGACGACGAGCGAAACAAATGTCAACTCCTAACGATATTACGTCAATATCGCGGTTTCTGTTAAACATGCTCTAAAATCGCGGAAAGTAACTAATTCAGCAATTGGTGGAGTCACCTGCTTACGAGGTTATAAACACAAAATAGTTTCCACTATCCAAGACCCACCAACCTGTATGACGCATATGGTGGTATATATTTTATAATTTCTACTTTGTTCATATTTAGAACAGGTTCAGTTAGTAAACTGATGCATCAATATACTAACAGATCAATAAAAACACTCGACTTGTATTACATCTCTAAAACCTTTCCGAGGAATTTGCCCTAATAAACAACGTTGTCTTAAAAGGAGTTATTCAACTGCTCCAAACAGTTTTGAAAATTAAGAAACGCCAGTTTTTAAAAGGTTACTTTGTACTCACTTCGTTGCTCAATGGTTGACATATCTTTAAGTTTCAAGTATTACGTTGTACGTTACTGTACAACATAAATTCTGTGGATTATAACTGAAGATTACATATTCCAAGTTTAACTGGAAAACGATATTTCGTAGTATTTTTTTTTTATAATTAAACAATGTGTTTTTCATTTTATTTTATTTTCTGCGGAGTGACAAAAGGCATCGAAAAACGATTATAATGCATCTTGTAGAAAATTCCAGAAAACATGACTGTGAAACTAAATGTCACGGAAGCTTTAATAATTTTTTAGTTAGACAGTCTCAAAATACTATTTAGTGACGAACTGACTATTGTTCTGTCGTTCAAATTCTGTTAGCATTAGACGTTGTGATTTAAGCTATCAACTGCCTGCCGTTCAGAGTATTGTTCAATTCTAAACAGTTAAAAATATTGATCTGGTGTTTTAGGTTTTCAATATTTTTCAAACGTTAAATCATGCTGAGAGTTGGACTTTACGAAATCATTGCTTCCTCATAAACGAGTTATACAACCGACTAGAACTAGGCGTATTTAGATTTGTCGTCATCTTGAGTCAAATAACCTGTTTATATTCACTTCTTCACAAATTTAAACAAGTTATTTCGTTTAAACCGCGGAGCTCACAACAAGCAAGCAGTTACACTTTAACTATTTTTTTCATAAATTTTAAGGTTCTAATTTCCCATGAAATTCTCTGAGGCACGAGTTAATCGCAAGAAAAAATTAAAATTCCAGTAAATACAAAGTTGTAATAGTCCTCTCTTCGTTCTACCAAGTGCCCTCCCAAGTTTTAAACTCAAAATTTACTCTGTCCTCGACACAGATCTCACTCGTAATATAGTTTTTTTACTGTGTCTTATAGATTATACAAATATAAAATTTTTCAGCAATTATGTGACTTATTTACAGCGACTGATTGTCAAAAATATTACAGTTGAGAACACCCGTAAAATCAGAATATCTCTTGTTGGGGGGAGGGGTCCGAATAATGTACTGAGTTAGTCTCAAATTTCTTGAGGCAGACAATTTGCGACAACTACCTCTTCCTTTTGAAAACACAAGCTTTTCATATGACTAAACAACAAGGTCCGTTTCTTTGCGGTGAGGCATATATAGTTCAAGGCTTATAGCAAACGTTTCTTAAGCACGTGCTCTCGCAGCCACATATAATTCTTATTTCAAGCAATTCTTTTTATAGCACTCACCTGGAAGACAGGAGAATGATTTTACGTTTTTCTTTTGTGGGGCAGGGGAAGGTGGCCTGTTTCGAAGTCAGCCAACCACTTCAAATCGGCTTCAACAAACCAGTTTTTACAGGCAGCAGTGTCTAATCGTTCATTACACTGAAGTTGCGTGTACAAGTACACTTATACATACACCCGTATGTTACGTTTTGTTTTGTTTGTTTATTTTGTTGTATTTCCTTCACATTTCGACTTTGTTTTCTAAAGATGAAATACTCGTCCATATAGTTCTAGGCCACACACCAACACACTAATGCTGATAACAAAGTTTCTGGTGGACCAGCGGCAAATTCACGGCTTTACATGCTAAAATTCGGGGTTCCAATGAGAAAGTGTAGCGTAGTTTTGCCCTACGACTGTATGTGTTTGTGTTTTTCTTTTAGCAAGGCCACTGTTATCTGTCTATCTGCTGAGCCCACCGATGAGAATCGAACCCCTGACGAAAATAACAGTTTATTAATTTCTTTAACATACTAACTACTTATTGTTCATAACTAAATGCCACTTTTTACACAGAACAGCTCTCCCCCCAAACGTTTACAGGATCCTACAACAGCAAAGCATCTTCCCCCCATCACGTGATAGTGCCAGTATCAATGGAAAACGTTAAAGCAACTGTTGTACAGTTTTTTTTTTACCGTATCTTGATGTATGAAGTACTTCGTTTATCTTTATAAAAATAGAATAATATAAAACATGCGTTAATACGCAAGTTTCACTAATGAAAGGAAATAGAGGCGATACCTGATCGTTTAAGATGCATTCGCACATTGCAGGTACATTCAAAATTAGAATGACAGCAATAAGTTGAGGTTCTTACCTCGCACGCGCGCGTTGGCATGGGGATCTAGATCCTTTCTGTGTATCTAGGAAGGTCAGGTTCTACTTAGGCCCCACCCTTTTGAACAGTTGTTAATTTTGAGCATCAAACATTTGTAACTAGCGAGCTGGTAATGGATTTCACTCGTACTTTCTGTTACTCTTTCTTTTTAGGGTCATGTCCATAAATGTTGTAAGATTTTTATTATTATACAGCCTGGGTATGGATGATTAGTTTACTTTTTTAGTCCTTTGTAGTTATGTTCTGCGGGATTTATAATATTTAGTTTAAGAAAAGTAGTAACATGCGAGATTGTAATGTTGTGAACTGTTTGGCTACTATGATGAATAATGTGATGCTGTCGGTTTTGCTATTGTTTAATGAACTCAAATAAACTATTTTCTGTCTGATTTCAACTTCGTGATATGGTTTGGTCTGAATTTCGCATAAAGCTAAACGAAGGCTATCTGCGCTAGTTGTCTCTAATTCAGCAATGAAAGACTAGAGGGAAGACAGCTAGTCATCATCACCCATCGCCAACTTTTGGCTACTCTTTTACCAACGAATAGTGGGATAAACAGATATATTATTATGCATCCACGGCTGAAATAAAAAGCGAGAAAAATCAAGTTTGGTGGAAAGGAGATTTGAGCCCGCGACACGCAAAGTGCGAGCCGAGTGCCCTAATCCCCAGGCCAATAGTAGTTCCATCATCATCTGGTATTCACATGTGGTCAGCTTTCCAAGTATTAATCAGGCCTTACATTAGGTGTCAGAGGAGGTCGGACAAGACCCGGATTTTTCCAATATGGTGTGAACGAAAGCTTCGTTATACGAAAATCAAACAAAAAAGTGTAGTTAACAGTGATTAACTGGACTAATAAAACATACTTATCACGTTAATTAATGTAATTAGCATGTTTCGAATATTAACAACTTTCAAACAAAAGACGACGGTATAAGGTGTCACACAGAATCTGTAAACTAAATTACAAATGTTATACAACTTATGTTTTTATTATTATTTAGTTCTAGCATTATTTCAATTAAACTATGGTCAGTTAGGCATGGGTTTCCAAGATGTGTATAAAATTACCAAGCATATTCCAAAGCATCAATATGCTAGAGCTAAACCTCACCATACAAGTCAAATTAACAAACACTTTTACTAAGGATTTATATGTATATCATTCTCATTTCTATGGTGAAAGGTAAGTTAATAAAAGTTGATTATACGAATAGCATCTTTATGCTTTCTGTAACCCAGCTGGCCTTTTGAACATTGGTATTGTGAAAAAGGCCTTGTCGGCACTAGATACAGCAGATAGAATTGTATACGAGCATTATACAGTTCGGTATATGGAAAGAATTACTTTACCAAAGATTTGTTGGTTGTATAGTTACAGCTAATACATTGGTGAAATATACACACACTAATGAAGAACGGATTTAAGGTGAAACAGCTAAAAATACAGTATTAAAACCGACAAAACTATAGTCTTTTCATTACGAACAAAAATATGCAAACTGAAAAATCTAAATCAACATCACCAATATAAACAGGTTCAAAAAACGTCTTAGAACAAATTAGATATGTTCACTTTCTTTCCAATCTTATAGTTGTTTTTTTTAATACTTGTTTCCAATCTTCCTACAACAGTAACAAGCATTTTACATGCCAATGTTTTACTCCATATAATCGTTACAGTTATTCTGGGAACTGTGAAAGTAAAAAATGTACCAATGAAAATTACAAAATCAACTACACCCAGTGTCGATGAAAGTTCAGCAGGCGGGTGAGAATAGAACAGAAAAGCGATGACTGAAATGCTATTTATCACATTGTACGAACGAATATTATGATGTGAACTAGACTATGCTTAAGGGTAATTATCATCTATTGTGTACGAAGAATTTGGAAATCAGATTATTATAGTATTAATTAATTTTCATTTGAATTTACTCGTATTTAAGAACTTCGATTACAAACTATTGCTTTACTTCTTTCCAATCCCCATCGTGTGGTTATAAGTATATTATTTGTGTAGTTTCTCAGTCCTCACACAGTGGCTATAATTTTAGCATACTAATGTGTTACATGTTTCCTATGGTCACATTGTGGTAATAGTTATGTTACATGGTAATTAATGTTTTATTTGTTTTTAATGCTCACACAGTAGTTACGGCGATGTTACCGATTCTTCACTTGTTTTCATACCTCAGAAAATGGTTATAGGAGGTGATTAAATATCGCTTTATCTGTCCAAATCCGTATGTAAACATAAAATTATTGATGATACTTAGTATTTTTCTGAAACGCGTATCAATCGAATAATTTTCTATATATTTTTTCTAATCAATAATGAAAGCTTATGAGTTGGACCACCTTAATATCTTAGGTCTTCTAGCCTAATTTCTCGCGTTTAATGTTTAAATATTTAAAGATCTCTGAAATGTGGTGAGAAGTTGTGAAGCACATTTCGTGCTGCTTTAACAACAAAAATACAGACAGTAAGTAACTACTAATATACTTGCTTTACACGTAAAAAGAAGTATTATTTTGCGATAAATACTTTTCCAGTGCAAAGTTACACAGTAGACTATCTGAAGTCCCAGATTTTAGCGTCATAAGTTCTCCGGGAGGAATCTTCTTTGATATATTCAACCATTACACGTTAAGCTAATAACGTATAAAAATAAAACGACACGAATCAAACGTGAGGCATGTTGGAGTGGTTCAAGTCCAGTAGTGGACAACATGTCCAATGAAGTTGCTGTATAAGTCCTTGCAAATTTTGGGTTTGAACCCGTGTCCAAGAAAGAAGTGCTCTCACCAACTAAGTCTACAGTTAGCTCCTACGTTGCTGCCAGTAATACGTGGTCTATTTATCAAGAGTAACATTTACTGTGACCGTGTAAAATAAAGAGTTCATGTTAGAAATAACGGTGTCTTTCACTGTTTTAAGTTCTTTTATGGTACAAATATCAAAATATAGAAGGCGATTTCACTCCAGATGGGTCAGAGGTAACTTCAAAAACTTACGACACTAAAATCTGGAATTCAATTCCCGTGACGGTCATTGTTCAGATGATTTATTTTGCTAAATTAATTGCTTACTAAGAAGGATGAAAATACACAAACACACGCATAAATATTTAAAATAACGTAACTGCACCATCGAATCTGAAGAACTCTCTCAAAATTAAGAGGTTCATGAAAAAAATGGGAAAGGGTTTGCCCCATAACACTTCTGATCCATATATGCAAGGTTTTCTTGTTCCTTCTTAACCTGATTGATGGAATCAGATAACAGGACAAAGAATATAAATTATACAATATTTTAATATCACAAGTTAAAGCTATGTAAAAATTTACACAAAATCAGTAATGAAAGAAGTGATTCAAAGTATATCAGATTTATGATACACACAAATATAATTGGATAAGAAAGTAAAGAGAAACCTTTAGTACTTTAAAAATTATGCCCTTAAGGAAACTAGGAAAAAACGCAGAGGTGAGGGGAGGAGAAACAAGGGAAAGAGGTGGGTTCAACATATTCACTTTCTATTATAGAGAAAAGGTTTCTTTGGGCTACACATTTTTGAAAAAAAACACAAAAAAACTTGAATTATATAATACTCCAATTGGGAAGCTACACAATGATTTAACTGTGTCCTATCCACGCAGTGGGAGAGGGAGATTTTAGTAACAGTTTCCAAATACTGTGCATAACATAGTCACGAGACAATTATCGTGTGAAGCAAAGTAACATAATGACCTAACAGAAGCATTTGAAAAGATAGTCATTTGGATGTAAATACGAAATAATTAGAAACTTTTGCGAGAGTTTAAGTTTTAAGCAAATGCATTCATTGGTTTTAACTTCACTTTTCTGAGACAGCCACAATGGTTAAAGTAACTTTTGAAAATTCGTGATTTGTCTATCAGAGAGTTATTTGCATAACTCCCAGCTAACTATTGTAGTTAATCAGGAACTCTCATTAAATGTTTGAGTGGCCATATTCAATGAATTAGATCAAACCTTGATTACTTTTTGTTTGTAATTAAGCACAAAGCTACACAATGAGCTATCTGTGTTCTGACCACCACGGGTATCGAAACCCGCTTTCTAGTGTTGCAAGTTCGCAGACATAACACTACGCCTTTCGCACTGACTATTTTCAACCACACCCATAGCATATACGACTAATTCAAACTCATAAAATGACATATCTTCCCTTCAAAATATAAGCAAAACTTTCAGTGTGTATACAATTCACTGGTAGTTGTAAAAAAAATAAATCTTGTACCTCTGAGAGCTGTGAGTTTGCGAAGAACACCAGATGTAGAGAAAAAAGAAGACGTGAACTGTCTGGTTCTTTGGCTTGTAGATGGCTGGCTAAATATTCTCGACCTCACACCACTTGGTAGTGTGCTTGATTTGGATGGAGCGACGTTAGCCACACTGTCAGGTATATTCCCTGAACTAAGAGAGATATTTCTTGGATTTCCTGAAGCGGTAGGTTTAGCTGGTTCTTCTTCTACTTCTGGTATGGTTTCTGAAGATGTGAGTGATTTCTGATGAAGAAGAGAGGTTGATGAGGCACGGCTAGCAGTGGAATCGTCCAAACTACGAACACTTTCTTCAGACGACTTGAAGGAATAATAGCCGGTATCTCGAAAGGTATTTTTATTAGAAGCAATCTCTAAATCTGCAATATTACCAGTAGACTTTGTGCCAAAAACTTTGACAGAAGTCTTACCAGTGTTTTGATAGTTTGCTAACAAGAGGTTATTCTCACTGCAAGATTTTTCTGTTGAATTAATGGCTTTGGGGCAAGGTGTGGAGCCACGACTATCGTCCTCTGGATCGTGAACTGCTCCTTCGTCATTTGCATCATCAAGTTCATTGTCTCGATTTTTTTTCTGCTCTTCTGCTAATGCAGTTGATTGTTCTAGCCATAAGTGAAGGGAAAAACGACGATCTGCTCTTTCTTTTCTGTATGCTGCCAGTTTTTCTCGGCTTCGAGAGTTTTTTAAAATGTTTTCTCCACTTGTTGACTTCTGGAGGGTAGGAAATACGTGACTACAGCCTGTGAGATCTTGATGTGACTGGGACAGATAACTTGTCATGCTTGATCCAGGGGAGTCCAAACTGGGAGGATCTGTTACATAATGAATTCCTGAGGGACTAGAGGCAAACATTTTCCCATGAATTAGTGATGAATTGTCAATTACTGAAGGTTTCCAGTTTAACAGTTCTTTACCATGATATCCAGGGCTCGTACTGTGAAGAACTTCGCCCTTTTTAACATGGTGTTTTCTATACCTATATCGAGAAAATATTCCTTCACTCCCTATCCTACCTTCCCCTTCTTCTTCTTCTGCAATGTCATTCAATTCCTCATTGCTGCTATGAGGCCAAATCCGTAATTTCTCTCGTGAAGGAACATTACCAGATGAAAAACCTTCCATCTGAGAACCTGGAAGATTTGAAATACCACTACAACTTTCAGTAATTTGGCTACCTGCGACAGTTTTATCCTCAAGATTGTGATCAGACAGTTTTCCATCCATATTGTGTTCAGGATAATCAAAAATTTGCTCCTCGTTAGGTGACACTAAGGTGCATTCTGGAGTGCTTAAGACATCCATAGAATCGTCTACTAAGGTCAGTTCTGAATCATAAGCAGATAATCGTGAACCAGCCATTGGCTCTCCAAAAGCACCACTAGTAGCATCAAGCAAAGCAAATAATTCGTCCATTTCATGTGATATCTCAGATTCTGTTGGGGTTCGATCTGAGTCATCATAGCTCGGAATACTAATACTAGCAGACATTGTTGCTTCAGAACCAGATTCAGATGGAGCTTTACTTTTAATAGAATTACTACGACAGACAGAAGGTTTTGGAATTTCCAATTCTGGACTTTCTTGAATGTCATTGATACAAGGCATACAGCTTGAAGTATGGTCGATCTGAAAATTTGCTGGAGTATTATGTTGCTCCCTCGTTGGGGAATTGTTTTGACTGGTAGTGACAGAATGCATTAAGGCTACAATCTGGTCTTTAATGTAGTCTCTCGCTCGAGTAAAATCATCACTTCCTTCAGGTGTTGGCCTAGGAGTCATGGCTGACAGCTGAACACTTGGTTCTGCTAACTGCTTCAGAGAGCTCATTAGTTGCTTGCAGATATACATCGTTTCCTCAGATATTGTGGAATCTGAGCTATCGCCACTGGCAGATGTCTGACTACTTCGTCGTAGAGAAGCCCGTAGTGTCTTGATATTAAACTCTGTGCCAGCACCTATGGAGAAATTTCCAACTTCCTCGTCATCAGTTGATGTGTATTCTCCAGATTCAAGGGTGTCACTTCCATAGTCACTATTGTTACTTTCCAAAGTGCTACTACAACTGCTACTGACATCCTCCGAAAGAGCAGTGGGTGAAACAGTCTCCATCAGCCTTGCTATCTGTGACTCTAGAAGTGACTTCCATGGAGGTAGTACACCCCCTTCCTCACACTCCTGTGCAGCTGATGTTTCAGAACCGCTTTCTGAGAGGTGTGCCATAAGTCTGTTCATAATGTAAGATGCCTCTTCATCTGAATATTCTTCAGTCATGTAACTACCTGCTGTGGACATTTTATCAAACTGGCTGTGTTCTCCTGGTCTCTGTTGAGTTTGTTTAACTGAACAAACAATACTTTTCTGTTTTGTTTCAAGATAATCATCTTTACACTTCTCATTAATAGTTTTTATGTCAGAGATATTGTCATCTACTTCTAAAGTTTCTGTAAAGACATTTTCTTGGTGAACTACACATTCATTATGTCCGTTATTCTTATTTTCTAAAGTCTGTTCTTGCTTAACATTATTCACAAATGTGTCTTCTTTACAAGCCTTTTTATATTCATTTAAATAATTTTGATCACATGAATCAGTATATTCTTGTAAAATAGTAATAAATTCTTGTTTCTTTTCATTATCATATTTTTTCTCACTCTCTAAGCTACAGGTTTGTTCTTCATAATCACAAAATTCATCACACCTTTCAGTGTCAACCCCAACATTCTTTTTATAATCAATATTTAATGGAAATTCACTGGTGTGATCATCTTCAATAACTTCACAAATATTTTCTTTTGTTCCTAAAGATTCGGATTGTGACACAACTAAAGCAGTATCTCTGTGATTTGACTGAAATTCGTTACTTTTGTGCTTCAAATGTTGTAATAGTAACCCTTCTAAAGATGCATTTTTCTGCTCATTATTCATTTCAACTTGGTTTGTGGATAAATTATTTTTATGTACTAACACATTTTGCACTTCGTCGTTATCATATAAAGGAATTTTCAGGTTCAACTCCGTCTCTCTGGTACGTAATTGATCACTCTCTGAATTGTAATTTGTATCGTTTCTAAAACTGCTCGTTACAATTGTGTTAAGCCTGGAATATTTCAAAATGGAAAGTTTATTAACATCAGTTTCTAAAGTTATTTTTGTTCCATTTTCCATCGTGATGTACTCTTCATCTTCTGTTTTATTTTCATAAATGCCATTGATATCACAGCCGTCTTTCTCTTTTTTTCTCTTAATTGTGTCAAATGTATTATCATCTTTGTCAAAAGCATTCTCCTCTACTTTTGAAATGCAAGATAAACTGGTACATCCTTTAACCACGAGTTCTTCTACTGAGCTTGTGGTTAACAAATAGCTTTCGTGAGCAGTGATATCTTTGTCGTCGTTGTTGATGCTATCGTTTCTATCACTAAACTCGGTGTTTTCTGGATAAGTAAGGTGATCAGACCCAAGTAACCCCGAGGTAAAGTATTTCTCCAAACGAGAAGATGCAAGGACAGCATCATCATCATCATCATTGTCTAAATATTCCTCGGCTACTTCACTGTACGCAGATCCTGATGTTTCAGATAAAGAATCACTGATTTCAGAGCTTCCCTCGCTAGTTTCCTCACAAGTTCTCTTATCTTCAACAGCCCCACCGGGAGCAATTGCTAAACTGAAATATTTATCTAGTTGTGAATCTGTGGAACTGATGGTCGGGGTGTTGGTTTGTGACCCTCTTTCGCTCTCCTCACAACTTTCTTCCATAATAGTGTGCAGTGAATATGCTAAAGGGTTTCCATACATTGGTGTCAGATATCCCATAACTGGAGCTGAATAGGAAGCTTCATCTGATGAGTCACTTAAACTGTCATCCTCACTGGGAGATTCCCTGTTTTCCACAGAGTCTTCATCAGAAGAAAAAAAATCATCAGCTTTTGTTTTATCACCCTCAAAGTCTTTCGAATCATCTAATTCTTCAGCAATCACCATAAAACGTAGATTTTGAAGTTCACATTTCTGTTCATTATTCCCAAAGTCGGATTCTATATGCGTATTTTCATTAATCTGCGTGATACTGTTGTCTGTTTTCTCTTCCTGCACACAAGTGTCTTCTGTAAAGGCACCAGCTTCCTTCTCGGCTACAGCAAATACAATAGGTTTCTCCAACTTTGAAGGCCCCATGGAATCTGCAGCCGAATGACCTGGTTTATTTTCACAATGGCTAACTAAAGTTATTTCTTTACACCTGGAGGGTATACATCCTTTACCGGGCCAGCAATCAACCAGTTCATATTCAGAGATGTCGTTCCCTACAGAACGACCGTCATGTGGTGCAGAGAAGAGCAATGTTGTCGACAAAGTGTCACATATGGCATCGTCTCTTGAAATCAAATTCGAGCCTTCAGTTTCAGAAGGGAAACTTTCTGCTGACCTCTCCGACGAAACTGCCAAAGTGGTTTGTCCGGGTGTTGCCTCACTAGCTAGTAGAACACACCCACCACCAACACCTACACTTAACTCTTGGTTAGCACAAAGGAGTTTTTCCGTAACAGCCAAACTCCTTATACGTCTGTAACTCTCTCCGTCAATCACAGTGTCTTGAGAATCCGTGTCAGACTCGGCTTTGTCGGGTTCTTCGCCACTAGGAAAACGTTCTAACAGGTTCGACGGACGTTCTACCTGTACAACACGATGAACGTGAGTTTCACCTGCCAGCCCCGCACGGTTGCTATCATATACAGTCGTCTTTGTTTCTGTTGAGGCGTGTTCGCTGGCGACTAGAACGGCGCTCAAGTGTAGTTCCCGTGGCCCAACCGGCTGTGAGTAACCCCCGCATGGGCTGCTTCCGGCCTGTACGTGGTCACGGACCCGGCTGACATCATTGTTCTGGTCTAGTGGTGGAGCTGCGGTTCGGGAATTCCCAGCCTGCAGCTCTCTACTCCAACTTTCCCTCTCGTTGTGTTTGTCAGGTGGTATACGCTCCCCATTTGACTTCTTACAAACTTGGTCATCTGCTACAGCACGGCAGGTGGTGCTTGGCAAGTTGCCTATTAAATCATGGCCTCCTTTGCTCGAGAAACAATTGCATTGGTTGGGAGATACTTTATCAGAACATAGCTGGCCTTCTAAGACGTAACGACTGGATTTAGTATTTACTGAACTAGATAAGTTCAACCTTTGCTCAGGATTTGTAGTTTTAAGTGATAGCAATGTTTTTCCAGTTTCTTGTGAACGCATATGACAGTAAAACGTTTCCTCCCACGTACCCAAATCAACTAACTGCGTTGTATTTTCATTTTCTCCTGTGCTGCTTAAAGCGTGTTTCTTGTCTCCGTCATTTAAACCTAATAACTTCAATACTTCCAGATTTTCTCTGGAATAAGATGATGCAAGTAATTCAGAAGTAGAAAATAATAATGTCCCCTCATCTCCTCTTACACAAAACGGGGTAGAAATTTCTCCTGTATTAAATGCATCCTCTTTTACTTCAAAATTTAGCTGCGCTGAGCTATATTCATTGTTCTTTAATTCATGATAATTCAATGTCTCTTCCGTAATGTCTAAATCTGAAGCTTTTAACATATTACGACTGCACAAGTTTAACAACGTTGACGACTCTTCTTCATCACCAAGCGATATATTTATTTCTTCGTCATTTTCCTTAACTTCATCACGGAATGATTCATCAGATTCAACATTTTTATCACTTTCTTTTTCATTAATTAATTCAAGTACTACTGACTTGTCATATTTTGACCTAAGTGTTGACTCTTTGTTTGCATAATATGCACAAGATTCTTTACCTAACAATGAATTTATCAAATTTAGTGGGTCTTCTCTATCTTCTGAATTAGGCGCTGTCGGTTCTTGAAGTTTTATTACTTTCTCTTCTGGATTTGCTAATGCTAATAATTCTGGTTCTTTTATAAAATAATCTGAATCATGAATAATTTGCACTTCTTTATCATCTTTTGAACTACATAATACTGATACTTCTTTACAGAATTGTAAATCGGGTAATGTTGACGCTTCCTTAGAATCTTTTGTACTAAGTAATTTTGTTACTTCATTGGTACTTTCCGAAACAAGTAATGTTGGCGATTCCTCAGTATCATTTAAATCATGCAATGTTGATGTTTTCCTATTATCCTCAGAATAATCTAACACTGGTGGCCCTTTAGAAGCTTCTGAATGAGATAATGTTGGTGATTTCTTATTATCATTCAAATCATGCAATGTTGATGTTTTCCTATTATCCTCAGAATAATCTAACACTGGTGCCCCTTTAGAAGCTTCTGAATGAGATAATGTTGGTGATTTCTTAGTATCATTCAAATCATGCAATGTTGATGTTTTCCTATTATCCTCAGAATAATCTAACACTGGTGGCCCTTTAGAAGCTTCTGAATGAGATAATGTTGGTGATTTCTTAGTATCCGGTAAATCAGATACTGGTGGAACTTCGATTTCTTTTGCGATTCTTTTTTTCGGTGCTTTCACGTTACTTTGTGAATCAAGAAACAATAATGGTTCTTTAGAGATTTTTGAACCACTTAATGTTGATATATTATTAACTTCTTCTGAATCAAGTGACACATCAACATATAAAGCTAGTAGCTCTTTGAAACCTTTTGAATCAGGCAATGTTGATTTCTTGTTAGTACCATCTGAAAAAGATATTGTTGGTGATCCTTTAATACATTTTAAATCTGTTAATTTAATCTTTTTTACTTCTGATATGGGTACTGTTTCTTTAGGGCCTATGGAATTAGGCAATGTTGATGAATCCTTAAAATATCCCAAAATGGGTAATGTTTGTGATTCTATAGAACCTTTAAAATCAGAAAGCATTGATATCTCTTTAGAATCTTTTGAATCAGACAGTGTTGATGTCTCTTTAGAATATATATTGGGCAGTGGTAATGTCTCTTTCGGATCTTCTGAACTAGGCACTGTTGATTTCTCTTTAAAATAATATAAATCAGGCAGTGTTAATTTCTCTTTAAAATAATCTAAATTGGGCATTGTTGATGGCTCCTTAGAATCTTCTGAAAAATGTAATATTGGAGGTTCCTTAAAACCTTTTGAATCAGACAATGTTGACTTTTCTCTAGAATCTTCTGAACCAGATAATGTAGGTTGCTCATAGGAACCTTTTGAATTAGATAACGTTTCTTTTAAGTCTTGTGAATTAAATAATGATATTAATTCTTTATGGCTTACTACATCAAACATTTCTTTTGAACCATCTAAATTACATGATGCTGATTCTTCCTCCATGCCTTCTGAATCAGATGGTGCTGATGCTTCATTGGCTAAATTAAGCTGTGTCATTGTTTCCTTACCATCTTCTGAATCTGCTACTGACGGTAATTTTGTACTATCTGTTAAACTAGCTATTGCTTGTATTTTACTATAATCTTCTGAATCAAGTAGTGGGGATTCCTCTTTAGTGCCTTCTGAAACAAGCAAATTTAATTCCTTTTTAGTATCTTCTGAATCAGCTGCTATTAGTGCTTCCTCATCTTCTAAACCAGTTATTACTTGTTTATTAGACTCTTCTGAATCAGATGTAGTAAATACCTCTTTACCATCTTCTAAAACAGGTACAGTTAAAACTGTTTTACTGTCTTCTGAATCTTCATCACATCCTGAATAAGATGCTATTGATATTTCACTGTTATCTTCTGAACTAGACAATGTTGGTATTTCTTTCATATCATCTGTTTTATTTATATTTAATATATCTGGGATATTTTCTAAATTACATATACCTGGCATTTCTTTAGTTGATGTTTTTTGAGCACCCTCTGAATCAAGTACTGCTTGCACTTCTTTAGTATCTTGTGAATCAGGTATATCTGGAACTTCTTTAATATCTTGTAACTTAGGCACTGTTGGCATTTCCTTCAAATCTTGTGAACAACATAATTTTGGTATTTCTTTCATACCATCTAAATTGGGTGTATTTGACGTTTCTGAAGCATTTTCTGATTCATGCAACATTAACAGTTCTTTACTATCTTCTGGATTGGGTAGTGGTGTTATGTCACCAAAATCTACCAAATTATGCAATTTTTGTCCCTTTCTGATACAATATGAATTAAGCAACAAAAGCATTTTATTGGTATCATCTTCCTTATGTATTGTTTGTACGTCTGATGTATCTTCTGAATCAGGAAACGTAAACATTTTGTTGGTATCATCTTCCTTATATATTGTTTGTATGCCTGATGTATCATCTGAATCAGGTAATGTAAATATCTTGTTGGTATCATCTTCCTCGTATAATGTTTGTAGTTCTGATGTATCCTCTGAGTCAGGTAATTCTTGTGTTCTTTTGGTATTTTCTGAATTAAGTAATGCAGATACTTCTTTAATAGCTTCTGAATCCTGTATAGTTAGCAATTCTTTATTATATCCTAGATCACATACTGTTGACATTTCTTTAGTATTTTCTGTAACTTTGGTTTCTTCTTGATCAGGTAATATTAGTGATTTTGGATCATCTATGGTTGTTGGTTCTTCAGTAAGTTCATGATCAAATAATTCTGATGCTCCTCTAGTTTCTTTATCACAGTGTAATATTAATGATTCATCAGCAAAATCTAGATTACCTACAGCTGTTGTTTCTTTAGTTTCTTCTTGATCAGGAAATGTTAGTGCTTTGTTAGTTTCTTTTTTATTGTGTAATATTATTGATTGGTCAGTGTTACATAGATCACCTATAGTTGTTGCTTCTTCTGAACTGGTTATTATTACTTCTTCAATTTGTTCTTGATCATGTAATATTGGCAATTCATCAGAATTATCTGGATCATCTGTTGTTGCTTCTTTCAAACCTTTTGAATCAGGTAGCTTTAATTCTTTATTAATATCCTGATCAGGCAACTTTTGTATGCCTTCAATTTCTTTTTGAACCGGTAATGTAGGTGATTTACCAGTGTTATTTGGATCACCTACACCTGTTGTTTCTTTAGTTTCTTTTTGGACAGGTGATATTGATAGTTCTTTAGTAGCTTCTTCATCAGGCAATATCAGCAAGTCATCACTATTATCTGAATCATCTTTAGTTGTTGATTCTTGAAATAATGCTGCTTCTTTAGTTTTTTCTTGATCATCTACACCTTTTGTTTCTTTATCTTCCATATTAGGTAATATTGGCACTTCTTCAGTATTTTCTTGATCAGATAATGTTAAAGCTTCATTTGTTTCTTCTTGATTGCATAATATTTGTGACTTTTCATTATAATCTGAAACAACTATTGTGATTGCTTCTTTGGTCTCTTCTGTATCAGCTTCTTTTAAGCCTTTTGAATTGTGTATTTTTGATCCTTGATCAGACAAAATTAATGATTTGTTATTTTTATCTGAAACATCTATAGCTGTTGCTTGTTTACAGTCTTCTGAATCAGATAATGCTCCTTTTTTAGCTTGTTCATCACCAAGTAATATTCGTAATTTATCAGGTAATGTTGCTTTTTTAGTAATCTCCTGATCAGATGATGTTGGTACTTTAGTAACTTCTTGATCACATAATATGAGTGATTTGTTAGCATTTTCTAGGTCATGTACAGCTGTTGCTTCTTCAGTAACCCCCTGATCAAGTGAAGCTGGTACTTCTTTAGTAACCTCCTGATCAGGTGAAGCTGGTACTTCTTTAGTAACCCCCTGATCAGGTGAAGCTGGTACTTCTTTAGTAACCCCCTGATCAAGTGAAGCTGGTACTTCTTTAGTAACCTCCTGATCAGGTGAAGCTGGTACTTCTTTAGTAACCTCCTGATCAGGTGAAGCTGGTACTTCTTTAGTAACCTCTTGATCAGGTGAAGCTTGTACTTCTTTAGTAACCCCCTGATCAAGTGAAGCTGGTACTTCTTTAGTAACCTCATGATCAAGTGAAGCTGGTACTTCTTTAGTAACCTCATGATCAGGTGAAGCTGGTACTTCTTTAGTAACCTCCTGATCAAGTGAAGATGGTACTTCTTTAGTAACCTCCTGATCAGGTGAAGCTGGTATTTCTTTAGTAACCTCCTGATCAGGTGAAGCTGGTACTTCTTTAGTAACCTCCTGATCAGGTGAAGCTGGTACTTTTTTAGTAACCTCATGATCAGGTGAAGCTGGTACTTTTTTAGTAACCTCATGATCAGGTGAAGCTGGTACTTCTTTAGTAACCTCATGATCAGGTGAAGCTGGTACTTCTTTAGTAACCTCATGATCAGGTGAAGCTGGTACTTCTTTAGTAACCTCATGATCAGGTGAAGCTGGTACTTCTTTAGTAACCTCATGATCAGGTGAAGCTGGTACTTCTTTAGTAACCTCATGATCAGGTGAAGCTGGTACTTCTTTAGTAACCTCTTGATCAGGTGAAGCTGGTACTTCTTTAGTAACCTCGTTATCAGGTGAAGCTGGTACTTCTTTAGTAACCTCATTATCAAGTGAAGCTGGTACTTCTTTAGTAACCTCATTATCAGGTGAAGCTGGTACTTCTTTAGTAACCTCCTGATCAGGTGAAGCTGGTACTTCTTTAGTAACCTCATGATCAGGTGAAGCTGGTACTTCTTTAGTAACCTCTTGATCAGGTGAAGCTGGTACTTCTTTAGTAACCCCCTGATCAAGTGAAGCTGGTACTTCTTTAGTAACCTCATGATCAGGTGAAGCTGGTACTTCTTTAGTAACCTCCTGATGAAGTGAAGATGGTACTTCTTTAGTGACTTCTTGATCACATAATGTAAGTGATTTGTCAGCATTATCTGGATCATGTACATCTGTTACTTCTTTAGTAACCTCCTGATCAGGTGATGCTGGTACTTCTTCAGTGACTTCTTGATCACATAATGTTAGTGATTTGTCAGTATTATTTGGGTCGTCTATAACTGTAGCTTCTTTAGTAACCTCCTGATCAGGTGATGCTCGTACTTCTTCAGCAATTTTTTGATCATATAATATTCGTGATCTGTCAACACCATCAGAGTCGTTTATAGCTGTTGCTTCTTTAATAACTTTTTGATCAGGTAATATTAATGAGTCGTCAATATTATCTGGTTCATCTCTACTTATTGATCCTTGGGAATCTTCTGAATTGAGTAATTTTATATCTTTAGTAAATTTTTGATTAACAAGTGTTTGTGTTTTCTCATTAGCATCTGGTTCATTTACAGTTGTTGCTTCTTTGGTATCTTTTGTATCAAGTAATACTGGTACCTTAGTGCCTTCTTTATCAGTTAATATAAGCAATTTTTCATTATCATTTGAGTGAACTATAATTGTTGCTTCTTTGATCTCTTCTGTATCAGGTAATGTTAGGACTTTAAGATTTTCAGAACCATGTATGCTTGCTACTTCTTTAGCACCTTCTGAAACATCTACAGTTGTACTTTTAATACCTTCTGAATTGGGTAATATTGATTCTTCAGTGGTACCTTTTGTTTCATGCAATTTTAATGTTTCCCCAGTATCAGGTAATGTTAACACTTCCTCTGTATCTTTTGAATCAGTTATTATTTGTATTTCTTTTGCATTTTCTAAGTCAGGTATAACTGGTTGTTTTGTAACATTACCTGAATCAGGTAATGGAAAAGTGTTGTTAGCATCTTCTGAATTTGAATAAGCTGCTATTTCCATTACAAGTTCTGAACTAGGCAAAGCAACAGATGTTTTTTTAGTGTCTTCTAAATTGGGCAATTCTAATGTTTCATTAACATTCTCTGAATATGGTAGCATTAAAATATTTTCTGGGCAGTTTATATTAACAGATATCAGTGAACTTTCATAAATGCCTGATACAGGTAAGGCTAGTATTAGTTCTGTACCTTTCAATACAGTAAGTGACAGATTTTCTTTAATACATTCCCATTCAGATAACTTCCATGCTTTCTTGCTGTCATTTATATCAGATGGTTCTGGTAATTTGTCCAATTCTCCAGAATCAACAGTTATTGGTATTTCGTTATTACTCACTGAGCCAGAAAATAAGGATGTTATGCCTGCATCATCTATAGTTAAGAGTAAAGATGTTTTATTGCCAAACATAAAATCAAGGACTAATGAGTGATTAAATTCTGTATTTAATCTTGACAGTAGTTTATCATTATTGTTTGGTTCAGGTAATGCCTCTAACTTGCATTTATTTTTATTAGAATTATCTTGTGAAGCAAGAAAGTCATGGATTTTACTTAGGTGATCTTCATCTGCTCCACTTTGAAGAAGATGGATCCACTGCTTTTCTTCTCCACCTCTATGAATATTCTCTGTAAGCATAAACTTATTTGTACTTTCACTGACTGCACTTTCTCGAAATACAACCATACCTTTGTCATCTTTACTCTGTGTATTTACTTCAATAAGACACTTTTCACACCAGTGAGTATCTTTTGTTTCTTTCTTCTCTGAATTATCATTATTTTCACTTTCTGACACACATAGGTCCTCACATTTGTTGTATTTGGAATGAAGTACAATATTTTCAAACTGCAGCCCCACATTAGCCTCACCTTTATCACTGAATGCTACATTACCTACTTGATGTTTCCTTATACTGTCTCTAGTTACATGACCTTGAAAAAATAAGACATTATCATAAGCCTGTTGACAATCTATACATTTGTCATGAGCAGTTTTCTTCTGGTAAAGTTTGGTGTCTACTTCAGGTTTACTTGAGATACTTTTTTCAGTAAGTAATGTACTTTTAATTTGATTATTATACACTTCTCTAAATGCATCACTTTCTTGAGGAGCTAATTTATCAGACTGCTGACCCATTTGTTGCAGTCTGAATACATTTTCTTGAAAAAGTTCTTTATTTTGTAGAGTATTTTCAATAATCTGATGGTTTTCTAGTCTTACTTTATTGGAACTGTTAAACTCAGAATCATTCATTACATCTTCAAAACTTTCATGACAGACATTACTTTGACTTTCAGTGTTACATGAAATGATAGCATTTATCTGTGGAAAAAACACATGTTCATCAAAGTTTTCTTTCTGTGTATTTTCCTTGTTTGATATTTTCGGATGAAAAGACATATAATCGAGTTTGTGTACACTTTTTTTCTCATTAGGTATATTATAATAACAATATAAAACATCATCACAAACCTGTTTGTCCACAGTGTTCACAGTACTGCCACTTTGTTTAGGAAGCAATTGATTAAAGTAAAATTCACAGCTGTGCTTCTCTGAAGGAGGTAACCTGATATTCTCAGTCCAGTATTGGTTCATTCCATCAACTGACACAGGTTCTTTATGACAGAGATTAACTACTTGTTCTGTGTTTATAAGGTTTACAGTATCAGGAGAGTGTGAGTTTTTATAACTAAGCTGTTCTTGTGATAGTTCACTGGTGACACTGAGTGGCAGGATTTGTTTCTGTATGCCATCTCCAGTTATGTCATTCACTTGTTGGTTATGGACATCCTCTTTATTGAAATTCACTGCCACATTACCATTTACTTCCTTTCTATTTTTATTCTTTCCATGAAGATCTATTTCAAAAGATAAAATGGGTTCAGAAGTAAAACTATCTTGACATATAGACAGTTTTTCACTACAAATTTGTGATCCTGTCATCTCACTGGCATTGTCGTATTGGATAAGCTGTACATTATAATCTGTTTCTGGCATATTTTTGTTGTCGTCACAAGCCAGAACACTATGTAAACTAATCTGTTCCCGTGCAGAAGCAAGCCGTTCCATCAGCGTGTTCTCGTTTGAAATAGTTTTTTCGTGAATTGGAAGCAAAGAAATACGTTGTACCTCATCTGTCACAGATTCTCTTGGTTGGAGATACAAGACATTTTCATATTTTATCTGTAAATCATCTTTCGAAGTGCTCCACTTCTCATTTTCCTTTGTACAGCACTGATCACTTAACGCAAATTTTCTAATGACTTCGATTTGGTTAGTTAAGCCTATATTCTGAAGGTTTGGCTGTACACGTAAACTTATCAAACAAGCTGGCTGATCACGTGATAACTCGGGCGAAGGTAAGGGAAAAAGCCACGAGTCTTGGCTTTTGCCCGCAGAACTGTTACGGTTGTATACCCTTTCTTCGGACTGTGAAGTCAAACTTCGTTTCACTCGAGCAACCCGATCAAGTTTCTTATCCTTCTCACTGTGGTTCTCGTAAGCGTTGTGAGAGTTGGTCCACTCGCAAGGTGAGGTAGAGAAGGTTACATTAGGCAGGTGTTGTTCACTTATTACATTGGTTTCAAATAACGCTGACTTGGCGCCAGTTGAACAGCCATTTTGTTGAGTAATGTTTTCACGTCTGGAAGGTTCTAGAAAACCCACTGCAGAGTTTAACGGTGTTTCAAATTCCTTGACAGAATTATCACGAGGTGTTTCTGCAACTTTAACAGTCACCTTAAAATCTGAAGTGATGGAAACTTCACTTTCAGCCAGAGTCTGAGACTTCATAGCTCGCGATTCTTCCAGAAACGAACAACCTGGATCAATTTCTATCCCGGGAGAAACTTTCTCCAAATTTCTATTTTCTATAAAACTAGGATCAGAAAAACCTTCTCTTTTACTAAGATTTTGGAAGTTTTCATCTTCACAGTTAATTTCCTCAAGAATCCTGGTTGGACTACTCCGTTCTCCGGCTGGCTCCAAATCGTCTAAGAAAAATATCTCTGAAGATGAAGAGTCAGCTGCACTCTGAGCGGATGATATGCGTTTAGCATAATCAGAATCTGAAAAAAATTCCCAGTCTGAATCTTCAATATATACCGCCCCATTTGAGATTTCCATATGCGACCTGACTCGCATGATTCGTCCGCAGCCGACTTCATCGTCCGAACTGCCAGCAACAGAGTCCAGGTCAGAACTCTGAGATGAGCAGGAGCTGCTTATGAACACTAACTTGTAGTCATCACCTTCCGGCATTATCTTGTCAACATCTAGATCAGGCTCACTTTGTGACTCAAGCAGTGCAGCAGCTAAAGCCATATCCTCTTCAAGGCGCCACATCTGGCCTTCCATCGAGCACGGACTCCAACTTCCCGACCAGTTATTGATTCCTTGTCTGGTTGGTAGTGAAGCACTTCTAGCTCTAAATAAAGTTGCGGGCTCTTCACAACAGAAGGTGGGTATGGCTGGGAGCTTGGCATGAGAGCTTCTGTTGTTATCACATTCTGGACTTTGTCGGGACTGCATACGGAGTCGCAATCGTCTCGAGTTTCGATCAAATTGCTTGACACGCTGAAGTGACGGAGAAGCTGTAGGCGTGCTGGATGCACTATCTCTTCTAATGGTCCGTTGTTCTTCCGTCGTTAGATCTTGATCTGCACCATCACTGTGAACAGTTAGCTGAGAACGGAAGTTACTGGGTAGGGGAGACACAGAAGGGGATCCTACCTCTACAGAAGTCAAGAATGGTTTAGTTTGGTTGTCAGCAATGACCCTCATGCTTGGCCAGTTAAATGTTTGACTGTTAGACTCAAAAGTATCAAAAACCGAGGTGGGAACACGAACCAGCATGCACCCTTCAGAAAACGAGGAACTTTGAAAATTACCGCCAGTATTTCCCGGATATGTAGAGCTCTGTATAAACCTGAACTGGTTATCTGAGATTTGCATGCTTCTAGCATTATTATTTGAGTTAGAAAGTAGAGTTGTTAGTTCATCTAATGAGCAATTTAACAGACCCCTAGTGTTAGTATGTGGTGTTATATCTCTTTGTAAGTTTACCAGCTCAACACCAGAATTACAGACTACTGGCTTAATATTAAGGGTTAATTTGGAATGTCTATTAGGGTTAGTACGTGATATTAAACAGTCCAACTGTGATGGTGTGCTCTTTAAAGCTGTAAAGATGAGAATATTCCTGTGGTGAGTCTTGCAACAACAACAAAACTCTCCATAAAATAGTATTTTACGATAAAGTTTAGTTGTGAAGACATTTTAAAAGTCTGAACAGTAATACGATTTAACACAGCTTGAAAAAGAGAAAGATGCAAAAAATAATTTGTGCATCTAAATGTCATTTTTATATACATTAAACATATAATATTCAGCTGCAATGTGCATGCAAGTTTCTAACTATTTACATTCGTTTATAAACATTTTGTGGTTTATATGTATATATATAAATTGTTTCACTTTTATTGTTGACAACTGTGTTAAACCAGCCTTCAATGTAATAGTCATTGAAAACGTTTACTCACCATTTGGATATTTTTCAGTTACTTCTTCCGATGATCTTTTTTTCTTTAAATTCACTTTTTTAAAGATTACTCCAGTGGTCTTCTCAATTTCGGACTCACTCAGGCTTGATGCAGATGGACTCGGAAGTCCCTGATCTATGCTAGATTCACCGGCCAGATCACTGCTCTGTCTGGAGTGATCACTGGAAAAAGTGCGAGGAGACACTGGACAGCTAAGGTCAGTCACTCCAGAGTCGTGGGTGCTACCTAACAACGTGAACTTACTATCTTGTTTCGGTACAACGGGATCAACAACGTCAACAGAGGAAGTCTCTAAAGGCTCCACGACTGCTTGCTGTTTACGTAAAGGGCTTAGCCTTTTTCTAGGAGTGGGAACAGGTACAGTCTGATCTTCGCTGCTAGTAGATTGTGACCTATGTTTTATAGGACTTCCGTCCGCCGAAAGTCTATTCTCTCTAGGAGACGGGGGCGTGTCCCCCCGAACTGGTATCACAGAGCTTTGAGGTCCTCGTTTGCCGCTCAAGGGAGAAGTACGAGGTCTAATTGGTACATCCTCTTGACCATCTCCATGATCTTCCTCTACAGACGACGAGGAAGAAGATTTTCTTCTTCTTGAAACTTTTTTCAACACAGTTCTATCCATGTCAGTAGGGGGTGGGTAAACAAAATGTCGACTCTCGTCAGTACATTTGGCAACAGGTACCTCACCTTTAGGAATTGCTCCTAGTTCTGAAGAGTTTCTCGTTGAAGAGTTTTTATCGGGAGCAAAAGCGTTAGTTTTATAATCAAATGTTCGTGGTGGTTTTTTAGGGACTGACGAGACACTGGCGAAGGGTGCTGTTGACGTACTTGCTTGTTCTTCAGTTTCGTTAGTTACATGCTTGTCACTGAAGGCCACACCTGTTATTGATGTAAAATAGCTTTGTTGTACTTCACTTGAAATATTACAACAATGCGCAACAACAATGCTTTAAACAAACTTCCCATAAAACGACGATATCAACGCAGGACTGAAGAAATCAGGGTAAAGGGGAGGATGGGGTGACACCTGTCTGTAGAACCAAAAATAAACACTACACAAACATTTTAAAAATACAAATTCTAAATGTATCGCTTTTTACTAGTGATGTGATCCATCAATAGCATCAAGAACTACAAGGCCAAAGATAACATAAAACTAAGTTCATCTTTTTAGTCGATCAGTTCCAACTATATATTTGAACGATGGCTTTATTTAGTAAAACCACGTGAGTGCACATATCCAGGACTAAATTTTATAGCGTATTTCTGTCAAAATTTGACAGACGTTAATTATTTGAGACAACTTATATTAGTAATAAGTTGAAAACACTATTGAGATAAAACACGGTACACAAGTTCCTTTAAATTGATCATAAAGAGAAAAAACCTATCTGGTAAAATTCCAAAGTTGCTAACATTGAAATACCTTTTATAAAAACACGACTTGTCAGTTTAATATATTTCTAAATGCACCAAAATGTTGTCGACTTTCACCTTACTGTTCTGCCAACATCAATAACTGAAATCAAGCGACCTTTGTTGTATATTACGTAAATAATAAGCCTTTTAAAAATAAGCATGCTTTAGACACACAGTATAATTGTAAAATAACATTTTAATTCCCATAAAAACGTATGACAAAAGACGTTTCACTATTTAAACGTTCTGACACGTGCTCTTGAACCAGAACAGTCGCATGGTACTTGACGCAAACTTCTGAAGGAGAGTGACAGTGTGTGACTGCTGGGCGGTCTAAGAAAGCCTAGCCAGTGTTTTCTGACATTTTTCAAGTTTAAATCTGACAGACCATATCTGCTGAAAACTGAATAATTTACTTTTGCTTACATATTTTTAATCCTTTAAGGAATGTAAAAATGATAGCATTAATACAAAGACATTTATTCGTCTTTTTTGTAGATATGATATTCTTTTTATTTCTAGGTTTAACATTTTCCAGAGATTCTGTAAGAAAATAAATGTGTCTTAAAATTTACATAAACCGTGCTTGGCACAAAAAAAAACTCGAAAGAACTATGCTTACATATTTTAGAAATTATGTACATTAAGATTAAACCTCTGGTTAAAAAAATAAAAACCGATAACTTCAGTGATGTCACGTCATAACAACGTTTCATAAGCAGCTTCCTCACCTCGTAACGTTACGAAATCTGATGTTACGTCATTAACAGTCTTTAGGAAATTGTTGTGTTCTCTAAATCCGTTTTAATAATTTAATCTTATGGTATAGAATTTCGCGATCATCTTAATGTTATTGTTCATTCGTAAGCCTAAATTCACAGTAGATGCTGTGGCGTTTTCTGGTTCAGAGAGGTTTGTGAAATTGGTTTAAATTTTGCACGCAGCTATACAAGGACTACTTGCTCTGGTCGTTCCTAATTTTGAACTGATAGACTAAGAGGGAAAGTCAATTAATCCATATCGTTTCTGGGGTATTGTAATCAACTAATGAGATTTGACCGTCATATGAGTGACGGAACACGATTTTGTGAATACTGAGATCCATGGACTAGCAGTCCAAATACACACAAAAAAACTTGACATTTTTGGTTCATGTATTTTCTATTTTGAATATTCAAATTATATAGCGTAGACATCTCTGTTACTAAAGTAATTTTAATTAATGAAATTATGTAGTTTTTGACAAGACTGCATGTTTATCATGGCAATAACATCTTATTTTTCGAATTTCGATTGTTTGTAAGAAACAAAACTACAAGTTAATCGAGTTGGCAGATTGTTTGTTTCTAATTTTGCGGAAAGCTACACAAGGGCTATCTGCGCTAGTCACCCCTAATTTAGAAGTGTAAGACTAAAAGGAAGAAAGTTGATCATCACCATCCACCGCCAACTCTTGAGCTACTCTCCTTTACCAACGAATAAATGGATTGATCATCGTATTATAAACGGCTAAAAGGGCAAGCACGTTTGGTGTGACGGGGGATCCGAATCACTTAACAATGGTATTTTGTAATTAAAATAGTATCCCCCAGTTAATTTTTGTGAAACTATGACATCAAATGATTTATGCAACCAAAAATACGACACTTGGTTATTCAGACCACACTGTAAATTATATTTAATAGAGGTAGTTTTAGATGTTAAAAGATAATCCTGTTTATTTTCAATGTTACTGATGCAACATTTTTAAAAATCAGAGTGTTGGCAGGTCTTGGGGTAGGTATCTGAAGAAAAGATGTTTTCAGAACATTATTAATCTCTGAATTTACTCTGCAGGGATTTCTGGCACATACTTCATGAGTATTCTACAAATATTCGATCAGCTAAAGTTACATAACACTTCCTCCTCTTCTGCAAGTATTGTGTCAACCAGTTGACCAGTTTAACACGTAGGGAAAGGCAGTATTAACCATTTGATAAGGTCATGGCTAACTACTCCAGCATATGGCGAAACGAAATGTAGAAGAATGTGTGGCATTAAATATGCAATTCCAGCTTACCTGTAAAAAGGAATATTTCTCCACGTTTTGTTGTTCCACTGAGTTATTAACATTCTTGAAAGTAGGCCATTTTATGCTTTGCTGTGAGTGGAATATACATATATATATATATATATGGGTTAGTAATGCAAGTTTCTAATCTCTTGACCTCCGACACGGAATCCAAATGCAGTTGTGGGTATTTGATGACATCTCGAAGCAGGTACCACATGGCAGATAGAGGCGGTCTTCTTGTGTTGTAAATCCATCATATCTTCACTCAGATCATACACCTTCTCCTTTCCCTGCACATCGAAACTGTCACCTGTTGGAGCTACTTTGTCTGTCAAGCACTGGAACTGCTATACTCACTTCCCATTATTTACTTTGAGTAGCTGTTTCTTCCTTGTCGTGGTACATTCACCCACCTGTTGCCATCCTCCACTCTGAGACTGATTAAGTAAGTTATCTTTTAGTGTGTGTGTGTGTGTGTAAATCTCGTATTTCTAGGAATAGCTCACTCTTTGTCTTTATAGATCCGGCTTTATGGTGAGTGGCGCCTATCCAGTTAAACTAGTAAAAGCCACTTTGTTCATTTATTGCAGTAACTGTACTATTGATTCGGAAGCAGTTTCACATCCTAGTGTAAACATCTTGACGTACTGCTAAACAATTTGTTGTAACTTACAAGCTTATTTTATCTGTCCAATCACTCTACATGAGTGAAACATCCATTTATGGAGTACCTTAAACTGCATGATTCAATTCAAAGGGTTGAACACGTTCGAACCACACGTATGTATCGGTGTTTCGACTGATGACCTGGGGGTAGGAGTCAGGTACAGCAATGACCTCTTCACCCATGAATATAAACTGAATAACTAATTATTTGCATTTCAAATCACTTAGCTGTGTATTAAATCTCTAATTTGCATAGCAATGAACTGAGGGGAAACTGACTATCTCATAAAAGCATTCATTCCTTTGAGACAACAGTAATATTATAGCTAGATGAACCTTTGTTTTTATGATGTATTTTTTGTGCTTTATGTCTTGCATTAAAAATACTCCCTTACACCCATTGATATTGACAGCGTTACTTGTTATTAAATATAGAAAACATTTAACATGACTCATGATGCAAGTTTTGAATGTTTTAAATATAACAAGAGCATATTCTGATTTGCACTTCTCATGAAATAAAAAAGTGAAATTAAATATTAAACTTGCTTTGTAGTTAAACACTTACGAACAATTATATGGCTTTCCCCTATTGTACCGTACTCATACTGTCAACTCTTTCAACTAGAACAAATATTTCAGCGCATCTTTAACAACCGACATCTTATTATTAATCTAAATATCGAGAACCTTTATAAAACAGGTTCAAGCAGCAATTTCTAACATGCTTGATTATTACTCAAGTGTTCAATCACTACAAAATAAAGCCGTTTAAATATTCAGTTATTCGATGGTAATGGATCACATATGTGACCAATACCATAAAACACAAAAAAATCTACTTCAAACATAAAACTCGTTCACGACAGTACCACAACATGCTTGTTTATTGGTTAAATATCGTTGAAATTTGTGTGATTTATCTAAATGAGGTTATGCTTTCACATTTTCGTTTCTGCTACGTTATAACTTGTGTAAACTTGACGACATTTACAATTATTTTACTTTCTGCAACCCTACCTCTTATATCGATAGCATCTGTATTGCTTACTGTTTTCTAGTAATTAAGCCTCACCTCACTCCTGATAACGAACCTTTGAAAAATCTGAAGTTTTTTGGTCAAATAAAATACAAAACCACACATGCATATTCCAACATATGCCACTGAAGACTTGTCTCAGGCACTTGAATAAATCTTTTATCAAAAGTTCGATTTATTACGTTTAAATAATAATTATGCATTATTATGCACGTTACAAACTTTCCGGATCAACGGTCAAAGAATACGTGTGTAAAAACACCATGAAGGGTTCTTAAGAAACAAATCAGTATAATACAGCTTTTTAATTTTTTTCTCTAAAGTTCGATTATACGTTTCATAGCTGTGTAAATATAGAATAGTAAATACTTGTTACACAAAGATTCGCGTTATAAATGTAGACACACCTGATTTACTGAAGTTATTTCAAAAGTAGCTCCCTCTCGAAAAGCTAACCTTAACCTTTACACTTAGACGCGGGGGCCTTAACTTCGGGACATAGAAATGATCTCCTATGCAGTTTTCAATGCAAAGGGTATCTTCCGACCATCAACATAAATTACCTTCAAAGTAGCTCGCATTTGAAACGCTGTCTTTTGTCCTTTGATTTAAACTCGTACCACTATTTCACTTATTTTTCCAGTTTAATTCAAAAACGTTTTTTTTAGTTTGTAACATAGGATATGAAATAGCAATTACTGTTGTATGAAGTAAAAATCACAGATGGATTTACGGATATTATGTAAATGGTGGAATCAAAGTGGAAAAAAATTGTAAAAGAGAAACTGACGCTGTATACACTGGCATCAGAAGTGGAAGATAATTAGAAAAGAAAAACTGAGCTGTATACACCGGCATCAGAAGTGGAAGAAAATTAAAAATTAAATTAGAATATATCTGTATTGGGAACAGAAATGGAAGAAGGTTATATACAAAAAGCTGGCAATGTTTGTATGTTGGTAATACAAGGGGAAGGCTACATAAGAAAAACTGGTGATGTTTGTATGTTGGTAATACAAGGGGAAGGCTACATAAGAAAAACTGGCGATTTACGCATATCAGCAACAGAAGCGGGAAAAAACTACATGATAATAATAATAACTGCCAATGTCTGGGTACAGACGTCACATATGAAAAAATTACAGAAAAAAATTGTTAATGTCCGTCTTTGTACTGGGAATATAACAACACTGAAACCCGCCAAAGAAGTGTTGACTGTTGGATTATTGGGTTGAGAAGTAGAAGAAAAAGTACAAATGAAAAATCGGCAATCTTATGAATTTGTAACAGAAAATGTAGAAAATTAATGAAGGAAGCTCAATGTTGTTTGATACTGAAGTGAGTGAAGGAAAAAGGCAGATGGGCACTTGATGGTGTCAGAATACTGGTATCAGAAACAGGAAAAAAGTACACAGGAATACTAGTGTACTTTTAACAGAAGTGGAAGACTACATAAGTAAACCTCATGCTGTCTGATTCAGAAATGGAAGAAGATGACAAAGATGTGGATGTTGCCTAACTAGTGACATCAGAAGTACAAGGAATAACTAATGTTTTTAAGTATTGGGATCATAAGTTGCAAGATAAAACATCAGAAAAACAGGTGCTGTATAGGTATTAAAATCAGAAGTCAGTGAAAAACATAGGAATTAAGAGCTCCTGTCTCAATTCTTGAATCAGAAGTAGGAGAAGGAAACAGACAAGACATGAATGTTTTCAGGATGTTGGAATCAGTGTTACAAGAAGAATACCACATAAAAGTGGATGATTTCAATGTACTGACATCATAATGGGAGAAAGACAGTCAAAAAAGGATATGAATATTATTTTTTGTTGGTGAATTCTTTTTTAGTATTATCAGAGTTAGACATGCAAACAAAGTGAAGTTTTCCTTCCAAGCTTGGGGGGGAAATGGATATTATCTAGCCAATGGCATGAAAGAGAAGAAAGAAGAAAACATGAAAGGAGTCAATGAATAGTTCTTGAAAAGAACATATTAGAAGTATAGCTGGTTACAAGGTGAGGAAGATCCATGGGTCAAAAAAAAACAATAATGTGTTTGGAAGAAGGCCTTGGAAGGGAGGGGAGAGTTCTTAAACAAAATGAAGAAGCCAAGCAGTTTTAACATGTATTGCATCACTGAACATATAATTTATAACACTGTTTATTGACACAAATACTGTTTGAAGTTGGTGAGCATGCAATAACATCTGTGTTTCATTTAGAGTATGCAATCAATGAACTCCAATTATTTGGAACTCCATAAAAGTGTTATTGAATCTTTTGATTTTGTCCAAAAGTCGGTTTATTTTAGCAGCTCCAAAGGGTTATCTCATTCTTTGAATTCTAGATGCCTTATCCCCCTCTACAGGGTTTAATAATAGGTGTGTTCATGTACGCAATTATCGAGAAACTCAATGAGACCAAAACTTGGTTTGTGGTGTTTCCACTTCAGTAGTTCTTTCGCCTCTGGTGCCTTTCATATGTCATCTTTCGCCACAAGTTAAAAAAAAAAATCAACTCATCAGTAGGTAGGTTCAAAATGTACTCAATCAATCATGTCAACCAACATTAAGAATACTCAGATCTCAGGAAACTTTTTGTCTTTCACAGTAACTTTTTTACAATTTTTATTCACTGCTAAAGAAATTTTATTTTTAACATTGATACATGTGTCTTTCATCAATAACAAGTTTTAGTCATCTATGCTTCAAAGTAACTAACTATCCATCAAATCATGTCTGCCAAATACTCTACAGTGACCAACACTCATCTCATATTGCCATTAGCAGCTACTGTTTAAGGAGATTACCAACCCTATTACGGAAAGGTTTCAATTTTTACTTGTTTTGGTGTAAACTTCAGTTACACCAGTATTTTGTTTTGCGCAATCTATACCTCAATGACCATTATGTTCCTTTAACATATGCACATTATTCAATAATAAGTTAGACATAATACAAATACCACTATCAAAATAAAATCCAATTGGGGGAGGAGAGCACTAAAAATAACATTTTATCTGTTTATTTAGCTTCCCATGTGAGCAACCTAAAAAGATTAATTCTGAAGCAGTTTTTACTTTTAGTTTCATCAATTGTCCACTTAATGACATTATTCTAATACGACTTATACCAACTTAAGTATAATTACTTAAAATTAAAAAAACAACCAATGTCAAGTAATTGTACAGGGTCATTTCTCCGAGTCTGATTCACAAAAAAAAACTCACTGTGAATCATAAGTTTCAGAAAGAAATGAACTTGATGTTTCTCTGTGGATAAAACTGAAAATATTTAATTAAGAATTACCGACTATGTGATTTTTCTTCTGTAATAAAATAATTTATACTGAAGCCCAGAACACTGCTGTAATATCCAGTAAACGCCTTGAAGCTACTTTTACTGTCACAACCTCATAAATATTTTCATGAAACTGAAAATAAATTGACTGATTTCGAAATTAACTAACTACTCGGATGATTCACATACTTTTTCTAAACCTACTCTGGAGAGTTTTCCACAAGATGTCTCCCGGAGCAGAAGAGCGGGTACCTTTCCTTCGGCTAGAGTTGTATGAAAGTCCTTGCATCCATTCTCCAGATATGGCTTTCAGTTCTCTGAAAGAGAGAGAGAGAGAGAGAGAGAGTTAATTTCCAACTCAACGTTCTTTCGCAATTATATGTGTATGAAATGCATAAAACGTAGCTAAAAGTATAGAAAACTATAAAGTATTATCAAATACCTATCACAAACTAGTTAGTTGGAAAAAAAAAACTATTCAAACCACACAGAAACAAATGAAGTAAATGAAACAAAATGCATAGAAATTGGAATTTTAGCAACTTGTTTCACATTTCAAAGAGTATTCATATACCATCACGTTTTCGCCAAACTATTCAAACGATATAACACAACATCAAATTGTAACCAATCGTGAAACACCATTCTGCTGTAAAATTTCAACTTTATTTCTTAACGAAATGAAAAAAAACAACATGTCTGTTAAAGTAAAAAAATACCTTGCAAAAATTCACAGATTTAGTATTATAAATGTAAGGGGCACATTGTTCAATATACACAACTGTTCATTCTAACCAAATTAAGTTAACATTCCATTGTGACTATCAGTGACCTCGACATGCATTCCCTTAATTTACGTGTACCAAGTCTGAACACTCAGCACAGGATAAGCACGTGAACTTTCGATGTTGACATTCTTGACTTCTGACTCTGACCAGAAAACTACATTTACTGTTACAAAGTTCAGAGACGTAAAGACAAAAAAAGAAGTACGTTTCTTCTGATAATCGAGAAAACCATCTGAAGTGAAACATTAACAGGAATATTTAAATGATTACACAGATAAGAAACTTTGGTAAACTAAGTAGTTGACACATACAGTTATCCAACACACTCCACAGTGGAGTCCTTCCAAAAAAACAGTAACGACAGTGCAATTTAATCGTTTTCTAAACTTTATAGTTACGACCACAATATAAAATTTCCAAACAATCTTCTACGCATTCCTCAAATCGTTAATACTGGATAGTATTACAAAAGTAATACGTCACTCACGATTTTTCTTCTGAAAGGAGTGCTAGAATGAGTAATTAACAATGAAATACACCCACCCCCAACCTAACCCATACCAGCCTGCTCCCACTACCCTGGAACTTCTGAGTTTAACGTTGCACGTATTCTGCTTTAATACACGAAGTCTAAGAATAAATGTTTTGGCTGTTGAAATTTAACATCAGTCAAACACTCGTTTCTGCAAAATAGGATATATAACCGCGAGAAGGTTTCAGGAATTGGCCATCATCAGTTTGTCCTCACTGAAGCGTCTAAAGAACAAAATTTATCAACATATACAAATTACAGGCTATGTTAAGCAACAAAACATTCTTCTTATTAAAACCTAGACATCACAATTTCATTATGTAAGGTGAAAAACTTAGGCTATTTTTCAGTGAATGTATAATTGGTGAGTTAAGATTTTCAGGCTCAATCTAGAATTATTATAACATTTCTAAAAACTTCTATCAACAAAACAAAAACGAAAAATATTATAATTTGCCTCAAACTGTATTATTGATATGAATCATAATAATATCAAATATCAATATTCTAAACGAAATCTTACTAATAGCAGCAAGTCTGGACCAAATATATTTCGTTTCAGTCTATTTTACTATACTTACTTATCCCAACTTTACTGACAGCTATGATTAGGTAATTCTATAACTCAAGAGATATACTCATGACCTTTTTAGTCGTTAT
Source organism: Carcinoscorpius rotundicauda (assembly GCA_011833715.1). NCBI lineage: Eukaryota > Metazoa > Arthropoda > Merostomata > Xiphosura > Limulidae > Carcinoscorpius > Carcinoscorpius rotundicauda. The sequence goes on along the minus strand of CM022404.1, from coordinate 35,411,006 downwards.
AACTCAAGATATGCTTCTAATCTATATAATATCTATAACTCAAGACATCCTCCGTGTGTGTGTGTAATGATGAAATGTGTGTTTGTTTGCACCGTAAATCCTCCGAGCCTACTAGGCCAAGTGTAACCAAAATTTTTTTGCAAATACTATGAGCTGTGTGAAGTGTTCTAAGCAGCCAGATTTGAATTAAACCCTATTTCTCTTTTGTAAAGCCTGTTGGTTATCTCCCAGCCTATAACTGCATGTGTGTATATGTAACCCTAATTTTGAACTGATAAATTAGAAAAAAAAAGGCAGCTAGTTAATTAAAAATACTCACCAGTAACTCTTTTGGCACAATTGTTTGATCAAATAGCAGAGTTAGAATAGATTCCACACTCCTACACGTACAATATTTTCGCAGCCAGCAAATGGTCGCAAATGGATCTTAAGATGCACAGGCCGAGTATGCTAATGCAAGACCACGATTAGCCTAGCTTTAGTAAGTAGGCAATCAACTGAAAACTAATATGATAGTTATCCAAAATATTTCTCGTTCTTCGCAATTAAGAAAACAAACCTTGATGTTCCTAGAAGTATGAATTATTTACAAAAACAAAGACTTTTACTCAATAATTCGATAACATAGGCTTGTGGATTTAAATTTCATAAACGTTGTTTTGGTTTTAATAACGGATTTTTCATGATTCAGCTGCACATATTTAGAAAAAAAAATTCTTGCACATAAGGATTTCTTAACAAATTGTGAAGAAAAAAATTCTAACTTAGATCTAATTATTATTTACCATACTGAAAATTTTGTATTATGTTTGGGTTCTAGAACGATCGATAAGACTTTCACGTCGTAATTGGTGTATTGAATATTAATTTCCAATTCAGCACACGGGAATTACTGTAGAAAATGCAAAAAAATTCAAGACAAAAAAACCAAGCCAGTACAATCAGTGAAAAAAAATGCAAAAAGTGCAAATTTAGAAACTGAGTTTGGGAAAAAGAAAAGAAAAAGACAAAACTTACATACGAAATTAGGTCGTCAGAAATTAGAAAAAACAACAAAAAACGTGAAAATATGTGGAATTAAGTTGTCAGTTTGATTGTTTAAAGTTATGCACAAAGCGACACAATGAGCTATCTGTGGTCTACCCACAACGGCTATCGAACCCCGGTTTATAACTCATTATAAGTCCGCAGACGAAGTCGTCAGAACCAAAAACTTGCTTCAAATTAAAATTTAAACTAATTAACATGAAGAGACAAAGAGTAATCTATAAAGCACGAAATTAACTCGTGAAAGAGATAACGTGCAAACAAACACGTAAAGTACACGTTTCAGTACTTCTCTGGCCAAAAAACATATGCTCACTCGCCATTAACTAGTTCAAAATTTAAGTAAAAGCCACAATTAAGTGGTGAACTAAAATATATTAGAAGCGACCAAAACAAAAGGCGCATACATTTATGTTACTATATATAATGCTGTAACTGTATAGTGAAAGTAACGAAGTTAGAAAACAAAGAGAAAAGGCCTCGTTCTTCAGTGCTGGTACCAATAAAGCCACAGTGGCGAAACGTTAGCAGAAATAAAGTTAGCATTTATCATTATCTGAAAAGTACAAAGGTCGCTTATTTTTCATAACTTGATTGTCAAAAATGTCTGAATCTTCCACAACGGTTACAGGTCGAACGAACTATTACAGACGAATAAGGTCTACAACTTATTTAATAACAGTTTAATTTCTGCGTTTATTAAAAAAATTGTATACACCACTTTCTAAGTCTATGACTGACTTCTTTTGTCGCTGATTTCTCTAAGCCTTTCTGAGTATCCAACATACCATAGTTAACAGCTATTATTTAATTTACTGCAGCGAACATTTTTTATTATCATGTTTGGGTTCCAGAACGATCGATAAGACTCTCACGTCGTAGTTGGTCTAGAGAAATCTACGGCCAGTGGTTGCCACAATTTTAACATCACAAAATGATTCACTTGTATAACAAAAATTTGAATATTGGTTGGTAATTTCAGTTTCATCCTGCGTTCGAGCATTTTAAAGAAACATCGGATTTTTGTAAGAAAGCTAACTTCAAGAGGTAATCGTTTACACTAGAATGTTTTTATAACCACTACTTATTACGACTAAGCGATGAAATTGTTCACAGCCACAAAACACAAAGAGATGGTTTAGCCTTAAAATTACGTTAGTGTTAAAGTAGCTAGCTGTACAGTTACCTTGACTAAAACAAGAAAAAAATGAACAATTTGCTGGGTTGGTCACTTTGTGGTTCGATATCTAAGTGATGGTAACTTGCCTAGTTTTTGAGGTTCTTGAGTAGAGAAACATGTGAAAGCGTGTGGCAATCATCTTTTAAATTACGACTGTCATTATTCATTTTTAGTGTGGTTATTTGTATCATGTCTATTGAATATTTTGGCTATACCTACATATAAAGTTTACCGTCTCTGTGACAAAGTCACACTGTCCAGTCTGTAAAAAGCTTTATTTGTTTCAGCAGTTTTTTTTTGTTTTTAGTTTCGCGCTATCCGTCCCTAATTTAACAGTGTAAAACTAGAAGTAAGGCAGCTAATCTTCACCACCCACCGCCAACTCTTGTGCTACTCTTTTATCAACAAATAGTGGGATTGATTGTAACATTATAACACTCCCACGGTTGAAAGAGCAAGCATGTTTGGTGTGACGGGGATTCCGCGGCCCTCAGATTACGAGTCGAGTGCCTAAACCACATGGCCATGCTAGGCCTTTCAGCAGTAAAATCGAAGTAATAGCTTTGTTTTGAATTTTGCGCCATTCGTCCATAATTTATCAGTGAAAGACTAGAGAGAAGGCAGCTAGTTATCACCACCAATTATCAAGTCTTGGGATACTCTTTTGCCAATGAATAGTGGGGTTAACAGTCACATTATAATGCCCCATGGCTGAAAGGGCGAGCATGTTTGATGGAACGAAGATTGCGAACCAAATTCCTAACCACCTGACCATGCTGAGCTGTAAACTAAAGCACAAAACGTACATAAGTTAGTATTACTTTATACCGATTTAGGTCGCACTTAACTAAAGTTAGACTTTAGACAAGTGCACTTTCAGATTTCGCGTTTGTGATTATAATTATTTTGTATTATCTAAAAATCCTGCATTTAAAGAGAGTAGTGTTGCAATAAAGATACTAATTTGGCCACAGATATTTTGTGGGTCTCTGAGAGTCGAATAATAAGGCAGAGTTTAGATTTAAACATTATATTTCAGTGTAACCAACATGAATCTCCAGATATTTAGCAATGTATGCTCCTCTTCTACGCGTTTTTAAAACCTAGGCTCAATTTTTATAACACCATATTTCGACTTGAGGGGAAACACTTTATCAAAACCATTTTGATTTTGTTACTTGTATTTTGTAAGCAAGTCAAGGTCATGTTGGAGACTGAAGTGGGCAGCAGGTTCCTGGTCCAAGTGACTGTATGGCACTCCTAGATTAAAGCAAATTAAGCAGGCCGTCTACTTTTGTCAGCAAGCTAAAGCAGCCGGTTTGTCATGGTAACCTTCATGAAAACTCAGTCTGACAAAAACAAAACAACAAAAAAACGCGATGTTTTCACAGTAGTTCGTCACAATGAACTTCGTAATATTAGTTTAAACATTACGTAGCATCACGCTAAAGTGCGACTCAGAAGTGTAATCTATCTCTCTCCTCGAATGGAAGGATATAAGAATCAAATAAAGCAAAACTCTGTTTAATCACGATGTTATTATTTTCTGTTTAAAGCAAGTTCTCTTTTATCACAAAGAGACGACTTTGTATGTACTCCACTTTCGAATTATGAGGAATCAAATAGGCGATGCTGATTTTTTTTCTGTCCTCCCCACTCAACATATTTCAATATTATTGTTGACCTGTTCGCTAAAGGTTAGCCAACTTCATATTCAAATATAAAGGATTTTCACTATTAACTTTCTTCAACGACATTCCTACTGTAAGTGGTAATTGTAAAGCTAATTATTAAGTTCCTAAACTATTGAAACAAGCTGACCGGTTAAAACGTTTATACACTGCTGGCCAAAATTTTAAGGCCAATGAACACAAGGAAAAAATATGCATTTTGCGTTGTTAGACTCAACCACTTATTTGGGTAGAGCTTCGAAAGATGACAATAAGAAAAGGGAAAATAAAAAAAAACTTTAGCATTTAATGGGGAAAATGTGAACACTATGAAATTAGCCTAAATACTAGCCGGTCAAAAGTTTAAGACCATACCAAAAAGAAGTTCTAAAAAGGGTAGGAAATCAGTGATGTCGAGAAACCCACTTGTTAAAAATTATATATGCAAAAACGGCTCGTTTGGGTAAAGGTGAACCTGACGATGACCGAAGAAGGTCGAAACGTTGTTCGCTCTTCTATTTCAAATATTTTCTCAACCCAAATGAGCCGTTTTTGCATATATAAGGGTAGGAAATGTCCAAGATGACTCAGTAGTGAGTTGCACGGCCTTTATTGCAAATAACTTCAAACATTCGCTTTGGCATGGTCGATATAATCGTTTGCAGAAGACTGGCTGGAATGTTATTCCAAATGGTGAAAATGGCTTCACAAAGATTATGCACTGATTGGAATTGACGTCAATTTCTACAGACTTCCCTTGCTATCCATCCCCAAACATTTTCAATGGGGTTCAATTTGGCCAAACACGCTGGATGGTCCAAAAGAATCATGTTATTTGCTATGAAAAAGTCCTTTATCCTGCGGGCATTGTTGATTGCAGCGTCGTCCAGTTGAAAAATCCAGTCATTTCCTCATAAGCGAGGGCCTTCAGTCAATAAGAATGCTCTCTCCAACATGCCAATGTAGTCAGCTGCTGTTTGATCCCCTATATAACCTGAAGCTCCGTTGTTCCATGGAAGGAGAAAGCACCCCAGATCATGATGGAACTTCCTTCACTGTGTTTTGTATAAAATGTCTCCGGTGAGATATTCTTATGGTGCCAGTAATGTTGGAATCCATTTGAACCACCCAGGTTAATTTTTTTCTCATCAGAGAACAAAACCTTCTTCCACTTTTCTATGGCCCATGTTTGGTGCTTGTCTGCTAAGTTTAACCGAGCTGTTTCGTGGTGTGGAAGGAGGCGTGGCCTTTGAAGACTTTTACGATTTTTAAAGTCTTTCTCTCGTAGATGCCGTCTTATTGTTCTCGAACTGCATTGTGCGTCCGTAAGGGCCTTAATCTGGTTCGACGATCGGCTGGTGTCTTGCCGGACAATCCGGCGAAATATTCTTGGACCGACCACTAGAGATTTTCGTTCCGTATCCTTGTTGTTTAGAATTAAGCACAAAGCTACACAATGAGCTATCTGTGCTCTGCCCACCACGGGTATCGAAACCCGGATTTTAGCGTGTAAGTCCGTAGACATACCACTGAGCCACTGAAGGGCAAGTTCCGTATCCCTCAGGGTCTTTTAAGAAATTTGCAACAGCAGTTTTACTTCGCTCAATCTCACCAGCGATGGCACGTTGAGAGAGAGCTTGCTTTTGCAGCGCGACAATTCTGCCACGTTCAAACTCTGTCAGCTTTTTAGTCTTTGCTATGTTTTTACCCAATGTAACACACATGTCAGTGGGAGATGTTGGCATCGATAATGCTTGACCTGCTAGTACTAAGACTAATTTCATAGTGTTCACATTTTCCCTATTAAATGCTAAAAAATTGTTTTATTTTTATTTATTTTCCCTTTTGTTGTATTCATCTTTCGAAGCTCTGCTCAAATAAGTGGTTGAGTCTAACACCGCAAAATGCACGTTTTTTCTTTATGTTCATTGGCCTTAAAGATTTTGGCTAGTATAGTGCGTTTAGTCGAAATAAAACGAAAATTATAATTGCGTATGAGAGTAATAAAAGAACAAACAATAAATATACCAGTTTATCCGTGACCTACTTTACTAAAGTCAGTTGGACGATGAAGGCTTGCATTAACTCGTTGTGCAATGCAGTCTTGCAATAATTGTGTTGAATGATGAAGACTTACATTGACTCTTATATTGTATGATGCCGTCGTTATTACATGTAAACGATTTTACCAACAAGTTCATACGTATTATTTTGTTATTCCAACCTGACTTTTAAATTTTTGTTTACTCTTCGTCAAAATTGCACACTTTCTATTCGTGACCAACGTAAAATCAAGCAGTTCAAGATCTTGTCTTACGAGGTCCATGTGTAATAAATCCTTCTGCCTGGACGTAAATACGATAAAATCTTCGTACGAAGTGCTGCAGATATTTAGTTATTAAATCACCTACTGAATACAGAGTATATGATTTATTAAAGTCAGTGTCAAAATTTCGAAGATTAAACACCTCAAACTTGTTTGAAAGGACATTTCAAGTGTTTGAGACAAGAGTATTTTGAGCAACTGATAGAACAATATATACTAATCAGTAACGTATGCTTCAGTTAGGCGTAATAAATTTGTAAAAAAAACTTATTGCTTGAGACAGTAAAGGAGCTGAAATCGTCTTTCCTAACCTGCAAGAATACTCTTCATTGAGCTACATTACCTAAATGTTCGTGGATCAGTCTTCCTTAAACTACTTTACATAATGCTCATGGATCAGTCTTCCTTAAACTACTTTACATAATGCTCATGGATCAATCTTCCTTAAACTACTTTACATAATGCTCATGGATCAATCTTCCTGAAACTACTTTACATAATGCTCGTGAACCAGTCTGTCTCAGGATACAGTACATAAACTTGCATATGTCATTCTGCAATACATCAACATAAGTATTCCCACTATAACAATATATAATATTGTAAGCTTGCTCTGGATAATAAAGGACTGTGTAAATTGTTCTAAGAATTTACGAGTGAAAGTTAAGAAGCATTTGTAACAATATATCAATCATGCTACATATCTTACATCCAGTAGCAACAAGACCTTTTGTTTAAGAACGTGGTTCGTCAGGCCGGCTGGAATACAAAACAAACAGTAATACCCAAGACGCTATTTATATTATCGAACTGTATGAACAAGAACTGTTTATTTGAGAAATTTTCAACTAATATTTTGGTTAAAAATTAATAATACAACAGTATTCAGTTATTTAACACCAACAATTTATTTTCACTTGAATTAATTTCGTACATAATTTAGAAGAACTGATAAACCAGCCAGAATAGTTTACACTTCTTTGAGCAGGTCAGTAACCACAGCGTCAACGGAAGATGACTACACATGCTACACTAAGAACTTACGATAGAAAGCAAACTAAATGTATATGTAAACTATAATATATATGCTAATTCCAGCGTAGACCTGGCCCTTCCCCAATACCAGGGTTAATCAGAAGGGCTGGGTATATCAGACAGAAGAGTAAAATCAGTGAAACAACACAAGTAAATAAGCTAGTATAACACAGATAGTTACACATGCTCAATATAACACTAGTAAGTATACCCAATATCAGACACTCATGTAAGTATGCTAATCAAACAGCACAAGTATCCTCAACATAATAAAACATCTAGGAAGTATGCTAATCAAGCATAGACAAGTATTCTCAGCATAATAACAAACATCACGTAAGTATGCTAATCAAGCACAGACAAGTATTCTCAGCATAATAACAAACATCACGTAAGTATGCTAATCAAACAGACAATTGTTCTCAACATATTAACAAACATCTATGTAAGTATGCTAATCAAACAGACAATTGTTCTCAACATATTAACAAACATCTACGTAAGTATGCTAATCAAACAGACAATTGTTCTCAACATATTAACAAACATCTACGTAAGTATGCTAATCAAACAGACAATTGTTCTCAACATATTAACAAACATCTACGTAAGTATGCTCAATTTACCAACAGTCACCTCACCTGTGTAAGTTTCCACATATATTTAAAACAGTTACATAAGTATGCTCAAGATAATAAAAAGCATCCGAGCAAGTGTATTTAACAGCTTCTTCTCGGTAGGAAGGTTGAGGTGGGCTGGACCAAAAACTGAGAGGACTAAATTCTACATCTTGTGAACACATACTTTAGTATTCAAGCAGTTAACTAACAGCCTCCATCTTTCGAGTCTACAAACGTGAAGACATACATTCAGATAATGAACCAACTGTCAGTCAATGTTGCCTCTTTCAAAGTTATACAAGTAAATATATTATTCATTATTATTTCTTTACTGTATTCTTTAATAAATACAATGAAAACACAACTTGTTCAAGTATTTTTTACGAATACGTCAACACGCGTCTCCAGTAACGAAATTATATTTTAAGCATCACCGAACACGTGGTTTGTAATTGGATGTTATGTTATATTGACATCGCATAAATGAACTACGCACTTAAAGATGTCCTACAATTTTCTATCGAGAAAATCTTTAACTGTATAACACTTGTGTTTTTAAAGCGTATTTAACATTTCAAAAAGGGAAAAAGTAAGAACATTGCTATTGAATTTATCAAAATGTGTGTTTAAGGTTGTAGTTCTTTTAGATGAATACAAAAAGAAGTAATCGTGTAACAGACTCACCAAAATATAATGAACATGAAACAACATATAGTTAAAATACATATTAACTTTTATTTTTTCTAGGGGAAAGTTGTGCTAAAACTGTAAAGTTATTAACTTCTCATCATACAGTTTTATATCCTCATTAGAACATGTATGATATGAAAAAGTTTCGCTCGTATGCGCTCTACTATGAAAGCATAATTTTGAAAATAGTTTCCTTTTGCTAATACCTACTTTTGATTTGTTAATCAATACATAGAATCATATTTATTCCAGCACGTTACAAACATGAGATGTGTAATACACCTGGTTTCTTTGTTTCGAATATTTCCACAACGTTACACAATAGCCTTCCATAATTTTTTACAGACAGACAAGAGAGAAGAGATCAATAGCAAGCCACCGCTAACTCTTGAGCTATTCTGATTAATTTGTAAGATTTGATAGTTTCCCTTAAAATGTACTCGCGACAAAATATTGAGTAAAATGTTCGGGCAATAGGACACGAACCATGGATCCACGGACTTGCACAAATATTTTGTTTTCCTCTCTTTTCACCACCTTCTTCACCTAAGGAACGACCGGTTGAGGGCAGACTTTATAGCAAAATATAAAAACTCAACTTAAAAACCTTGAACGTAGTTTTTGATACTACTTTTACAAATTGTATTCGATTTTTTTTCAAGTTGTTAATGGTTTTTATTAATGAATAGTTTAATTATTACATTTGTTTATCACTACTTAGTTATTTTTCTTTTCATATTTCATAACTCTGTTCTTTTAACATTACTTCACAACAGTTAAAACCTATTTAAGGTGATGGGAAAAGTGCCCCCTTGAGGAGAAGAAAATATATCCATCATCGATTATTATACTCAAAAGTTGTGTAACTAAAATGCACCAATCAAACACAACTCATTAAACTAACAAATACGTTTTCTGTGTTAGAACAGATTTGGAATAAAACGTCTGGTCGCACGAAAATTTTAGAACTTGTAGTTAGTACAGATAGGCATACAAAACTTCGTTCTACGTGTACCATATTTGTAGGTACGCTTGTTGATTTAGGCGTATTAAGGTCACTCAACTTTTCACAATTCAATTGATTCTCTGAGGCTTTATAAATTGCTACCTATCACAATATTAGGGACTGACTGGTGTATTAAACCTAAGAATAACACACCTTTTCCCGCCACACAAGCATAAAAAATTTGAAAAAAAACTTGAAAAATGGCGTACCATTAGAGTTGTTAAGTTGGAAGTGGGTGGAAATCACGTACATGGATAACCTACTCTCGTATTATTTCCTTAGCCACCCACATCACGCCGACATAGCACAGACATCACGACTCTAAAGGTTAACGTTCCCTAACAAGTCTGACAGGTTGAGCTCAAGAAGACAAAGCGGCAGGGAACAGGTCTGGAACTAGCGTATTACGATAAGGCTATTGGGCTCGAGCATTAGATAAGAACACATAATCTCGTTGTTCAGGCAAAAGTCTCGTTGAGAAGGTTTTGTTGGTTGGGTTTTTTTTGTGTGTGTTTTTTTTTAACAACCTTCTTGCTGTGGTTTGAAAATGGTGAACACATGAAACTCGGTTTAAAAACATTTATTTATTCTCACAGCCTAAATAAATTTTAATACGATGTGCAGTTTTCCCTTTCAAAAATAATGGATTCCTCAACACCATATGGATATCTTTTAATGACTTTAACATAAAAATATACTTTATTTAGCCAACCATACTTTAGTCGTGTTTTTATTTTCAAAATATGTTGGAATGTTCAAGATTACAAATTATACATTAGTAGACTGCTATCGGACTTTGCGTGCGTGCGTGCGTGCATGCATGTGTTTTATTTCAGCAAAGCCACATCGGACTATCTGCTGTGTCCACCAAGGGTAATCGATCCCCTAATTTTAGCGTTGTAAATCCATAGACTTACCCTTGTCCCAACGGGGGATACAAACGTCTCTCTAGTAATGTTTACTTGTATGTGTGGAATTTGATATTTCAGTGTCAACAAATAACGAAATCGACAGTATGTCAGGCCACATGTACCCGGGCGTTCTCTGTATGTGGTTGGGTGATGTTAGTCAAAGAAAGCCGTTGTTATTGTGGTTATATCTTTGTTAAAGGTACACAAATTACAACGGTCGCTGGGAGTAATTTTCGATGATACGCCTTCTGAATAACCCGGACCTTAATTATGTTTATTATAAATATTCAATTGTAAAGAAACTTTCATTTTTAATGCGATCACTGTGGTTCCACGCCTCCGAGTACCCACATGTGAACAAATAAGCAAAATCATAGTTTGCAGATACATTTATACAAGTATTCACCTGACTGACCGACTTCTACAGGACAAAGAGGAAACGACACTTCCAAAACACACACTAGGGCCAAAGGAATACAAATTCCTACCCTTTGCTGTATGTAGCCATTACCTAAGTGAAAGAATTGTAATCCACTCACGAATTTTCTAGAAAATTTGACGTCAAATTCCTTAGTTTTTCAAGGTGTTCTAAGCCTATCTAATGTTAACGTCATCATTACAATCCACAGCTCCCTCTAGCTCACAATTTTAAGATTATAAGAAATTATTCAACGAGTTCAATTAAAAAAACACTTTTCTTTTCTGACGCTAAAAACATTCCACACCAGAAACGAGTAGAAATATAGATACAATAATTACATTCTTGTATTACTTTTTTCTGTTAAATAAATGAAAATTTGTAAAGACAGACACTATTGTAATACATTTGTCATGTATCCATTGAAGTAAAATAATATAATAAATGGTAAACATGAAAAAATAATAAATATATAATTGTACAAAATCTGATGGCAGACACCTTCAAAATACTTGACTTCTACTATCTCAGAGCTATATCGTGTGACAATGGTATTTGTAAAAGTAGCACCAATAATACGTTTCCAGTAATAAAAAGAACACTCATAGAAACAGTGTCACTGATCATATAAAGCGAAACAAAATTATTACAGAGAATAAACATAAGAGGATTTCTAAATGACAATCCTTGAAAATGAAAAACTGCGAGTAAAACACCTGGATATTTCTTTTCTTTAAGCACAAAGCTATACAGTGAGCTACTTGCGCTCTGCCCACCACGTGTATCGAAACCCGGTTTCTTGCGTTGCAAGTCTGTAGGTATAGCACTGTGCCACAGGGAAGTGTCTGCTTGATTTATAGTTATTAGCGACAATTTGAAACAGTTTCGTTTCTAATATTCTGTGATTTTTTTATTTTTGAAAGGATATTTTGAACAGTTAAGAACACAACAAAAAAAACAAAGAAACTGAACCAATACAACCTTCATAGAAACGAAGGATACGTCATGAAAGAAAATAAAACCGAAGGGTAGACAAATCAGACACGTAATACAAACTCAAACATGAGTTTCTAAATAAATACAACACACATAAAGGAGTAATAAAAGCTAAGATCCGTAGGGGAAAGAGCACAGATAGCCTTCCGTGTAACTTTGAGCTTAAATACAAACAAATAAATGCTACGGTAAATAGCTTCATCTCCAATCAACAACTCAGCTAAAGGGTGGAAAAAGAGCTGATACAGTTATACACTCTAACCCTAACTTTAGCTTTGCAAACTGGCGCATTTTACACAGCAGTACAGAATGTGAACACAAATGTTAACCAATATCGATCCACATGGAATTTAACCCTCAAACACTGCCGCGGTAAAAGAGTGGATGCATTTTAAGAGGCAGATCCTATAGAGTTTGTTTATAAACAAAACTAAATCAAATGTTGTTGTACAAAAGCTGTTTTTACTGGATCTAAGTTGAATGTCGATGGAATTGGATATCAAAATATGGAACGCTTCAAAACAGACCAAGTAAAATAAAGTCAGTAATCATCGATCATTTAAGTGCGTATTAATTATACTGTCAATTTTGAATTTAAATATAACAACAATCGACTAAGTTGTGGTTAAAACAGTTAATAAACGCGTAAATATTTAGCTGAATACCTGAGCTTGCGTACAAAGACTTTAAATCGTAGACTTATTATTGCCCCCCAGTGGCTCAGCGGTATATCTGCGGACTTACACGCTAAAATCCGGGTTTCGATACCCGTGGTGGGCAGAGCACAGATAGCCCATTGTGTAGCTTTGTGCTTAATTCAAAACAACAACAACAACGACTTATTATTCGGGTCTAACTCATGCTGGAAGAGACTTGAGTTTAATGGCATTTCGGATTAACAGATGCTTGATTTAAACTTTGTATGTATTTCCTTATAGCAAAGCCACGTCGGGCTATCTGCTGAGCCCACCGAGGGGAATCGAGCCCCTGATTTTGCGTTGTAAATCCGAAGACACACCGCTGTACTAGCGGGGGGAAAGGGGATCGTTCGACATTACTTTAATAACAGAAGTTTTGTCTTGATGAAATATGAAAAATCAGTTTATTTAACTTCTACAACTATACAAAACTAACATTGTTTAATTGTAAATCAAACACAACCCAGCCTCGTTTTGAGTTTACTTGGTGACAAAGGATATTTTATTGCAATTTACGACTTCTACAGTACGTAAGATTACTTTTTGAACAAGTACGACGTTTTGATCACTGGTGCAATCATTACCAAGTACACGATTTTACAAAGAAAAAAAAACGTTCTTTACCGTAAAAACTTGTGTATTTTCTTAACGATCGCACCAGTGATCGAAACGTCGTACCCGTTCTAAAACTAATCTTTCGTACTGTAAAAGCTGTATCTTGCAATTGCATATTTTCCTTCCTTGTCTGACAATAACAATAAACAAATAACGCTGTTTCGCTAATGGTCAAATGGACAGTATACTAATAATATTGTGTAACTAAAACAATCGCGAAACGCTAATGATACTGCTTCACTATTGGTCTAAGTCCGACATGTTTAGTTGGTTAAGGCGCTAGACACGTAATTTGAGGATCACGGATTCGAATCCCCATCACAACAAACATGCTTGTCCTTTCAGCCATGGGGACGTTATAATGTTCGGCCAATCCCAGTATTAGTTGGTAAAACAATAGCTAAAACATTTTCGCTGGGTGATGATGACTAGTTGTTCTAGTCTTACACTGCTAAATTATGGACGGCTAGCGCAGATAGCCCTCGTATAGCTTTGTGTAAAAGTAAAGAATGAAAGAAAGAAACAATAAACAAATGATACTGCTGCACACTGTTGATCATAACCAATCAGGTTTTGATACAGCACAGCACAGAGTGCCCCATTGTGCAGCTTTGCGCTTAAAAGCAAAACAAACAAGTTTGCAATTTTTAAAAAATATATAAAAATATATCTACTTTGGTTAAAGTTATGTACTACCATTTTTTCTTTTTTTTTTCGTTTCAGGTCAAGCAGAAACAAGCATGCCGTGTGTTAACAAAACTTGTATGGACTTTACGTGTGACAAAAGAAATCAACTTTAGAAGAAACAATTGATTAAGGTTTGTAATCTCGAAATCATGATTTAACGGACAATTGTATCTACAATCAACTGATGGACGCAGGTCCGTTTCCTTCTTCACCTGTTACACCGCACGAGTCTTTGTGACAAACTTTTTCTATACCCCAGTTGCGCCAAGTACTCCGACAGGAAACAGTACTACACTACTTCTAGTTAAGAAAGCACTGATCTGGTAAATTTGTTTTTCCACCGTTGTAATTCGAGTAACCAAATGTATTTCAAACAATAGGTCATTCGAGCCGGTGAAACAGAATGCACAAAATTGGATACCATTGCTAACGCCATCTGCTATAGAGTTTAGAAATTAAAATACTTTGTGAAAAGTGGAGTGTTTTAGGTATTTTCGAATAAACGACATTCAGTTGCGTGGTGAAAATAATGCCATTTTATGCTAGAAATTAAACATCCACTGCCACTAAAAATCACTCACGATTAAAAGAGGCTGCTTATTAAATGAATCATTAAATTTACACATTACTGACGGTAGGTAGTGCAGTAAACTACTTTCTTTATTGAATGGTTAAAACTGATAATACTTGTATGATCACACTTTTTAACGTTGTAGTTCTTCCAGTAAAATGATTCTAAAACTGTTCTACGTGTACTTCTACGAATACGCGAAAACCTGCGAAAAGATAAAGAAAACGGTAAACACTCAACCTCAAAATCGGAGATAATCTCATTGAGTTTTTTGTTTTTCTGTTTTGAATTTCGCGCAAAGTTACACGAGGGCTATCTGCGCTAGCCGTCCCCGCTAGCAGTGTAAGACAAGAAGGAAGATAGCTAGTCATCACTGCCCACCACCAACGTTTGGGCTACTCTTTCACCAATGAATAGTGGGAGCGACCGTCACTTCATAACACCTCACTGCTAAAAGGACGAGCAGGTTTGGTGTGAAAGAATTTAAACCCGCGACCCTAATGCCTTAACCTCGTGGCCATGCAGGGCCGATAATTATCAAAGTATTTCTCAAGTTTGTACTTAATGTTTTCGTTTTGTTGAGTCACCTTCGAATCATTATTATTTATTTATTCAACTTTTCATTAATAAAAGTTTTGTTATGATATACTGTGTGCTTCAGGAATACGCTATTTATTGAAGGGTACTCGGCATGAAAAAGTTAGAAGCTATTACTGTACACGTAGACAAGCATTAACACTAAAACCAACACGTCGATCAGATCTTTACTCTCAGGCTCAGTTTTCTCTATCAGTTATAATAATCTTCTAAGATATTCTCTACGTTACTAGTTTCATCTCTTAAGCACCATTAAATAAAATAAACCTGTGCATTTTTCTTACTTGCAATATATAAACAGAAAACACTTTCAGAAAATAAAATCAACTAAGTACCGGTTATTGAAAGTTATTGTTATAGTTTAATCAACTAGAGTAAATTTTTACAATTGTGTTAACTTAAATCCCCGTCCGTACTAGCCGGAGATCAGAGAGCAGACTTGGTCATGGCGATTTCATTTTGTGAAATACCTATCAAGTCAGCCATTTTCTTAATAACAACTACCGCACAACAAGAAATGTGGGAAGAAGCAGTCTTGTTAAATCTTGTACGAGTTGTAAGCCAAAATAGTATTAGTTATTAAAACAAAATGGCCACGCTGCGTTACGGTGCAATGCTTAATAAATCTAAAATCGTATTTTTGTTTGTTTCAATGCTTCTCTCCGAAACTGAAAGTTCTCGTGTACCGTTATTTTTTCTTCACAAAAAATCCTCGTATTTCTTGTAAAAAATATTATTGATTTTAGATCAGAGTAAATTAATAAAAATTATTCTAAATTTATATAATAAAAAGAACCTCAGTTGCACAACGGTAAGATTTATAATGCAAAAAACCTTGTTTCTATAGCCTTGTTGGGCATAACATAGCTTTGAGTTTGACTACGAACAATTACACAATAACACATCTACTTTTTCTATGTTTTAAAGAAGGCAGAAATTTCGATTCCTAAAAGCAAATCATTTGAATGATTTCGTGTGCGCTTTTAAAATTCAACGAAACTACACAAACATTATGTCGTATTGACACTAAGCTTTTGTATAACATGGCTTTTAGGGCCCATGATTTCCAATAAAACTAATTTATTCTTATTTCGCGTGTTTTCTTGCATCCTATAAAATATTATGTAAGTGGAAACATTTCGTCTCTGTCGTACCAAATAATCGATCTAAATAATAATAATAATTAAACAATTAATTTTATTTCATTTATAGACGAAAAACGAGCAGTTTCCTGGATTTCTGTAGAAGTGTAAGCACAACACAGTTTAAAAACTAAAATGCAAAGTGATACTTCTTAGGTAGAACACAACACGCTACACCATCGGTGTCCAACAGTTTTCTATTCATAATCGTCAAAATTGTGGTGAACATTTTAACATTTTCGCCACATGACAAAAAACATGTATTTTTATAGATATCGAAGGGATAGAAAAATGCCTAATAATGTATTAAATTATTTATTGACATAATTACTTAATTTAAAAAAAAATAGTGTAAATAAGGCACAAATTCGTTACAGGTCAATAGCGGTTTCGCCACATGCCGAGTGGCGACCGTGTTGGATACAGTGGCGTTACACAGTTCTTACTGATGTAGCAAAGATAATTGCATTGTTACATCATTTTATTCCAGCTAAAGGTAAAAGAACAACAACAAAACTAAGCAATATTACCATACCAGTAACTGACACTAAAGACACCTTTGGCTGGGCCTAACCGTTCTATCGATTTCACAGCACCACAAGCTACATCTTAACAACTGTGTACTGGGATGGTACAACTGGTAACTGTTGTTGAACAGAGGTTGCCATGGAGTTATAGGTCTATGACGTCAAACAGCTGGTCAATAATTCAGAGCAAGCTTTATCAGCTCTTGTCTTACTGAATAATCGCACGACGTTAAGTTTTCATAAGCAGTTTTGTCCTTTTTTATCTAAACTCAAACAATTTCCGAATACATGATTTAATAATATCGAACGTCAACACGATCCAATACGCTGAAAGGTTAATATGTATACAATGTCCCAGAACAAAATAAATGAAACCAGGTTCTATTCAATTATCTTCACTGAAATCACACAGGCGTTAACAATTACTGACAACACCGCTGATTGAGATTTACAATGTTTATAGACATCTGGCATAGCATCATCTGATGTAGATACTAGCATCACAAAGGGTGTTTACTTGTGAAGATTTGATAGAGAACTTTCGGCTGTTCCAGAGGTATACTAAATCCCCTCACTGTTCATTTCACCATTCTACCAAGTTTTTCATTCACTTCAATTTTCTTTTTGCATCTTCCTTATTATCCCTTTTCGTAATTCGTTTATTATTTCCTTTGAGAAAATGAAAACATTCCAGAATAAAAGAAAATCTTGAAAATTGAAGAAATGTAAATACGAGATTTCTTGAGAATTTTATTCTTTTGAAAGGTAACTATTTTGTAAAGCTTTCAGGACACACAAAATAAACACCACTCGTGGTGTGGGTATTTTTGCTAATATTTTGTGCGCTTTGACGTAAGCTTATTCCTAAATTACATAAAGATCAAAAGTGAAAATAAAACGCATATTTTGATTTCACTTATTAATGAATTCAGTTGCTTCTGTACTTACACTTGCATACTCTTAAAACTTTCACTATAGTGGGAGAATACGCGAGTCCTATTTACAAGTACATTCGTTAAAGAAAACAAGTTCTATAAATATTCTAATAATTTAGATTATGAAATTACGGGAGGTCCGTAAGAGAATCGTATAGTTACAGAAAAATAAATAATTCGTACAGATACCACCGGATTTGTTCACCGTAAGTCTTGATGGTATAAGTAGGAATATCGCTTTGTCCGTTTTCTAATGGCTGATAAAGTAAACAATTTTACAAACTTCGTTTTACGTTACGTACGTTTAGCAAGTAAAGTACTTCTTGTATTCTGAACATTAACTTGGGCAAAAATACACACACAAAACAATTCAAAGTGCTCACCCAGTTTTGGCTTTTTTAATTATAAATTAGAACAGCTAAAACTTGGGCCGACTGTTGTTTTCTAAGGGAATAGAAAATTCTGAATGACGTTGAAGTTGCAAGTTTTTGAAAGTGACACAACTAACTGGCATTTTCAACGAAACAGTCAGACCTATAGCCTCAAATGCTCTGACTCTCACTACTATAACGCGCCTACTACATCTGAAAGTGCAAAGTATGTTTAGCGTCATCGCGTCTTGAACCTCAGACCCTCTGACGCAGCCCGAAACACTAACTAAGAGTGATTCTTTTCAAGATAATGAATATATGTTTTGGTTTTGAAATTCACTCTAATACTCTATTCATTCAAAATATGTTTGATAAAAAAATATTAAGTTCTCGGCAAATTAAATACATAATCTGTAACTAGCTATCAACTATCAACCATTTAAAATAAATATCAGCAACTGATAATTGATGAATTCTCCAAAAATAAATTTCAAACGAGTTAGTTTACAAATAAAAACAAGTTTGTGTATTATGAATATGGAAGATATGAAAGAATAAATTCATTAATAAAAGTTACGTTACGAAGAATAAACATAAAAGTGACAGAGGAAAAACTTTCCTAAAAGTCACGATTGTATAATGTATGTTAAAAATTCTTAAGGGGAATGAAGATTAATAGATCTCTCCTAAATTCCACAGATCTTACTAAAACTAAAACAAATTTGCAGATACATAATATACCCTTCAAAAAAAGAAACGCAAAAGGGATATTTTTTATTTTATTTTAAAGAGAAATATATGTAATAACGTTACAAGCTCAAAGTATGTGATGTTACACGTGTTAAGGCACTGACTGTCAGACCAAAACCACAATAAAAGTTGTGCACATTGAACACGGAAGAAAACATCGGATTTTTCGCCAAAACGCATTCGTGCCCAATAAATTTATTTGAGAGATCTGCATGTCATGCAAGTGCAACATGTGCAAAATCCCTATAAAAGTGACGGGTTCTTGGTTTCCACGGCTCAGTGTTAAGTCACCGAAACGCAATACAGTTACGCCAAGATTGACTGAGGCACAACGCAACAGCCCCATTGGTCGTTAGAAGCAGGCGAATCTCGATCAGATGTTGCCAGAGCTGTGAATGTCCACCCAAGCACCATCATAAGGCTATGGAATCGTCACCGACAACATGGATCAACTCGTGACCGTCCACGATTTGGCACAAGATCGCTACATTTGGTTACGTCACCTTCGGGATAGGACCACCACTGTGACGTCTACTATCTCAACCATACCATGGCTGCGTAAGATTTCCGATCAGACCGTACGCAACCGTCCACGAAATTCTTACGCCCCATGTTCAACCTATCATGGTGAACGTCAACGACGTTTTTCTACATGACAACGTCTGTCCTCACACAGCCCAACTCACCACTGTCTTCTTGAAACACCACAACATCAACGTTCTTCCCTGGCCCTCCAGATCACCAGATTTAAAACCCCATCGAACATCTTTAGGACGAGTTGGACCGACGTCTGCGAAGGCGACAACCTCAACCGCAGACTCTATCTCAGCTTGCAGCAGCTTTGTAGGCTGAGTGGACAGCCATTCCACAGGACGTGATTCGTCATCTCATCGCTTCCATGGGCAGGAGATGCCAAGCTGTTATTAATGCTCACGGGGGGGCATACTCGTTATTGACGTTGAGTGACGTTAAACTTCAAATAGTGAGCGTGGACTTCGCCTTTGCAGACTTTGGATGTTCAGCAGTGAATGTGCAAAGTTTCACACGTCATACAAAACTATCCGGAATAAACTGGTTATCAATTTGTCTCAAATTTTGCCTTTTGAGTTTTATTTTTGAAGAGTATATTAAGTGTTCATGTATTTACAGATTGCACACCTAACGTAAAAAATGGAGCTAAAATAATCAAACAGAATAACAGTGGCCATCCATTCGGATAATTATACCAACGTTCTACAACTAAATCTTCAGAATAACCACAATTATTATTTTCAAATCAATGAGCATGATTAAACCTGGAGTTTTCACATGCTAATTGTGTTTTTGTGTTCAAAATTAAAACCAATCTATGTTTGTTTACATATTAATATAACTTAATCCAAATGCAGCACTACATTTGTTGTTATGGTTCCTGGTGTTTAAAAATGCCATTAAACATCACTTATAGTACGAACTGGGTCACAGAAGACAGAAACCAAAGACCTCGATCAATCTCAAACACAACCTGCTGTACTCTAGTATTAAATAACAGATTCTTAAACACAACTTGCTGCACTCTAGAATTGAATAACAGAGAATCTGAAACGCAACCTACTGTACTCTAGTACTAAGTAAGTTAATCTTAAACACAACCTACTGTACTCTAATATTAAATAAGATAATCTTAAACACAACCAGCTGTACTCTGGTACTAAGTAAGTTAATCTTAAACACAACCAACTGTACTCTAGTGTTAAAGAATAAAATAAAACAGGGTTGTTGTTGTTTTTTTTTCACATATAATAGCATGAACCATTGTTTCGGAGAAAATACTATTTTCTCTAAGGTCAGAGCAGAGCATTTAGCATACAAGTTAATATACATATCTGATATTTGTTAAAAGACGGCGTATTGGAAAGGTAAACCTGCGGAGAATACTATTTAGAAGCCAAGATCCGAAAGCTTCTTAGGTGACTGAGAATCGATTGCAGTCGATGCTTTGTTAGTGATTTTTGTTTTGCTTTGTCGGGACGGTCAGTTATAAAACTGTGATATAAAATTTCGTTGTCAATTATACCTTATTTGTCTCGCATGGTATATGATAAAACAACGAATAACTTTAAAACGGTTTGTAAACCAGTTGTTACTAGACCCAAGACTTCGAAAAAACACGATACAACGTAGATATATTTTTATTTGCATTTTACATACTAACAAATATACTAAAGAAGAGATTGCATAAGATTATATATACATATATTTGTGTCCGATAATAACGTTTTGTTAACAGCTAAGAAAGTTTAATTAGGGTTTACGGCAACAAGGTTTCGTGGTTCGCGGCCAGTTACTCAGCGTTATCTGTAACATTAAATTTTAATTATTAGTTGCAATGTTGCTATTGCAGTTGGTTTTTACCTGACATTAAGGTTTATTAAACAGATATGAGGTTTCTGTTGCAACTCCCTGATGACATATTTGATTAAACATTTTATTCATGATTTACGTTTAAAATTTTTCACCCGGTAAAAATGAACAAGTCCTCGTGACTCAACGTGAACACAGAGATTTCACGTTTAGCTTTACACTTAAATCCAGATATACATCACATAGCATCGTCTGGATGTCTTTCTTATGCACAGGATATGTCAATATTTCTTAAATTGTAATGAATAAATAATATATATATATTATTATTATGTCAACGTTTCTTCGTGCAAGTTAAGAGAACAAGTACATACACGACCATAAAGAATTATCTTTGTTTTGTGAATTTCGCACAACGGTACATGAAGGCTATAAAGGCTAGCCGTCCGTAACTTAGCAGTATAAGACTAGAGGGAAGGTAGCCCTAACCTCCGGGCACTTTCAGGCAATTTTCCTTAACTTGTTTTAGAGCAAAGCCACATTGGCATGCTGTGGTCACCGTGGAGAATCAAGTCCTAAATTTTAGCGTTTCAAGTCGTCAACTCACTGAATAACGTTAGTTGTTTCGAAGTAACATTAAGTGGACTGAAAGAAGCGTGTGTGTTTTTTTTAATTTCACTCAAAGATACGCGAGGGCTACCTGCCCTAGTCATCCCTAATTTAGCAATGTAACATTAGAGGTAAGACAGCTAGTGATCACCATCAACTGTTGGGCTATTATTTTACCAAATAATAGTGTGATTGATGGGGACTTTACAAAATTTGTTTTTGCATAACTATTCATGAATTCCCTAGAGGGAAGGCAGCTAGATAACAACATACACCGCCAACTCTTGGGCAACTATTGTTTGACTGAATAGTGTGAGTTCACATATTACTCTTCTAGTGCATCCAAAGACCCAAAGAGCGAGACACGTTTCTGCAGAAATGAGGTGCAAATAACGAATTCTATAATTCAGTCTGAACGAGCTAACTTGTTACAAAGCCGCATTTCACTCAGTCTTATTAAATATTAATTTTCTTTCTGTAAGATTTCATTTCGAGAACTGTATCTAGTTTTCTTTCGTCACATACATTTCTAGAATGAATTTCTCATTAAATGGGTAAATATCACAAACGTTCATTATTTAAATGTTTGAATATAATGTATGAAGGCGCTTAATTACCAGAACTCTGGTATTTTCTATACTGGAGTTGAGATGAAATGTTAAGTTATCGTATTTCAACACAATATATACGACACTGTATAGTACATTTTCAAATGTATTGTATTTTTCCAAGGAAAACAAAAATGGAGTTTTTAACACAAGCGTCACAGAATGCGCACGTTACAAAGAGGTAACAGTGGCTCCCTATAATTCACGTATAGTCGTTCCTATTTGTAAATTCTAACCAGAGAGAGAGAAAGTTTGTTTGTTTGTTTTGGAATTTCGCACAAAGCTACTCGAGGGCTATCTGTGCTAGCCGTCCCTAATTTAGCAGTGTAAGACTAGAGGGAAGGCAGCTAGTCATCACCACCCACCGCCAACTCTTGGGCTACTCTTTTATCAACGAAAAGTGGGATTGACCGTCACATTATACACCCCCACGGCTGGGAGGGCGAGCATGTTTAGCGCGACGCGGGCGCGAACCCGCGACCCTCGGATTACGAGTGCACGCCTTAACGCGCTCGGCCATGCCAGGCGAGAGAGAAAGAATCAAACAAGCAGTACCCACAGTCATAAGGAGTTTATCCGGATCTTTGAACCGAATAACAGGTTTGACTGTCACTTTTAGCCCACACCGCGTAGTGCAGTCAACAGGTCATGTCCTAAGCCCTCGGCCCTTCGATCCGTGATCCAACAAACTAGTCATAATACAACGGTCAACATCCGAATAGGGGAAGAAAAAAATAAGTGAAAAAACAATTCCTTTGAATAAAATAATAATAATTGGGATTTTACGCAGAAAGAAGTTATTAGATAGCAAAGAGGTAACAAGTTGAAGCAGAGAAAACTCCAGATATCTTTCGACGGAGAGAAATACTGAAAAATAAAGAACCGGCGTTCTCTTATAGGGAGAAGTAAAAGTGTACTTATATCTAGTAATTTATTCATGTATAGACATATAATTGGGCATTAATGAACTAATGTCCAGTATTGTATTGGTGTATACTGTGTAAAATAAAAAATATATATTGAAAAGTCACGTGAATTCTGGATTCACAAAAGAATTCCAATCCATTACAATATATACATATCATAAAAACAGCAGTACGAAGAGAACCGGATGTCGTCGAACAATACGAGACGTGTACATAAATAAAATGGAACAAGTTTACATCAACGGTCAAAACCTGAGAGAACACCTGTAATATGGTGTGCCTGGGGAACCAGTGATTTCGCACAGAGAGAACTAGAGGAATGAACAGCAAATTTTGATTGGTGTAGAACTCTGAAAAAACCTGAAATTTTCAAGTAAAGCAAGTTACGTACATAAAGACAGCATGCTTCGTTACTTAAAGGAAACAGAATGAAACAAAAATAGAGGTTCTTGTCTGGAGAAAAATGCAATATCTCAAATGAGGAGAATTACGCAGACAGAAGGTACTTAACACTTTATGGATCTTCCCTCCTCTCTCTTCCCCATTACCTTCCGATCAGAACAAGTTACGTTAGTTTCTGTAGTGACCTTTAAAACCGGAGAAGTGTATTAAAAACATGCTCATTTTATTGCACCTGGAGAGGTTAATGAACATCACGAACTGGAGAAAACAACATTATTAAATGACAATAACGTTCGGTATTGGCTTACTCATGAAACAGAAGAGCAGCAAATTGCAAGTTTAATTTGTTTGGCATGGGCGAAAAAACTGATATTCATAACTGACTCATCTTAATATTCTTGATTAAAGTAACACATAAGGATGAAGAAAATTAAAACTCGTGTACAATCTCTCAAGGTTTGTATACGAGTTAAACGACTCCAAGTATGTGTCCGGCGATATTCAGAACACAAGAATTAGTTACGAACTCACAGTTCTCAGCCATTTAACGCAGAACTTTAATTAATCTCATTTTAAAATGAACTTGCGCCTCATAAAATTCCTAAAAATGCGACTGCTGCCACTGATCTTCACGTAAGCCACCTAGAACAAATACCGACGATTATTTACACTCGAAAAGTACGGTGTTTTTCACGGTAGCGTGACGGCATCGATTTGTTTCCAGAAGGGTAGGGGGGGGAATAAGGCAAGACAAAGTTGTTTGTTGCCTTCCTGGGTCTACTTGACGCCACCTTACCACGTTACTTATAACTAAAACTATAGGTTCTGAGAGAATAAGAGAAACCTAACCATGGTAACATAGATGACCTTGTAGCTCCGACTCCCAAATAAAGAACCCTCGACGTAAGGTCTGGCGCGGTAACAGCTACCTCATAGGTAAGCTCGTGTAGCAGCTCTGCATACCTTCATATTGATTATTTTACTTATTAAGGCCAAAATTATTATTTCATTTTTTATTTTATTTCAGTGTTATCAAGCAGCGCAATAAACACAGGATTTCAAAATTAGTTATATGCTGAGACTGATTTAATTAATTAAATGGTTGCGTAACTGAAATTCAATAACTGCATAATTGATAATGATTAAGTTGTTGCATGATTATAAATGGTTTAAAGATCTGAATATCAGTATTTATTGAACAGCAAGGATGATTACTTGCTCTCAATAAACATTTCCTGAGAAGAATTACAAATAAAAATATGACCCCCAATAGATTTATTTATCATTTTAAATAAAACTGAAAATTTCGCGACCGAAACTATTACCACTTGTATTGGTAATACTGCGATACTCTCAGACTCCGTGATTTCCCTTCGACTAGCCGAGAGGGAGCCACATAATAATTGGAGGTTTAAGACAGGGCAAAAATCTGAATTATTTTATCCCCGACTGAGTTGAAAACAAAGAAAGCGGTTGGACACAAAAAACAACAACAACACAGTAACAAAAAAAAAAATCTTTACTCTCAACAAATGGTCTAATTTCAAAACAAATGTATTGTGTGGCGCCTTTACTGGAAACTTCTCAGACAGTAATTATAGAGTAGAATTTAAACAAGCTAGATATTTATTTTGTAGCAAGAAAACATGACATTATATTCTAAAACAACATTGACGTTCTCATCCGCACGCACTCGCTATCCACGTGACTTATGGTCACTCTCACTCCCAAATAAAGAGCCATGTACCATCTCCCACCTTTCCTTTAGAAATATCACCGCCTATTTATATAAAGTGTATTTTATATTACAAAAGCCTTTTCTATTAAAACTATATGCAAAACTAACTGAATGAATTAGTTCCGCAAGTAAGTAATGCGACAGTGATTTAGTGGCTCCCATGGTTTATATTTTATAGCAACATAGACAATGTGCACTCGAGACATTTTATATCAAATGACCCCTTATTTAATATAAATATGAAACGCATAGTATGTCTACATATCCCAGTATCATACGAACCCACAGTTTCTAACTTTTTAACGCAGATATTTCGTTAATCTCATTTAAAATACTCTTGTGCTTTATAAACAATGCCTAAGAAAATCTTAAAATATATTTCACACAGTGGCCTGCTTATCAGAAAGAGGGGTTGGCCAAGCGTTCGACTCGTAATCCGAAGGTCGCGGGTTCGAATCCTGATTGTACCAAACATGCTCGCCCTTTTAGCCGTGGGGGCGTTACAATGTTACAGCCAATCGTTGGTAAAAGAATAGCCCAAGAGTTGGCAGTGGGTAGTAATGACTAGCTGCCTTCCCTCTTATCTTACATTGTTAAATTAGTGACGGCCAGAGCAGATAGCCCTCGAATAGCTTTGCCCGTATTTCAAAACAAACAATCACAAAGAAGAAAATCTCTTCTGTATGTATGGATACATCAAATACCATTCTTCAACTACAAAAGAAGAGGACTGGCCGTATTCTTGGGAGGGGCGGTCCTAAGCTCCAAAAATGAGCGCCATTGGTACCGCTCATTCGCCTAAGTTCTTAAAATCACAAATAATTATCAGAATCTAAACACACTATCATCCAACCTACTCCTCCAGAGTTAGGTGTTCCCTAAAATAACCACAGTGGGTGTGAGAGCAACTCACCCAGTTCCTGGCGACCAAAAATATCCTATTATAATAAGGTCCTTTCCAAAATAAAACAAAAAAAATAATAAGATAAATTATAATGCCACGAAAAATAAACAGATAAAATCAGCCAAACCATCTTCTCTCAGAACAAATATAATGATTAAGTACATCACTAAAGTATTATCAAACAATACAAGTACATGTCATAATTGTGAATTTCATGGTCATTCCACTGCAATGCTTTATAACTGATATAAATAAAAATGTTTAAGGCTATACTTGCAAAGTTGAATCCAGTTTCATCAATACGGGAACTAATTCAAACTCAAATTTTATTTCTACTTTAACACCTTGAAACTTTTCTCATCTAGTTTAAGATGCACTGGATCTTCATACAATGAATTTTGAAACAAGGAATTGGATGTGAACGTTTTGATTTTCAGATGAGATAAAATATTTAACTACATAAATTATAGAAATGAAATAAAAACCCTATAGCCCGAACGTTTTCTAAAGGTGAACCTTTCTTCTTTAGTTTGCCCTCGAAGAAGAGGGATCCACCTTGCGAAATCGTTCGGGTTATAGATTTGTTTATTTCATTTCTATCGAGACTTTTTTAACTTTCATGTTTTTTATAACATCGTGAATACAGACATTATAAATTAGTGGTGACTTGGGTTCTCAATATGAATACAGCAGCTATTGTGTACTTGGCTAACGAGTATAAAATTCTGCGTATTGGGAAGGAAAACGTCTACAGGGATGAATAAGCAACAGTGGTCTAAGTGGTTCAAACCACACGCACATTTTGTTACAGGACAATCAGCGAAGAATAATAACGTGATTGAATTTAGTGTTGACTAAGAAAGATTCCAGTTTTATTTACAAACATGGCTTCTCTGGATTCTGGCTAAGGAAACCCCTGATTTCAGCGTTATAAATCCGTAGCCTTACCGCTGTACCAGCGGGGGACATATTAGAAAAGAGAGCAGCTCTTCTGTGTGTGTATCTAGAATTCGTGACAAAAGAATTGCTTGTCACATAAAGAAGCAAACACGCCTGCATTAACCCTGACCCAAGGGCCAAATCTGGGCTATTCACAGCTGGATAGACCCTGTTCAGGTCGTTTTTATTTGTACAAAAGTTTTACGTGAACAAAAACTTATTCAAATTGCGAGGTGAAAAATGGGTAGAGAAATAATATTTGCACGTTATTCATAGTTTTCTTCCTCTATTAAAGTAATCAAAATATTTTTAAAACTATTCGTGTGACCTAATGTATTAAGTCACTTTTAAAACTATTCGTGTGACCTGACGCATTAAGTCACTCTGATTCCTTTTACAAATCAACAGCAACCACCTAATTAACCTGTGAGCTACTACGACCAATACAGTGTATGAAAAATGTCTATGAAGAAAAAAAAACACGCTTATGTCCCATATGTTTTGAAGATAAAACACCAAATATTGTTTGTTAATATATTTTACGGTAGAGTCGTTTTACAAAGTTGCACTTTATTAACATGAATGTGTGTTCTCTGATAACCATCGACCTCACCACCGTATAGTAGATAGTGTTGAGTCTTGCACTTAGAAACTAGTTAAAACTAATACAGTGGACACCTAGTTGAATACTCACACGTACAAACTAAATAATTCTAATATGTTGAATATCCTTAGAAACACTTCATAAGCTTTTAGCGTAACATTTATTACAGTGACCAATGTGTCTAAATATCACTTGAAGGTATTATACTGTCAAAACTTTATTTACTATACTCATTGATACTATTGGATGAAAGCATTTCATTTGAATTTTACTTGTAGATACTACTTGATACTAAAACAGATACTGTGTATATTTTATTTACAGAACATACTTTGTGGTACTAACACAATGATCTCAGTTAACCTAAGTACTGTTTCATACGGATAACCCTGCAACCATACTTTGGGTCACACACCATTAATAACTAATTTTTAATAAAACGACTAATGAAATGGTGTTCACACTGTTAAAAGTATGTTCAATGATTACAAACACCGAGAACAGGGTGTGTCCTCTCAGCCCTTGACAGTGATAAGACAATGCAAGTAGTTACTTCTCCAGTTTATTCACAGCCTTGTGTTTTTTAATGTAGATTTATTCTAAAAATTAGATAAACATCTGATATTTTAATACGTTGTTACAAATAAATGTCTCGTTATGTAGTATCTTTCTAATGAGAAAGTGCTTAATTACCTTTTGAGGAAATGTTTGAATGTAATTGTTATGGCTGTGTTGACCACAAGTAAAATGTTAGTTTTAAAACCTTTAACCGCTAAGAAAAATCATTATATTTACTGAGAAAGTAATGCATACCTGAATAAGTGTTTAAACACAACTATTATGGCAATTATCTTGCTAAATAAAATGTTTGCTTCGATAACTAGTTTGGTGAGAAGGAGTACAATGTTTTGTTGACATTTCTTTAACAGCAACTTTGGATTACTCGACGTGTTTTAGGGGGAAACAGAATCCGCTTGTGATTTTGTATCATCTAGCAAGATGATTTAGTGTTTATTAACTTTGACTATAGTGTTTTAAGCATTCACCAATTAACTTAAAGAAAACATTCATTTTACCTAAGTAATTTGTGTGACTCATACTAGTGGTGCAGCTACGGGAAGAGAGGGGGGTTGCCCTCTTGTAAAGTTTTGTTAAGATAATTCGGGAATATAAAAATCTCAATACCCACCACCCCCAGCTGACGTAGCTAGTATGTGCATTACTATTGTTTAAGGAAACTCGAAGATGCATATTTCATGTATGTAACAAAAGGAAAGTTTCTGGCTTTGCCACTACTAATTCATACCGTAGGAACATTTGGCGAAAGAATAAATGTTACAGTCTAAAAATGTCCAAAAAACACTAACCTCTGTTTCTCACAAACCACACACAGCCATTGCTTCCCGTCGTCTCTGTATTGCCTACACGACTTGCATACTCTCTTTTTGCAGGCTGGACAGAGGGCGCCACGATTGATTATTCGACCGAGCTCGGCTAGACAACGAGAACAAGCACGTGTGGAGTCCAGACCAGGTCGCAAAACCCCTCTCTTCCTGAGTCGCTGTATTTCTGTCCGTAACTGGCTGTTGAAAACAAAATGTTGTGAGAAAATATTGTTACATTCAGGTACAACAGGTTTTTGACAATAAAAGGGATAAAAAAAAAGGTGTTACTAAGACATGTAGGAAACGAATGTGTAATCTTGATTGAGCATTCATGCGTATCTCACTTTCTTACAATCATTGACCTCTGAGAGTGGTTCAAATATATCCACCAAAGGTCAAGTAAATTAGTAAATGATGTTTAAGTAAAAAAACTTTGAAAATATCTGAATTTAAAATAACAAAACAATAATTTTGAACCTTTACTGAAGTTAGAACAAAGAAAGAACGAAATAGGAGGCTAAATCTGCTATCATTGTTAAGAAATAAATGAACTCCGACTCTATCACATGAAGGTGGCACAGAAATAGTTGTATGGATTATCATCCTTTAGTTTCTGTAACAGCTGTATAGATTATCATCCTTTAGTTTCTGTAACAGCTGTATAGATTATCGTCCTTTAGTTTCTGTAACAGCTGTATAGATTATCGTCCTTTAGTTTCTGTAACAGCTGTATAGATTATCGTCCATTAATTTCTGCAACAGCTGTATAGATTATCGTCCTTTAGTTTCTGTAACAGCTGTATAGATTATCGTCCATTAATTTCTGCAACAGCTGTATAGATTATCGTCCTTTAGTTTCTGTAACAGCTGTATAGATTATCGTCCATTAATTTCTGCAACTGCTGTATAGATTATCGTCCTTTAGTTTCTGTACCAGCTGTATAGATTATCATCCTTTAGTTTCTGTAACAGCTGTATAGATTATCGTCCTTTAGTTTCTGTAACAGCTGTATAGATTATCGTCCATTAATTTCTGCAACTGCTGTATAGATTATCGTCCTTTAGTTTCTGTACCAGCTGTATAGATTATCATCCTTTAGTTTCTGTAACAGCTTATAGATTATCATCCTTTAGTTTCTGTAACAGCTTATAGATTATCATCCTTTAGTTTCTGTAACAGCTGTATAGATTACCGACAACAAACATTTATCGTTCTTTTATCCAACCTTTCACACAGACTCCATGTAGTGTGTCGACAACTGAACCACATTAAAACTATAGGACTCCGTCATCCGACTAAGCGAATTTTCTTTTCAGATGTTTACAGAATGTATTTTTCCCACGACGGAAGACACCTTCAGGCTATCTAGCGAGATACCTTACTCGAGATATGGGCGCAGGGCGTTCTCCGTTCCTATTTTGACAAGTAGCAACCCTAAACAAGACACTCCAAAAACATAAGCTGTTGTGTTTATTAACATAAAATCAATCATTTAATCCCTCCGGAGATAAATGCGATACTCATGAGGTGGTACTTAAGTCCTTCTACTAGAGAAACAGCAAATATTTCTGTTGCTTATGACACTCAGCTCTCTATAACAGTTACTTAAAAAAAAGGTCCGTTCAACAATTATTTTCTGTTTAATGTTTAAAAAACGACAAGAGTACCGCTTTAAGTAATAACAATACAGCTTTGCTTTACCTTGCGAGCAGAATGCTGAATATCATGCTTTACAAATAAATGTTCGTTTTCAATTAAAGAAATCTGCTCCTCCTAGGAAAACTCAATCGTTTCATAAAATGGACATCGCAGCTAGTAGATCGAAAACTTACGACTAGAAATTATTGTCAAGATAATTACGGAAGTAATGGGCGTTATTACTACATATTAATATTGTATTTACTAATCAGTTTTAAAAGCTACTTGTAATATAAACATTTCTACCTGTATTTTATTTTTACTTCAAGAATGGAGAGAAACGCTGTAAAAGCAGTATTATCACTCTGTGAAAATATTAATGGTTGTTTACAACTTTGTACACAACCAATTTCCTTTTCTTTATCATCTTCGGTATTTTATCCGATACATTAGACAAAAGCACGACAGAGCACATGCTACAAAACACAAGATACCGGTATGATAGAGCACGTCCAATAAAACACTGCCTTACAAATCCTATTTATCTCTTTCTTTTCATAACTGGTTCGAATAGTTAAATGGCACTATAATCCATAGGTAATGTGTTAGAAACTCACGTACTATTAAACCCGAAGAGATCTAAGAGCGGTGTTCTGTCTCTTACTGACTGGTTTGTAAAGAATTTCGTGCAAAGCTACATGAGGGCTGTCTGCGCTAACCATCCGTAATTTAACAGTGTAAGACTAGAGGGAATGCAGCTAGTCATCACCACCCACCGCCAACTCTTGGGCTACTCTTTTACCAACGAATAGTGGGAGTGACCGTTACTTTATAACGCTTCCACGGCTGAAAAAGCGAGTATGTTTAGTGTGACGGGAATTCGAACCCGCAACCCTCGGATAACGAATCCAAGTGTCCTAACCACCTGGCCATACCGGGCCATCTCTTACAGAAAAATATTTTCACGGACATTAATGTTTTTAAAACGACTTTTATATAGCATACAAGTAATATTATACTACATAAAACAAATTCGAATAACGAATAAATAAATATAATACGACTATAATAATAGAAAGTTTTAAAGAGAAGAAAAAATCATTTAAATACATAAGGGTATTATAAACTAGCAATATTTTGTGCCGCACTTTTGTAACAAACTGTTTTTTGATAATACAAGTTGCAACTAATCACATCTATACCTTTACCATCTCACAAACGCAATCTATATTGAAATGCGAGCAATTGTAAAATCCTGGAATTTAAAAATAAAAGTTTTGCTTCGTATTTCTCCGTCAAAACAAGAAACTATCAACTTTTAGAACCTATGTTCTTTAAGTTCATTATCGAAAGCAAGCATGGTTAGCATTACAGTATCATAGATGTTTTGAAAGTTTAGTAAAAAAAGGGGGAATGGGGATAGTAAACAAACAAACAAACAAAATACAAAACTTATATTTAGGCCCACAACTAGGGATTTAAAAAAGTAAACAATCAAGGCTAAACAGTGCCTACATTACCTTCCCAGATACGAATACCCATTTTAACTTTATGTCCACAATACTTATCAATTTCAGTATAACGAAGAACAATAGCGATTCAAATAACGAAATAGAATTTTTTTTTCACGTGGAGGTTTCCAATTAATACGCTCGAAAATGCCCAAGTTCTAGCTTCCAATTAATGCGCATTATAGAAAAACACGATTTTTTGACGGAGGAAAGTGAAGGATTTGAAGAATTTCACAGCATGAAAGTTGTCGAATTAAGTTTACAGCTACTTTAAGTTTTTCATTTTTTGCAAAATTCCAAATTCCTGTGCGATCCTACGCTGTAGTAGATATAGCTTTTAATAATTTCATAGTGGAATCATAATACACACTTGTAGCTTAATCAAACTGTCAGCAGTTGTTGCCCATTCTCGCTTTCTTATTTTTTGTAATCCCTATTTGTAGATCAAGTATTTTGTATATTGACTTTTCAACACAAAACAATAGGCAAATATATTCCTAGAGTAAGACACAGTCCCCACTAGGCAATTATAGAATTTTACGAGTGGGGAAGCAACCTTTTCAGATGAAATAAATACGTCCAAAAATTACTTTATACAAAGCTTTGTATCTTTTAAAGTAATTATTTATTGAGTCAGGTGGCTTTGTGCCTGAGATTTCGTGCAAACATGTGTTTACCACGCGTCGGGTACAAAAACAGCAGCTCGAAACAACATCGTATCTATTATGTATTTATGATAGTGTAAATCAACTTTTAAACAAGTCATGGACATTCGCATCGCTTCAGATAATATATCTAAGTTTTGGTGCACAATACCCAAAATACCAATTTTGCTGTAGACTTGTGAAACAATGATATTAATAATAGCATGAACAAACTAGCAAAATCTGATTTCACGATTGTAGACAAAAATGTTGTTTTCAATGTTGTTTCAAGAATAAGTGTGCTTTTAAGGAGATTTTCCCGTAAACGTTTTAGAGTTTTGAGGAACTTTCTGTATGACTTCTATTATGAAACACTGTTGTAGTTCACCACGCGTGATCTCGTGAAGTCTTATCACATCAATACTAGTGCAGTTAACGACTCAGTTACGTATTCCAGCAACTACTTGTCATGTATTAACTAAAGTTAAAAAAAACGTTCCCTTCAATATTCAATAAAAAATACCAGTTGTGAAATGTAATAAAATATTTGTTTTTGAATATTCAAATTTGACACTGTAGTCACTAAAAGGTACCTATCGTACTTCACCATGGGAATCAAAGTGGACAACCTGCTTTATTCTGGAGTTCACTAAACTATAAAGTTTCACAATTACAGTTATTTCCAAGTTTTGATTTAAGCCTTTGGAGTGATATTAATTAATATCTAATTATTCATGCTAAAGGTTAGTTTTTAACAATTATCATTAGAAACTGTTTCAAACTATTCCCTGCAGCGAAAATGTCGGATCGAGATATAACTTAGGCCTCTACTTCAATTGTTCTTCACCTAAATTCACGTTTTGATGAAAAAATAAATTTAACAACTAAATAAGCTCACACATTATTAAAAAAAAGAAAATACTTTTGAAGGACTGGAGGATCCAACCTGATGGTGAATGTACCAGATTCTACACAAAAGTTCACTCAATAAAAATGCTACAAAAAAATAACCGATGAATGTACTCCAAATGCTTAATATATGTTAACTCGTTTAAATTACATCAAAATTGGTGATGCCACATAAAACCTCTCTGAACACAAGTTTCCGTCCTGTTAGTGGTACAGCTGTGCTGACTTCATTTATTTTTTCGACTTAAGCAGAGAAGTTTCCATCCCTTACTAATATGTGAACCGACTTTGGTTATCTTACAATAACACTTCAGTACAAATATTTTAGTCCATAATTATGCCCTCAAGGTTATAATGATTTTTATGATTAAACGAATGGCACCTGTTATTGGATTGGTTTTGCTAAGCACAAAGCTACACAATATGGTATGTGTGGTCTTTTAACCACAGGTATCAAAACCCGTTTTAAGTGCAGTAAGCCTGTTGACTTACCACTAAGCCAGCGAAGGGAGCACTTTTTTCTGTTGAATTTCACTGAATTTGAAAATGTTTTACAATATATATATTTATACAAGTTGGCTTCAAACAGTTAACAACTCTCCCTTTCTTAAAACACACACACTACGAGTAAGTTAAGGGCTATCTTAAAATCAAATTTACTTTATTATTATTATTATAGGGGTAACTGTCGTGTTTTTATCATCAGACATTTGGAAAATTACAAATAAGGGTTATCTTTAATTCACCGCCTTAATATTTTCACTTCTTAGTATAATACTTTGGAAATTCCCCTGAATCTTTCTTCATTGTAAAGCGTGCTTTTAATGTAAGTGTCCGTATTTTAAATTTATCCGTCCAGGAAAAGTATACATATATTTCCCCCCCACACACACAGCATTTGATCCCTCTAAAACGATAAAAAACAATATTTCTAAGTGATATATTTCATATAAAATGTCATATAACAAATGATTAAACTTTACAGCTCTTTAACAAAATGGGCTTCTGTGCTCTATCCACCACGGGTATCGAAACCCGATTTCTAGCAGTGTGAGTCAGCAGACATACTGTTTTGCCACTGGGGATACATTCGTTCCGAAATCTTTCTATACGACAGAAGAATGGTCAGGCGCTTACAATATCTAGGTTTGAGGACAGTTACATCTTTTATTTCTCTCAGTATTGTACTTTGAATGTTGTACGTCTGTTTGTTCAACGTTTCCTATTCTTCTTTTATCTTTTTGAAAGGTGACTTTAATTTCGATATACGCATTGTCGTAACACTTTCCAACAGAGCAGAATAACGTTTCGTCCAACAAACACAAACTGCGTATTACATCCATGACTAGAGATATTACTTCCAAATAACACAAACTGCGTATTACATCCATGACTAGATATATTACTTCCAGTGTAAAACTGCTAGCACTTATTTATTTATTTATTTCAACACTTCCGATAAACACTGTGATCGGGATTAATAACCTGTGCTCTTTAACACATACATACACAGTTATAATACTCAAATTAAGCATACAGCAAAACAAAGAATTTGGTATTTAATACGTGTGTGTGTGTGTGTGTGTATAATGAACAAATATACACCAAATGTTATTGTTTTGTAAACACTTGCACAAAGTTTTACTGTTGCTATTAACCAACTAACACAAAAAATACTGTCGTGACTACATCCCACTGAAGGAGTTTATTGTTGTTGTTTTCACTCAGGAGACGATAAATAATTTAAGTTTACAATATCACACCATTTTAGTGAGTTTTTTTACACAGCAAGCAGTAGAAAGAAACAAAGTGTACGACATTACACTATTTTAATAAGGTCATTCACTTTTTTCACTCAAAAAAAATTAAAAGCTACAAAGTTTACAATACCACACAATTTTAGTCATCAGATTTTCCCACAGCGGGCGATAAAGTTTACGATATCACACCATTTTAATAAGTAGATTAACTTTTTTTCATTCAGAGGGCGATAAAAAGCTAAAACGTATACCATATTACACCATTTTGGGTCAAGTTTTACAGTATTATTGAAAATGTACATTGTTGTCCGGAAATGATGTCAAAAAAACTGTAAACTCGCGTTTTTGAGAAACGAATTTCGCCTACTGAAGTTATTTGTACTGTGTAAACTATTACTAAATTTGTTCACTTTGTTTGGAAAACGTGGGAACAATATAGTGAATATCAAAGTATAAATTTACGTATAAATAAAAAGATGCTAATAAATTTACTATCATAATTCCGACACCTTGTATATCATTATAATGGCTACCATAAGCGCAAGTTTGATCGATTTAATTTGACGCTAAAATAAGTACAGAATTTCTTGGAATATCACGGGAGAAACGTCCAACCCAAATGGAAACAGCATTACGTATCTTGTTGTCGTTACTCGGCGTTTCCTTAATTAACCGTTATTAGCTTGTAAAAAACCACATCGCGTCTGTTTAAAGAGGTGTTTTTTTTGCTACCTAACTCTGGGCTTGAGTCAATAATGCTAAAAAGTTAAATATTTATTGTACATATGAAAAACAATGTGTTTGTTTGTTCGTTTAGAGCAAAGACAAGCTGGCCTATCTGCTGTGTCCATCGCATGGAATCAAACCCTTGATTTTAAGGTTGTAAGTCCATAGATTTATCGCTGTCCCACCGGGTGAGAGAAAACGATGTTTGTTAAGCTTGAAACATATGATTAATAAAGTTGGTAAACATACTCATGAATAACGTTAAATCAAACAAAACTATGAAATCTTTTGTCAAGTTTAGCCTTATACAATTTAAGCATGGAAAGTAATCTATCCAATATTTAAGTACTAGTGACTTACTGGAAGTAATGTGAAAAACTTAGTGGTCAAGTGACATCATCTGTTGAGTAACATGTTTACTGTAATGTTGACACGTTACACGTATAAATAAATACAAATAACTATTGTGATCTTAATTTTCGAAAGGTTTTTGCAAGATGACATTTAAGAATTTTTTAATTGTACAATATAAACTGTTACTAAATTTATTCACTTTGTTTGGACAACACGGGGACGATAGAGTAAAAGTAATTAATAATAATATAATTATAACTGCTTCAATTTTACAATTACCAGAAAACAGTGCACAAGATTTTCCTTGAAAATTAAGCCTCAACTTCTAATCTGTTTAAATACTTTCTTTTTTTCTTACAGTTAATTATAATTTACCGAACTGAACAATTACATCAAAAATGCAACATATAGATGAAATAAGAGAATCCATTCAAAGAAAAAAAAATGTTTTCAGGTTGGGATATAAAATTTCCAAAATGTGAATATCTTATGTACTTATGGAGTTGAAATATACATATGTGGTCTTATTGCTCCTAAAGCTGATTCATCAAGACCGTGCAGAAAGAGACTTGCAACTAGTCGTTCTCTAGTCGAACATCTTGTAATAGGGAGATATCCACGAAAGTAGGGTAAGCGGCAAAACCCATGCAGTGTCCCAAATAACAACATGCAACATAATCAGGGTTTTTATCTGTACAGAAAACCAACTTAAGCATTATGTTCCCAAGTTGCTTCCACGACATATTTGTTCATCTGTTACACACCTTAAGCACCTAAAGAATTAAAAGAATTAAATAAATATTCATATTACTTCCAATGTAGACTTTCTTCAAAAGTCGACAGACACAGCGCATACTGTGACAGATTTACTATCATATATTAATATTAATGTCGATGTTTGTTTTATTTAAACATATATTTAGAAATGCATGTAACTAATATTGTTATAACTGCATTGCAAAATTCCCCCTATTCACTTAAAATTGTAAAAGATTCTCGAGTGTAAGAATCAACAATGTACTATGTGTGTATGTAAATACTAGTGATTTGTACGTATTGGTGCCTTAGCTGAAAATTTTAGAAACTTTCCTCTCTAGCTTATAAAAGGTAATCATCGCAATGCAAAGAAATAGAATATAGTGTTGGTTCGCTATAGCTGGTATATTACAAACGTCGGAAGCTACAATTGTGATTAACGTTTATTAATCGGGAAACTATATATATTTGACCAAAAATGTTTATAGCTTTCAAATATTAAGGATCCTTTAACTTCAGCATATTAACTTGGACGTTAGTATTTCTACGAAGACATTGTATAACTTCAGCTGATGAAAACTCGCGTGCCATCAGCGAAGAGCTAGCTAGTTCCCCGTTAAGTGAAGTGTAACAATACAAACTCGGGCCTGGCATGGCCGAGTGCGTTAAGGCGTGCCCTCGTAATCCGAGGGTCGCGGGTTCGCGCTCGCGCTAAACATGCTCGCCCTCCCAGCCGTGGGGGTGTATAATGTGACGGTCAATCCCACTATTCGATGGTAAAAGAGTAGCCCAAGAGTTGGCGGTGGGTGATGATGACTAGCTGCCTTCCCTCTAGTCTTACACTGCAAAATTAGGGACGGCTAGCACAGATAGCCCTCGAGTAGCTTTGTGCGGATTTCCAAAAACAAAAACAAAACAAACAATACAAACTCAGAATAAATTCGCCTATCCTTAACCGCCAACAAAATATTCAGTTCCAGAGCAGATACAAGACTCCATATTGTTTGTTAAACTTTCATATACAAATCATTATTTGCAATAACCGTTATTATAAATTTTATTATTGTTTGTATATTAAAACATATTCAGAAAACTGTATATATCAATCTTGTAGACAAACATCATACATTTGATACATCTCGATATTTAATTAATTTATAGATTAAAATTAACTCAGTTTCGGGCTATTTGAAATCGTAACAAGTAACATAATAAATTGGATGATCACCCGAGATAAATTATTATACGTAACAATATGGATTTCTGTGCGACAAGACCGTTGAAACGGGCACAGGTAACTGTTGTCCTCGCACAGTAGACGGTTTATGGAAAACATGTAGGGAAAATGGTAAGCTTTTAAAATGGCAGCCTCACGATGAAGTGTTCTGCAGTAGAAACTATAAATTGTTCTGCAATAGAAACTATACTGCAAGTCCGTTATATTTTTTAAGATGCATGGGCATCAGACAGAGCATAACCAGACGTGACAATATGGAAGGTAACAACATGCTAAAGGAACAAAAATAATTTTAAATGTAACACACCTAACATCTCTGTATAACACAGAAAATCTTAGTGTTGTTTTATTTAATTAAAATTTTGTCAAGGCATCTGTTTCCTTTAGATGCCACTTTTTGTGTCACTTACCCAAAATTACTAAACTTTTTGCTAACTGAGAAATTTTAACAAGATCGGAAGAAGATGGATAATAACTATGGTGTTTTGACAGTGACAAGGTTAATAATAGCTGATGAGTTTTGACAATAACAAATAATT
This sequence comes from Carcinoscorpius rotundicauda, assembly GCA_011833715.1. Classification (NCBI taxonomy): domain Eukaryota; kingdom Metazoa; phylum Arthropoda; class Merostomata; order Xiphosura; family Limulidae; genus Carcinoscorpius; species Carcinoscorpius rotundicauda. The sequence goes on along the minus strand of CM022404.1, from coordinate 35,371,681 downwards.
TTGGTAGATAACTCGACTTCTTTCTTCTGTGTTTCATTTAAAAGTATAATAAACAGGCTATCTTGATCATTCCAGAAAATGACTGTTGTTTGGATGAATGAGATACGAACATTATATCGATGCATAAACTAGAAACGTAACTAAATCAGCACATACGTTTTGCCTGCAAGCATGCCATTCAAGGAAGTTACTATACGTAAATTGTATTAGTACACAAAAAATACCAAGCCAATCATGTAAACCTTAACTAGGGTCTACTTCGAGAAATTACATAATTTCAAAAACATAAATTTCACAATTCATTATATACAATCCTTTGGTATTTTACACACGTTTGAATCCATTCATTACGATCACTTATCAAATTCTAATTTAATGATTATAACGTTTTGATCTCAGCAATTACTTGTTGAAAAGTTCAATATTATTAATATTAATTTCCTATGAGAGCAAGCTACTTACTTAAATCAAATATGATGAGAGCTAATTTAAGTAGTTTTCTTACGCTTTTACTTACAATGAATTCAAAGCATTGTTTCATCAGTTGTATACCCTCACTCTTAATAATGTTTTCATCCGTAAACCCAATAACATCTCAAGTTTCAACCAGTTTATTGAGAAAACAATATAGGATAACAAATTCACACACACATACATATGCCATCTATAATTCAAAACTGTTGGCAGAAGGAAGGGCAAAGAATCAACTGTACCCGCCACATATTATGCGACTTTTTTTTAACCGAATGATGAAATTGACTTCCACAGCAGAAAGTGCGTTCCGTGCTCAAACCTCGTACAATCCTATCCAGAGCTTAACGCAACCCCTTTATACAATTGCACGGCCTGCCTTACATGGACTCCAAGATATCTATATCACGTGAACTCTTAAATAACGGAAGTATTTCTACTGTTCATTTCCGGCTGGATTTATGTATCGAGCATCGTGACAAAAAAAGTGTCTGACTGCAAGTAGTTTACGGTATACATTAATATTCTATTTCACTTAAATCCAACTACACTTTGCAATACTGCCTAGCCAAATTTCTTATAACTTCAGGTTAAACGGAGATAACCTGTTATTTCAAAACTAAACTCAACAACTTCTGGTTAAGCATAAACATTTTATTACTTCAAAACTAAACTCAATAACCTGTAGTTAAACAAAGCCAGCAAAAGTACAAACAGATGAAATAAACTTTTTATTTACGTACAGGAAATGCAGTAACTACCTGGTGTAAATTACACAGTAAAACTTGTCAAGTAACATTTCTTTAGTACTAAAGGCCAATCTAAGACAAGACCGAACCATTTGAATTAAATCCAATAGTGTTTATTTCTGATCGACTCCCAAAGATCGGTTTTAAATGTGTGACCAATCTTCAGACCTTACTTTTTTACATTCGAGACCTTTGCCAAACTCCAAAGAGTTTTATGTTGTTCGTAGCACTAAGTATTCAGTACTTAAATTTGAAAACCAGGAAACAATTTTCAGCATGTGTATTGTGCGTTCTCAGAGCAAAGCCACATTGGGCTATCTGCTGGGCCCAACGAGGGCAATCAAACCCCTGAATTTAGTGTTGTAAATTCGTAGACTTACCGCTGTACGGGCGGGGGACACATTCTTCAATAACTAACGCCGGTTTATTTAACAGTTATGAGACTACAACAATTTCGTATTTGTTAACTTTTTCGAAAGGTCAAACAGGTCCCAAAGGCTAAGGGTGCTTGTTTCCCACCACTCTCTTTTAAAAACTTGTGTTGAAAATGAAATCAAAATGATTTCAGGTTGTTCTCTAAAATAACATACCCTTGAACTTTGACATATGCGGCAGTAAAACTGATGTTTCGTCAAGATCGTTATCTACAACATAAAATCAAAACAGAACTGAGTGCAGATTAGACTCGTACCTTTTCTATTCAGTTGGAGAGCCTAGATTAGATGGTCAAAAATTACAATAATTATAACCATGTTTTAGGGCTTCACCCGATGCAGACTTCAGGTTTCGAAAAGACCAATAGAAAATCCATGTGAAAGATAAAGCTAATACTAAAACGCTAATTTTGTGAATTTCTCCTTGTACATATCGTACCTTAATTTTTAAACAAGTGTGCACCTATTTATTTTTTTTAGTGCAGCAATAACAACGTATTTTAAGCGTTCGAAGCGACTTTTAACATTTGAAATCAATCTCCTAATTTTCCGCATACAATTTCCCGCGGTTATTCTAAAGACGGTTTTAGCGTAATAAAAGGACGAACTGAAATTTTCACTGCTGAAATATATATATAGTTGCACCTTACTACAGTATTTTAGCTTAATGAATTTTTTTAACATAAGGTTCTATAAACATAAATCTAATATCTGGTAACCTACTTTGTAAAACGTAGAAAAATTAGTTCGCCATTAACAAAAGGCTAGGCCATAAAACGTCGTTCATTTTACTAGCTTTACACAGTTTTAACGAAAATCCTTTTATTCTCTGAATTAAATCATATAGCGTTGTTTACCGTAGGGAGTCGGGGCTTTTCTGTACAAACATGCCACAAGAAATATTAGATAAAAGTATATTAAGCTAATTTAAACTAATAAGGTTTCAAACAAAAATAACTACCACTGAAGCTTAATAGCAAGGAAGCGAAGTATTTCTTTGAAAACATAAAAACTAAGCCCAGTAACATTCTCTTGGATCCTGGATACAATTTTGTCAATTCTAGAGTAAATCCAGAATATTGTGTGAAACTTTTAATAAAAGAATAGGTTGTCTCTTCTTATTAGGAAGAGATGGATTTGAACACTTCTCCCCAAAATTCTCAGCATATTAATGAGAGAAATTTTAGTAATTCGCACTAGATGTCTCTGCTTATTCCGCATCGGGTTTTAGGTTTTTATTGACCGACCACCCTCCCTCTTATACTATTAGGAAAATATTGGTTTAATTTAAATATCGCACAAACCTACGCGAGGTCTTTTTCTGCTAGTGTTCAATAAGTTAGCAAGGACAATCTAGAGGGAAGGCAGTTAATCAACACCATCCACCGCCAACACTTGGGCTACTCTTTTACCAACGAACACCAGTATTGGCTATCAGATTATTTTTTTCGCTTTTGAATTTCGCACAAAACTACATAAGTGCTATCTATGCTAGCCGTCTCTTATTTAGCAGTGTAAGATTAGAGGGAAGGCAGCTAGTCATAACCATCCACCGCCAACTCTTGGGCTAGTCTTACCAACGAATAGTAGGCTTGACCACAACATTATAACGCCCCCACAGCTGAAAGAGCTAACATGTTCGGTGTGACGGCTATCACATTATAACGCAGTGCTTATCAACTTTTTCCAACACTAATTACCCCAATAAATTTTTCACAACAGCTCATTCATCCCAGTTCAACAAAAGTACTAAAAATACAAAATTCTTTAATATGACTTAAAACACAAATAAAAGTACAACAAGAATAAACAACATAAAATAAACAAAACATAAATGTATTTATCAAAACAGCAACAAGGTTATATAACAATAACTCATGAATTGTTTTGCTCTTGAATTTGTTGTATAATAAAAAACACTCGTTAACCCTGATTCTGACCTCATGAACCATTCACCCAGTTGAAAAGCACTGTTATAACGCACCTACAGCTAAAAGGGGCAAACATGTCTTGTGTGACATAGAAGTATGGAGAGGTGGATTTAAATGCCTCTTCCTTTAGGTGATCATTTTGGATCATATTATACTTTGGTAATAAAGTTTTCCGATAGTAGCCCCATCTATGCAACACGAGAGTTACTCCTTCGCTATGGCTGTGTTTGACGTGCTAGATAACGTGTAATTAATTACATGCAAAAAACAAGAAGTTTTCACTTTACAGTTGCATAGATCCTATAACTGTACCATTGTGTTCAGTTAGTTAAGGAACCTGAGTTGGCTAGATTAACACCTGTAAGACAGTTTTACATTCGTTTCACTTTCATAATTACGTGTTTATATTACAAATGGATAATAAACTAGAAGGAAGGATAACCAGCACCGCCCACAGCTAACTCTTTGACTATGCATGTAAGACCGAATAATAGGATATGTTTGTCACTCTTATAACGCATCCACGGCAACAAATCACGGATAATAATTTTACTTTTGGTAGTAACGGGAAGCGAACCTTATCCAAAGACTGGCACGCTTAACCTCTGAGCTGCGCTGTGAAAAACACCTTGTACAGTTACGTTACAGTATTTTTAAATACAAAAAGCAGGTAATTTAATTCCTGACGTAAAAGGAAACTACAACTGTTACAACAGTTTATATCTCGCAAGGTCAATCTTCTATAAAATCGTAGTTTGTTGTTCGTTTATAAATAATGTCAAAATGTCACCTACTTCCGGGCTGGAGCATAAGACATCAAAGTGCAAGAAGACCATAAACTAAGTTTTAAAAAGTCTGTAAATCATTTCCTGCGTTATCGTCTGATAAAAGAGGCAAACAGTGTCATCTCTAAAGAATTTCTAAAATTTGACCTTGACAAAGTGATACGTATAGTACTTTACAAAACCACAAGAGGCGCCACAGGAGCTCATCTCTAGCGAATAATCTGTTGACTGTTAACACTGCATTTATGTCAGTAGCCATAAAGCTTTTCCACAGCGGACTACTGTGCTGTAAGCCTTCAAACCAGTTTTTATTGGTTCTACAAGCTGAATGTGCATGTTAAGAATTTAAAATTTATTCTATGTTCTAAGTGGCATGCAGAAAGGTCAGAGAGGTAACACTGTTTGGAGATCTCCAAATGTCCGTAATCTTTCTTCATAAACATCTAATTTAAACAAATACTTTATCAAGTTCCAAACTCTCCTTTACTTTGAACGTTTTCTAAATATTTCTCACTGAAAAACACAAAAACATCCCAACATCCCCTCAGACTGCGGTGAGATGGGAAAAACCCGCATGTGGCTCCACCCATACCCTTAGTCTGCTCCAAAACAACACATAGGCTTCTCTCCCATTCATTGCCGAGTCTAACGTTCAAGCTAGATGTAATAGTTGATTCCGATTTACTGCAACAGGACTTGAGTGTATATTGAAAAAAAAACCCCAATAAAACTGTGGTTATAACTTAACATATCTATGTGCTCAGTTACTTAATGTAGGTACATTTAGAACATAACGTTACACAAATATATGAAGTATACATATACAAATAATTAGCTTTGCAAGACTCATAATAAAAAAATGACAGGTTGGAGTTTTATATTAAAAAACTTCCAAGGGTCCCTGCCCTTCCTTCAAGGAGCTTTCACCACACTTCCCCCTTCATCATAAAAGAAAAACAAACGTACATTGAGAAACTAAAAGCAGTTTGCAAGTACACTCTCAGAAAAGAAGTAAGAATAGAGAAACTTAAAACTATTAATTCAATTAAGATCGTGTTATACATACATATACACCCAGGCCTGGCATGGCCAGGTGGGTTAAGACGTTCAATTCGTAATCTGAGGGTCGCGGGTTCGAATCCCCGTTACATTAAATATGCTCGCCCTTTCAGCCGTAGGGCCATTATAATGTGACGGTCAGTCCCACTTTTCATTGGTAAAAGAATAGCTCAAGAGTTGGCGGTTGTTGGTGATGGCTAGCTGTCTTACCTCTAGTCTTACACTGCTAAATTACGAACGACTAGCGCAGATAAGCTTTGCTCGAAATTCAACACAAACAAACACACAAAATAACAACTGGCTTCAAGAAATAGATTTTACTCAATGCAAAACCAGCAGCCCTAAAGTTTATGATGAAACTTCTATCCTAAAACTCAATTTCACGCATCGTCATTATCAGAACCAAAGGGAAAATGTTAGGGAGAAAGAAATTTGAAAAGAGGTTTCATTCAAAAAAGGAAAATAAATGTGAAAACTTTCCGGAAACCTAAAAAAAATGTATACAAATTATAGTCACTAGCCTTTAACTTGGATGTTTTTAAAAATCTCCAAGAACTTCGAAACGTTTACGTCAAACTTAGTATTGCATAAAGTAAAACGTAAAACGATCTTTAAAAAAGTGGAATTCAAGCTAGCTTTACTGAAAGTTTAAAGTATTGTACAGGTATATAAAACAACACTATCAGACGACTGTTTTGTTGCTAAGCGACAGAGACAAATGAAATGCTACCAAAACACAACTGGCATTTTATACATGTATTAAATGTTTCTCAGACGATTCAAGTATCTCAACAAATGATGGGCAAAATTCATTTATTTTAATCAAATATACTAGTTGGGGCTTTTAATGAAAGGGGAATACGACACGAAAGTTTGAATAGAAGTCTATTAAGCTTGTGTAAAATTACAAATTTGTAAGCAAGAACCAACATAAATCTATCGGTCAAGCATAAGAGAAAAGATAGATTTGGTAAATACTGGAGAAAGAGGCACGTGTGAAATTACTGAAACGAATTAACAAAATTAATTGGTTGGCATTTAAAAGAAGTATACAAATGGTGGTAGTAGCTGGGTTTCAATCCTGGGTAATCTTGTAACAAAGATAAGCATGCTATTCACTTATTCCTATTCTTAGCACCATGGATCGATTTCAACTAATACTTGAATAGCCTTCTTGGGTCTTCTTGATACAGAGACAGGTTTGCTTTTCATTGGTTCATGTTATTACCACAACTGAATAGTCTCAGATAACACTTGAATACATTTCGGAATTAGGCTTAATTGTATCATACAGACTGCCATCAATGCAACGAATGCTGACTTTGTATCCATAGGCAAACTAATAACTCGATGTAATTTCGTTAACCTACAACTGACGTAAACTTACACAAGCGACTGCTGTGCACGAAAGCGCTGGAAAACCGTGTTTTATTACAAATACACATGTTGAGTTACAGCTGCATTAGAATACAACAAAAATAGTTAAGACCAATAAGGTGTAAGCTTATATCCTCTCTGCAAACATCACCCTCTCTCTCCCATATAAATTCGTAATTTTTGTAGAGAGTCAGATTTTATTTAGTCGATTACTTTGTTAACAAGATACTTCGAAATTAAATATATGAACCATGACGCAATATATAAATTTTCCACTAAAATGTATTTATAAGTGAATCTGTTTGGTCAGGAAAGCTGACAAGTCAACTTAAATAGTAGTTGTTCAAGAATTTGCAATAACATGATTGTGAAAGAAACAAATTGGTAAGATTCCTATTTAATTTTGAAAACAGGTGTACGATTTGATACTTGTGTTTTTCTTCAACAAAATGAATTTTTTTTTAAACATCACATTTCTTAAATAACAAATATTCAATGATGAGGGAAGCCTATCTTTAGCCAAAGTTTAAAAATCCTAATCCATTTCTCACTCTTGATGACGTCCCCAAAGGTTCCCGAAAAACCGTTGTTTCGTATTCAATATATTTCTTCATAATCTTGGCAACAAGACACTAGGTGTAATCTTGCATCAAGAAAAGTTTATTCTTAATACACCTACGAAAGGCCATATAATAATACCATGCCAATGTATCATAAAGTAAATCCACCATAGGCCTGGATGAAGTGACAATGACAGTGGTTATTACTGTAGCTAATTTTATTTTACCCAGTTTGTCCAGTGTCTCAAGTTACAAACAACAATTCTGATAATGGATCTGAATAAAGTAACCATGGCAGTTGTCATTACTGTAGCATACTTTACTTTATCCAAGTTTTTCAGTGTCTAAAGTTACAAACAACCGTTCTGGTAGCGTACCTGAATGAAGTGACCATCACAGTGGTCATTACTGTGGCTTACTCTACTTTACCCAGATTGTTCAGTGTCGCAAATTGCAAACAGTTCTGATAGTGGACCTGGATGAAGTAACCATGACAGTGGTCATGTTTGTTCTGTTTCCACCAACTTAACAGATCGAATAGCTGTTGTTCCCGGTATAACAACAAAATTAAAAACCATCAGAGAAAAAAAACAAACAATTATTCAAATCCTAACACAAAAATGAAAGTATTGTTTTTACCTGACGAGTATTTCAACAAAAAGACTGTAAATTTTCACAAAAGAATACGTGAAAAACGTGTACTTTTCGAACTTCATTTATATGTATTTTTTTAAGCGATACTAAACGTTTGCCCCTTTAATTTTTATTGCAAAGATCAATCAATAGGTAATACATGTCATTCAGGACTAGATGTATTTAATAACATTTAAATTATTCTACTTTAGTTTGTTTCTCTAAGCAATACTGAAACAAACAGGGATATAAATAATATGTTGTAGTCAATAAAAACTACTCCATCTCATAAAAATCTAGACTTTTATTTTGTTCTCAGAGCAAAGCCATATTGGATCATCTAGTGTGTCCACAACAAGAACTCGAACCCAGTAATTCAGACTTGCAGCGCTGTTTCATTAAGGGACACACGTAAAAATAAACATTTTTTTTAATCACAGCGTGAATGATTCAGTTTCACACAAATCTTTCTATAAGTGCTCCAACTTTTAACAAATTTAATTTCATTAAATAACACTCATTTAAATTTACTAACTGTTTAATTAGTCATCATATCATTATGGGCATTTTAGAGTTTTCGCTGTTCAGCCTGCGAGTTTCCTTTTTTTGTGCCCACAGTGTGACCGCCTTATAACCTTGTTTTGTTACGCAAACAATGTATCTTTGTTTAAACCCTGTTTTCTGAAGAAAACATCAATTCACTAAAACCAATCTAAATCAGTTCAGTGAACTAGAATAAATACTCTAAAAATCACGCCTTTTATTACATTTTCTCTTGCAAAAAGAAAATGGACATTAAACTGTAAAACTATTCATATTTCCCTAACAAATACTGAGAAACCAACTGATAATTGCCTTCTATAAATCCTCATCACTGTTTGTTAATTGGCTGAGATTGGTTTAAGTTTGCGTCAGTTCTCCGGAATCATTCCGGTGATTCAGTGGTAAATCAGAGTTTATAACAACGAAAATCAGGTTTCGATACCGCGGTAACGGAGAATATATATCCAACCCGTTTTGTAGCTTAAACACTTACAATCAGATAAATACTCCAGGAAGCACCAAGCTGAATAATGCCATTCAATACATATTTCATCTTCTCGGCATATTTGTTTAATCCTAATGTTTTTTACATGGATGAATGTCTTTCAGTTATATAATAATTTTTTTATCACATGTAAGGATATTAGAACTTATATAGGGAAGTTCGCTAACCTTTTATTTCTAAGTTTGAAGAGAACAAAATTAACTCTTATTGATAGTCACAATATGTTGGATAGCATTTCCTTTTAATCTAGACATAAAGGTGTTTAGGTCATTGTTTACATCAATTTGTAGCCTGTAATAATTGTGCAGTACAGTAGGCCATACTATTGTGTTCTAAAAACAGCATCTATTAATGTACTAACGAATGGATATCTTCCCTGCACATAAAACAATTCCAGTGTAGATAAACACGTAAGGCATTAACCTAAAACTGTCTTAGTTAATTATAAGTTCAGTGAAAGCAAAGGAAAATGTAATAATACGTAAACTACACTGTACCTGTTACATAAAGTGCCGAAGAGGCCTTTCACTCAATTCCAGGGCTCATTAGGCCGTCTGAAATACAACAGGAATAGTCGTGACGGAGATACTATTCATAACATTTATTACTTCAACATTTTAACCACATTAAAATGGTGAGTTGTAATGTTTAACAACTTTATTTAAGTAGTACTTTGTTCTCAAGCGCAAAGCTACATAGTGGGGTATCTGTGTGCGTCAACCACGTGTATGGCATATTTTGGTTGTTATGACCATTGAGATTTATCGCTGACCCACTATTTAATTGATAACACAAACATTGAGCTTATGTTTTTATTATAATCAAGTCGTTTGTTATTAATATTAGGTTGAAATAAACATACTAATCACTCGGACTAAGTGGCGAGTGAGCCATTTTGATCCAAGAGGGATTATTGTCTTCTGCGTCAACGAGAGGAAACTTGGGATAGCAGGCATGAAGCTACATAGACTGTCCTGGCTAATGACGTCTTTGTTAATTAAATTCACGTCACTGGTTACGGTTCTTTGTTTTTGGCAATTGATAAAGTATTTATGTTGATGAATTATGTTTTGGAAAAATATACGACGTACATTAGTAAGGGCACACTGCTATCTAGAAGCATATGAAATAAAGGTGGTGATGATGTATAATGTTTTGTTTTTGTTGTTTTGTATGAAAGTGAAGGTAACTGGTAATGATGCTTTGTTTCAGGAAACACGTGAACGTAGCTGGGTAAGAAACGAGTTTGAAAGTTTCATGAGAACGTAGACGGGTAAGATAAATGTTTTGGACAAATATAAGAACGTAAACGGTAATAACACATTATGATCTGGAGAATCATTAACGCAACTCGTATTCAGTGAAGGCTCTATTTTCACTATTTATAGGGCAAGTAAGTATTTTGGGGGCCCTGGATGCTGTACTGTTGTAAATTTCGTATATCACTTGTCTGTTTATTGCATATCTCAAGTAGCCATTTTTTTTCACTGCTTAAAATTGAATAATGATATATACATACACATGTATGCTACAATAACAAAGTTTTTCATCTGTTTATAATTTTGGAAGCAAAATGTTTTTAAACAATACGTAGATGGTGTTAATGTTGCATTATGCTCTTCACAAAACAGATAAACAAAACCTCGTTTATTTTCCCGATTTTAAACAAAGAGAAATTTAATGTTCTAATATCTTGTAGAACACATACAGTCGATTTAGTTACTTATTTCCCTACACCTACGAAAGTAACCTGGTCGTAGTAGATTGTTAACTATTTACTTGTATATCCTCCAGGGTTATATCGCATTCCACGTATTATAAACAGGAATACCACCGTCTCACGTGAAGGACACGCGGTGTTCGTTCCTTGGGAACGAGAAAACGAAATCTAACTTATTAATATTAATATTACGAAACGGAAACCTTCCTATACTTCAAGTATTAGTCAAACACTGAAACACGTGCTGTAACGTCAGAGAGAGAGAAAAAAACACGACACGTCGTGAGAAGGTAAAGTAATTATATCCAGAAAACTATTAAAATTTAACGAGGACATGACAAAGGGACATACAAATAATGAATAGATCGGTATCAAAGCTGCTTTACATACATGTTAGAAAACATCTGAAATCCATACGTGGTGTCTACAGACATAACATTCAGGTTACGAATCAAACGTTGATAGTTTACACGAAGTGTAATTCAGAAGAAAAAAACAACAACTGCGATTTGCTTCACCTCAACCGACATACAACACTCACAGGATAATTAGTTCTTCTGCAGCTGGCAAACAACGTTTCGAACTATCAGTTGTTTATACATTATTAATATACTTCACAACGAAATATTTAAAAGTTATATATCCTATAGCTGATAGATAATAGTTTAATACCCGGATATTATTCATTCATTCTAAAACTATTAAGCAAGCTTTGTAGACATAATACTTTGTTTATTCTTACATGACAGGAAGGACAACGAAACAAAGTTTTTTCTTATGATAGAAGATACGTAATACAAAAAGGTTTAGAACAGTAACCCCCCAATAACAACAAGATTACCCCATCAATGTAATAGAAGAACCAATTACTTACCTATCGTACATGCCTGGAATGGCAAAGTGGTTAAGACGCTCGACTAATAATCCGAAGATCAAATTCGCGTTACACCAAATATGCTCGCTCTCTCAGCCGTGAAGGCGTCATAATTTTACGGTCAATCCCATCATTCGTTAGTGAAAGAGTAGCTCAAAAGTTTGCGGTGATAACAAGCTACCTTCCTTCTAGTTTTACACTGCTAAATTAGGGACAGCTAGCGCAGATAGCCGTCGTGTAGCTCTTGCGCTAAATTTAAAAAACAAACCTGTCGCACAAGAATTTACGTAGTAAGACTACCTATCCCCCCCAACAAAAAAAACATCACACAACAGTAAATGGATCTATTCATTACGTACCTACGGTTAATTAGAATGACCTAAAGATATACGAGAAAAAAACATGTCAAACTGAATGATAATTTATTATACAAAATGACTATAAACTGTAATACAACTAAATGTAGCAATTTCAGTGCAAAACCTTTCGTTTTATGAATTTAGAATAAAGTTACTTATGTTCTACAACTTCATCAACATATTGTTTAAATATTCCAAGCACTTTTCAGCTAAATTTGAAACAAAGTATTAGTAAAAACAGCACAATAAATATAATGGACTTTAGTTGGACTGTTTTATCAACGAATAGTGGGACTGACTGTCATATAATAACGTCCCCACGACTAAAAGGGTGAACATGTTTGATGTGACGGGGATTTAACCCCGCGATCCTCAGATTGCGAGTCAAGCGCCCTGACCACCAAGCCATGCTGAACCTCTCGACGTGGATGTTACAATAAACATCCTTCTCTCTCTCTGTCTGTCTACATATATATACAGGGTGGTCGCTATAAAAGCGGAAAATTTGAGGGTCAGATGAAATCATGAATAAAATGCGTGCTTACTCATTTCTATTTTGATTTCTTTACATCATGAATAAAATGCATGATTTTAATAATTTTGAGCATCTATGAGTGTAATATAACATATGCCTTTAAAAAACTTTGTAAAAGTTATTCTTTGTAAAAAATAAATACCTGTTTGACAAATTTTCCGCTTTTCTAGCGACCACCCTGAGAGAGAGAGAGAAACGCAAAAGGTATATTTTTGTTATTTTAAAGATAAATATACGTAATAACGTTACAAGCTCAGAGTATGTGATGTTACACGTGTTAAGGCACTGACTGTCAGATCAAAATGACAATAAAAGTTGTAAACATTGAAAACGGAAGAAAACATCGGATTTTTCACCAAAACGCATTCGTGCCCAATAAATTTGTTTGAGAGATTGCACGTTATGCAAGTGCAACATGTGCAAAATCCCTATAAAAGTGACGGGTTCTTGGTTTCCACGGCTGTGTTAAGTCACCGAAACGCAATACAGTTACGCCAAGATTGACTGAGGCACAACGCAACAGCCCCATTGGTCGCTTGGAAGCAGACGAATCTCGATCAGATGTTGCCAGAGATGTAAATGTCCACCCAAGCACCATCACAAGGCTATGGAATCGTCACCAACAACATGGATCAACTCGTGACCGTTCACGATCTGGCAGACCTTGTGTGACCACGCCCGTCACCTTCGGGATAGGACCACCACTGCAATGTCTACTGCCTCAAACATACCAGGGCTGCGTAGGATTTCCGATCAGACCGTACGCAACCGTCTAGGAGATGCAGGAATCCGACGTCCAGTCAGAGGCGTCATCCTCACCAGGAACATCGTCAAGCACAGCTGCAGTTGACTCGGGCACATCGGTTATGGCCTCATCGACGATGGAGGCATGTTTGGTTCAGCGATGTATCACGTTTTATGCTTCGTAGGCAGGATAGAAGGACTCGTGTTTACTGTCCCTGAGGTGAACGTTTTGCAGCAAACTGTGTGCAGGAAGTTGACAGATTTGGTGGTGGCAGAGTCATGATGTGGGCTGCCATCGCCTACAATGCCAGAACAGACCTTTCGCACATTCGAGAAAATCTTACGGCTCAACGATACATCGACGAGATTCTTACGCCCCATGTGCAACCCATCATGGTGAACGTCAACGACGTTTTTCTACTTGATAACGCCCGTCCTCACACAGCCCAACTCACCACTGTCTTCTTGAAACACCACAACATCAACGTTCTTCCTTGGCCCTCCAGATCACCAGATTTAAAATCCCATCGAACATCTTTGGAACAAGTTGGACCGACGTCAGCAATGGCGACAACCTCAACCGCAGACTCTATCTCAGCTTGCAGCAGCTTTGTAGGCTGAGTGGACAGCCATTCCACAGGATGTGATTCGTCATCTCATCGCTTCCATGGGTAGGAGATGCCAAGCTGTTATTGATGCTCACGGGGGCATACTCGTTACTGACGTTGAGTGACGTTAAATTTCAATTAGTGAGCGTTGACTTCGCCTTTGCAGACTTTGGATGTTCAGCAGTGAATGTGCAAAGTTTCACACAGAACTAGCCGGAATAAACTTCTTAACAATTTGTCTCAAATTTTGCGTTTCTTTTATTGAAGAGTATATAATTTTTTTTTCTGCTCAGTTCAATGTTCCTGGAAGTGTAAAACTTTTTTCATTTCTAGTTATTTTTATCCCCATCTAATTGTGTTTAATTCTGTGAGATAAAAACGACAGTTTAAAGGAAGATTTATATTCCTCACTTTTCTGATGCAATCTGAATAACGTAGACAACATCCAAGGTCATTCCGTGTTTTGCTCCTCTTCCAACGATTCGCTCAAATGTGTGTTGTTTTTCAAGTCAGCACGAACAGAGTGAAGTGTCACGAAGTCGGAAAAAACCATGTTTGGACCCATACTACCCTTTTTAAAAAAATAAGGTGAAAGGTGGTAAGTGTCACGAGTGTAGCGAAACCCAAATGAGGCCCTATTTTGCTTCTAAAAGTTTTTTTTTATGTCAACGTGAACGTTGTAAAGTGTCAGATGAAGACTTATCTTGCCTCTAAAGATTTTGTTTTAATAATTAAAGGGAACAGTGTGAAGTGTCACGTGGATAGTAAAAACCACGTGAGAGCTTATTCCACCCGAGCTTCAACTTGTAACTTAATTATGTGAAACATACAATGTTAATAAAGAAGCTAATAAAATTAATAATTTGCTTGCGTTTCCTTAACTGCAAAGTTGCACTATTTACACCGCATCAGTATAAACTTGTCATACAAAGTGGAATTTCACCGTCATTCTCATAACTCACGCATGACATTAAAATTCAAAGCGCGGATTTTTTTTATTGGTGGTAACGCATACCAATGTGCTTCGTTCAGCTCAAAAAAATTTATAATAACAAAACAATGTCCAATACAGTAGCTGGGAGAGTCAAGAGTTCATTATGTCAAGACAATCTTTTATTTTACAGAACAAAAGTATCATGATCACAGTCCATTAGATATTTCTCAAATTTAACGTTAACGCCTTTTTACTTCATTTTAACAAACATTTGATGACGTTTGTACTTGTATACCCTCGTCCAATTCAAATGCAAAGTCACTTACGTGTTAGTCACGAAATTTTGGTTGGTTGGTTTGGTGTTTTATGACGCAAAGTAACTAGGCTACCTGTGCCAAACATCCGGTAAAAAGTTAAAATTAACGTAAAATTAGTAAAATTTATGAAAGGAAATTAAGGTAGAACAAAAAAAAAAGTTTAATTTTTGAATTAAAAACAAATAACATTAAATCCAATTTTTATATCTGGTCTACAGCGGTAACAGAAAAAAATACAGTAATACAAATTGTAAAGAACTTTCTATTGCAAAATTGTAATTTTCATAACTCGCCAGGAAGACTAACAGGTAAGTTCAAAAGCTACCGTTAGTCACCTGAAGTTGGCTTTTACAGTACAAGTTCGAAGTATTTGACGTTATGGCCGATTTCAGAAAATAAATTAGTTCAAGTTTTAAAAGACTTGTAACGAAATTTTAATTATTATAACTCATGCCGGAATGACTAACAGATAGTTCAAACATCAGCGTTAGATACCTGAAGTTCACCTTTCAAGTTATGTGACGTTACCGCTATTCTCTTATTTAAATTCGCACTAAATGTACTTTGTTTCTTAAAATGAAATCACGTTAAAATATATATATAATGTATGTAGTAGTAAACTTAAAGAGCATTAAAAAGATTAATGGCAAGACAGTAAAATGTGGCTTATTGTGACCTGAGTGTCACACAGACAATTGTTCACTCTAAATCGACTGCCCACTGGCAGGAAGCCGAGCTTTGAATACAGGACCATAGTCCATGTATGAAACAGGCACAGCAGTGATAGTGCCAGAGCAGATAGATTCTGCTGCTGTGTCGGCAAGCTCGTTCCCGCGAATACCAACGTGGCCTAGTACCCATAAAAACTGGATAAAAGTAGATGTTACAGAGAAGTGACCAGTCGGTTTTGAATATCGGCGAGAACAAAGTGAGAAATAACGTGAAGCGATTCCAGGGCCAGCAGAGAACTAAGCGAGTTAGCAGAAATAGTGCAATTTGAGTACTGCTTAGTTTCTATGTGATCCAGGGCAAAAGACAAGGCATACAGTTCAGCAGTGAACACAGAAGCTGTAGAGGGAATTCTGCGTGCAACCACCGAACCACAACAACCCATGGCAGAGCCCACACAGTCACATGATTTCAAACCATCTGTATGAATAAGAATGGAAAGATGGCTCGAAAGATGTTCAGCAAACAACAGAGTGTATTTCCAATCAGGAGTGTCTGTTTTTCTCTTATGATTTAAAAGATAGGTCACATCTGGAGACTGTTAGAAGCCATGAAGGGATGGGATGACCAGAAGATACAGCAATGTCGTCCAAGGACAGACCCAATTCATCCACCTGTGCCTGGATACGAAGGCCAAAAGGAGCAATGGCAGATCGTCTATTCTAAAAAGTAAGGCCCACCGAGAAAGGAAAACACAACCCCAGGTGGGATCCTTTGATAAGGAGCGAAATTTCGAAGCATATAGTAAAGACAGTTGCAAACGGCAAAGGTGCAAAGAAGGTTCATGAGACTGTGTATAAGCTATGAACTAGGGAAGTACAGAAAGCCCCGGTGCATAGCCGAAGTCTTTGATGACGAATGGAATTCAGCATCTTTAAGGCTAAAGTCCTGGCAAAGCAATAGACAAGAGATCCATAGTTAAATTTCGATCAAATAAGAGCACGATATATCTTTAGCAATGAACATCAATCTGCTCCTCAAATGGTGGAAGAGAGGACACGGAGGATGTTTAGTGCTCTTGCACATTTGACTCGTAGCTGCCAGATCAGGTTAAAACAATCAGAAAAATTGCATGAGAAGGAGGAGATAAATGGCGCAGCATTTCATAGTGTAAATCATCAAGTCCGACCAATGATGGACCAGTTTGAGTTCCACCACTGTAAAGGGACAGTTATAGTCATAAAGACAATCAGCTTGAAAGGAAAGAGGTGATCGCTCTACATGAGTCTTGATAGGTAAAAGAAGGTGAAGGGAGAGGCAGAAGTGCTAAATACCCGGCAAAAGCTTTCATCTTGAGTACCGGACATGCCCCGGGTACCAGCCACTTCCTGGCCATCAGAGAGCAAGATCGAGAGGGGTACAGAATTATATTTCCCACTGACCTTTCGAATCCTACCCCACATGACTTTGGAACTGGTGGTAGATGATATCCTATTTGTGAACTTAATACAAGATTCCTTCTGACTTTAACGTTTCACCCACTGAGCATGTGCACAGGCCTGTTGGAAAGTGATGCGGTGCGAGAGTGTGGGATATCTACGAAATGTATCCCAGGCCCGTTTTTGAGCCTTCCATGCCATGTGGCAGGCAGCATTCCACCACGGATGAAGATATCATGAAAAGCGTGTCGAGATTTAAGGAATACATTGAGCAGCTGCCTGTATAATGCAGTCAGTTACTGCATTATACAGTCGTCTAGTGATAGCTTACAAACAATGGTAAGATCAAGCTCTGCGAGAAGAATGAAAGAGGGACAGTTTGCTTAATACAGCTTCCACTTGGGCTCGTGGGTCGGGTGGCATCGATCGCGACCAATCATTCTCAAAAGTATAGAAAACTGATCACTACGTGGACTATTGTCAACCATCCATGAAATGTGGGAGAATAGTAAATAGTCTATCGACCTCCATGGATCCTACCCTGGGTCGATTGGGCAGGTCTTTGCTGTTGAAAGAGTATTCCAGTGATTGAGAAGGTAAACAAATGATCGTTTTGCATCTTGGAATGGAAGAAAATGTAGCCGAGGAAATGCCTGCACCCGGAACCAAGGGAAGTGGATCTCGGAGTTTGTTGAAATGTATGTTGATGGGTGTTGAAGTTGATTCGTCAAAGTTTTTAACTATGAAAGTCAAAAGACTTCATTTGGTTTGAGAACGGTTCTTTTAGAGGTACATAGAGATTCGTATGTACTCCCACTACAGTAATGGAACGAAGTGCAGTAGCATACATTCGAAATCAAGTGGTGAACAGCAACTTTCGAGCCTCAGGATCAGTAGTGTTATAAATCGTTTTCAAACGCTGCACCTCTCTTTCTTCCAACCATTTAGGGCAAATAACAAATATAAAACAAGTGAGACCCATTGAAATTGACGCAATAAGTCTGCTTCACACTCATAGGCATTGTACTTGTCACCGCAACAAGCACAAGTCAGGGAACCACGACATGACATCATTTAGTGATAGAATCGCTGACACTGGAAACATCTAAAGGTTTGGAATGTATGGTCATATTCTGTAATTAAAATAACCTGCCTCGATGGTGGCAGGTAGACATGGTGATGTAAATATCAGAATGATGACACTGATCGGCATCATAATTCCATCTCTGACTCGGGAATGTTCTTCAAATCCCTCTCAACAATAACTCCTCGTGATGAATTCAAACTAGCATGAGGTGTGACCTCAATAAGTATATCCTCAATCGCCTTTGAATGCAAGAGTTCATTGTGTTAAGGTGTGAATGTTTCAACCAATATGTAGACAGAGCGAAACTTCTTTTACTGACTTTGGAAAGCCAGCAAGTCCCTCCAGTCCCTTCTGAATGAAAAAATGAGACATTTGCCCTAAAGGTTTTTCTGAATTAGAATGTAGGAAAAGGAAAATGAGGTACAACAGGTGTTACAGATGTTGAAGATTGCTGCTCAGAATCTTCAAGGCGTGATCGTTTACCTATGGACTGTTTTTCACTATTTCATTTAATTTCTAATTTGGAGGATCCATAATAAAGAAAGGAATATTTCGGTACCCACTGACCCCACCCACCATGGAACTCTACGAGGGGACGCACTACAATGGCAACTAAGAACACTGCAGCAACGCAAGGGTTTTGTGAGCAGTATACCCAAACACCAGCATCAGACACAATGGCCACAACACTGGTACTTAGTTGACCTCAGCCTAAGTAAACCAGCCGACTGACCCAAGAGGGGCCATCCCAAGGCCGCCCGTCTACAGGAATTCAAGGTCAAAGTGGTGTGTTAGGGTTGGACTCCTCAACCATCACGAACGTCTCCTCCCTTTCACGTGTCACCACGCACGGCAAACACGTGGGTGGATGTTTAGATCCCGGAGGAGGTAAACTGAAAGAACAGGACCTTCCCTGGGAGGTCCCCTCACCACATACAGGAATCCATTCTGAGGAGCAAGAAACTAAAACTCATTAATGACAATCAATGTCACTAATATGTCAAGTCTTAACACTTTACCAGTTGATACTTCTAAAATTCATTAATGACAATCAATATCACTAACATGTTAGATCTTAAAAGTATTAGTTGATGCCACTAAAACCCATTAGTAAGAATCAACAACAACCTGCAATCAAAAATATTTGCAAAGTTTCAAACATTTTACATTTCGAAGGCGTCTACAATGGTACGTGAATCATAACAAAACCGAACCTCCAGTGTAGAATATATAAATGAAGTAATAATCTCAATATAGTACCGCAACAAGGTCAAGAATATGTATTAATATCAAATTCATGCGATTAAATCAGAGGACTGAAAATCATACAAATACCTGTACTTGTGTATTAAACCATGAAAGTTACAGATAAAATCGAACAGTAACGTTATACTTGAAATTTCAACTGTAAATAAATACATGTCCACAATAATCAACTTTGATCAAACTTATGAACACTGCCACTATGCAAGATAAAAAGGAAATAACCAATGTGTGAAACAAGATATGATATAGCCAGCTACTCTGTATATGCTAAATTTTAACACACTAATCAACAAAAATGAAAAAAATAATCATAATTAGTTTGTTAAAATAAATACCAAGTAACACAAGTAAATTTGAATGCCACAAGGTTTCAAAGCAAATTCATCAAGTTTTAAAGATGCATATCGATAAAAACCAACTGTGCAAATATAAACTTTACCAATCACCAATTTTAATGATACGTATATAGGAACAGAACCAGCTGTACATGTGAACTTCACTAGTTGAAAAAGTAAACCCGTCACTAGTTTTATATACAATTACGAATGTAATCAGATGTTACAAGCACGAATGAACATCACCAGTTCAAATAACAACTATGTACAATAATTAATGAATACGAACATCAAAACATACAAAAATAGATAAATTCTATGTTCATGTAATCATACATCCAGTTGAATGAACAATAATGAACTTTACAGCTGATGCGACCAGTACTAACTAGTAAGAAGAGGAACAGTGATATTAGATCATGTTATAAAATTTTATACCTCCTATTTTACGTTGGGAAACCTGGACATAATCAGACTTAATTCTTATATCACCCAGGATGAAAACGTTACAATATAGCTGTTTCCTTTTTCACGTTAATATAAGCGTTAACTCCGAGACGTCTCATAAAATAAACAAATCACCACAAACTTGTAAAACTAGCCTAACACTTTCTTCCTTCCAATTCAACTGCAACATCTTTTTCTCCTTGTTCAGTTCAAGTTTCGCTACTATGCCACGAATCGTTTTACAATAAAAAACACAATACGGACACGCAACTAAGATAATTTCCATTTTACTTCTAGGCACTTAGAAACTGTTAAATGGATGAAATCAACTAAAAATGTAAACAACAAAATAATTTGCTCCCTGCTAAACACAGTTTCTTACCTCATGTTGACCTAGGCACGCAACCTGGTACCAAACGCACATTCCACACCTGTGGCTTGACATGGACGTTGACGTTAAGCCTAATAGCCACATCATAACCACCACCTCTCCTCACCGGCATCCCGCTTGTCTATGGCCTCTTACCCATCTACCCAGGCCAAGTTTCTCAACGCGTGTGTGCACCTTCCAACCTGTCTGTCTCCTCCCCTCCCTTCTCTCTTTGTCCCTCAAGGCTCCAGCTCAATACGTAGCACGTGACAAGGAGGTGTTCCTCCAGGTTTAAAACTCGCACAGAGGAAAGGAAGGGACTCAGCCAAGGTATTATATTCCTTGTTGCAAAGTTTTATAAGGATTGCTGAGTAACAACATGTACTTGTTGAGCTATGGAATGGCTAAAGTTTCAACTGTATTTGTTGTCCTGCCCTCTAGTGGCCACAAACTGGTAGCATAGCCGGTCATTACTAACAAACGAGTCAGCTACTGACAAAAAGACATACACCTCAGAAATTTAGCCAAGTCAAATATAAAGATTTATTAAATTTACTTGGCAAAAAAAAATGGATAAAGCAAACTGGAACGAGCAAGATTAAAACTTGATAAAGATGGCAGATTAATTATCAATTAATCAAACTAAACAGACAATTTAACAATCATATCAAGTGGAAATCAGTTAGATACCAATTGAATAACAAAAACTAGCACTTTTTAGCAAGCATTATAATTGTTTTAACCACTGTTGAGAATTTACATGCAAAAACGGCTCGTTTGGGTTGAGAAAATATTTCAAATAGAAGAGCGAACAACGTTTCGACCTTCTTCGGTCATCCATGCACGAGAAACTTCAAAATGTACAATAACTTTAACGGGTTGAATCGCTCGTTTTGTCTTGGACAATGTATAATTCCTGAAAGTATCACAAACATAATTTGATGTCCACATGTTCGAGGGATGGCGAAAACCAAAAATTTTCATTTCTTTAATTCTTAACAACGAAAAACAATCTAGTATGGGTGAAGAATTAATATTAATTTTAATATTAAAATAATCATGAAAACTTCGTTCACACATGGTGAACAGAAACCGTTTTAGCCAGAGTTCAGACAAACTACGCAGAAAACATAACAAAAATATATCTTCAGATATCTATTTTTTCACATCTGGGCCTACATGAATACTTTTAAAATATTTATTTCTCACGTGCAGCGTTCACAAGTACAGGTTTAAAATAATATCACGTCAAAAATATACTCAGTAATAATTAACCTTCTATTTAAATCAATATTTTCACTAATGAGCATAAAAACTTAAGTCTCCATAATTTCTAGTCGTGTACACGAGTTTAGACGACAGTTACTAAACTCAATGTCTAAGCAATTACAGCGCCCTTTATTCCCGCAATGAGGATTTGATAAATGTTGTATAATTAAACAATTTAAACTAAAGACTTCATTTTATATGTTTGTGCATCCACTGTTACTGAGTCGTCCCAACACTTATTTCAGCATTATATAGTTGAAACTAATTACTATATTTATACAGTTCAAAAATTCCCAACGTATTTTTCGCTAATTTTGCCACTCTGGGTCAGCAGTCATGAGATGCATACTTTTTGTCAATTACCTCAGAAACAAGTGTAGAGAAGTGGAATCCTACATAACATTATACAGAACAGAACAGAGGTAAAGCAGGATATATAGATAAACAACCACTATGTATCAAATAAACAGAGAAGCAAAGAAAAGAGATCTGGTAGTAAACAACAAATATACGGGATAAAAAAACAACTATGTATCAAATAAACAGAGCAGCGAAAGAAAATACGGAGCTTTTAAATAAATAATTATTGAAATTGAACTCGTAGTTTAGGTCATACCAGCTGGCAGAGAAGCAAACGGTTCGTTTAAGTTTACCTCTCTTCTAAAGCATTCTAGCTGTTAAATGAAAACGATGAGCTGTGGGAAAAACTAGAAATTGGTGAAAACAACAAATTTTATTTCTTTAAAACAGACGAAAAATATACAAGATTTAAACTAGTTATTTTACTGACTTGGGCACATACGTGTTACCCTCTGAAGCACTAATAAGCAAAAGAATCGGGAACACTATGTAATCCACGTTTGAAATTTCAAGTGTTATAATAATCACAGGGTGAATGATCGTATTTGTTTTTTTAATTTTGCGCAAAACTACAAGAGAGCTATCTGTGCTAGCCGTCCCTAATTTAGCATTGTAAAACTAGAGGGAAGGCAGCCAATCATCACCATCCATCGCAAACTCTTGGGCTACTGTTTTACCAACAAATAGGGGGATTGACCGTAACATTACAACGCCCCTACGGCTGAAAGGGCAAGCATGTTTGATGCAACATAGATTCGAACCCTCGACTCTCGGATTACAAGTCGAGCACCTTAACCCAACTGGCCATGCCGGGGCTACTGATAATGAAACGCTTATTGTGAGAACGTGGCCTTCAAAATGCACTTTTGTCTCGTATTAGCATCCACTACCATTTCATCAGTGTTACTTAAACATTTAAAGTCGTTTTACACTTTTTCATTGACTGTAGTTTTACTATGTCTTTACACCTTTATATCCTAAACTGCTTAAAGCTGCTTAAGCTTCCATTAAAATTTCTCACTCGGCTACTTAAAAATATAATATGAAACGTATGACCTCACCTGTGAACACAGAAAGTTCAAACTGCCATTTGAAATCTATAACTCCAAGTGTCATAATTATCATGTTACCCTGCTTGTGAGAAATTTACAGAATCAATATTCTCCTTCCTTACTAAATAAAAACCAATGTAGTCTCGCCCAGCTGAGACCTTGGAAGGTCTCCACTTTCGAAACACTTTTCTTCTACCCCCAGGGCTTCAATAATTTGTCTTTTTATGGTCTTATCACTATGAGGGTTACCGGAATAGTTTGTGGCTGTTTTTTGACTCTGATGACACGTATTTCTTGCAAGTTCGGTTTATTAATTCAAGTGTTCTGGAAATAAAGTAGTAACTAGTTTAATTAAAACTAAAATACATAAGGTACACTACACACACATGCATATTGATGTGTATATTTGATGCAGTGTTGCTGATTTATGTGCACAGGCAGAAATACTCGCCCGTGGGACAGGTATAACGTTCCTGCGGAAGGCTATTGGACCCGCGCCATAAAGCAGACTGTTATATTCACCCCTTAAAACATTCACGAGTAAAGCATACTTGGTATCCTCTGTTATTAAAACTAACATAAGTACCACGTCACCCCGGGCAGGTATAACTGCTAGTTCCTGCTTAAGGCTGTTGTACCTGAGGCCTATTTTGTAATTTTTTGAAACTTCCATAAGAGCGTCCTCATACTTCACGTTAAATAATAATCACCATCCATGACAAAAAAGGATTTTATCGAAAGTTAGGTTTTAAAATAAACTATCATCACATCATTCCATCACAACGTAGATTTTATTGAAGTACTTCTTTGTACAAACGGCCTGGCATGGCCAAGCTCGTAAGGCGTGCGACTCGTAATCCGAGGGTCGCGGGTTCGCGTCCGCATCGCGCTAAACATGCTCGCCCTCCCAGCCGTGGGGGCGTATAATGTGACGGTCAATCCCACTATTCGTTGGTAAAAGAGTAGCCCAAGAGTTGGCGGTGGGTGGTGATAACTAGCTGCCTTCCCTCTAGTCTTACACTGCAAAATTAAAGACGGCTAGCACAGATAGCCCTCGAGTAGCTTCGTGCAAAATTCCAAAACAAACTTAATACAAACATTTATCAATGAAAGTGCCTCTACTTTCTGTTACAACACTCATGAGAGTTTCACCA
Organism: Carcinoscorpius rotundicauda; assembly: GCA_011833715.1. Taxonomy (NCBI): domain Eukaryota; kingdom Metazoa; phylum Arthropoda; class Merostomata; order Xiphosura; family Limulidae; genus Carcinoscorpius; species Carcinoscorpius rotundicauda. Next base: position 35,347,095 of record CM022404.1, on the reverse strand, counting down.
AAGTAAAAAATTATTTCTAAAGTTTGATTTTGATTGCTTTACATTTGAAACTGACTCGTTTTTGTTTGTACTTTTTATTGGTTAAATCCGAAACACGTCATTTGTGAGGAAATTTCAATGGTTTAAACTATTAGTCAGCAATAAAAATACTGCCTGGTTTTAAAAATATTACCAACTTATAATTGATGATGATCGATGAAGTAGTTTTCGACACCCAAGTTTTGGACGTATAAATCGCAGGTTCCATTATGAGACAATATTGTGTATTGTAAATTAGCTGCGAAAATAAGTGTGAAAGATAGCTGAAAAGAATAGAAGAGGACATTAAAAATGGTCGTAATAAAAATAAACTGCAACTGATTTACCAGAACTAATACCGTGTATGTTTCCTGAATTGATGTAAAAAATAAACATTTTTGTAACAAGTCTGTCAGGAAACCGACTTTTTGGTAGTATATGTTAAATATATGGGCACATAGGATTAAGGATTCTTCTATAATAGGTGTTTGATATGTTCGCGATAAATTCAAAAAATAAACGAGCAGTGCGTACTCCACTTGTTTTTGAAATAATTTTTATACACATATGTATTCTGAACAACTTAAACGTATGTACGAAAATCCCTAACACTATATAGTTTTATTCTTGTCAAAATCTACTTAGGCCTATTCAATTGCTTTAGAATTCAGTTGACAACTTGAACAATTCTTTCCTATTTCTATCGCCAGACTATTCATCTATAGTTTATTTACGCTGTCGTTGAGTTACCGCGGTTGAAAACCATACCTCAGAAATCATCTGCTCCTTCTTCGTATTTTCAAGAATCGACCGCCTTTTGTCAAAGTCCACTCAGGCTGATTCAATTGCACAAAACATTCCTTGATGAGCTAACTTACTTTCCTTTTCTCTTACTAAATTGTTAATCTCAGTCTAACATATCAACAGTTAGACCTTTCATTCCCATGACAATTAGCTTTGGGTACGAACTTTTCCTTTCTGTGACCTCACTCTCTTCTGCTTGTTCTTTTTTTCTACCGCTGAGGCCTTCCAGAAATCTCTATATCCTCAACATCAGTGAATTATAAACACAAAGTACGATTCTTATCGAGTTTCCTGATGAAAGTTCTCATAACTGTCGCCTTTAAAAAAATTGCTTTTAACCATCTTGTTATGAAATTAAACAATCTTGAAACATTCACTCAAGAAAAATTAATAATACCTACACTAAAGTCTTTTACGCCTAACAAAGTCATTGTGGTAATTGTTTGTTCCAAAAGCGTCTCTTTTTTTTCATAATTAGTTTTTCTGAATATTCAGTTGAACGCTATCGTTTGATATTGAATATATTCTCAGAACCAACGTATTTTACGTTATTCAGGCACCAGCTTAAAAAATAAAAACATTAGGAGAGGAATAGGCCAAAACAAGGAAAAATTACTCTTCAATTCAGGGAAAAGTATGCGTTAAATCCCCAACGAACATTCAACTTTTTAAAATGCATTATAGTATAGCGCTGGCAAAAAAATATTATGCAAAGAAAATATTAAACCTGTCAAGCCGTGTAGTCGACTACATTAACTATGATAAGAAAACTAGAAAGCGGTCACGAAGTACAAAACACGCTTATTTTGTTTGTTATTTTACAAACCTCCATCACTCCAAAGTAATAATATTTTGGCTGGGGTGCACAGTGTTTAGTTGTGGCACCTTGTTTCAGATATTCTCTAATTTTGAACTGACAGACTGGAGAGAAGATAGGCAACGAACATCAATCCTCACCAACTCTTCGTCTTTTGTTTGTTTTATAGCAAAGCCACATTGACTTACCTGCTATGTCCAACGTGGGAATTGAGCATACAATTTTGTGTCTGAGTCATTACGCTTGCCTCGGTCGCAGCTTGTCTGACCGAATAGTAAGATTTAATCGTTATCCTTACAACGCACCCGCGGCCCGTAATGATCACATGTGACTTTGTATCTCAGGACGGCTGGTATGGGCATTAACCTGGAGAAACGCAAACTGAAACAGAGTAAGTAATAAGAAGTATTTGGCGAAGCGATAAGTCGATAGAAATTTTACTGCTAAGTTACCTTGTAAAACGTAAACCAATGTTTAGTGAACAGTGGTCACATTACCTGGCCAAGCGTAAGGCACTGGTAGTTTAACAGAAAAAATAGGGATAATTTTGTATAACAATCAATAAAACAAATGTTGCAGATCTTATAATCATCTTAAAACGGTATATATCAACAATGTAAAGACGATGTTTTTAATATATGACTCTTCATCACAAGTTCGTGGTCGCTTCTTGTCACTGGAATATGAATTTTTTTGTTTTTGATTCTAACGCAGCGGTTTTTGAGGATGAAGTATTATGGTTTAAACGTGGAAATTAAAACTTAAACCTCTTTTGTTTCCTTGAGACCACAAATACGGTTGAGAGAAACATCTCGAACAGTCTTGTATTCGTTTCTGTGACAGATTCAATTATGATTACTCTTGCTGGGACGTTTGTTATTCTGTAAACGTCAGCGTGTCGTGTGCCAAGCGACAAATGTTACAAAGCTGGTAGTTTGCAATTGCTCTTTTTTACACCTTATTTTTCTCACACTTAACACACACATTAATTTATTTATAATATTTCCTATTTTAGTGTATAAATGATAACACACCTTTTGAAATGGTGGGTTAGGAGATTCGTCATGTATATTAAGAAAAAATACAAAGGTGGTGGTCCGAGGCAAACTTTGTAAGGATGCATCACAATAGAAATTCATAAAGAAGTCAAATACAGTTCAATGCTTTTCATCAACTACAGTTTGAACAGCCCCCCGCTAGTACAGCGGCATGTCTACGGATTTACAACGCTAAAATCAGGGGTTCGATTCCCCTCGATGGGCTCTGCAGATAGCCTGATGTAACTTTGCTTTAGAGAAAACACACACACAGTTTGAACAATTAAAAAAAAACACGAGCGATGGGTAAACAATGCGCTTAAACCAATATTTATAATCTCTGTGTATAATAACCAAATGTTTATATATAATACTTATCTCTTGAATGATTAATGGCAGAATATATATATATCAAATGCGTATTTCCCAAAGCACGTTGCAAAAAAATTATTTTACATTCCTAAAATGTCATATCTGTAGAAACATCGATCCGCCAGTCTTGGTTTGTGAAGGAATTCCACGTGTTTTAACACGTACGTTGTTACATTCATACGTTTTGTTTTCTTGTTGGTATTATAAACATGCCTGACATTATTTTAACACAGCGAGTAAGCCGATTTGAGTTGAATATCTTCCTTTTAACCCCTTTTCTAAGCAAAATTACAGCTGGCAAAATGCGTCTTTTCTTGTGCTACAATGACAAAGAACGGCGACATTCAATGGAAAAAATCTCCGCAGCTATTTTGCGCTGGATACAACAAAACTGAAACAAACATTTTTGCTTAAAAACAAATACAGTGCAATTTCAGTAATTGAACTAACACATGGAATGACAAAAGATGGTCTTAAACAGCCCACCAAACAACCATATTACATATACGCTATGATTCAAGGGATTCGGTTTTTAGGGAAACTACATTGAACTGCTACTGAAGTGATAGCAACGAACGGTTTCGCCAAATGACTAAGCAAGTATTTATGGAAGAGCAAAGCCGGAAAAATGTTAATGAAAAATAAAATCATAGGTTTATATGAAACGATTAAAATCGCTGTTGTCAGAGTGATATCGTTGCAGAACTGTATCTCACTCAGACAACCGGTTCCCGATTTTGATTTTTCTCTTAATTAGGCGACCGGGAGCAATTGCATCTATTCGTTTCCGCCCTCTCCCCAAATCTGGCCCCACTAATACGAAATAAAGGCAGACAATTTATATTGAAACGATCTGGTCATCCCACAAGTAATGTCCGAAAATTTAAAACAGAAAGTACATCATCATTTCTGTCTTTGTAGAAGGCTTTAATGACTAAAATATGTAGTGAGGCGTGTATAAAAAATGTTCAGACAAATAAAAAAACTAACCCAACTACATTTTTTCATATTAATCAAATAAACCCTTGTGATGATGGATGCATCTAAGGAGCACATTAGGCATGTAATACTTTATGAGTATAAAAACAGCAACTGTGCAGCAGAAACTGCACGAAACATTCAAGGTGTTCACGGTGCGGAGTCTCTCAATGAAAGAAAATGTCGAAGGTGGTTTCAGAAATTCAGACCAGGTGACTACAGCTTAAGTGATGCCCCACGTTCAGGTCGTCCTGTTGAGTTTAATGATGACTTGTTGCTGGCTGCACTTGAAGAAGATTGTGCTGTAACACTTGAAGAACAAGCACAAACTTAATTCAACCCATCCAACAGTTCCGTCATCTGCAACAGCTAGTAAAGGTATCAAAATGTAGAAAATGGGTCCCCATGATTTGACAGAAACCAACCTTAGAACAAGAGTGGACATTTGCACTTCTCTGCACTTTAGTGAACGTAACTCGCCCCTTTTTTTTTGGACAGGTTAGTGACTGGAGATGAAAACTGGATATATTACAAAAAAAATAAGTGCCGCAGATAATGGCTCAGTGCAGGTAAACTGGCTAAAGCACAGTCCAGAATGAATTTTCATCCAAGGATAGTCTTGTTAAGCATTTGGTGAGATATTGTGATACACTTTGAGTTGCTGCCATTCAATATAACGATTACATCAAACTTCTACTGTCAACAGTTAGAGCGCTTGAATGTTACACTGAAAGAAGAGGCCTGCTGTGATCAATCATAAATGTTTTGTGTTACACCAGGATAATGCACGGTCCCGTACAGCAAGGATCACATGTGCAAAGACTGAAGAGCTAGACTGGGAAAAACTTCTCCATCCTCCTTATTCTCCAAACCTTGCACCATCCGATTATCACCCATTCAAAGTTTGCAGATCTATCTTGATGGAAAAGATCTTGGAACATATGAAGATGTCAAAACTACCCTCTTCACATTACTTTCCCACAAACCCCAAGAATTGTATAGAAGTGGCATTCATAAGCTTATGAATCGTTGGCGGGAAGTAATTAATAACAATGGAACATACATTATTGAAGAAAAAGCATAAAAAGCTTTTGAAATCCTTCCTCTTTTTATAAACCTAAAATCAGACATTACTTTAGGAATAACCTGATATATACACAATTTGTAGAAACCTTTTCAGAAAATTGTCGTAAAAAAAACATATTTGACTGTGCGTGAAAAAACGTGTTTTTAGAATAAAATGTATCTATATGTTCTTACATATTGTCTACATAGTACGAATGAAATACTGTATATTATATGTTAGAAATTTTCTCGAAAAACGCTAAGGACCTGAATAAAGAATACAACGAATATATTACATAACTATTTATTAGCAATCTCCTAACTTCCTCGTAAATGAATTACAACAGTTCCTTCTGTGAGAGGGGTGGGATAAGTTGCTCACTGTTGTATAAAAGTCACCGCTGAAATAAGTTGCAGTTTGAAGTTATAATTAGGGTTTGATTATGGGTTATTTCCCCCCAAAGTTGTTGGATGGGGGGTTTCCTGGTTTAACCATTTACACCACTATGCAAGTGTACTGTCTGACAGTCAGTGGACACTAAAATGACGTCACATAAGAAACATTTAACATTGCAATCTGCACTATCCAGTGATACGTGCTCATGTCATGAATCACGAGAAAAATTGTGCATTCTATAGACTATAAAAAAGTATGACAATACAAACTACAAAAGCAAGAAATAAAAATATTTATTTATTTTAATTTGGGTTTTATATTCTCTTTTAACACAATATTTGGAAACCTTGTGGAAGTACATCTTGTTTTAATGTGTTATACGGAACTTACGTAGATAAATGCGACTAAGTAGATTTAAGTTTCCACTACACTGATATCTTCAGATAAATCCTCAACTTCTTTTTTACTTCTTTACATCTCAGATACAACTAATTCCCTTAGTTTTGCTAGATATTTATATTCACGTGATGTTTGTCTATGACAATGCAAGTCAGAATAGCTCTAAATGTGATTTCCCACTATGTGAGACTGACGTTTATACACTAATCTGTAAGTGTCATTTTTTCTTAAGTTCATTTTTATCACATTTAACACATACAATTTTTAGGCTTATTTGAATATTAAAAAAATTACTGGGTGCTTATTAAAAACTTTGAGTTAGGTTTTGTCGCCACAAACAGTAAGAAACGAGCTTTAAAATATCAAATTCCAGATAAATTTCTACAGAAAATCTCAACAGTGAAAATGATATCAAAATTACGAGAAACAATGAAACATTATGTAAGGCCAAAAATAACAAATTATAACGTAGAAAGATCATAAATTCCTCCAATGCCAACAATATCATAATCTTGAAAGTGTCGGTCACACTCGATTTCTCCGAATTTCGTGAGTTACGAGTACAATTCAATTTTCTTATACAATTCTTCCTGTTTTAGATGAATTCAATCGCTAATACAAGCGTAAATAACTCCTAAGTTTCAACACTTTTATCTGTTACATAAAAGCCTGTTAAGGAGGAAGTTCCGAGGACCATAAACACAACATCATCCACATCATTATGACGTAAAGCTAGCTAGGCAGGACACAAATAGGAAACGCGGGAAGAATCACGTTTAAGAAGAGACGGAAATGTATTTGCACCCCGTCAATGCCTTTGAAAAATAAGTCACAAATTAGTACAAATCTGCGCATGGGTTTTATTACGATAAAGCCTTTGATAAGATAGATTAAATATACCAATTATTTCTAGATAAAAGAACGACTGTTCCTCAAAAGAAGATCAGGTGTGTATATAATGACATGGTCGTTGTATGTTTCAATCTTTTATCTTAACGCACAGTAAGTTCCACGGAAAGAAAAATTTCATATTCCTTATTACCATGTTGCCAGTTTCATACGGAACAGATTTGGTTTCTAGCAGTTTCCGTCATCTTTGATGGGTCTTCAGTCTATTTTGTGTGTATGTGCGTGTGTGAGCGCGCGCACATGGTACGAATGTATTGTTCAACATGAGTAGAACTGAACCTCGTCTCGAAAACTTTTGATCTGGCATTTCCGTGGATACTGACATATTAACTGGTAATGCCACCTTGGACAAAACTGTAGCACAGATTCTTAGCTACAGGATACAACAGCTGAGAATGTTTATACTAATTACCATCCATAATACTCTCTTTTCAACGCATAAATTGCTGGAAGACTAAATTTAATGCCGTGCAACATACAGGATGATCGCTAGAAAAGCGGAAAATTTGAGGGTCAGATGAGATCATGAATAAAATGCGTGTTTACTCATTTCTATTTTGATTTCTTTACATCATGAATAAAATGCATGATTTTAATAATTTTGAGCATCTATGAGTGTAATATAACATATGCCTTTAAAAAAACTTTGTAAAGGTTATTCTTTGTAAAAATAAATAGCTGTTTGACAAATTTTCCGCTTTTCTAGCGACCACCCCGTATTAAGACAATTTAATCACGAAAGTCGATCGACGTGACGTCACGAGTGACGGGAAACAACGGCTCTCATAATACTTTGATATTTGTATGTTCCGAGTACCTCACCACAACATGAACACCCGTTTAATTTCCATTCACCTGTTTCAACTATATCAAGCAAATCGTTTCATACAATTATGACACAATTATGCAGTGATACTAACTCCTTGCAATAATGGACTGTGCAGTACTGCAACGTAACTAAAGTGTACAGTTCTACATGTTCTTCAACCTAAAAGTGAACGTGTAACGTGCACGTGCTTAAGGGCCATTGTTTTTTTTAATTTCGCACAAAGCTACTCAAGGGCTATCTGTGCTAGCCGTTCCTAATTTAGCAGTGTAAGACTAGAGGGAAGGCAGCTAGTCATCACCACCCACCGTCAACTCTTGAGCTATTCTTTTACCAATAAATAGTGAGATTGACCACCATTCTCATAATCTGAGGGTCGCGGATTCGAATCCCTCTCTCACCAAACATGATCGCCATTTCCAGCCGTGGGGCGTTACAATGTGATGGTCAATCCCACTGTTCGTTGATAAAAGAGTAGTCCAAAAGTTGGCGGTGGGTAGTGATGACTATTTGTCCTCCTTCTAGTCTTACACTGCTAAATTAGGAACAACTAGCACAGATAGACCTCGTGTAGCTTTGCACGAAATTCAAAAATAAACAATCTTCTATCATTTCAGTTAGAAAATACATTCAGTGGCTCCATACAAAAAGAGAATTAGACTAAGTTCTAAGTATAACCAATGTTAATGACAAAAAACAACATTTGATAAGTTATAGTAAACACACATTGATATTTATCTGTAACTTTCAATTCTAATTTGATAAAATAAATGAACCAAATTATACTAACCCAACCTGATATTCTATTCTAGATTAAAAGCGAGAAAACAAGTCCGACTGGACAGACTTGTTAATAATCACCCGTGAAGCGGATTCACATTCTAGTTTGTCAGTTTTCGTTTATGCTTCATTTGCTGAGTTCCAGTCTCAGTAAATCACTTTTTGTTTTCCAGTTGCGTGTTTTAACTAATTGGGCATTGAGCCTTATAAGAGCACATGTATTATTTAAGACGAACAACGCCTAGAAATGTATACGCCTATGATTTTGAGCTGAATGCTTTTTTGTTATTAATTATGCTTGTCAAATTATCTTACTACTTCTGAAACTGTTGGCATCGCGTTTTAACTTTTGTTTATGAGACGCAGAAACAAGATGAGGTGTTCGACTGTCACAGAACTTTTAATTGGAAGTTGTCCAATTTACAACCAATCTGATAAGTTTAGTTGTTGTGAAAGGTTCTTTAAAAAAAATTATCATTGCATTATTGTTTTTCATTCATTTCAAAGCCTTGTCCTACATTAAAATTATTTTTGGTTTCCTCTGAAGCCAATTAAATGAATTATAATAACGTTTTCCATCTTCAATCATGAAAACATATTTAAAGAACGCATGGAACTTGGTTGAAATTCATATTATACAAGAATAGCGAACGTTAATGTAACAGTAATAAACTATTAATTATATCATTAACAGAAAGTATGGTGATGTATGGAGAATAAATATCTATAATTACTTTAAAGCAAAGATAAAGTAGTGATAAAGTACTGTAACATATTTGATTCTCAAACATTAGGCTTAATAATGTTGTCAATAGACTACTGGTATTCAGAGTTGAGTATCTATTCCAAGACTACTAAGAGTAGTGTACAAGTCAAGCGTTCACAGTAAGTTAAGTGTGATGGGTTGAATAAGATTTTATTTTGTAGCTAGAAACTGGTATGTACTTTTAAGGCAGCTAGTAGTGAAAATGTGCAATTAGTTTGTACAGTTTGAAGGTTGGAGAAGTTTTAAGGGACAGTGGTACTTTAACTTACAACACTCACGTTTGACCAAAAAGACATTGCCTTGAAATGTAGCAGTAAATAAAGTTCTCTGATGTAATATTTGCCCAAACGATTTTTGTGATATTACTTAGGGTTAAAAATTAGATAAATATAACGGTCTGAGAAAGATGACCCGAATCTTAGTGCTGATGAAGAGTCCTTCGAGTTGTAAAGTCCTTGTAACAATAAACGAAACCGAAAAGCAAGTTTACCAGTGAAGTGAGAAAACATGTTCTTACATATCAAGGTTTCATCACACACAGTTATTCTCTGAAAAACAACCGGGTCACATGGGGAACAACTGTCTTTCAGGATCTGGTAGAATAATCAGACTTGAAAAAAGGGTCACCTTCTCACACATCAAGTTTTGGGGCGAAAGGTACTTTCCGGGTCATAAGAAATGAGGGCTCGTGGAGACAAAGTCTGGAAAACGTCTGCTACAGCAACATCAAGAGACAAAGATCAAGTAAACAATCAGATGAAATAGAAAAAAAAACAGGACATTTACAGCCATCAATAAGGTAACAACAGGCTGTCTTCAAAGCGTACACTAACATTCCAACATAGTAGAACAAATATTATTGTTTCTTAGATATATTATAAGCTTAGAAAAAAATTATAGTTGTCACATATTTTCTATGATCGCTGATAAACTAAGTAGCTCGCATACTATGCACTTACATATTGAAGAGCCAATTCAAATATATGTTTAGTAGACCTTAATTATAATTATATGTTTATTAGGCCTATAGTTGTTTTTAATGTAGCTTGTGTTAAACTTCAAACACACACACACACTTATAGAATATATATAATGCTATTTTAAATTGCACAATTTTAATACATAATCGAGTCTTGTTGCGAGATTTGAATTTTCATAACACGCACAATAAACGCATCTTACTCCAAGAGTTTCCTGGAGAGTATACTGAAAGCAGTAATAAACGACGTAAGCATGCTTCTGGTACTGTAAAAGGAGCATATTTGTCGTCGGTTAAGCCGCTGAGTGGAATCCACACAAATAAGATTGTTCAGCACATATGAAGTATTACGAATCCACTTTGTTAACTATATAAAAAAAAATTTAGAAATCACAAGAGAAAAATGAATAATTTTCCTGTGGTGCATTCTTGAAAAGAAGTTTTTGATACATTTTCTTTTTCTACGATTAACTATTCAGGAGAGAGAGCGCGTGACTGACAGACAAAACATGTCACAAAATAAAAATAAATTAATACAGAAGAAATTGAAAAAAAAGTAATTATGTACTATATATTATATATTAATAAGAATTTGACATTACTTGAAGCTCAGTCATTTTGTTGGTATAATGATATTTACACATAGTTCATTGGTGAACTTTCAACTTTTGACACTTAACCTTTAAACGGCAGCCATCATCAATTGATGCTGCTACCTACAACATTCCCGCTATTTAAGGGTTAACACTACTTTCCCATTATTTTACATATTTGAAACAAACAGAGTTGAGATTTAAAATAACATGACTTAACTGTGCATAACAATAGGTTATTATGTTTGTAACAGAAGACTTGTGACTGACTGACAACTATCTATATCATCCACGATTAACATGTACTGGCTTGTTTAAGAAAGTCACGAAACAGTATAAAAATTAACATACTTAAGACATTTTATTCATTCGCACATTAAAAAAAATCGTTTGTTTTCTCATGAACTAAAGGATTAAAAAACTTGGACATCAACTGATGTGGGAGAATGCGCTGGTCCAAAAGCGAATTTACCCAACTTTACGAAACGTTATTTGTCAATACAATTCGTTTTTCACCAAATAATACCACAAGATTTGCTCGAGGCCTTTACATGACGGGCGAATAACTAACTGTCCACTTGCACAGAATCTGTACACTTTTTGTGTGTGAGCACGCGCGAGGTAATTACTGTTTGCTTTCCAGGTTATGATGCTCTGCACGTTCTTTCGATGGCAGGCAACTTCTAGTTGCCGGTCGTGTGGTTCATTTAAAATTTAGAGTTGCTGTTTCATTTTCTAATCAATATATGTTGCTAGGGCTATTTGTGGCATGTAGGAGCTAAGGCAACAAGCTAGAATTTAATCTCTGTCACACTGGCTATAAATATAACCCGAACATCCAGTGTGCGATTCACAAAACCCATATATTCTGTGGTTAGTTACAAAGAATCATTAAAACAAACACAACGTCTGTTTCACCAGCCCGAAGAAAGAGAAAAATGTTCACAACATTGGTGACTTCATACGTAAAACGTGTGTAATAACTACATTATTTTCAGAATAACCAAACCGCCGCTGAAATGGAATATTAATTGCAAAGTTAATTAACTCAACACAATGTATCAAATAAATAAAATAAAGGGAAACCTACGAAGGGAAACCCGATACAAAAAAAGCTCATGACTACACACACACACGATGGTCCATAAAATTTATCTTTACATATCTAAAATTAACACATTTATTCATGTTGTAAACGGAGCTTGTCGCACAAAAGACGTGAAACAGAATATGGTAATATCAAGTACATGCGAGTATTCATGACAACTATTACGAATCTTTACGATTGGACATGGCAAGTTCTGGTGAGAACACTAAACGAGAAATCTGCGTGTCGCAGGTTTAAATCTATGTCCCATCAAAATGCTCGTCCTTTCTGCAGTAACTGTAGGAACGTTATGACATTCAGTCAATCCTACTGATGGTTGGTAAAAGAGGATCCAAAGAGTTGGCGGTAAGTGGTGGTGAACAGCTGTCTTCCTTCTGGTGTTGCACTGCTAAATTAGGTATAGCTAGAGCAGATATTCCTCGTGTAGCTTTATGCGGAATTCACAAAACAGACAAATCTTTATGGTCACGTATATACTCGTTATTTAAACTCTTGCATGAAGATACTTCGACATATATATATTATTTATTCAGTACAATTTACTCAATTTACTTGATACGCTTTATTGTCTTAAGACAATTACAGTTGAATTACCAAATATTTCCCCTCGGTGGGCTCAGCAGATAGCCCGACGTGGCTTTGCTATAAGAAAACACACACAAACACACATTACCAAGTGTGACACTTCCATATTATTGGTAGATAACTGTACCACATGACAGTTGTGAAGAAACTAAAGCTCAAAATGTTCAGCACATAGTTATGTACTGATTATTAATGAAACAGACAACTGATTCTAAAACATTGGGCGTGACACACAGAAACAGTGATTTACATCACAAGAACAGCAGACATGCCGACTGTTTCAAATGACTGAGCGTAATGATTGTAGAGAGAGCCCTTTATCATTTGAAGCTACTAGGCCTGACCAATGTCTCTAAGCTGTTTAGTATTATATCTATTATTATTTATTACTACTATAGATTGCTCATTTATGACTATATGTTTTTTACTATATCAGAGTCTTGGAACATTTTGCTGAATAGATATCCTGCATAATCGGCGACAGCTAAGGGTAAATCATGAGCAATGACGAATTGTGTGAACATCACTTCTGCATTTACAGTTTCGTATTCTGAATTCTTACTCATAAATATTGTTATCTGCATCATTTTTGTCTTCGCCTCAGCCTTTTGTTGGTGAGATGCCGATTTTGTATGTTTGAAACAATCGTTTACACAGCCATGCGCCACAGAAAAATCGATGTAACAAACTATACAAAACGCATGACTGTCACTGACTTTTGACGCAATGACAGGATATTATACACTATACTCTTTTCCAAATTTTTGATTCACAGTTTTAGTCTAGATTTTCCAGAAACAAGACAATCTGGTGACCACGGCCTCTTTTTTCCATCTTGTGAATATTCGCATTGGTATTTCTATGCCACTTAGAAAACGAAAAATACCCATATATGCAAGTGCTGATTGGCTGACAAGCACTGATGACGTAGCTATGGATTCCCCCACGTACCCAGTATGGAGAAGCACCGCACTCAAACTATTGGTAGACCTCTGAGATACAAATTTTTTTTTATCATTTCAAGCATAAACATGATTATCGCAAGTAGCCATTTGGACTATGTCTTTTATTTAGTATCAAAATTTATTTGTATCTCACTTGAAATTTTCTTTTCACCCCTGTCAAGCCCTGGGGGAACAATTTATCACTTTATTGTATAGGCCTATATAATATATAATAATTTGGGAGTTGCAACAAGTTGTAATATTTGTCTGTATGAGCGTATAGTCGTAATGTATACACTAAAATCGTAACGGTTGGCATCTCTGGAACAGAGAGTATATGATAGATTTACATCACAGAAACACAGTAATCAGTATGACGAGAAAACCCACTTGTACAGAAAAATACATATATAAAAACGGCTGGTTTGGGTTGAGAAATTTTTTTTATGTAGAGGAGCGAACAATGTTTCGACCTTCTTCGGTCATCGTCAACCATCTAAGCAAGCATTCTTCATTCCAACACTTAGTCACACAACGCCTGTTATGTATAAAGCGTTTGAAATTCCATGTTGTTCTTTATGTTATTGTTTTGAAATTTAAACCAATAAAATATGTTGTTATTCATTTAAAATTACATTTAGAAATTTCTAGAATTAAGTAGATCGATCATTTGACTGTAAATGGAATGTATGGCGGCCTAGTGTCTAGACGTTGAGTCTCGTGCAAGAACGGACATGCGCGGATTGCTCTGGAGTTCTGTGGAAATTACGCGATTGTTCGAGAAAAGTAGGCCTACTAATATATAAACAGACGAAGATGCGAGAAAGTAGGAGTCAGTCATTCGCTTTTATTTCGATTCAAGAGATACTGTCTTTGTTCGAGAAATTTTCAACGTTTGCTGTGTGTTTATTCAACTTGAATTTGTGACTAGAGTTAGATCTACAGAAGCTGTGATTTATTTCGTCATTCTTTACGATTCATTTGAATTACTGGTTGTACTGAAAGTCAACACGTGTAGAACTGTTTAGGGGAGACCGGGAAAATTGGAAGGCGATAAGTTTAAGACGTTCATCGGAGGCATTGTGAAGGGAACTTCGTCAAATTTATTGAACTGTGAATTGTTTCTGAGCTTCTCCATTCAAACTTCGGAATTTCTTCGTGGGACCAAATTCACACCCTACACTAGAATTTTGGATTTTTGATCTGAACTTTTGGACTTTCATTCTAGGTCATTATATTGGACACAGGCCAGTACCATTTTGTATTGTAATTAATTTTGAAGGTTGAAACTGAATATCTGTCGTTGTTATCATATAATTTATGTTATATCTGTTGCATACATATTAGTTTACTGTAATAAATTATACAAGCTGTTATCTATGTCTTTCTGTTGCATTAAGTCTACATAAAACATACATAAAAAACGTAACAACCCCCTTCAAATATGTGGTCAGCTATCGGTCAGTTACCTCTTTCTTTGTGACACTGACGATGACTGAAGGTCTAAACGTTGTTCGCTCCTCTACATAAAACATTTTCTCAATCTAAATCAGCCGTCTTTACATATATAGGAACACAGTAAGCATATGATACATTTGCATCACAAGAACATAGTGAATATATGGTAGGTTCACATTACAAGAAAATACTCGGTAGTTACTTTGACTGATTCACAAATTTAGGACTAAATATTCGTACAAACTGAATAATAGAAACCGACTATAATCAGCGACCTTTAAAAACTGTGGTTAACGTTCTTTACAATAGTGGAGAATTTCATAAAAGGCTTATTATGGACAGCGTTCGGGGAAAAAAAGAGAACCTTCAAAGGTTAAATGGGCAGCAACTGCTGAGTGATACTTGTGAAGAAAGTCTTGGAGGATTGAAATACAAAAAAGTTGTCAGTTTTTAATTATGCACAAAGCTATACAATGGGCTATCTCTGCTCTGCCCACCATGGGTATCAAAACCAGGTTTCTAGCATTGTCAATCCGCAGACAAACCGCTGTGCCACAGAGAGAAAGAAACAGAATTCCTAGGGGCTCATTTGTGTGTTCACCATAAACATTCCGTCTGAATCAGCTGTAGAAGAATATGAGAACAGCAACAGATTGTTTGTTTGTTTGTTTTGGAATTTCGCACAAAGCTACTCGAGGGCTATCTGTGCTAGCCGTCCCTAATTTTGCAGTGTAAGACTAGAGGGAAGGCAGCTAGTCATCACCACCCACCGCCAACTCTTGGGCTACTCTTTTACCAACGAATAGTGGGATTGACCGTCACATTATACACCCCCACGGCTGGGAGGGTGAGCATGTTTAGCGCGACGCGGGCGCGAACCCGCGACCCTCGGATTACGAGTGCACGCCTTAACGCGCTCGGCCATGCCAGGCCCGAACAGCAACAGAACTGAAGAAAAATTATGATGGATATAAAATACGAAGTTGTTCCTGAGCAAATAAACAACAACAATCAAAACATTCCCGGATTTATAAAGAATCGCATCATTTCATCTGCATAATGGGGCAGGGCAACAAACAAATCTAAAAAGTAGCACCTAATAAAAGTTCATACCAGTGCTGCGCAAACTTATTTATGGCGCCCACCCTTTCACAAACGTGCGTTTTCTTGCCCTCACCCACATAACACATTTGTGCTTATACTGTGCATACTGTTCTCTTATTAATTGTTATAACATTACATTAACGAGGTATGAACATTAACTCCCACCTCACACAAAACTTTCCAGATTTTTCAAAGTTACTCTTGACTTCAAAGTGACATCCCTAACAGGTTTCTTGCTTTTCTGACCACTCAATTTGGAAATATGACTTGATCTCAATAGTGAGTGGCGATATGACGCACAATCCACTTCTTAATGATGGAATTCACCATATTCAAAAGACTAATCAACAACTTTGAAGTTTTTTGTTACCTTCTCCCGATCTGTGTTTCTCTACTTCTTTATCCCCAACTTGTTTGGAAATTTCCTTGGTCTTTATGCTTGGTTTGTACAATTTGATTTGCGAATTGAACAGAAGGATTTACTCTAAAGTTAAACCACTTTGATCACACACAGACAGAGGCCATCATACCAGTTTTGTGATTTAAATTAATATTTTGCACCTAAACTCATCTTGAGTTGCCGTAATAGAGAAGCTGAATAACGATGCAGATGGGAATGTTATAAATGTATTTGGAAACTTCACTTATTTAATATCAGTTTTTTCAGCTTTCTCACTTTGAAGTAGATTGTCTAAAATATAAATGTAAAGTTCCAATCCAAAGTTTCATGATTGCAAGCTCAGACGACAACAAATTTGGAAACTTTGCAGAGGGATGAATACTTTTACAAGGCACTTTTTATTTGCTTCTATACTCATAGTTATGGACCCCTATGGGGTCTCTCAGTTTGTGAACCACAACTGTATACAATAAACAAAAGAAAAAAAATACCTCTTGTAGGTCAGCCACGAACAAGCATTCCAATAAAGCCAACTCTGTCTAACACCAAAATAACGTGTTGTTGATCAGGTCTTACGAATAACAAACGTTACTCGTTTGGTGTACGTGTAAACTCCATTTCAGAATCGAACTTTCAACTAAATAGTTTTTTTTCTAGATCTGCGCGCGATTAAGGGGGGAAGGGGGTTATGAATTAATAAACATATATTCAATACCAAATTTCCATAGCTTAATATTATTTTTCTTGTTCGCCGGGAAAAAGAAGTCTGACACGAGTAACCTATATATATGTATTCACTGCAAACTTTCCCATCAAGAAAAATAAACAACATACATCTACTTAAAAGTGGCAAGTTAACCTAAAGAGGTTTCTTACCTATAATTCCATAGATAACTTTTTGTGTTGACCTAATTAATATAAATCACGTTAACAGCAAATACACGAAACAATGCTCAGCAGAGCTAGTATTCTGTTTCTTTCCTTTAACTTGGGCAACGTGCTAAAAACCAGTCTAGTACTGTCGTGAGCAGGTTGGGGGGTCATACACAACATTTACTAAACGTTAATACAACCCATTGTGTTAGGTAATTTGTATTTGCTCCCTCTTCCACCATTCTTAATTATATCCATCATATTTACTTCCAAGTAGCTCATTTTGTATCTTTTAAGACGTTAATGTTTACTGAAGTGTAACTTCAGTTACAGGTTTCCAAGCCCGTTTCTCAGTGCGACGTTTTACGTAATCAAAACCCCAGGTGCGCAAACTTAGTGGCGCGCACCCACAAGAGAGTAGAAATAGATGTTAGGGGGCACTACTATGATTATAGAAGTATGCAAATTATGTTTGTAAAGTAAATATTTCACAATAAATAAGTTTTAAAACATTACTGTACAAATATTACTAATGTTAAGTAATATAAGAACAACAATTGATATGGGAAAATTAAATTACAGTAGGTTATACTGAGCGCAGGAGGGGTGCGACAAAGTGCATGTTTAGAAAGCGAGGGCGCAATAATAACAAGAAAATCCGCGCGACTCTGATCTAAACTGTTATTTAAAAAGTGTGTGTGCCCACTTATAACTTAGGAACAACTGAAACGATCACCAAACTTTTGTTGTACATTCACTACCTCCTCGGCGGTGATACAGATGTTCAGCGTTCAGATCTGACCATCACACGCGCACGTCACGTTCCAAAGGTTCCCTTGTTTTTCCGTGCATTGAACGTGTACGTAAAATAGCGTTAAGTTCCTTACTTAAAATTGACATATCAGAGGGAAGGCAGCTAGTCAATATCACCAACCGCCAACCCTCGGATTACTCTAATCGAATAATGGGATTGATGGTAACTTAACAACACCCCCACGACTGAAAGGGCGGACATAGTCCGGGATGGGATCCTACTCGAGAATGGAAGTCAATAATTCTAACCACTAGTGTGTATGTGAAATCAATTTAGTTTGACTACTTACCAACGATTCGTGGCAAAAACATTGTGGCTTAATATAGTGTTTGTGAAAACTACAGCTAAACATGAAAATGCTTTGCCAAGCATTTAGATTCCTCGAAATGAAGGAAAATTCATTTAACATCCACTACACGAATCAGGGGAAGATTTTTGGTGAATTAATTCACAAAGTTTTCTGGAACTTTCTCGTGTTTCTTTTCCTCTCCTGACCTGAGATCCTTGCGATATGATATGTTGAATCTAAACTACTGAATTCACACTCGTTTCTAAGCTATGATGGAGTAAAATCCCACATCAAACATGGTCGTACATGCTGTGCAACACGAGATACGCTTCTTGACTATTGCCTTTATCTCTCGGAATTTGCGACTGATGTAAATGGAGACGACAGAGTAAAGGCTTCTTTCTCACTGTAGTGTGGGTGACTAAATTCAGTACTTATGTGAATACTAACATCAACTATTCTGTACAAGCAGAAAAACATTCTGACCAAACTTCGTGATCAAACGCTATTAAGAATTTTTTTTGCCAGATAAATCGTTGTTTTTTATCTTTCTTTTTTCTTTTTAATTTGAACACCCAAAACCATGACACCACCAATAACCCACCGAATTCAATCTCATTGGTTTTAAGACTGGATGTTAAAGAGTTTCTTCTCTGTTGTGACTCTTTCCTTAAATGACACCAGGGGCGTAGATCCTAAAGGAGATGGGGGTATACAACCCCCTTCATTTTAGATGGGGTATGTGGTGCATACAATCATCTCCCCTATAGTTCGGTCTGCTGAACTGTTTTATTGTATCACAGGCCTACAAATTGTGTGTTTGTTCTTGTGAATCTCGTGTTCTTACTAATCGGATTACGTAATTTGGCCTAGATGTAGGTTTTTTCAGTAGCCGAAATGTACATCTTTAATATAGGCGTGCTTCTAAGCTTTTCGATCTAAGCGATAGTTCGTAAGTCAGTAGGCCTAAATATACATGCAAGTATCGTGGCAACAAGATTACACTGTGACTGCATGTTTACAGCTTTCAGGTTCATGCAATCAGAGATTACCAATTTGCAAATTGAACAGTCCACATAAGTGGTTGCAAAAATCATCCCCCCCATTAGGTGTAAAAAACAACTACGCCCCTGAATAACACTAACATTAAATGTTTAAAATTTGTGATTCAAATTTATATTAACTGAAATATATGAATTGACTTGAAAATAGGTCATTTTTCTTCGTTGAAACTGTGGAAGGCACATCTTTTGGAACCTGCCTAAAGGCGGTGACAAAGTACGAGACTCGTGAAATAAACGAACGAAAGACGTTTAGACGTTTCGTCTGTTCATATTCGAAGTCTCTTGATATCCGTTCTTGAAGGATCCATCAAACAGTCAGCAAGACTTTTCTCTTTCATCGTCTAACAAATAACAAACAGCTGTCAGTAAGAGATCAAGAATGACTTTTAAAATCATGAAACACGGAAAAGTGCTTTGATTTGTAATCTTTTGGTAACATTTATATAACTTACCTGTAAATGTGGTTCCACTTTCTGACCAAGCTTCTTAAGTCTGAATAACTTGATAAGTTCAACTGTTAATTTTTTTCTCTGTCACAATTTGTTTTACTCTTTCTTCAGATTCTTCAGTTATGTCTAAAATACACTTTGTTTTGGCCACAATAAATATACAATGTACAGTAATGTGTACTACGTCTTTAATGCAAAGTTATGCCCATAACGAGCAATAATAATTTACATGTTTGTTTGCTGTTTAGAAGAAGGCTGCACACAAAAACATGTTCGCGCTATATTTTTTACAGGAATAGTACCCTGAATTTTGGTATTAAAACTTCTAAAGCTTACCATTAAGCCGAGGAAAGTTTAAGAGTAATTTTCCCAGTCAGCTAATATTAAACCAGTTAAGTTAGCGTGTAACCAACTTAATGGAATTAACAATAATTTATTATCCTTCTCATTCGTAGACTAGGTAGCAAGTTCAAGCATGGTACTAGGCAGTAGAAACAATACAATTTTATTGAATTGTTTTAATATAACAATGAATATGACCTTCCATTATATCTAAAGAAAATTATGTTGTATAAGGTTTAACAGTTTCAAACCAGCCTTCATTCAATTAACCCTCATTTCATTCACCCTTTAATTTATCCACGCCCTACGTTCTGTTTTAGCTTATTGGAGATACAGTTGGCATAATGAAACTTCAGAAGGGAGGACTGTTAAAACAGTTAACTAAAAAGTTTTATTAGCCATCACTTCTTTTCACTGTGATATTTATAAAGAAACATGTTTTTAATCGTAAAAAGGAACAAAATTACATTTCAACTCGTGCAAAGGTCACTCAACTACAAATACAAGGTACATTCAGAAGAACTAACTCGAGATTTCGAGCAAGCTCTGTACTTTACCAGAAATACTATTCATATATACTGCAAACAATTATTTTAAAACAGATGATGTCGGGCGTAACCCTATTAGTTGCAGAGCTCAAGAATCCAGCTGCTTTGGAAGGCGTTACAATTATGGAAGTAGGCGGTACATGCTGTCCCCCCATCTAATATAATCAGTAATTCTGGATTAGAGCCAGCTGTGCTTAAAATTGAGAAGGTCCCTGACTTGGCTTTTGCTCATTTGTCGCATAACGTGTGTTCAGGTTTAAAGTACTAATATTTCAAAGCTACTACATCTGACCAATGACAGTGCTGAATTCATAAGTGATGGTTCGCTCGATTTTTCTTACCCCCACCGACAGTTGTTGTTGTTTTGAATTAAGCACAAAGCTACACAATGGGCTATCTGTGCTCTGCCCACCACGGGTATCGAAACCCGGATTTTAGCGTGTAACTCAGCAGACATACCGCTGAGCCACTGCCCCCCCGACAGAACAGCAAATCATCAAACTGGTTATGTAATATGATTTCAGTCTTTACTAATTAATTAGAGAGTCAGAAGTACCATGGTTTGAAGTATATTACTCACTGTAAAGTGACAGTATATGACAGGTCGAGAGGTTTCCAGCAGATGAACATATTTTATATAAAGTGTTCCACATTAAAGACACGATTGCAATTTCATCAATCCTCATTTCAATGCTTATGAATATTATACAGATAATATCTGAAGTATTGGAGCAACACGGGATCAGCGATCCCTTCCAACCCCGCAGGACTACACACCATTGACATCAACCTTACAACTAAAAAGGGGTGGAATTACCTAAAACTGGTACAACCGAATTGCAGCTGGTGAATCAAACGATAGATGGAGCTTCATATTTGTTCTTAATAAAACAAAATTTATGATCAAGTCTGACAGACAAATGTCAATTGCTTTACAATCCGAATGTCAACACTTAAGAGTTTCGGCTACAGGTATAAGTATGTCACAAACGCCAGGTTTCTTCTATGGCATTTTGATATCTCATCAACGCGCTGTAACTTAACAGCTCGCCTACGTGTACACGTAATTATTGAACTAATTTACTAACGTTTAGTCCCACAAAATAATCCTAGCGGAGATTTATCCAACTAGCCAGTCAGCAGATGGTTTGTTTCGTCACAGATTGACACATAATATCGTAGCTCTGTCTGAATGCTTCAGTAAGAGACTATTCCTTTGATATAGGTCACATTATATACACAAATGTAATTCTGTCTGACTGGTAGAAAGATATAGTTTTTCTTCATTGGACTACGTAAACCGCATTTTATGAAAACATTCAGGGTACAATTGAAACGTTACGACATAGTATAAGACTAAAAGGACAATAAACAAGATACATTTCCAAGCCAAGTAATTAAGGTTTCCTCTAAAAATTTAATATTAACGTTTTATATATTTGATATTTATGTCATTTTGATTAAGAGATCCAATTATTTGCTCAATTTAGGAAGTTTTACTCTTTTTAAACACGTTTGTTAGTATAGTGTCTCTTTAATGGTTTATTGAGGTTTAGTAACCAGCAAGCTGACCATGGATTTCACTTTCCTAATCGGCGGGGTCGAGCAGATAAACATGGGTCAGACAAATTTCAAGTTCTAGTTGAATTATTGAATCTTCCAGTCAGAGCTAAATAAAGCGGTCAAGTTAGACATGGAGAGGAGTATGGTCAGACAGACCGAAAGTTGTGTTGATCAAACCTAGCAAGATGCAAGAAACTGCGTTTACGTCGCCATAGTGTATAAATACATACATACATACATTGCTTCACGTGAGCCACTATTTTCTTTGGTAGTTGTGAATTGCGGTGGTTGCTAAATTGTTTTCAACTGTATCTAAACTCGTGCCTTAAATCTCCTATGATGCAATTATTCGTAGGGCAGGGACCAACCAGGATAAGCTAGTCCCCAAAACATGTCGTTACTCCCAAGCTGATGCCGTCCATTAAAGTAATTTTAGATGTAGCCTTATTATAAGTATCACTGCCACCTTTAACCCACAGTTAAGACACTCTGGTGCCGAAACTGATTATTCGTTTCTTGTTTATTTTTATGTGGGACTCAAGCGAATTATAAACAGTACAACATTTATGGTGTGAACGCCTTCTCCAAGCTAGCAAGTTATTATAATCAATTATACTTGTCATTAGACATTAATAGTAGCCTAACTGTTTTTAACACTACACGAGGATTTAACATTATTTCAACCACACTTTATCCTTTGGAAACGACACGTTTTGCTCAGTACAGAGCTCAACAGTTCAGCTGGGACACCACAGAAAGCACATTTGTGACAGAAAAACTATTTGTTACAACAGCAATTGTAACGGTGAACGCTTTTTCTGGATTGGCGAAGATTATTAATTATACAAAACATTAGTAGTAATGTGTTATATTCTTGAAGATATATACATTTATTGTTTTGTATTCTCACTAATGAGCTGATTTTGAGGGTATTTTAAAAATTAGTGCGGTCATTAAAGGGATTCTTGGCTGTATTTATTCCATTTCCATCATCTTAAGTTATTGAAGGCTCCACGTAAGACTTTCTAAGGAAATAAGGTAATCAGTGATTAAGGCTTAATAGTGTCAGCGACTTAAGTTTGACATCACTTCACGATATCCTTAAAATATATATTAGAGAGAGAGAGAGAGAGAGATAATTTTTAAGGTATGTTGTTCTTCTAATGGTAATGGAAACTTTCTATAGATTTGAACTTAGTTTGCTTGAATCCACCAACATAATTGTTGTTCGTTTTGTAAAAGCGTTGTACTATCAATCAAGTTGCAGATGGTCATTTCAGTACGTAAATCTGGGCAGTTTAATATATAAAAGCGATTACTTATCATTAGCAACTACATTTAGTAGTGTCACATCAACCAATTCAAATTATGAATAATAAAAATTAGTGCTTCCAATTATTACTTTTTCGATTACTCAAATAATCAATAACTGGAACTTGCGATTAAATCTAATTTTAATAAAATAAACTAATTGAAATTCGAATTTTTGATCATTCCATCTTTCCTAGAAGTCGAAATACTGTTATTATGTTTGTTTATTATTACACAATGAAAGTGGGGGCGCTCAAGTCCGATACCTATTGTCAAGAAACACGTTAAGATCGTGCCTTTCCTACGTCAGATATAATGAGGCTGTCTGCTCCTGGCACTAATTTTGAGCTGCTAAATAGAAGGAAGGCAACTGTCTGGCAGCACCCGCCTCGTTTATTTTGTTGTTGTTTTTACACCTCTTATGGTCTGAAGAACGCTGTATTAATCGATTACCATCACAAAATTTTCTGAACTATATTATATACCAAATTCATTGCTGAACCATGGCACTTCTTCTCACAGGATATTTAATAACATATGAATAAAAGAAAAAACAACAAGATCTATATTCCAATTAATTCCCTTTTATTACCACTGAATTATGAACTGTACACAGAACACAAGTGGTATCATTACGTTCTTTTGTTTAGCGCTTTGTACTAAATATTGTAAAGAATAAAAACATAAGAGGACGTCCCTCGCTGGTACAGCGGTAAGTCTACGGATTTACAGCACCAAATTCAGGGGTTCGATTCCCCTCGATGAACTCAGCAGCAAAAAGCGATGTAGCTTTGCTATAAGAAAACACACATACATATAAAATGACTCAACAAAATGCTCTAATGATAATCCTATCTATATCGAATGATAAAGTTAGTAATGGGTACGTTAGTAAATTTTCTGTTATTCGTTTCCCTTTTTCGAGTTTTTCTCCATACAAATTTTCTCTCACCAAGTACTGTGTTTTGTTAGACCAGTTTCCTTGTCTTGAACTTTGCTCACCTTGTGATTCAGATGTATCACAATACAGTAAAATTTGAAAAAATATTAAAGTAAAAAAACAAACAAACGTGATATTCCTAATGGTCAAACGGTAGAAGGTTTCTCACGATTAACACGGCACGGTATCATGTCTTGTGATCACTGTAAACATATCCGAAGTATGTTAGTAGATAAAACGGTAAGACATAAAGTCCTGGTATAAATGCAAACGTACTTAAAAGTTTCAGTGTAACTGGAGGTATACAAGTGCCAAAAAGTTACCAAAATATGTGGGTTTAATACCTCTTCCACTGTTTCTCACTTACTCCAAGTACGAATAACCACAGCAGATGCTGAAAAACTACTAATTATTTATGGTGAGCTGGTGGTACAATACTACCCCTCCACACAAACACTCTTCCTTTAATAAGTTCTCTTAACTTTTTAAAAGTCTATAATTATGAGAAGTTACTGTTAAAAAGAAAGCAATCAACAGGAGAAACTTAAATTTTAAAATATTATCCTACTGCATAATCCTGTGTTTGAATAATTTAATAACTATGGACATTCGCTTGTAAGTTCCTCCAGCCGTTTCATTGTGCTTAGACACCAGAGATAGTGGACAGGGACGTTCCAAATTTGTCTAATCAAAATTTAAAGTTGAACTTACGTTTTATAGTGGCGCCATCTAGTAGTCACTATATTGATAGAAATCGCTTACAAAGCTAAACGAAATTGAATACATGAACGTTTTCGCGCAAATGATAATCGACACGAGACTGAAAAAAAATGATATATTTCATAACTTGTACTTTTGCGATTAAAATTCAGGAATTACGGAATTATTCGATTACTTTTTTCGTGTGGGTCTAGTATGTTTATAGTACGGATGTGATGTACATTACTTTCAATATTCATACTTGTTTTTAAACATGAATGACTAACCTTAGAAAACAAGATACGCGGCAAAAGTATTCTTCTGAATTACTAGATACACACGACAAATAGCTAGTTTCTTGAGTGCGAGTACAATCTCATACACGACAATTTAGTTCAACTGTACATCTCATTCAATATGTACCAGTAGATTTATCATTCGCCACATAAAACCTTGTTCACAATTATACATTTTAAAGGTAAAATATACATTAAAAAGAAATAAAGTGAACTGGTAAACAAATACATTGTGTGGGGGGAGAATTAACAATTCAAACAATATTTCAATATACTATATTGATCACTGATTATCACTGAATATCAATATACTGAATTGCAATTTCTTTAATAAACAAAGAATACGACTATGTGACCAACTTCTTGTCAATTCTTAATTCTCCTACAATTTTTAATACCACGATACATCTCAGAATATGTCAAACAAAATACTGTGCCCGAGATTAATTCACACGATTATTCAAAATCTTGCCAAGTTAAAAAATTAATAATTATTAGTATGTTAAAGAAATTATCGTAATAACAAGTGAAACGTATTTCAGTTAACGTTTGTTTCAGATAAACAAGGATTATCTGTACTCAAAATTATCGCGACTTGTTCTAATTCACTCGTTGCTGTACTCCAAAGTATTTTGACTTACTCTGATTCGCTCATAGGGTTAATCAAAAGTATTTCGATTTTATTTTAACTCATTGCTGTACTCAAAATTACCACATTTATAAACAGTTGTACATATGAATAGTTCGATGAAACTTCAGTTTAACAGATAGACAACAGCCCAATGACACAGTGAAAACATTATTAATTTGTACTTTACAAATCTGAATGAAACAAAGAAATCAAAATTGTATTTTTCTTACTTACTTACTTACACACACACACATTATGTCCTCTCAGCTTTAAGATATAGTTATTAGCATTATCTCGTATCATATAACTTTGAATCGAATTTGACACAAGTTTAGATGACACCGCATGGAATAATATAAAGGTATGACAGCCCGTTCCTAAGTAGGACTATACGCTGTAATAAGCTGGAGACAGTAAACGAATATTTAACATTGTACATAAAACAGTAGCTGAACTTTATGAAACCCATATGTGCCTGAAGGCGGTAATAAATAATAATGAATAAAAATTAACCAAGAAGCACAAAAAAATGTCTCATATAAACCTATATCAGTTAGTATTCACAAAACCTGCAACTAGAAAGTAAAAATCTCGCTCTCCTAAATTCTAATTTCCTTATGTGAGACCTGCGAATTGGAGATTAAAACTGACAGACGGTGTATCACCGCCGCAAGGAGGGTCCTACTCCTTCAGCAACCTCCCAAACCACTTAGGATAAATTTTATAATCCCACGTTGTAGCTTGTACCATAAGATCCTTTTTTAAAATATACAACGTAATTTGTTTCATTAATGTGTTTTGTTTATGGCTTAAAAAATTATGGTTATAATACACACACACAAATAGATATCACCAAATCCTCTTGCAAAAATAGTCACAAAAAAGAAGCAACTACTATTACTCTTGATCTATTCTGCAACTTAGAAATTCATATGAGCTTTATGATGAACAATAAATAAAAAGTAAATAAACACTTATACCAAACAATATTCTACTTGGAGTAAAGATACTCATGGTGTAAATTACGTTAGTACCTATACAGGGAACAATATAAAACTAACAAACATTCTTACAGGATCCAACATGTGGTATTGGAATTTTTCAACTTGAAGGGCACATTATGTGCATGCAAGATAAATGGCTAAATCAAAAGACCTCTATGATTCAAGTTCTAATTTTAAACTTATTGACCAGTGTGACGGGGTTTCGAATCCGCGACCCTAAGATTACAAGTGGAGCGCTCTAACCACCTGGCCATGACGTACTCAGGAAGGTTTGTGAGCGCAACACCGCCAACTCTTAGAATACTCTTTTACCAATGACACTATGGTTTGACCGTCATATAAAGAGTGAAAAAGAGAGCAAGTTTAGTAGGACGGGGATTTGAAGGCGCGATCCTAACCACCTGATCATGCAGAGCCTTCACAAGACTGAATGATTATGATTACATAATCTCATTTGTTTGGTAGCAGCCGTCATACCAAAGGACTAAGATGTCAGAGTGAAGGCAAACTTTTGGAACAAGCGTGTAACACTTAAAAGGAAGTTCTACAGTATGCATCTGAGGAACGCGAGGACACCATTGTCACGTAAAATTTGTGCTTGCCAAACACAAACTCGACGAGTGAAGTTTCCTTATAATTTAAAGGTGTTTGTGAGCGACGGGGGGAAGTAAATTTATTTCAAAACTTACGCGTGTCTGTGATGGATGACCTAAAGTGTATAATGAAAGTGTGTTAAATTCATGAGGTTGCAGGGTTCATTTGCCTCATTTTTTATCCTCGGTCTAAAAATAAGTTTCTTCATGCTTAAGCGTTGACCTCCGCAACTAAGTTGGAAATGTATTCCAAATTCTTTTTTGGCTGTTACTCCAGATAGCTTTTTCAGTTGAGATCAACGCATAATAGGACAGGTAATCTCTTCTAGCGCTATCGGTATACATACAGCTGTCAATAGTAAACGGAAAAAAACTGGTTTATTAACTATATACAGTGTGAACTTTAAGATAAATTCTTTGGCCATGACGAATACCTTCGCAATTTTCATGGTTTTAAAACCAAACTTTTGGGGACTTAGATACATGAAATTGTAATATACAGCGATGCCACTAGGGATTTAGATATACAATTGTAATATATAGTGATTCTACCAGAGGTTTATGTGCATAATACTGCAATACATGTTTGTACTGCCAGTGGTTTGTGTGTGTAATACTGTAATACATGTTTGTACTGCCAAAGGTTTGTGTATAATACTGTAATAGATACTGATACTACCAGAGGTTTAGATATATAATATTGTAATATATGGTAGTACAACTGTGAAGAGTTGTTCTTAAATTAGCTCCTACCCTCAACGCGTTTTTCTGTTTTTAATCATACAGCGACTGTGTAAAGCCTGTAAAGTGCACAGATCGGTCCGTTGTACAAGCCATGCGAATATCTCCCACAGCTAAATCTATCTACAATACAGAGAAGAGGAGTTTCTCCCACAGCTAAATCTATCTACAATACAGAGAAGAGGAGTTTCTCCCACAGCTAAATCTATTTACAATACAGAGAAGAGGAGTTTCTCCCACAGCTAAATCTATCTACAGTACAGAGAAGAGGAGTTTCTCCCACAGTTAAATCTATCTACAGTATAGACAAGACGAGTTTCTCCTGTAACTGATTACAGTACAGATTAGGTGAATTTCTCACACAATTAGGTGTGTATAAGTGTGTGTGTGTGTGTGTGTGTGTGTGTATTCCTAGAATTAGACTGAGTACATCGTACAAAACGAGTTTCTCGACATTTAATTTAGTTTACAGTATAAATCAGGCGAGTTTTTCTTACAACTAGTATGTAACACACGACTGTATAGCGTACAAAAACGTCAGAATGTGTACAACTGCAGCTATTATTTTGTTATTTCTCTTTGTTAGAACCATTGCATGATGTAATCAATGGATTGGAATTGAAATTCACACACACAGTGGAAGTTAACCCACGCTGTTTATAAGAAAACCATCGACTTTCCTAGATATTTGTGAATTGTAATTTTAAGCGCATATTGACATAACTTTCTTCTAAAACTGGCTTAATTTAGTATGAACGTTGAAAACGTGATTAATGATCAAAATTATATATTTTACGATAGCTCCAAAAAACTAATAAAATATTTATTTAATAAATCTATTAATTTCAATTTCAACTAATGGAATAAATCTTTCAAACAACAAAAATGTTAAATTGTAGTCACGTTTTCACATCATTATATTTTATCAAAAACGCCTAAGATGTGAAAAAATACATTGTGGCCAAAAAACAGTTGACTTTCGACTCCATTTATTGGCGGCCAAACTGGTAGCTACACTTACACCATGGATAATAATTTAAAGCAACTATTCATTTATTAGTTAACCAGGCCAAATACTTTGTTATACCCACCATCTTTCCCCAAGTGGAAGAAAAATATGCGGCTGGCTAATTGATTAATGAATATTAGCTGTAAAAGTGTTATCAATGCTATAACTGTAGTTACCAGTTTGGCTGTCAATTTTTAGTTCATTCCTTTAAGCTGCACAATCAATGCTTTTTTGATTGCACCTCTTACAAGCTGAAGCATTTTGTATTAGATGTCATGTCATGTTGTCAATACGTATGAACAAAACATACCAGTAAGAAAGTAACTCTCGATAGCAACCCACATTAGCTTCAGGATCACAACCCTATACTTTACAGATCCAACCAGATTATTTAAAATATATGTTAATAGTTCTTCTCTCTTAAACAGTGTTAGTAGTTTCCTTTCTAATAACGCCACTGAATTTAGATGGACAGTTTGTTGTCATTTCCCTATACGATCGGTACAGCTGTAACAAGTATAATTGTTTACGGTAATTGCTTAAAATAATATACTGTGATGCTGAACACTTTTCAATTGGGATAATTTCCAAAAATTTAGTAAATATGTGCTGAAAAGTTGGCAATTAATAATTAATAATATCCATCCGTAATTTTAATAATTTGAGTTAAAAGTTGCTATTATAGTTTGTCTGACCTAACTAATACTTGTGTATCTGCAAGTCTTTCTCCTTACAGTTTTACAACTATAAATCATACTTATTTAATCTGAATGATAAAAAACTAAAAACTACACACTTTTACTCTTATGTGAAGTTTTAGTAACAATGTGGCTTTTTGCGAAGACGTGAGCAAACATTTTCGTAAAATTTGAGACGTTTTTGTTAAATTACTTTGCATATGTGGCTTATACTTACACCGAATGACTTAATTATGGGTCAAAAAGATCCATCAGTGAACAAAATTTGAAGAAAAAAAATCAATCAACGAATGTTTTTCTATCAAATAAATTTTCTGCACTTTTGTTAAAAAAAAGGAACAAACTCAATAAAAATGAGAAATTTTATGTCTTAGGTATTTCGTAATGGATTGATGGATTACCTTGAACTTCGGTATGTGAAGTAAGAGTCCAGTAGAGCACATCCACTGAAAATATTTATTAGTTTAGGTTACCACAGTCCAAGATACAGAAAGTGGGAAATCATTAAACTACAACTACTGTTTATAAGTGTTCTGAAGCAGGTTATTTTGGTCACGACACACTATCGTGCGTCTCGATTTTTAGAATCATTATTCACTCTGCAGTTTCAGAGTTTGGTATATTTAGAGTATAAATAACAAAACCTTAAGAACAGAGATATTTTTATATAATATAAGTACATTCACATAAACACATTTCATAAACTAATTCATTAAAAAGTAGAATTCATTCTCCCAGAGTAAAAAGTTAACCAGCAGCAGTACCTGACACCTTATTACTGACAAAATACAGTCAGTAATAAATGGACTAACAGTTAGCAGAGGTTCATAACGTAAATTTTGGCAAGTAAACTTACGAGTATCGCGTTAGATGTCTAAGCATTCCTGCTTAATATTTAGGTCATCACATAACATTGGTGAAATACATTTAATACAGTGCTCAAAATGTCAAAGTTTATATTCGTATCAAAGAAATAAAAGTTCAATATATATATATATATAAATGTATAATATTCTTTGTTATAATCTGTTTTCGTCTGTCCTGAAAAATGTGAGCGTAACCTACTAAGCGTACATGCGCGCGCACTTCATTTCACGTGAAGAAAATGCGGGTTTAAGTGTACAGTTTGTACAATAATGTATTACAATTTTTAACAAGGTCTAAAATACCACACAAAATATTTCCAACTCGGAGATTTTATTGATTTGAAACCACATAAAACTCCGATCCTAAACTCGTGAAATCTGAAATCAGTTGTACATCTCTGATTCTCAACTCTCATAACATGAAGTCAACTGCACCTCTGATCAGGAACCAACATCTTATAAAACAGCTGTTTCTTTGATCTTGAATTTACAACTCCTAAAACAAAATACAAGAAAAATGGCAATAAAATCCCTTAAAGAGCTATTCGAAAAAAATGACCTTTATACGCAAGCATTCTCACGATAGCATAATATATATACACAGACACTAATGAATACAAGTTGTAGTTGAAGTTCGTCATTTCTATTGTGGCATACAATACAGACACTGGCCAATTCAAGTTTTGATGGAAATGTTCCATTTCTATTGTGGCATACAATACAGACACTGGCCAATTCAAGTTTTGATGGAAATGTTCCATTTCTATTGTGGCATACAATATAGACACTGGCGAATTCAATTTTTGATGGAAGTGTTCCATTTCTATGGTAACATACAATACACGAATATTGGTGAATTTAAATTGTGGTGAGTGTTTCATTTCTATAGTGGCATATTAAAGAAAAACATTCTTCAACATACGCCCAGAATATCTCATTATCACCGTCTAATAAAAAACAATCCAGGTTTTATTTCCTGATCCCAGTTTTTAAAATAACACCTTTTCGGTCGTTTATTGACTTCGCAATTCTCTGCTACGTATAAACTGTTTAACATACATCAATGCATCATCAAGATAAAACATTGTGTTTTCGTTATTAGTGTGTGTGCTACCAGCTGAAAATATGAGAGAATTAATCACAAAAGCGTAAAAGATAAATGTAGATAGTGGAATAGTGAAACTAAATCTTAATTACTTAATAAAAAAAAAAAATCACATTACGTCTCCTTTTCTCATTAACTGACAAAAAAAAGGCACAAAACCAGCCAAATTGAAAATATCCCTATAGGAAGCAAGCACGTGTGCATGTGCATCTTAAATAACATTAATATTCAGTGAGGTGGAAACGTTCTGAAAAGGGACTGCTAATTGTACGTGTTTTACGAAGAGAAAAAGAAAAGAAAAAACATACGTTATAAAACTAAGCCAAGCTAATTGTGTGAAACCTACATAATTGAATTCCACTCATGTGGTCATTATGTACGAGTATTATAAAGATAATTTATACGCCTTTATAGCAAGACATACACAAACAGTCGGGTTTTAGGGCCCTCCAACTGTCTGGATTCTTAGCTCAACTTCGCATAATCTCACTTATCCAATGAGAAAGATTTTATAAGTTGAGGTTAATGTAGTTATTACGATATTCTATTTAATGGCGACATATTACTGCAACTATTCTTTTTTCCCCTACCTTTTCTTTATTCTGTTTCAAAATACGTCAAAAGACGATATTATAATTATGTAACACTTACGAAACAAACACTATCAGCAACAGTCTGAGCTTGGGGAATTAGTCTGCGACAATGTACAAACACGGTATATGAAAACCTGAAGCGTGCAAGAGAAATTTCGAAGCGTCAAAGCAGCGTATTTAACATCCGGTTGAAACTATCTTCCGTTAGTCGGTAATATCATGTCAAAGCTTCAAGGCTATATAAACAAGTGCACGCTCTAGGCTTCCTTCTTTCACGACTGTTGAACACAGTTAATAGTTCATTATTTGCTTATACAAAAATTCAAAAGATCTCAGTTTAGTACTAAAATTTGAAAGCATAAAGATGTTGTTCCAGTATCCTTACATTATCGATAAGGTATATATAACCTGATATTTCGAACACGCTAGAGAAAACCGACCTTTTTCTTTCCTGGCAATAAAGCTCCGTTTCGTTCTTCAACACAGCCCTAAACTGAAAGATGGTACATACGATCTACTTCTAAACTTTAAATCATAATGTTTAAAACTGTAATGTTTGAGGAAATAAAACTATTTAGGAAAAAGCTTTGATTTTTTTTTCATACTTTGAGTTAGTTAAAGTAAGCAACGACAACTTTAAAGCATGATACTTTATCATTATAAAAGTTATCAGCCGCTAAACCTGTTTGTTTTGTTTATGTTCATCTATAGACTGTACAGAACATAACACGATCAAGCGCCACATACATTAATTGTAAAATGTTACAAGTCTGCTGTTCTATTCTCTCTTAAAAGTTGTCCATTCCCATAAAAAGCAGCTCATTGTATGTATACTTGAAATATTCCAGAAAGTTGAAACTCTGCAGACAACATAAAGCTGCCAGCATTCACATAATGTAGTCGTTTCCAAATTAAAATAATTTTCGTTTCATGAGAAATGAAACTCCGATCAAAACAATTGAAAGATAGAAACATATACTGTAGGAATAAATACAGACTATAAAGTGTTAGAAAATGTTTTCTTGTAGTATATTCTAAAATGAGGAGTAAGGTCCGAAAATGAAATATTTACTGAAAATTTATTAATTAAAAATATTTTTAATAAAGAAAATGTTTACGATATTTTTTAAGGAATTTAACGTCGATTTCATCTAGTTTATTTATACAAAGAGCACAACAAGTCATTATTGTAACTCGCATATCTTGAGCTGAAATGAGAACTTTTTCCTCTTTAATACCGCGTTTTTCATTTTCATTATCATCACTTCCCTCTCCTCTACTTTATTTTCCGAGTATTACGTTGTCTTGTTAAGAAAAACAAAATCAGACAATTTTCAATTGGTTAAATTTATAATTCATCTTTCTGGTTCACTGAAATATTAGCATTTAATGTAATATACTATGGTGATAAGCCTTCTGAGAGGGCTTAGTACGTTATATTAAAACATTAATGGATAATCCAAGTTAGCAAGTCATGTTGCAACCACATCCGATATGAAGTTTCAGGAGAACGGGATGTATCAGAACTTTTTTTGTTTGTTTGTTTGTTTTGAAATTTCGCACAAAGCTACTCGAGGGCTATCTGTGCTAGCCGTCCCTAATTTTGCAGTGTAAGACTAGAGGGAAGGCAGCTAGTCATCACCACCCACCGCCAACTCTTGGGCTACTCTTTTACAAACGAATAGTGGGATTGACCGTCACATTATACACCCCCACGGCTGGGAGGGCGAGCATGTTCAGGCCGCAAATGTATCAGAACTACAATTTACAATTTCACAAAAACGTTTTTATAGAGTAAGATGTCACTGAAAAAGTGATAATTTTTAGAAGGTTCATATGAAAGTTTTTGTTTTTTTACGACGCTTGAGATTCATACAGCCTGATTATATGATCAGTTCAGATCGGGAACTTAGTTCAACTTGGGATGCAAAGACCATCCAGAAAGACAGCTATACTTCCAACTACTTATAAACAGCCATAGTAAGCGGTGTATTTTAACGGGTGAGAATCTGCCAAGTTCAGTAGCAAAAGCTTGGGCCAACTCTTGGGCTACTCTTTTACCGACCACTAGTGGGATTTACCGTGACATTATAACGCCCTCACGGCTGAAAGGGCGAGCATGTTTGGCGCGACGGGGATGCGAACCCGCGCCCCTCGGATTACGAGTCGCTCGCACGCCTTAACACGCTAGGCCATACTGGACCCCACTGTTCTTGTACAATAAATGGTGTAAGAAAAGCATGCAGAAAAGACTGGTGTGCTTTGGATACGACAACCTCAAGACGGAACATTTTGTGATGAAAACTAGACTGCAGAGATATTGTCAAGGTGAAAGATCGTCACATAGAATCTGATCGGACAAAGACACGTGGACTATAGTTAATCTATTTGATACGGATGAAGTTTAAGCTAAATATACACGTCTTTCTGTACACATCATATGTTTAACATGTTAGTAATTTGTATGTATGATGTTACAAAATCTCATCTATAGAATCTTAATAGTTTTAAGAATAACATCAATGTTACACACACCTGAGTAGATATTAATGCAACACGTAATTCTACTTGGTGTACAAATCTTCTACATTCTAACCTTTATACGTATGTTTTTAGTGCATTTACTATTGTAATGAAGAAATTACGAACAGACATTTCTTTAATGTCAAAAGGTTCTGAATATGAACTTGTATTCTTACCAACCGTTTTATCGTTTTTAGTATTATGTAACATGTAGTTTTTAGAATTATAAACATTATACGTCATTAAACAAAGTATGAAATTCATGGGTACAAGCTGAGCTAAACATGCTATTCACGGAATGTTTTATATTGTTTTTCTTAACGTGGTGTTATTATATTGTAACCTAAATATTAAAGCTGTTTCATATTTGGTATAATTTAATAAATTTTAAAGGTATTATTGGAATACTTTATTCACAGTTGTAAAAACTCTCAAATATTCATCATCTTAAGTAGGTTAAATCTACGTGAAATTCGTATCTTGAAAGATAAAGTATGGATAACGCGAATACCATATGTGAAGAATTTCATTAATAGCCCTCCTTACCAAGTGCTAAATGAAACTATCCAAATGATCTTAATACTAGCCTTATTTGCAGCTGCAAACAGCTTGCAAAATACTAGGTTAACAGTTTTAATGGGCTGTAAAATTTGCTTGTTTCACAACAGTGAGTATAATTACAAAACGTTTGAACTAAGAGAGACCAGGTGGAATCCAGCTGGTCAACAAAATCCACCGCAAATTCATGAGCTTCTCTTATCTGATCTAACAATTCGATGTGACTTCCACTCTTATATTTACATCTACGGCTCACAAATCCAGTACACGTATTAGCGACATCAAGTCATACACGTATTTAAAGTCCATTGGCATATTAACAACTCTGCCACATCCACGACAAGAGCTGTAAAATATTATAAATAATGGTCACTCCTAGAAGCTACAACCAGACTCGCATTTTTTAATACACCGAAGCCCTTTCTAATAGAATATCTTATACGAAATATGGTACTATAATCTCAAACTTTCCTTCAACGTTTTTTTTTTTTTTTTACAATAAATCCTGCCTGCAGCAAACTCACTAAGTGCAATTAACGTGTATGCAGTTGTAGCAGTAAAGTAAGGCTGACTGCAAAGAATAAAATATTAGTGGAGTGTAATATGAATCAGGATGATAACAGCTGTAGCTAGATGGCGTAAGCACCAAATAACCGAATGATTGACATTTAAAACGTCCAGTTTCGCGAGTTACAAATAACGTCACATCTCTAACGCATAATAATAAAGAAAACAGAAAAAGACAAGCTGCGATCATCACCAGTTGTTTGTTTACTTTCAGTGACCAAATGGTCGACATCATTTGAGCTCTCAATCATGGATGAACTGTTATTTACCTTTTCTTAATAATATACTCTCCCAGTGGATCAGAAATAGTTTTACGAACTTACAATGTTAACATTCAGGGTTCGATTCCCAGCAATGTTATAAAATAAGTAAAATGCAAAATGTGTTATTGTACACTAAGGGGAAAGGCTAGGACTAAACCATTCTTTCAAAGGGGCACCTGCCGAAGGCAGGCAGAAACTATCAAGATTTTAGGACAATTGTTAATATCAGAATAGTAACGAGTCTGTTCTGATGCAGTGAAAATGAAGACAAACTAAATTAGGAAAGACAAAAGATGAGCAAAATTATCATATAACTGAGCAGTTTACGCCATCTTCAAAATCTCGTGTTGCTCGACTCACTACAGTAACTTTATCCGTTTACAGTAAATCCTTAATTCGGACTAGAAAACTCGAGAAAATGTTATCATACTTAACTGTCAAGATCCGTACCAAATCTTTTGTTTTTCAATATGCCTACATCAATAATTACAAACTTCCACTAAAACCAAACGCAAAGAAATGTTTACAAGATATTGTGCTGAGACAAAAAAAATTAATATTTTCTTAATTGCCTGAACCGTGGAGATTAGTGAACATCCTGAAGAACTGATTTATTTACAAAAATAAAAATAAATCAAAGACCATGGTGAAATATAATGTTATTCTTCTACATCCAAATTTAGAATCGCTGGAATACACGTACCGAGTTTGTTTTCTAGCATGTTGATGTAATACGAAACCTCTTTGAGAACATTGATTGGTTCTCCTATTTCTATAGCAGCAAGAAATTATTAATAAAAAAGTTATTAGAATACTTTGCTATGAAATATCATTCATACCAAACAATGATTTGGTTCTTTTTAATTTCGCGCAAAGCTACATGAAGACTATCTGCGCTAGCCGTCCCCTAATTTAGCAGCATAAAACTGGAGGGAAGGTGGCTATTCATCACCACATACCGTAAACTCTTGGACTACTCTGACTAACGAAAACTGGAATTGACCGTCACATAATAACGCACCTACAGTTGAAAGGGCAAATATGTTTGGTGTAACAGGGACTCGAACCCGCTACCCTCAGATTATGAGTCGAGCACTCTACCCACCTGGCCATGCAGAGCCTCAAACAAAGAAAATGTGTTTCATACATTTGCAGTTCATGTTCCTCATTGGGGGTTTCAAATAAAAATGCGTAAACATAGCGTTTCAGATTTATCTTTCGTCTCTCGTCATCCAAAATATAATGGCGAGTTATGGTACTCTACGAAAAGCCTCCTGGAACATGACGCATATTGCCTCGTGAGTCACTTAGCGTGAAGAAATCTGGTTTCAATTCCAGCTTCCAAAAGATATCTGTAATTAAAATGAAGCTCCGAACATAACTTTATAATTTAAGTTAAATTTTATATTGAAGCTATACACTATACACTTACTTTATAAGCACAACTCTTATTTGTAAATCGACAAGTTGGATGAAATATACATTTGCTCATTTATTAAATCACTTCTTCGATTTATAAATTTCTTTGTACACGTAGTTTAATGGAACAAAGTGTACAAACTATCGTACTTCACAAATCGATATGTAGATTTAATGCATCAGCAAGTAAATTTCCATTCAACTTGTCAATTTACAAACTGTAACATTTCAGACAGACAATTCGACCTACAATTTTCTTCGGTAACTGAAATGAAAGGGCCACGAAGTATCTAGTGTATAAATTGCGCATACAATTAGCTTAAATCGCAAGCAATTTAACTTAAACTGCAAAGTTGGACTAAGCGCCCATTCTGAAACTCATAAATTGTTCTTAAATCAGGTTTGTCGACCAGCCAACTCTGTCGCGACACAATCAACACCAGCAACCGTAAACAATAACTACCAGATAATGTCACTCTCATGACGTCACATGCAACCTTGATGTTAGTGTTTTTACTATTTACTTCCGACAACACATTAAACAGTTGTTTAGAAAATGTTTTTTGGGTGAAAATTAAAAACAAAGAATACTAAAAATGCAGAGGGAACATGTATAATATCAATATATCATTACGCGATACCATTACAATTGTTATGCCAAAACACAGCGAAGCATTCAAAATCAATTAATCCAATATTTGATACGAAAAAAAAACATGTTAAAAATAAGTGTTTATTTATTGGGAATTCCATTCAGTTTGTCTAATAAACATTTTAAAATAGAGTGGTGTGAAAACTCCTTTTCAGTTCATCTCTCTTATAAAAAACAGCCTATAAGCCACTCGTTCAGTACAACAACATGAGTTGAAAAATGTAAAAGAAACAAAACTGAAATATTGTTTTTACAGATCTCTGCTTTGACACCATTATGAGAAACGAGAAAAAATGAAATATCTAATCAGTGTTATTCATATCAAATATTATACAAGCTAATTAGTTTCAATACTTCGGCGTTAAAACAATAATTGAAATGTTTTTATTGCGTATATTAAATACGCATATCAGACATCCTATTTCTTGTCGTCCAATTTAACTGACAAGATGTATTGTTGGACGAAAACTTTCATGAGCAGTAA
The DNA here is from genome assembly GCA_011833715.1 of Carcinoscorpius rotundicauda. NCBI lineage: Eukaryota > Metazoa > Arthropoda > Merostomata > Xiphosura > Limulidae > Carcinoscorpius > Carcinoscorpius rotundicauda. The sequence continues at coordinate 35,307,862 of CM022404.1, read as the reverse complement.
TTTGAGATGAATAGACCTGAAATGCTATTTTTAAACATACTGTAAAAAAAATGCATAATGCTTTATTTATTTCAAGTCAAAGTGGGAAATTTGCTGGGTCTACTGTTATAAATCGAACCAGGATTTTGAGACCGACTGCTTTCCCACTGGAGGATATGCATAATGAAAATAAGAAAACAAGCATCTGTGATTTTTATTCCAAATATGAAAATATATCGTTTGTCAAATAAAGTGATTAGTACGCAAACTCACAAAGTTGATATGGGAATGGAGTATCAAACTTTTCTTCCATACTGTAAGTTGACAATCAACTGTAGTCCATCAAAATAAGGTCTACAGAATATGTAATAACTACAACTGTGGCCTTATATCTCGTAATACTGATTGGTGTATAACATTCACGTCCCAATACCAAACCAGTCTTGCAAAGTAATGATGAACAAGAAACTACATGGATACCGACACGTAGAGTAAGCAACAGTGGTTGGTACACAACAGTTTCCATCCAATTATCGAACCGGACTTTTACAATGTAGCATCAGTTAGAAACAGGAATATCGACACGTAATATAAAAACCCACTCAGCAATGCATGTTCGTGTAGTAACATGCAATGTCGAATAGTGGCGAGAGAGAAATTAACGAAAAAAACGAAGGTTTATAACTCACAAGACAACATAAACGTTTGACAGAACCACAATAAAAAAGCCAATTCATAGTTTCTTGGGGATTTTAAACAATGGGAGAAAAACTACAAAAATGCTAAAAAAAAGTGCTTATTATTGATTCAAATCGATAACATTCATCTGTGTTGTCTACAATGTACTTATTTGGGTCACAGCAGTTGTAAAAAAAACACGAAACGTATATTTACCGCTTTACTCTGTATATCTTTTGTCAGAAGCCAAGCTAAAAAAACAAAGAAAGATTATTTAATGCTGTAGGGAAAAATAAAGTTATAAATTCCGTTCACTTACATATGCCAGAAAGACAGACAGACTGACCCACTAGTGACGTGAGATGTGATTAGTTAAGTTTTACCAAAGTAGAGATATACTAATGACGTGGTCAGTTTTCAATACAATAATTAAAAGCACGTTCCTGTTACGTGCCTTTCTAACAGGAGAGTCGTTATCAAAGATAACTTACGTTCAAAGACATTTTTCATTAGTCTGTGACAATAAGAATCAAAAACAAATACGTCTGCTCTTATAGGATAAACTGGGCCTGTCATCTGCAGATAACTGAATGAGGAATAAAATCTTTGGACACGCTTTCAAATTGCAACAGACGTCAGGCTATGTTCCAAATGACTGATTCATTCAACAATGGTCAGGATTTGCTAAGCTCCAAATATGCCGCGTGTACCATGATAAGGATATATAAAAAAAAAACGTCAATCAGACAAAAAATCGATTACTTAGCACACAAAAGGGAGTTAGAATCTCCAGTGCTGGTATAATTTAAACTGTAGACATAAATAACTGGTAACTTGAGACGAGTCGCGTTTCACGAATTTCTGTGTTTAGTTTACAATAAAAGTAAATAATAATAATAATAATCTTGAAAATCACTTACAGAACGTGATCTTTCTAATGTTTTGCTGAAGTAGTAGTGTAATAGCGTGCGGGAACTTCAGTTATCTGATATGGTCAGTACATTCACCAGTAACTCTTTCCGATTGGAAACCTTTAGAATGTTTGTTTTTGAATTCCGCGCAAAGCAACTCAAGGGTTATCTGCGCTAGCCGTCCCTAACTTAGCAGTGTAAGACTAGAGGGAAGGCAGGTACTCATCAACACCCACTGCCAACTCTTGGACTACTCTTCTACCAATGACTAGTTGGATTGACCATCACATTATAACGCCCCCATGGTTGAAAGGGCGAGCATGTTTGGTTCGACGTGGATTCGAATCCCTTAACCCACCTGGCCATGCCGAGCCAACCCTTTAGAATGACTGCTCTTTAGTTATCCTCTTCTGACACCTATAAACCAAGTGAAGAATAGATTTCGATGAATGAGATACAAAAAAACAAGGCATTTTTCAGCACCATTCTATTCCTAATAAGACAGCCAGTAAGTCTATATATGTGGGGCCCGACATGACCAAGCGTGTTAAGGCGTTCGACTCGTTATCCGAGGGTCGCGGGTTCGAATCCTGGTCGTACCAAACATGTTCGCCCTTTCAGCCGTGGGGACGTTATAATGTAACGGTCAATCCCACTATTCACTAGTAAAAATGTAGCCCAAGAGTTGGCGGTGGGGTGGTGATGACTAGTTGCCTTCCCTCTAGTCTTACACTGCTAAATTAGGGACGGCTAGCGCAAATAACCCTGCGCGAAATTCAAAAACCATAAAAAACTGTGTGTGTGTGTGTGTGCGTGCATTTTTAAACTATACCTACACAACGTCTTACCGACAAAACAGATAACGATAATCATGTATTAAACTCTTCAGTGTTCTCAAAAGTTAATAATTAGTTTTTTCTTTAATATAAATTGCAGTTAACTAACTTCTGCTGGCAAACCTTAAACAACGTGGAGAATCGAACCCTGGATTTTAGCGTTATAATCGTTTAGATTTATCACTGTTCTGATAGAGGATGAAGACAAACGGAAATAGCAATGAAACAGCACAAATAAAATAAACAGGAATTGCAAACAATGAATAATTGTAAGTAAATCGTTAAGATATTGTTGTAAAAATACATTACAGAACATACAATAGCAAACGTTGTACAATGCAGTATCATTTTATATTTGCTTTAAAACAAAGCAGTACACCTTATTTTTATGATGCTACAATAACTGTGTAGCTAATGGTATTTCTTTTTAGGCCCTGTTAACTAAAGTATAACAAATTTATGGGACAAACGAAACTTTTATATTCAATAATGTTAAGAAATGTAAAAACTTAACGTTTTGTAACAGTAGGTCGTCCAAGAAAGAAAACTTAATTTTGATAGATCTATTTAAGCGTAATATTAATTAAATATCATAATCAGTTTTACAATAGAAATATTTTTCAGCAATTAAAATCGAAGTTTAATCCTAAATATACGGTCACCTACTAATACTATATAGTAAACAAAAATTACTTTTAATATCACTTCTACAGCATGCTAAGAAAGCCATTGCAAATAAATGTGTGGAAATATTTTTCAGAAATTAAAACTGCGAAATTTATCCCAAGATATATGATAATCTTCTAGTACTGTGTAGTTAACGAAAATTACTCTTAATACCACCTCTCCAACGTGCTAAGAAAGCCATTGTAAATTAATGTGGCGAGCCAGCGACAATCACAAGGTAGCCAAATTATGTGTGTCACCAAGTATTATCAAAAGCAACTTACTGTATTCTCCTTTCTTCGAACTTTCTCAACTTCTGATCTCGCTGAAGAACTTGAAAAATAGAATTATATTCAGATTCTGACAATTTACTCAGATCTATATCCATGTCTTCAAGTACTTTGTACTTCAATTTCTGGCACAGTTTTCGTATTTGGTCAAAAGTCTTTGTGCGTTTAGGAAATTTTTTGTAGACGTGTGTGTGTGTTACTTCAAAAAGAATCCTTGTGCGGGCAACACAATGTTAATACCTTTTTGGGGGACAACACGTTCTCACACCAAACTCGTACAGCACCAGACCTCTGGTCTTGGCAGACGACGGGCTATACTAATCAGAAAGGAAGTTACCAAACACGTGACTGCTCTCAGAAAGATTAGTAGAAACAGGAATGTCCACTCAAGTAAGCGCTTTTCACTCCCAAGACTATTTCACAAATGGCGTCCATCCTCGCGTCTTCTTCTGATTCCTGAAATAGAAAGGATAACGCTACAATTATAGATACTGATTGTCTACTTACATCTACAGATAAATATATATCAGTAATGATGCAACTCGAAATTATTGCCACGTTCATCTTAATTGTGGCGCTGAACCCAGTTGATAACATATCAAATTGTTAACATGATTTTAAAAATTTAAACCATAGATTGACACATGTATATCATTCTTATATGTTGTTGTTTGTTGTTGTTTTTATAAGATAAACATGTTCACGGAAAATGCACGTTTTCACTTTAATTTTCCTTCCGGTGTTGCGGTAGAAATGTACTGTTCGTAAATTTTAACTTGTAAATGGTATCAGTAAGGATTATATGTTAGAAATAAATTTAAACCACAAACTTAAACAGGTTCTTGTTTTGAAGAAATTATGTTATTACTTTCTGCTACGATACATCTGGGAAGTGGGAAGGACTAATCAGCAATATATTTTGTTATTATGTTTGGAACAGTATGTGCAGTTGGAACAAAGGAGGTCTAATGAATACGTCAAAAACAAAACTACGTGATCACAATGCATTGAAACTCTAGAATTTTCTAATATCCTATACTAGACAACGCTACACTATGTCAAAAACCTGTCTGAGCATATACTCGATGTCAAATGCAAGAAATTTCCAATGGCTTGTATCAAGAGAGAGAAAACTCATAATGGTGAACATCTGTACTCATGAAGCACGTATACACACAGACACCTTGGGTCACTTTCAACCATCATCTGTAAACACTTCGATAAGTTTGTGACACCTTGGGTCACTTTCAACCATCATCTGTAAACACTTCGATAAGTTTGTGAAGTTCTTGTAATCAATGATTGGTTTAATTTATCCGTCTCTTTCGCTGATTCTGAGAAATCTGAAACCTAAACCAACCAATTATAATTTTTACTTATCCTTTACGTATATATCTACACCATATATTATCTAAACCCTATTTATCCGCAAAAATCATTTTTAGGGCTGCACGTTTAAATGTTTTACAATCACCCACGATTATTGTATGAAATATTTCAGTCTGTATTATTTTTAAAACTTGAAACACTCATTACAAGGGTATTTATCTGAGCATAAACTGCCGCAAGGAAAGATAGAACTTGTAGAAACTGGTCGTACTCGCGCTCAAGGAAAGGGAACTGAAATATCGTCTCTGACCACGTTCAGATTGGATACAATATGAAATACACTATTGAAAATGTTTACATATTTCACATAGTGCTCTCTGATCATCGAAGAACCAGTCGTAAGCATATGAATCTTAAAAACAACAGAAGATTTCTGTGTACTCCTTCCACAGCCTGCTACAAGTTATAATATGCTAACTTATTTGTCCTGAATGTTTTACAATCCCTCAAATCTTTCATTAACCTGCCAGAGGGGGAACACTAAGAGTAAACACATGTGAAAACAAGCACATTTATTTTTTAATATTGACGCTTTCCGTAATTATACATAAACATTTGCACATATATAATCATCAAAATCTTCCAGCTTGTAAAATAAATAGTATCTTCTCAAAACACTGGTTTTTGTTAGATGGTTTTATCGGAAAAACCTCCGGAAGATCTAAACCACAACGTTACTAAAATCTTTGCAACGTACTGTATAAATTAAAAGTTGTCTTGGTAACTAATATATTGATATACTTGTCCACAAACACACACATATACATGGTGGCCCTTCTTTCATACACATGGAATTCCAAGTTTGAGAAAGAGCTTAACAAAACCCGTCAATATTTGTGATAACCACGTTAACTACGTCTACAGATATGTCACGTGGTGCTTCATGCCGCTTTACAAAGGTAGTTTTAGTTCACTTAATTCGATAATATACATTAATAACATTCTACACTGTTGGAGTAAACAGTCGGCAATGAGGTTTTATGAGTATGGAAGCGAATTAAAACTGGAGTATAGAGTACATACCAAATACAAATTAATCTTGGCCTTCAGATGTTAACTGTATTCTATAAGAACTTGAGCATGTATACTATGTTAAAACCACTAGTCTGAAAGACAGCCATAACAACAAGATCTATCAAACGAAATAGAAAACGAAACCTAATATTTACGTAAGAGCAAACTGTAATAGTTTCATTTCTGCCATTCACTAAATATTTCTGTGTTACACTCATGAACAAACATCACAAAAAACATTAAACCTTTGTCATCATTATCTATTGTCATGGTGGTTTTTGTCACACACTGATATTAACATGAAGAAATGCTCTGGAAATAGTTTCGTGTTTGAACAATGAAAGTGTAAACTCACGCAGACATTGTCCTTCATGAGAAATAATTCAAACATCGAATAACACTAAGTATGAATACTATCCTTCTCCCTAACAAAACAAGAAATGTTTAAGAGCATTCACTGAAAAAAAATAAACAAACAATGCTACAGAACTTGGTTCCAGTTTGTTTCTAATCGACAAAACATTTCATCTTAAGAACACGTACGTGCAGCGAAACAAACAGTGGTTACTATTTCCTGTGCTATCAATCAAAAGACCGCGCAAATCAACTCTAACAGGATATTATGTAACTTCCGTTACAAATCGCGTGTGTAGCACGAGGTCTAAAAAAACCAACGAAGATTGATACAAGCCAAGTGAACAAGCAACGCTTAATAAACGTCTTTTGCGATTTCTACTATTCCTAGTATTATTGTTTAGAAGTCCAATGTTACCTCAGCAAAACGTAATATCGGCACTGAATGCGACATCAAATTGAACATACATCGGTCTTCCACGTTAAATTCAAGTTTATTAACCTAATTTTAAAATGAAAAACCACCCACCGCCAATTCTTATGACCCTCTTATGAGCAAATATAAAACGGGTTACGAATCTCGAGATCACAGATTAGGCATGTTAACTACTAAGTCAATATCTTTTATCTGAATTGTTTTGACTTTGAATTTTGCGCAAAGCTACACGACAGCTATATGCGCTAACAGTCCCTAATGTAGTAATGAAAGACTGGAGGGAAGGCAACTAGTCATCACTACTTACCTCAAACTCTTGAAATAGTTGACTGACCTAGAAATTACAACGCCCCTGAAGCTGAAAGGGGTTACTACGTTTGGAAGGGCGGAGATTCGAACCTGTGACCCTCAGATTGCAAGCCAAACGCCCTAACCACCCGATGACTTCACGCCTTCAACTGAAACTAAAAGATAAGAGATCACAATAATGACAATTTAAATTGAACAATTAGCTACTAGGCTAGCGACAAAATATTCACTATCTGTAGGTAATTGATGCTTGTGGTTTGCCTACAATCTACTATTACCATACATGTTAGCTACATTCACTTAATATGGGCCATAATAAACTGCGCATAAATTAAGTAACATTCTTGCGTGGAAAACTTTCTTCTATCTATCAGATCGCAGAAACGGCATTAAGCTTTATTCCCCCCCCCATTCACGTTTTTCAAGAATGTTTCTAACAATCACATCCATGAATTGATTGCCAACAAAAAATCTCGTACGATGATAGAAACTTCTCTAGCTCGTCGTTGTAAAAGCACAGAATATATTGACATAAATGTAGCATGTTTGGTACGATGGTAATTTGAACTCGCGACCCACAGACTGCGAGTCGAGCGCTCTAACCACCAGACTAGAAAACGTAAAACACGAATGTCACGAGTGGAGTTATTTTATTAAAAATTCGATAACAATTTCAAGATGGCACATGTGCTCAAAATGAGATCGAAAATTTTCTTGAAATTATGAAACACTGAAAGAAAAAAGACAAAGTCCATAAAAGGTCAAGAAGAACATTCCAAAAATATTGAAAATAAAAAGAAAAAGACAGAAGGTTAAAGGACAGAAAAAAAGAGATGAGTAGTTGAAACTTTTTCTCATAACAAAGCAACATCAGGTCATCTACTGTGTCCACTAAGGGATATCAAACCCATAACAAAGCCACATTGGGTTACCTGCTGTGTCCACTGAGGGATATCAAACCCATAACAAAGCCACATTGGGTTATCTGCTGTGTCCACTGAGGGATATCAAACCCATAACAAAGCCACATCGGGTTATCTGCTGTGTCCACTGAGGGATATCAAACCCATAACAAAGCCACATCGGGTTATCTGCTGTGTCCACTGAGGGATATCAAACCCATAACAAAGCCACATCGGGTTATCTGCTGTGTCCACTGAGGGATATCAAACCCATAACAAAGCCACATCGGGCTATCTGCTGTGTCCACTGAGGGATATCAAACCCATAACAAAGCCACATCGGGCTATCTGCTGTGTCCATTGAGGGAAATCAAACCCATAACAAAGCCACATCGGGCTATCTGCTGTGTCCATTGAGGGAAATCAAACCCATAACAAAGCCACATCGGGCTATCTGCTGTGTCCATTGAGGGAAATCAAACCCATAACAAAGCCACATCGGGCTATCTGCTGTGTCCACTGAGGGATATCAAACCCATAACAAAGCCACATCGGGCTATCTGCTGTGTCCATTGAGGGAAATCAAACCCATAACAAAGCCACATCGGGCTATCTGCTGTGTCCATTGAGGGAAATCAAACCCATAACAAAGCCACATCGGGCTATCTGCTGTGTCCATTGAGGGAAATCAAACCCCTGATTTTAGCATTGTAAATCCACAGAGTTACCGCTGTCCCAACGGGGGACAGGTAGTTAGAAGAGGAACTACAAGAATCAAGATAACATTTATATAAAAAAAAAATTACGAAGAAAAATCAGTTTAATCAAATAATGTACAGGTTGAAGTTGATAGAGAAAAAACAATACAAAGGTAGAGATTATCTTGACAAAACAATACAAAGGTAGAGATTATCTTGACAAAATCAACGAATTACCATATAAATGAATGAAGTATAGAAATATAACAAACAAGATAACAGAAGCCACAAGAAATAAAGGAAAGGTTTACAACAACGTAATTACAGAATAAAAATATTACCAGAATAGAAACTGAATGGACAAATTTAAGGATAAAACTTCCCTCTGCATTTATTCAAACTCTAAAGATCATTATATATAACACAGGCAGTGCTATCTCCAATCGCGTGAGCTTCCTGAACTATTCCAGCTACACCATTAACTCATAAACTTACGGAATTTAATAGGACAGTTCAATAGCATCATCCAATTGAGATACCAAAAGATTTAAAAATTTAAAAGCATCTTAAGAGGCATATAAGATACAGTTTGAAATACTTTTCACAGTGAATGGATATACTATTAAACAGTAAGAAATTCAACTTCCTGCACGTTTAAAATATTTGATAAAACGAGTCTGTTGTCCTGCGAGCCGTACTACCATCATAGTTGGAGAGTTGAACCAAAAATCAAAAATTAGGATCAGACTAGAAGTAAAGAAAAATACTTTTATGAAAATGTGAAAAACCTTGTCCAATTATCTTACACAGTCACAGTGTGAAAGAACGGGTTCGATGCCATAGTAGAAAAAAATACGCGAATTAGGCTAAAAAGTAAATGTTCATCTTAAAAGAAAACAAGTTGATAATAGAAGTAGGATCAGTTCAAGAACTGCAAGTAAACAACTTAAAATACCACCCAGAAATTAGGAGTTCATAAGGTCGAAAAGTATGAAAACACATTCCATCTGAAAGAATACAAGAAACTTTTAAATGAGAAATTATACGATTGTTACACAGAATGGAAAACTAAATATGACATTAGGTGTTCCGGCTGTAATTTTAAAGAAAAAATTGCCTACAATTAGAAACAGATCATTGTGGGAATAATTATTTCTTCCAAAGGAAGAAGTAAAAAAAAAACTTTAGAACCGAGAAAGACTGATGAAGCTACAGAGGAGATAGTAACTTGAGTATCATCACTTAACGGTCTACACAAACTAAACAGTTACTAAAGTACACCACTAATGACTTTTCCTGCGAAAAACTTAAATGAGTTCGTGAGGGTTGGTTGGTTTGGTGTTTTATGGCGCAAAGCAACTAGGCGATTTGCGCCAAACATCCGGTAAAAAAGTTAAAATTAAAGTAAAATAAGACAAGAAATATATGCAAAACAACTCGTTTGGGTTGAGAAAATATTTTACGTAGAAGAGCGAACAACGTTTTGACCTTCTTTGGTCATCGTCAGGTTCACAAGGAAAGAAAGAGATAACTGACCGGAACCTGACCACCTGTTTGGTAGGGTTCGTGTAAATGTGTCGGAATGTAGAGGGCGGTGTTAGATGTTTGAATATATAATTTTATATTATTTATTTTATTATATTTAATATAGGTTTAAAGGCGTTCCTTTATATTGGTTTATTTTGGGTTTAAGTTGTTGTATAAGTAAGGCTTCTTCAATTTGCATTTCTTTAAGTTTGCTTACTTATTTATATGATGAATGGGGTCCAACATCTTCAAGGCTGAAGTCCTGGCAGAGCAATAAACCAGTGATTCAAAGTCCAGGTTCGATTGAATAAATGCACGATGTATCTTCAGCACAGAACATCGATCCGCTCCACAACTGGTGGTATAGAGGACAGAGAATGTTTAGTACTCTTGGCCATTTGACTCGTAGCTGCTTGATGTGTGGTATAAAGGTCAGCTTACTGTCAAAGATAAGCCCCAAGAACTTGGTCTCAGAAACAACTGGCAGCGAAACTTCACCGATCAGGATCAGGGTGAATACCCCGTTGGCGGCAAAAGTGCATACAAACGGTTTTAGAGAGAAAGAAGTTAAAATAATTTGCTGTGGTCCACTTCAATAAACGACTGAGGACAGTCTGTAGCTGATGCTCAATATACCGATGTTCGACAACTGACATGAGGTGTGAAAGGTGTCGTCATAGAAACCGTTCGCAACAGTAAGAGGTGGTTGTCCAGTAATGCCATTAATCTTTATACTGAAGTGTGACACTCAAAACACAGCCGTAAAGTACTCCAAGTTCGTAGAGAAAAGAACGGAAAAGGGTCGAACCCACACAAACTTGGAATCTGTCTGTCTATTTAAAACGTTTTTTAATAAAAATGGACAAATGACCACGAAACCAACATAAATGGAAATCTCGCAAAATGCCATACCTCCATGTTGTATCACAAGCCTTCTCAGTGCCAAAGAATATTGATACAAGATGTTGTCGTTTGAGAAAGGCTTCTCTGATTGACATTCCAAGTTGAATTAGGTTGTCCATAGTAGGGCGCTGTCGTCAGAACCAATGCTGGATGGACGAGAGAAGGTTGTTTGATTCGAGGAACCAAACAAGACGAGCATTAACAATCTTCTCTAAGGTCTTACAGAGACAGCTCGTTAAAGCAATTGGATGGTACTTTGAAGGAATCTTGGGATCCTCCCCAGGCTTAGAGAAAGGTAGGACAATAGCCTGGTGCCAAACATAAGGAAACCATTCTCCTGCCAGACCCAGTTAAAAACAATCAGAAGAATAGCAAGAGAAGCAGGAGATAGATTGCGAAGCATTTCGTCGTGTACATCATCAGGTCCGACTGATGTACTTCCAGGCAATGAAGGGCCAGTTTAAATTCCACCAGTGTAAGGGGAAAAGTATAGTCATAGAGACAATCAGCTCAAAAGACGTGGTTGCTCAGCCTAAGTTTTGATGGCTAAGCAGGTGGAGGATGAAGCAGAAGGCTATATACCTGGCAAAAGCTTTCACCTGGAGTACGTATCGGCGATGCTCCCCATATCAACTACTTCCTGGTCATCAGAGAGCAAGATCAAGAGGGACAGAATTATATTGCCCACTGACCTTTCGAATCTTGTCCTATATGACTTTGGAACTGGTGATAGAAGATATAGATATGCTTTTTGTGAACTTAATCTAAAGAGTCCTTCTGAGTTTGACATCTTACCTTCTAAGCATATACATGGGCCTGCTGGAAAGCGATGCAGTTTAAGTGTGAGATACCTGCAAAAGGTATCCAAGGCCCATTTCTGAGCTTGCTGTGCCATGTGGCAGGCAGAATTCCACCACAGATGAGAATATCGTGGAAAACATATCAAGGTTATAGGAATACATTGAGCAGCTGCTTGTATAATACAGTTACTTACTTTGCCAAACAGTCGTCTATTGATGGCAGGATTATGTTCTGCAAGAGCAATGAAAGAGAGCCAATTTGCTTGATCGAGCTTCTATCGGGACACGAGGGTCGGGTAGCACCGACCACAGCCCGTGTCTCTCAAACTTATAGGAAAATTATCACCGTCTCTTGGGTTATTGTCAACCCTCCATAAAAAGTGAGAGAATAGTGAAGGGGAGCAAATTGAGAGATCAATAGCAGTAAATGACTAACTGGGTACATGAAAATAAATATAATAACCACTATTGAGATGAGAAAGGTTTGTGATCAGAAAGCATATGCTCTACAGAGCGACCCCTCCTATCAATATCAGCACTTCCCCAGAGGAGATGATGTCCATTGAACTTCACCAGGATTAAAAAGGGAGACAGTAACTGTTCGATGAGTGTCAACGGCTGATTGATCATATATCTCTCCAGGGGACAGGTGGAACAAACAGCGATGGTATGACCCAAGGAAACACGGATTATTATGGCCTCCAAGGGTGTGTCGAGTGGCAAAGACAGGGTGGGCACATGCTGATTAACCAACAGTGCCAACCCTCCATGCACTTGTCCATAACACAGCGTGTCATTTCTGTACAAAGAAAACTACCAAAAGGTGACTGCATCGACAGGTTTCAGAAATGATTCCTGCAAGGAAAGACAAACAGGAAGCAATCAGTGTTCTGATGTCATCCAGATTAAAACGTAAACCTCGACAACTCCATTGCCTCAACATGGCCATTTTTATTTGTGTGTAGGTGAATTGGGTGGAAAACCCTTCTATTTACAACTGCATCTTTTTTTCTTTATTGTCTTTATTCGAGAGAAGTCTGTGGACCTTCATGGGTCTATTTGGTAGGTCTCTGTTGTTGGAAGAGGATTTCAGCAACTGAGGATGTAAATGAATAATCATTCTGCATCTTGAGGCGGGAAAAGATATACCCGAAGAAATGCTCGTACCCGGAACCAAAGGTTCTTGGGGTTTGCTGGAATGTATGTTAGACAGAGATGGGTGTTGGCATTGATTCAATTTTTTTTTTTTTAAGTATGAAGGTCAAAAAACTTCATTTAATTTGAAAACGATTCTTTTTGAGGTACAGAGATCCATTAGCACTTCCACTGTAGTAGTGGAACGAAGTGCAGCAGCATATGTCCAAGATGAAGGGGTGGACAGCAACTTACGAGCCTCAGGGTAAGTAATGTTTTGAATTGTCTTAAAACACCACACCTCTTTTTCTTCCAACCATTTAAAGCAAGAATGAAAATAGGATGCGTGGGAGCCATTTCAGTTGATTCAATGAGGGTCTGTTTCACACTCACAAGCATCGTGGTCCTTGCCACTGGAACAAGCACATGTCAAGGAACCATGACATGAAGTCTTCGAGTGGCTTAACCGCTAACGCTGGAAACATCTGAGAGGGCTTGGAATGTATAGCCATACCTTAAAATTAAGATAACCTGCCTCGATGGTGGCAGGTGGATGCAGTGATGTAAATGTTAGAATGAAGACATTGGTCGGTATCATTATTCCATCTTTGTGAGTGAAGGTACACCTCGCTGTAGCAACTCCTTAAGTGGAGAAACCAGTGAGAATCTCTGATTTTGGGATGTTCTTTAAATCCCTCTTAACAATAACTCCTCGTGATGAATTCAAAGTAGCATGAAATCTAACCTCAATAGGTATGTCCCCAATTGTCTTTGAATGTAAGAGGAGTTCACTGTGTTGAGATGTGGATGTTTCCACCAATGTTACCAGGACGAAGCTTTCTGACCGACTTTGGAGAGTTAGTAAGTCTCTCTAGTCTCATCTAAATGAAAAAGGGAGGCATTTACTCTAAAGGTTTGTCTGAAAGACAATGTAATATAGGAAAATGAGGTACAGATGTTGAGGATTGCTGCTCAGAATCTTCAAGACGAGATCGTTTACCTACAGACTTTTTTCACTATTTTATTTAAGTCTTTATTTGGAGAATCCATAATAAAAAATGTTCGGTCGCCATTGACTCCATCCACCATGGACACACAAAGGAATGCAATGCAAACAAGGATACTGCAACAACACCATGGTTTTGTGAGCCCTATACCAAACACCAGGATCAGATACAATGGTCACAAGACCTGTTAAGAACATTCAACACTGGTTATTGGGTTGACCATAGCCCGAAGTGAACGAGCCAATTGGCCCTAGGGGGCACCCAAAGGCTGTCCGTCTACAGGAATTCAAAGCCAAAGTGGTGTGTTAGGGTTGGGCCCCTCAACCATCAGGATCCTCTCCTCCCCGTCCCCGGTCATCACGCACGGCAAACACGTGGGTGGATGTTTAGAACCCAGGGGAGGTAAATGAAAGAATGGAACCTTTTCTGGGAGATTCCCTCACCCTGTAGAAGAATCCACACCGAGAGGCTCGTGAGAGATGGAAAGTTGCTATCACGTAAACACTTACGAGGCTGAATTTCATCATGCTGATAAAATACACTGCTGTACAATTTGTGCTGAAGAGAGGAGCGATTCCAATATTAAATAGATACTGGGAAGAACCTTATGCTGCAATCAAAAGTATCACCAATGTTGCTTATAGAATCCAGAAGCTCGAGGTCATCCCCCATGATCATGCTTGGAAATCTATTAGTGAGAGAAAGGCTAACTGGATGGCATCAATTAAGACTGTGTAAGAAGTACGCCTACCAGTTGAAACACCTGATAAGAGTCTTCCACTGGTGCAGTGGTAAGTATACAGCTTTGCAATGGTAAAAACAGGGTTTCAATTCCCCTCAGTGGCCACAGCAGATATTCTGATATAGCTTTGCTGTGAGAAAAACGCACACACACCAAAAAACGTCACTTTCAATGTATCATCATGATTGAACGTCCAGTGAATTATCTCGATTATCTAACCTACCAGTGAGAAGATGGAAAAGAAACAAATGAAACTATCATGGCTGGACAGTTTACAGACAGTAAATAAGTAAAGAAATGCTACTTTGATTGTACTTTGTTTCACACAATTTATAATTTAATTTTTGTAAAGTCTATTTAAGTGAATATTATTGTTTTTAGCTGTTATGGTACTTTATTGTTAATTATGGAAAAATCAAGTTTGATGTTTCATTATTTTATTTGTGCTAAAGGCTCGTTTAATTTCACAATCCAGTGACGGGGCAGTGTTGATGCTATATTGTTTTTATGGTTGTTTGGCTAGTGTGACGTTTGACGTCACGTGATAAGTACATGGTTTAACGTCTTGGATTTTCTTTAGAGATTTAGTACAGTTTTAGCAATACAAGTGCGAGTAAGCCTAGAGTAAATTGAATGAGCTTGTTACAGTTGATTATTCAATTGTTGATTGAGTTGTTAATCTGTTTATGTAGGCTGCCTGGTTAATTCGGTACCGCAAATTTCGACTTTGTTTATGATACAAGTCGAACTCGTTTTGATTTTGTTTATTTGTGATGTTGAGCCTATCGTTAATAATATCAACTTCTGAAACTTCTACACAATATAAATTATGGAAGAAAAACAAAACACTTCTGTTATCATTCGACCAACGAAACTTTGCAGTCCTCTTTTTTTACCAAAAGAACCTTCCAACTATTAAGAACAACGAAAAAAATGAGGAATCAAACTCGTATTAACTGAGAGAAATATATAAAACATAAGTAGTATCAAATTCCCGGTTTTAAGTAATAATGCCATTTATGTTCTGGCTCCAGTTATTCCACAGAATAGACAACCAAACTGATTCTAGTTTCTAACATCACAAACCAATCTGACCGACTACACATTGTTTTTTGTTTTCAATATGGTGTTATTTCCATGAAAAAAATGTTTAATAACGTCTGAAGTAATAGTTTTGTTCATCATTAAATGAAACGATAAAATTAACACAGCAATTTTTCCAAGCATGTTGGCCCGTCATAGACAAGTGGTTAAGACACTCTAAGCCCCCCGCTAGTAAGCGGTATGTCAACGGATCTACAACGCAGAATCAGAGGTTCGATTCCCCTTGGTGGGCTCAGCAGATAGCCCGATGTGGCTTTGCTATAAGAAAACACACATAAGACACTCTACTCGTTATCTGAAGGTCGCGGGTTCCAATCCCCGTCACAACAAACATGCTCGCCCTTTTCAGCAGTTGGGGCGTTATAATTTTACGGTCAATCCCACTATATATTGGTAAAAGAGTAGCCCATGTGTTGGCGGTGGGTGGTTATAACTAGCTGCCTTCCCTCATGTCTTACACTGCTAAATTAGGGACGGCTAGCGCAGACACCCCTCGAATAGCTTCGTGCGAAATTCAAAATAAACTAAACCGAGTAAGTTACATGCAATTGTGCCAATAAAATAAACTAACACTTCAACTGTCTCAAAAAGTAGAGTTGCTTTCAAAACAAGTGCATTACAGAAAAAATCCCAATATTCGCAAACACAAAGAGGAATAAGTCTATATTAAGCTTATATAACCTTAACTTAATGGAGAGATATTCTACATTCTAAGATGGAATTATTCTTGGGAGTGGAGAACGACGAGGAAGAAACTAAAGATAAACAAAACATCCGTTTGACTAAGATCTGTAACAACTGGTTGTAGGTTACAGTGTTTTAACAGAAGACACTACCAGTACACCTTCAATTGTAAAATTGAAAGAAAAGAATATACACAAACTTCGATCACTAAATATAAGGTTGATTAATGGTGAAATTCGGGAAGGAAAATATACAATCTTACACAACGTAACAAAACCCTATGACGATTAGTTGACAACTATACCAAGTAATGTAAGATCAGATCGGTCGATCAATACGTTACCCATTTATTATACGCTAACAAAAGCAAAAAAAAAACCGTACTGTTGTTGACGTAATGGAATGTTAAAGTAATTATGTAAGTCAACATGGAAAATAAAGAATAAATCCAATAAATAAACCACAATTTTTAATGAAAAAAAATATATATATACAATCTACTTATACATAAATGTAAAAACATAAATACGAACTCAAACATTGATAACTTTTATATTAATAAATAATGATGATGTCAAGGTACACATGTGTAGAGTATTTAAAATCTAACTTCGTCTCGGGATGTATCCTGTGGTAGGTTATCAATTCTAGAAGTGGAGACAAACACCGGGTTTAGCAAAATACGCGCAGAGCTTTAGTTCAAGCATATAATGTTTTAGCACAAACTAAGTTAGGATACGCTATGTATAATAAACAGAACGTAATCGACCAGATTGGGAACAAGGGGAATCATAAAACCACAGGTCTTCAACCCAGATCCATTTTGCTGGCCTCCTTTCACGTAGCGATCAATTTTGTGACTGTTTTGCTTGACAAATAATGAAATAACTGACTATTGTTTTACAGATTGTTGCTTTGTAGTCCTCACATCCGTGCAAATATTTTGAGCTACCACGAGCCTTAAAACTGGCTAATTATTGATGCAAATAAAATTGAAAAGACTCAACTGGTAAATAACTTTCTCACATTGACCACCAAGGGTACTGATCAATTGGTACTATATCATGAAATCTTCGATACTTAAGGTTTGGTTTTTGAATTTCGCACAAAGCTACATGAGGGCTATCTGCGCTAGCCATCCCTAATTCAGCAGTGTAAGACTAGAAGGAGAGCAGCTAGTTATCATCACCCACCGCCATCTCTTGGGCTATTCTTTTACCAAGGAATAGTGAAATTGACCGTAACTTGTAACGCCCCCACAGCTGAAAGAGCGAGAACGTTTGGTGAGACAGGAATTCAAACCTGCAACCCTAAGATTACGAGTCGAGAACCTTAACCACCTGGCCATGCCGGGCCTCTAAGTATGCTAAGAGTACAATCTTCCCAATTTGTTATGCTTACCCGCTGGCTACAGGAAAACTAGCAATTCAAAACACAAGCAAATGAACTTTCCCACATGAAGTGCAACAAGGCCTCACTAGGTCCCGTTCAAGATGTCGGAACAATAACACCAGAGTATTGCAATAATATTTTTGGAAAGTACAACTGAGTAACTTTTCAAATGGATAAAAGTTTTAAAATTTAAAATGGCAATGAAAACAGAAAATAACAGAAGCAGACACCTATTCACATTAGCGGCATTATATTTCAATCGTCAAAGGAAAAAAGATTCTCTGCAATTGTACGCTGATGTTAACCCTAACATGCCTGTAAATACATGTAGAAATTTCCAATTGGTAAAGCATTACATTCACCTGGATCAGTACTTCCCAAATTTTTCAGCTCGCGACTCATGTAAACAAGCCTGTATATGGCAGGCCTAATGGCACCTCCCTAGGACAGGCAGTATCACTATTACAAAGTGTATAAATGAGAAAATAAATCAGAATTTAAAATTTTACTAAACTGATAACATACATCATTGAATAAAGTTTACTTAATAACTGCAAAAAATTCTAAGGGCACTGAGTTTGGGAATCATTCAAATTCTTACGTTCGAAACTGAAAATATACGTGTAAAACTTGTAGCAATAAAAGACGATGTGCTATGGCGAACATATTGAGCAAAGTAAATTTTAGACGTAAATATATACCGTCAGAAAATATTCAACACAGTAATTCTTTAGGTGGTAAATAACTACGTTCCGAGCAAAATACACTTGAAAAGAAATACCATATATTGCAAACTGAAACAAATATAGATGTGCACGTACATCTTGACCTTGGAGATACAACTTACAAACTAGATTATTAAAATACATGTAACCTTTACTCGAGGATTTAATGAGTCAGACAGAACATTTTTAGAATATATTTAGTTCTCGATTAATAACTGGTGAGAATGGAAATATTTTTAAGAAATAAAAATAGCATTAAAAGGAGATAGGGTAAACTTAACAAGCCTATTAAATTGGTATAATTTTTCTTTTAACTTTACATTGTTTTGCTTTAGAGAACGTTAAACAATGTGACTACTTTGTTTTATTTCTAGATGCTATTAAACTACGCATTTCCAGTGAAATTAGTCTCAAACCTGAAAATGGAACGAAAAGTTGTAAATTCAACAGAGCGATTGTCAATGCCGATAGAATTGTTTTCTTTAACAGTTCTTCGTAATTATGATAAACAGATAGTGATTACTTCAAATTTTATTAGTCTGAATGACGTCCCTGTGAAATGTATGTACAGTTTAAATTCGTTTTAACCAACAAGTAATGTATCAATTTGGAACAGCATGCTTCCACCTGGCAGTAAATATGTAAAAAAGGGAGGGAAAATTCATCTAAACTCACGTGAAATGCCTGGAACTGAAAATATTAAATGGAAGTTCCCAAAACGTTTTCAAAACCCAAAGTACTTTTACTGTGACAAGTGCCAGTTAAAAAATATTTTTGTGTGTTCCCCTTTGAACAGAATGAACTCTTAAAAATTTTATAAAATAAAATTTCCTGAGCAAAGTTTTATCAATAGTATTGTATTGGTAAAAAGAACATGTAATTCTCACAGTTTCAAAAGATACAATTTTTCATTTGTACAAAGAAAAACTTGGCCAACCAATAAAAGTTGTTAAAGTCGGTGCATACACACATACATCCAGATAACCCAGATACAGTATTAATAAGTAGGACATTTCTTCTGAATAGCTCGGGTTATTTTTTAAGGAAACCCTTCCTACACAAAACATAGGTGTAGCATTATGGTACCTCCTACTAAATATGTTACACTTTCTCAGGGGTTTACTGTGTATATACATTTCAGAGAAGTCTCAAGAGTTAATTATCTGATAGCTTTGAAAAAATAAGTTTCCTAATGATAACAGTTATAAATTTGATACGAGAACAGCATACAAATAGTTGTAACCATGAAGCTCACACAGGTGGTACACTTAAAAGAGGTCATGACAACTATTTCTATAGTTAATTGAGGTATATCTGTCTGATACAACATGCAAACTTCCTGTTTATACAATCAAGTATGACTGATCAACAAAATTAATAGCAGGAAGCAAGATTTGTGGAACCAAAATGACTTTAAACAATTAATAAAACAAAAAAAAATTATGAAAATCTTAATCTGATTTGTAATCTAATGACTGAAACATCACTAAGGTTCAACAACACACCATTACAATGTTTTCATCTTGCAAATGTTATTTACTGGTTTATGATATCAACCAAAGGATTGTACAAGAATAATAAAATTATTTTTTTCCTATAACAACCATTTGTATGAAAGCTTCTAATTGTTTAACATACAAATTACTGACTTAAAAAGATACAGACATTAAATTTTAGTTTTTAAATATAAATGTTACTGATGAAATTTAGCATGTACAAATCTGTAAAATTAGAAAGAAAAGTATTAAACTGTGATCTTTCTCCATGAAAAATCATGAATAAATTGAGATTCAATTTATCACATTAAACTAATTTAGTACAAACACAAAAATGAAAAGCATTAAGTGCTTTGCAATTAATTCAAAATTATGGATAATTAAATTACTATGAACTTGAGAATACTAATACATACACAGTTCAAAGGTTTTTTCTCTTATTGCATCATACACTCCTTGAAAAACAAATAGAAACACACCTACTCTGTCATTTTAACTATACTTCTTATTCATTAAATGATCATGTCAAACAAAAAAGATTCTTTTTATGACAAGTCTAGACTTGAATAAATGTGCATTGTTTGCAACAGATTTCAATTAAAATAAACATTCATTTTTATGAATAACCAATTATAGTTGACTTGAATAGATTTATGGATATTTGTGAATTTTCATCAACTTTACATTTTAAGTATAAATATTTGTTCTATTTTGTTAAAGCATCTTGTTCATACATCTATAGTTTATCTGTTATTTTTGTTTTTATGTTCTCCAAAATGTCATTGGGTAGATTTATTATTTGATTTTCTTAGTTACCTGCAGTGAAAATAAAACTTATAACACCTGTAATTAAAATAGATTTTTTCAATAATTTATTCAAATGTTCAACACCTCATAGCATGTTTTTTAAATAAATTCTATTGATTGAATAATGCATAAATACATAAAAAGTTAAACTTACCTCAACCACAATTTTAGGCAATATGTTAATACAACAACATACATAATACATACCTGTTACAAGTTACCACATGTTATGTTAATTGCATACAATAAGTAGCTAACTTCGAAGTAACAAACAGGTTTAGCAACACAAAAAATATCCGAGAGTAAAACAAATGTTTCTAGCTACACATACATGGTATTTCACATGCAGACATATTTCTGAACATTTCTTTACAACATAACAAGACATCCACAAATATTTTAAAAATTGAATTACATAGAACATCATAATCTTTACATAACATCTCCAGACACTTGTAAATCATGTTTCATATTACAAGCTGTTTTGAGTAAGGCAACATCAGAAAATAGGTCAGGTGGGCCAAAAGAGCCATTGTTATTTCATGGAAGCAAAATCATAAGGAAAAAAAAAGGTTATTTCCTTAAAACTGTAATCAGTTGTTTTGCTAAAGAGTAATTCTAGAATTGGACTTCCAAAACTTATTGCTTTTAACATTTAGGACTTCATTTTTAACGTGTTTCACTTCTTAAATACTAAGCTATTTTATGTCTAATCATTAAAATCTTTCTTCATACTTCAGTAGCTGTTTTTTTTAAACAGGTATCATTCTAATAGCCTACCTGTGAACCATTTCCATCAAACTGATATCATTCCTGTAACTTGGGTCAAACCCAAAGCACACTACTCCAAAAAACATTTCACCAAAGTGTTATCAAGGTCACAAAAACCTTGATCCCAATATTCACTTCATATAAACAGGTCACAGAATCCTATTAGCTTTTTAGCTCCTATTACTGTGCTGAAGATTTTCAAGCATTCGTCAGTAAACAAATATTTGTCCTTTTCTGAAACCTCAATGCTCTCTCAACCAAGTATTTATCAAATTTCCATGTTAAGTGTCACCATTCCATATTTTTAAAAACTGGAACTCACTTTCCACATTCTTGTTGCTATAGGCTGTATTCACTCTAATAAATGGCAAATTCTCCACAGAATTATTTATTTGCTCCAAATAGTGGAAATATCCATTTATCACCTCCATATCCTTTCTAACAACAAATCTCAATTTCATATCTAATTTCTAACTTTACTTCAAATTCCACAAGCATGGACGTTAATAAGTTAACTTAAGTAAGCATTTAAAAAGCAACTAACAATTGCGAAATATATACACTGAAATTGTCTTATCCTTACATTAACATATTATGAGTAAAACTTGCTTTTCTATAGATGAATTTTTTTAGTAACAAAGTCTGAAACATTTCAGGTGACAAAAAATGTAAAATGTGTAAAAACAAATCACAATGAAATTATCCAACTTATTAATTCAGTGTATGCTTTATCAATTTGGTATTCCTTAAAGAATACCACACAGACATGCCATTAAAATAAAAGATGATTTAAAAAAAACTGCATTGTTGAATCATAATAATTAAAAGCAACTTGACTAACATACCACATTATTATGGACAGAGCAGACTACCAAGATAGATTTTTGTTGTTTCAACTGAAAAAGCATAAATTATAAACTTAATTAGGAGGGGTGACAAAGATAAGTTATGGTAATCTAGAACAAAATTTGTTACATTTAAATAAGTTAATGTTTTGGTATTCACTGCATAAAGGTTATGTGTCAGTCTAATGAGATGCATCCCCTACTTTTACTTAGCTCCTTCCTATTGCACACTGGTTTAAATTAGCTTTTAATCAAAAATAAGAATTTCTGAAATGCTTAAATAAAGTCAACAAAATTAGTCATATTATTGTGCCAGGCCACTTTTAAATTCCAAAACGTTAATGGTTCTTTCATAAATCAATTTTCAAATATCATACTTGACATTTCAAAGGATATCACTCATATTGATTGTATGCATTTACAGTAACCAGGAATCATTTAAATATAAGGGAAGAAGGAACAATAACTTTTACAAAACAAAATAATAGTGAATTACAATATTGGAATTGCAGTGCAATCCAAGTATGTTAAAATTGTTATCAACACTGACAATAAAATCTTTGTGACAAATGAATGAGTCAATAAGAATACAGATACTCTAAATCAAGTTTCATAACAAAATGTTGTCGATACAAAAGTAAGTAATTATTCTACAAAATATGCAAATGAATGATGTCCCGAGTCCTTTTGTGAATGCTGTATGTAGCATGATTGTTGGAGCTGTAATCAAATTAACACTATCAACAAGTTGTTCTCATTGTAATTGTCATGCAAATTATCATTTACTTTACCCGTGAAAAACGAAGCCCATTTAATTTTCACTCTAAGCTCAATATGTTCATAAACTGTGTGGAATCACTTAAGGAACCCGCAAGCAAACAACAGAAAATACAACGCTCAGAAATATTTTTCGAGTTAACTGAGAAGTGGTAGCTACGAGTCTTAGAGCAGGTATACCTTTAAGTTTAAAATTGTAGCTACTTACTTTTTGTGAAACTACTTCTTACAATATTACTTTGACAGTAAAACTGGCTCATCCAATTTATGCATTATTACCATAAATGTAAAACTTATGAATAATTATCCTACCTCATTCAAAAATCCTTTGTAAAGAAAATATCGCTCCTGCCTACTCTTCCATCTTAGTTACCTGTACAACCACCTGATGCACTGAACCTCGAGCAACAAGTATACGAGCTCAACCAAACTGGTGGCGGTCTCTCGTGTATAATTGTTCACTAAAAATGTAACTCCTGCCCTCTACTAGCAAAAATCAATATTATCAACTGTTTTAGCTGTTTTCTAACGTTTTTATCACATTGGTTATAAACATAAATAAATATATACTGTAAAGTATTTCCGTTAATTAAAATGCTAAAGTTTTATTTATAAGATTTTTGTAACTTGTTCTTGTGTAGTTTCATCAATAAAATGAGAACATAAATTTTTAAAATTGTTATATTTTGTTTACGATATTATTAGAGAAATGAATTATGACTATCATTGACTACCATAACCAAAACGTATGACGACAGATCAAACAGTATTTAATATAAAAGAACACATGCATACAACTGCACGTACACAATTTGAAATTATGGATTGTCGTGCTGTTTTTCCTACTTTGCTTTAATGACTGTAGACAGCCTAATATTCGCTGTAACAAAGCCAAATTAAATATATTTTTAAAATGTTATTAATTAATAGTGCAAAATGTTTCAAGTTAATTTGATAACTGTTGCTATTACATTAAGGTCAAGAATTCGTTGAAATTCATCAAAGATGTGAATAGCCTTGCACGTAAAGAAATCCCCCCCTCATTTATTCTTAAATTATTAAACTCAAAACTTTATTCTAATGAAACTCATAATGTATATTCAACTCTCAAAAATTAAGTTGTTTCAAAATTACTGGATATTGTTTGCATATGCATGCCGACTTCGACACTAATATTCGAATGTAATATTCGTATTAGTTTGAATGTTTGTTTTGAATTTCGCGCAAAGCTACTCGAGGGCTATCTGCGTTAGCCATCCCTAAATTAACAGTATAAGACAAGAGGGTTGTTTTGAATTAAGCACAAAGGTACACAATGGGTTATCTGTGCTCTGCCCACCACGGGTATCAAAACCCGGATTTTAGCGTGTAAGTTCGCAGACATACCGCTGAGCCACTGGGGGGCAAGACAAGAGGGAAGGCAGCTAATCATCACCACCCACCGCCAACACTTGGGCTATTCTTTTACCAACGAAAAGTGGGACTGACCGTAACATTATAACGCCTCTGCGGCTGAAAGAGCAAACGTGTTCGGTGTGACAAGAATTTGAACTCGTGACCCTCAGATTACGAGTCGAATTTAATCTTCTGTTCATTAGTTTTATCTCGTAACACGCTGATATTTATTAATTTTTAATTAACAGTAATTTTAGTTTTGTTTGTAATTAAGCACAAAGCTACACAAAGGATTATCTATGCTCTACCCACCACGAAACTCCTTTTTTTTAACTGTGCGAGTCCGCATACAAACCACTATACCACAGAAGGGGTGCAATTTTGGTATCACGACGACGGTTTTTAGTTCAATTGTATTAAATATTTTACTCCTTACATTCAAAATGTGATAGGTGTTAAAGAAAATGGTGAAATTAGAAATAATTACTTATAGTTATTTTCCTATATTAGGTTCTAGATATCATAAATAGATCGCTAAACACATACAAGAATTTTAGCTGTGTACAAAAAGACTCATTTGCCTCCTATGATTTTAAAGGTCTTGGAGTCGTGTAATATTTCTTGTAGCAGCCGTCAGAAACACTTAACTTGCTCTAGAGTCAAACAAAAATTTCATTTTCGAGAATTTGGATTATTTAGGTAAAGATACTGCTTTGCAGAAGATCTGTTACTCATTTAGGTACATCATCAACAAAGGTACGATATCGTTGTTTAATTACTTTGAGTATTACATTCCTACCAAAGCCATTTCTTAACTGTTAATAGATAAAAAGTCAATATTGGATGTTGCTTGTTAACAAAACCTATCACCAGTATGTAATAAACTTTGCTGTCCTCAGCAAACAAACCTAATGATCCACAATTACGCAACATCTGTTCACAGCAAATTATTACGTTCTTTTCGATTTTTTACTTTAGATGTACTTGTTTTGAGTTATTGTGCATTAAGAGTCATGTTATCTAAATGTACGAATGTATGAAATTATTCCAATTTTCGTCCTAACGCACAGTTCATCATAAATTGTGCACCTGTAAAATATTTGTGCAGTTGAAAATTCACCTATATAATTAGGTTCGATTGGATAAATATTTAAATAAAAACAAACTTAGGACTATAAAATTCCATTCCAGAATTCATTAATAAATGTATTTGCTGAACCATTCTGCATTTTTTGTGTAATTTGTTGCCGGGCCTATATATATAAATATGAAGTGTAATAAGATGTCATGTATTGCAAAACGATGAAGTTTAATTATAATTGCACAGTTAAAAGAAAAAACTTAGGAAAAGCGCTAATAATTATTTAACGTCACAGATTTATTGCAAAGTTTTTAATCTGGTATTAATCTACGTAATCTTAGGTGATTTATGTTGTTATAATCTGCGACCATCTGGAAGCCTAAACGAAGGAATTAAATTAATAATGGTATTTGGCAAATGGTTTTCAATAAACAGGTAGTTTCACTGAATTTTGTCTATTATTAAGCATTCAATGGACACTTTAATCACAATTTTTATGCAGTAACTGAATATGATACTCAAAAAATAACTTTTTTGAAAATTCAATTAATAAAAAAAACTATTTAATAAGCGGCCTGACTTCATGCTGTTATTTTTAGATCATTTTATTTTCCAAACTTAAAAACACACATAGAAAATCCTTCAAATACATGTATAAAGGTGTTTTCTTAAATCACATTTTTATGTTAATGTGTTTCTTTTTATTTCGAACTTCTTACTTATGATTTAAAAATAAGAGTCCCTATTGTGTTTCTTATACTTTATTATAATTGAATTGAGCTGATTTTTCAAGCAAAGTTTTCATTTCGTGAAATCATCTTGCCAGAATTGATCTTTAAGAATACTGTTTCACGTCGGTCTTCTAAAAGTATAACCATTTTATAAAGTTTACATTATATTCAAGTTCGTATGGATGTTGTAATATTTACCTACATGTGAAAGTGGGCTACCCACCATTCAATACAAGTTCATATTCATGGCCACAACGAACTTAATTCACGCCGGGTTGGTTTCTACAGTGTTTAATATTAGCTATTATTGATCACATCAGAAAATCTAGTACCTCATGTACAACTTATGACAATCAGAGCATTAGAGAGAATCGCACATCAAAGATCGCATTTTAATTTACCTGATAACAGAAAACGCATTTACGTGACTCATAATCTTCATCTAGTTGCTTATTACAAACAGAGACGACGACTTTTTTCATGTTTTCCAATATATTCTAATTTGATAAACAAGATACCATAAATCATTTTAAATTGAATAAAATAGCTAAGACACTACTGAAAGACGTTATACGTATTTGCTCGTTCTGAATTACGCGCAAAGTTACATGAGGGCTACCTGTTCTAGTTGTTCAAATTTTGCAATGATAGAATGAAAGCAGTTAATAATATTAGCCATCGCCAATTCTTGGGCTATTCTTGAGCCAACTATTGATTGTAATGTCATAACGACCCCACGGCCGAAACAGCACACGTGTTTTGAGACGACTATTCAAACCTGCTACATACACATTGTGATTCAAGTAACCTAACCACATGATCATGCCACACCATTGACGACGCTTTATAAAGTTTGTAATAATTTTCAGAACTTTGATAAACATTTTCGATCTTATTTAAACTGTTTCAATGTTGACTTTTACTCTTCGATATAGAAACGCATTTCATTAATATTTTATTGTATGTCTCGTTATCTTATTTCTCCATAACAAAAAAAAGCAACTTAAAATTAAATCATATAATACTATTACATTTACTTTGCATAACAAATACTGTTTGTAGTTGAACTTGGATGCTATATTTCCGAGACCAGTGGACCTCGTATATTTACAATCATTCGGCAAAGCTTTGTTTTAATAAATAATCGTTTGTTAAGCAAATAGCACAAGAACAGTAATCACAATTTTTTTCACCCTGGGGACAACATTGCAAGGTTGATGAAATTACCAGAATAGAATGCAGGTGAAGTGTTAAATAGAATAAAAATTGGTAAAAGTGCTAGATATAGTTTGAAAATATTTCGTAACATATATTTCAAATAAAACTTTTTATCCCATTGGGAAATTACAAAATCTGAGGCTAGATTTGATACAAAATCAGGTGCTCATATTGGAGACCAAATTTTAAATTATGAGACTCCAGACTTCACTGAAGAACCATTTCATACCGATGACAAGAAAAGGTTATGCATAAATAAACTCAAAACGGAAAATGAAAATAAATGGCTAACAGGAGAAATAAAGCCTTTTAGGAGATAGTTATGATTTTCTACATGCCCAGATATATCTAGGTCACAGTGACCAGGACCTCTAACAAGAAGAGTAAGGAGCACAAGCAGAGGAATATCCAAGCCCATTTAAATGCCATCACCATTTCTGGCATAACAGACTGACCTGATTAGAGAAACAATTATTATTATTTAAGTGTTTAACAAATATAATATGAGAGGTTTAGGTGGTATCACTAACCAATTAAAAATAAAACAGTCTAAATTAACAAGAATAATATTCAAATATCACAAAAAACATGGTTGATAAGATCAAAAGAATCATGTGAAAACCTTGAACCTAAAGTTTAAACAAAAAACCACATGTATTTGTTTTATTTGTTGTTAAAAACAAAGCTACAAAAAGAGCTATCTGCTTTCTTATTACAACGGTATCAAAAGCAGAGCTCTAGCATTATAAGGCGACTGACTTACCACTGAAACATCTGAATGGGGGAGTTTGAGCTGTAAGAACCTTGAGTTTAAATTCAATCAAAAGGGGGATCTTAGAACCTCAAGCTTAAAGTTCTAATTAAAAAGGGCATTTATCTCAAACCAAAATCACAACCACGAACATCTACACACTAGTCAATAAATCTCATATACAAACCTTAAGCCTCAAGAAGCACCCAAGAAGGTCTAAAAATAACTAATGAAATACCATTTTCAAAATAAGAAAACCAAAAGCAAATATCATTCACACTGAGTACTAGAGTGAGGAGACACTGTCTATTTCCAAAAGTTAACATTTTCTTAAATCTAAAATGTATATCTAATAATACTTATGTCCATTTATAACTTTTACTTGACTGCCAGAGTTTTCTCCTTTGTCTTTTTAAGCATTGGTAGATTTTTTCTCATTTACTTCAGTCTTTTATACCCTGTTTAATTTTCCTTGGAGATATATACTCTCGATCTTCATTCAGATAATAATATCACATTTTCCATTCACTCATAGTCCCTTAAATCAGATCTTAATAGGGAAGAAGTGTGGGATAGTGCTAAAGGATGTATTATTTGTAGTACATTTTCAATTTAATAAATTGTTAACTTGCAAAACATGTCTCTACCCATACTGACAAGGTGAAGGAGGCTGATGAGGGCATTATCCATACAGAAAGCATTTGAATAAACCATGGGTGTCAGTAGAAAATTAGCACCCTAGTGGAGAAACTACATTATATCCAGAACGAGTATGATCTTCACCTAGAGCTCAATTCATGTACTGTGGGTGTAATGTCACATGATTTGTCATCACAATTTGTTAGGTTCAAACCAGAGAGATGAGGTTCCACTTCTCGAGGTTGGAATTATAGAGCCATGATCCCAAAATTTCTCATTGGTGGTTATGGCAGTTGGACCACAACCTATACGCATATACAAAGCCATAGAATGATGCATTCTGAACCACTGGAAATACAAGAGAAAGTAAGCAGCACTGAAGTGGTCAAAACTTTTCCTCAACTTGAAAAAGTCTAAAAGGAAACACCCTAAGCTCAAAATAATGGGATCTTATGTACCTTACTCAACACGAGAAAACAAAACTCATCTAATCTGGAATTATAAACACTCAAAGTAAATTCCACCTGTCCCCAGAATTATGGGGAGAACATGAAAGAAACTATGCTTAACAAAGGAACTAAGATGAAGGCCATTCTTTATTCAAAAATTCAGGGAGACAATGGACCCACTTTCATAAACAATGTATTGAACCAATACTAATCAAAAAGAAAGGCTACACTAAATTCAACCAGACAGCTGAGCATCAAATCTGAACTAATATTATGAGTAAGCTTTAATGTAGGCTTATGCCTTGCCTACTGACATCTGAGAAAAAACCATCCAGGGATCTAGAAAGGAGAACCTCTAATTTCACCCTCTTCTCCACACAAGAAGGAATTCACTTTAACATTTTGGAGATAAAGTCTCTGTCTACCACTTGTTTGGGCAACACTTACCACAAAATAGTATCCTAAAAAATTCAGGTAAGTGTCCTTGAAAGATAACAAAGAAACTACTCAAACCTCTATATAATGTAGCAGAAGTGTTTAAGATAGCCACATGGATAAAAAAAAAACTGATATGAAGATACTGCCAGATCTTGCAAAAAATGTGAGATAAAGGTACTAGGGGAGGTCCACATACCAGTTCACACAATGTCTTGAAGTAAGCAATTTATCCAGTCTGTTAAGGATAAAGAAATTAGTTAAATCTAAGTAGATGTGACCTGCAGAAAATTCCTTGCCTTCAAAGAGAGCTCAGTATAAAAAGATGTTGTCTCGCTTCTCTAAAAGCATTAGAGTGGGCAACAAAACCTTCAAGACCCTCTGTGAATATGATAATGATTGAAATCTGACAAAAGTGTGTGTGTTTATGTGTTTTTCTTATAGCAAAGCCACATCGGGCTATCTGCTCAGCCCACTGAGGGGAATCAAACCCCTAATTTTAGCGTTATAAATCGGGAGACATCTGACAACAGAAATTGTCAGATGAACTGATGAAAGGGATTTATCTCTTTCCTTGTTTGACATTGTCTTGGGTAAAAAGAACCAATCTAAGGGCACAGATTGAATAAGAAAGCAGTCTATGGTCAAACAGTACAAACCACACTAAGTGGCAGCATCTGTAGGTAAGCAGCAATGAAAAGTAAATCTTCAGGTAAAGGTGATATGGCACACTAGAATCAGGTCACAAACGGGTGTTGATTAAAAGTATGTGATATACCAGTTAAGTAATTAGGATGGCCATTTAAAACCAAGGACCCAAAGCAACTTAAGAAATCCAGAGAGTACTGGTTACTCAAAGAATCTTTTATCGCAAGCATTGCAAAGGTGAACCACCCACAGACCCTAATGGTATATAATAATCACCCATATCACTGGCAATCTAACTGAGCAGTTAAACACTTGAATACAGATGGAATCCATTCTGGGTACCAATGTACTGTGAAGCTGTTGTCTGGTGTTAAGACCTACAAAGGGCTGGAACTATGATTCTCTGTAGGAGTTGAGGAAATTCAGGATGCCAACAATAACAGGAATGAATGGAGAAGCCAATAACAGAACTAATGTACATGCTAACAATAGTTCCTGCTAGTTATAAATGAAGTCAGTGATCCTAAGAGTCTTCCAAGAAAATAAAGTGAAATTAAAACAAAATGATGAATTTTAGAGTTGGAAGTCTGTAGACTTAACCTGCCCCATCAAGGAACATTGATCTATTTAGATTAACTACACACACTGTATTTAAACCCTAAAATTTGAGAAGCAGATGTATCATTTGTGAGATGGAAAATGCTTCCACTTGATGGTTATAGATTAAATAACGAAATTCTGACAAATGTGTCAGATAAGGCATAACTATCTATTCATGTAAATGAGAAGCATACCTTCCTGCATGAACCACAATGTCCATCAATGGAAAGAAAACTAAAAATTCACTCCCAAGCCTTTCATCCATCAAGTGGAGTGTGGGCTTAAAAGCAACACCAAGAACGTTACATTGTGGATGAACCAATTAAAGAAAACAAATTGAAGACAGCTTGTCTCAAAGTGGCCTTCTTTTGTTTTTATAGATAATTTAGCAGCATTTGATTACATTGATTGGGACAAAATTTGATCAAGTCAGTTTGTTTTGTTGGAGCAAAGCAACGTTGTGCTATCTGTTTTGTCTACTATAGGAAATTGAACCCTATATTCAAATGTTGCAATATTTTAAAATCACTATGGAGGAACAGAAAATTGAAAAACCAACAGACAAAAAGAAGGTGCAAGAAAAAGCAAATCTAAATTCAATCCAGAATGTTGAAGATTGCCCTCAATTGTTGCCTCACAGGCCTCCAACAAAACACCACAGAACAAAATATATATTTCCATCTCCATATAAATAAAACCAGTAATGGTCTCAGCTGAGATTCATTCTCACCAAGACATAATGATTTATGAATTCATACAATCAGATTTTTTAAAAAGAAAATCAACCAGGTAACATGGAAAGTGTTCAAAATATCTCTGAATGATCTTGGAACTAGAAATTCTTTATTGAGAAAAGGTGATAACATTATGTGAATGAGGAACTTATATAATATACTGTACCAGGATAGAGGGCACACTGACATAGGTGGAGAGTGTCAAGAAACAAATATTACCATGGGCAATTAAGTAGGGTATAAAAGATTGGAGCAAGCAAGAAAAAGTAAAATCAATACTTAGTTATATAAAGGATGAAACCAGTCAAGTAGCATCTGTAAAGCTGAAAAAGATGTGTTTTTGGAAAAAAGAAGAAACATGAAATTTTCTTCTACACAAAGAATTTAAGCACTTTACTTGGAACTGAAGCATCAGTTTTAAATAATCAAGGGACAGTGGACCTTTAACATTTGTAAAATATTCCACTTGTTGTTTCACTGCCAAACCTTTCACATTCACCTGACTACAACCCTGTTGCCAACCATATTTTAAAATGGCAAATAAGGACAACATTGTGTCCAAAAGAAAAACAGAATATTTTAGGTATCAAATATGACACAGCAAGCATACTATCATATTTGCAACCTTAATGTACATCATTAATAGAAATATATGCATACATATTATAAAACATGCATTTTACTAGAAATATTAAAAGGCCAGAAAATCTAGTGCTAAAAGATACAAAACTTCTGATAAGGAAGATTGTCGACCTTGTTGTTAGCCTGTATAATCATACTACACTTTCCACATAATCCAATATAATTTAATTCAACTTCAACAATATAACTGATTTTAATATCATGAAAATGGAGGAAAAGAAAAGAAAAAAAGTTATCACATGTTCTTATCTGGTAACCCTCTTTCATATTAAGTTGTTAGGGGGTTTGCTTACCACCTTATTCTAACTTGGCTGTTTCTGTATGGACCAAATATTTATTTTTACATACCATTACTTTTGGTTTTCATCACAGTTTTCAACCACATAAAAATTGAATTTAACAAAAATGTATTATTTACATTTTTATCTAAAAACTGATTTTAGTAACTTATGAACTTTGGTGACACCAACTTGAGAAGCAAAATACAAGACAGTCCAACCTCATCTGTCAGGGAAAGCTATTATTAACACAACATCATACAAAAAAATTACACCATTTTCTTACTTCAGATTTTCCAGGTACTTTCTTTAAGTCATTAATTTTAAACTAATGGCTGTGGAGAACAATTCACATTAAAACCACCAAACTAATATTCAGCCTACAAAGTTTATACCTGTTCAGAAACATATGAATTGTGGCATTTCAGTACTTGGAAAAGCTATAAAACATTGCAGATTTTAACAAAAGTTTCATCCTGTAAACAGAGTCAATAGCAATGTTACTCCATCTTTCTAATTTAGGCACAGTCACTACCATGTCTAAATGGAAAATATTGTTTTTGAGAAAATAGAAATAAAGAATACAAAAAACAAAAATATTATTTGTAAAAGGAATAAAAATAAAATTCTATTTCAATTATTAGTAATTAATTTAAATTACTGTGAGATAAAATGAGGTACACTAATATTTTTTTCACATTATACCAGAAATTTCACTTTAAAAAACAATTAACTACTCTTCTATCTATTTCATTTGGTGACATTTATTACTCTTACACAAATTCTGCGAAGTTCAAAAAGTTTTCAACTTCACAAATTCATACAATTTATTCTTTCAGTTTACTGAGCAAGTTTCAGAGCACCCTTGAGTTCCTTCAGTGTCAGTCTTCCTCTCATATGTAACATCTTGATCACCTCCTGAATAACAAAGAGTCTTTCATCACAAAGAGAAGCAAGACATACAAGACCTTTTAAATTATCAATAAATTCTGAATTAGCCAGATGAAGCAAGTTAAATATACAGAACTAAAAACATAAATAACTTAGAAATTAATCATACAGCACATGCTGATATTAAGCTTGAAAACTAAATTTAAAATATCAGAACTAACATGCTGTCCAAAAAATATTGAAATTTGTTTAAAGGACTAAAAATTAAAAAATGGAAATTGACACAACACTCCACTTTGCCAAATAATCATAGTAAACAAACCAGTGGAAAATGCTTCAAATATTAATACTACTGGTTATTGTTTCTTAGAAAATCATTAAAATCTGAGTCTTGTGTTATTTAAAAGTAAAGGTTTAAACTTTACTCATTCTTAGGTTTAGCATCTTAAAATATTTTACTTTCTTAAAAATAAAGAATATGAGATTTATCATTTCACTTGTGAGAAATGTGACAATCCTGATTAATCATTAAACACATTATTATAAACAGTTTATGTAGTGCGTACTGTTATGTATATGTGTAAATATTTTGTAAACGACAACATGTCGTATTGTGTTTGAATTTTCATTTGTATTATTCATTTTTCCATATTGATATTATTGTTTAGAAGTTTAAACTAAAATATGTTATTTATTTAGGGTAACATTTTTAGAACTTTCTCGAATTGAGTAGACCAATCACATGTTTGTAAATGAGTGCTGGTGACTTCCTGTCTAGAAGTGTAGTCTCGTGCAAGAACGGATATGCGTGGATAGCTCTGGAGTTGTATGGAAATTGCGAGATTGTTCGAGAAATAGGCCTATCGGTATAAAAAAGACGGTGACGTGAGAGATATAGAGCCATCAGTCTTATTCGAGTGAGAGTCATGAATCATCAGTTTTATTCGAGGGAGAGAGATTTAGTCATTAGTTTTATTCAAAGACAAAGAGTGAGAATCAGACACCAGTTTCATTTCAAAAGAAGAGAGTTAGTTATTTGAGAAAGATTAAGTGTTTGCTGTGAATATTCAACTTGGATTTGTGATTGGAATTAGATCTACGGAAGCTGTGATTTTTATTCGTCAATCTCTACGATACATCTGAATTACTGCTTGTGCTGAGAGACGGCGAATTTTTTGAACTGTGAACTGTTTCAGAATCTCTTCGTGGGACCAAATTCACACCCTAGACTGGAATTTGAGACTGTAATTTTAGATCATTACATTAGATACAGGCCAGTACCGTTTTGTATTGTGATTTATTTTGAAGTTTGAAACTAATATTATTTTGTTTTGTAATTAATTTCGAATGTCGTAACTTAATATCTGTCACTGTTATTATACAATTTATGTCATATTTGTTATATTTGTTAATAGTTTAGTGTAATAAATTATACAAGCTGTTATCTGTGTTTTTCTGTTGCGTTTAATCTACGAAGAACTTAAAACATTAAAAAATACGTAACAGTACATATGACTTATATCTACAAAACATAAATAATACTCAATTTATTGCATCAATTTCCAAGAAAATTTTTTCTTTAAACATATAACAACTGATAAACTTATTTTATAAATACAAACTTATTATAAACCATTGATAAGTATATGTTATACCCACCACATTGCTGAAATGCCATGGAAAGATATTTTGTAAACTGGCATGCCAGTCTCCTGGATGGAAGTTGTACAAATTCATGATAAATAAAAGATTATATGAGGACATGAAAAGTTTATTCCTTTATATGCAAATGTAAAAAAATGCAAAAATGTCCATAAAAATTGCAAAACAAAATCTGCAGAAACCCAACAACCTTTCATGCCAAATTTAAAGAACATTCATCAACAGGGAGTGAAGTATTGGTTTAAAACAATGCAAAAAACACCTAACAAAACCTACAAAATGTGAAATTAAAAATTTGATTGTATCTCTCCATGGACCAAATGAAACCCCATACCAAATTTGGTAAAAATCCATCTATAAGGGGCAAAGCAGTGGTAAAAAAAAGAGAGCAAAACTACCCATAAAAACCATAAAATGCAAAGCTGAAAAGCTGTATGTGACCTTGCATGGACCTAATGAACCTTCTAACCTATTCTGGTTAAGATACATCTTCATCTTGTGAAGTAATTAAATGAACAACTAACAAACAGTACAATTGTATTTGTACAGACACCAGATTATGGAAATTCTTCAATGCGCATATTTTATAAATACCAGAATGCTCAGCTTTGTTAAGATATGTTATGAACAAAAGACTGCTGAATCCTTGGTAGGTACATTTCATAAACACCAGACTACTGAAACTTCTTGGTAAAATATTTTATAAAAACCACACTATGGAGAGTCCTTGAAAGGTATATATTATAAACACCAGGCTGCTGAAACTTCTTGGTAAGATAATATGGAGAGTCCTTGATGGGTATATATCATAAACACAAGGCTGCTGAAATTTCTTGGTAAGATATTTTATAAATAACACACTATGGATAGTCCTTGATTGGTATATATTATAAACATTCTGCAGTCTCTGATGAACATTCTGTAATTCCACATCATGCATATTTCATAAATACCATCGTACTGAAATTCCATGACTATGACGAAAACACTTTGAAAGTTCTTTATGAACATATTTTATAACTATCAAGCTATGAAATGGCTTTAGTGAGTGTTTTGTTTAGAATATAACCATCAATTATTTACAAAACATATACATGGTTCATGTTGCACAGAATATCAAAATTATTTGTTAATTTATTTTTCTACACAAATCACTGTGTATGTGTAGAAATGCATGGTACCATCTTCTTATGGAAAAATAAATCATTGAATATAACAGGATACCAAATGATAAATATACAGAAAAAACAACAACATTTTAAATGCAATTATATCTCCCACAGTTTCACATTTTTTTCATTAATTAATCTCCAAAGACTTTCTAGAATAGTCATTCACTAGTGAAACTTCCAAAAGAAATAATACCATTACCAACTACTACAGAATCCTACATTTATAATTATCAGCATTAAGAAAACAAGATGTTAATGATAAAATTTCTATTCACATCATATTTACCTCTTCCTTTTCATACTTGTTTTTCTTGAAGTCTTGCCGAGCCCACTCTTTCAATTCGTTTCGATGGTCAGAATTAGGAACTTGACGAATCACTTTTAAAATGTCACGATACAAACTCAAGGTTTGTCGAGAAAGCAAAAACTAATAAAAAAGAGTACAAGGAGATGATCATGTTTGAAAAGATAAATCTGTCACCTTCATTCAACCTTTTCTTAAATTTTGTTCAGGGTTGCTTATTTAACTAACTTTTTGGATAAGTCAAGAAGTTTCTACATCACTATTAATACAACAAAACTGTTTAGAAAAATCAATATCTTACAACTTACCAATAACTAAAACAAAAAGTATTTTTTGAGTCGGAATTTCAACTTAATATTTCACATCCTGCCA
Source organism: Carcinoscorpius rotundicauda (assembly GCA_011833715.1). Taxonomy (NCBI): domain Eukaryota; kingdom Metazoa; phylum Arthropoda; class Merostomata; order Xiphosura; family Limulidae; genus Carcinoscorpius; species Carcinoscorpius rotundicauda. The sequence continues at coordinate 35,270,684 of CM022404.1, read as the reverse complement.
CCTAAGTGAAGCTGTACTCAACAGTTCAGATTGCTAGTACTATCAGATTTTACAAAATAGAAGATGTGGATTTTCAAGGTAGTTTAATGATAAAAATTAACTTTAGTTTGAAGCTTTACAAAAATAACTTAATTTCATTTATACCATAAATGACAAAAATTATAAAAGTTATCTTCAACTACTGCTATTACATCATGCTATAACTGCATGTATCAGCCAACCACAGAACACAGTGAAACACACTGGCAAGATGTTTTATAAATACCACATTATAAAGACTCTGTTCTGGATAAATGATGAAAGTTTTACATGACCCTTACTACAATAATTTTTTTAATCAATCTCTTAAAACTTACCAGTAACTGAAAAAGTTTTTCAGGTATCCTCTAACTACTGTGCACCAGTTTCTTTACTTAAACTATTATTCAAGTATAGATACAATTTTGCAGAGTCACAATGTGATTCAAAATTAATTTCACCAGTGGTTAGCAGTGCATTATGTACATAATCCAAAGTACCATCAAATATGGTTAAACTCAGTTCAAAACTTTTAATTACCCAAAAAATTCTACATAATTTAGCTAAAAGAAATACATCAACAATGACAAAGGAAAATATCTGTAACAGCTAAAAACATTGAGTAGAAAAGAAAAACAAAGGGACAAGACAATGTCACATGTTTCTATCATAGTAGCTCCAATTATCTATGTCTACACTTAATATCAAGTGGTTAACTCAATATGTAAGAATGATTAGATACTTTTCCTTCATAAGGAACTGTACGACAACTCGCAAGAGATGCTTACAACTCAACAATTCTGATGCAACTCTTGAAAATGACAAGTTAAAAAATATATGGGCAGACTGCTTTATAACCCTTGTTCAGAAATGTTTGATCACTGCTCATCATTACCCAAACTGTGACACAACTACTAACTGGTCCATCAACATCAGGCTTCCACCAAAATTTAAAGATTGAGTTCTGAAGCTGAGGTTAGTAGATTCCAGCTGATCAGAATCCAGAGATAAAGCACTTGATTATTTGAATCACTAACTTTATGAGTTTCCTAAGCGTGAAGTTCTGATGTACATACTCTGAAAAGTAATAAGATATATCTATGATTGTTTGTCGTTTTTTTTCATCATATCATTTAGTCTTACAGGCTAAAATGAAATTCAAGAAACAATTTGCAGATCTTGTTTGCTTTCTCTGCTACAAAGCGACCAATAACTTTTAATATGTGGAATAATAAAGAACAAATAATTACTGTAGAAAAGAACGTTGGTAACGATACTTCTTAACATGATTTTTCTGCAGATAAAAACTACATTTGTCAACTCACAAATGACAATCATGGACTCACTGTTATGAATGTAAATTCACAAATTTCACTCCTTCCCAAGGGAATGGTGCCTACTTCAAGGTGCACAACCATGAATATAAAAGGGAACCAAGTGATACATGGTAACACTTAGGCATTTAAGAAGATAAGTTGTCTTCCTTGTACATTATTGCACATAATCAGTTATAATACCCTTGGATGTCATTAGTATCCTGGAAACTGAATAAGATAATGATTATGAATTACTTCATAAAATAACAATTTCACAAAAAGTAAAAGATAGTTTTCATGGTCAACTAAGACACCGAGGATGACCTTCTGACTGATAAGGCTGAGGTTAACTGCTAATGCTAACAAACAGAACAGTCACTTAACTGTAACACCAATTAATGAAAGAGAAGTAACACTTCTTATTTTCTGAATCACCAAATGGTATTTCATGCTGAAATGTATACATTACATTGTGTGATTACTACTTAATTATTACAAAGTAATTTTTTGTCCCAAAAATTAATGGGACAAAAGGAGTAAAAAAGCTTTATGCTTTCTGAGCTATCAAGTGCAATTTTAACTCCAAGATATCAGACAATAACTGATCAATTACTCTACAATTAGGAAGGCTAGTGTTAGAAGATGCAATAGTTTCTTTCTCAGCTATCTAGCAATTTTTTAAGGCAAAATGTTTGTCTAATATTTCATAAAAATTATTCATATTTCAAAATTGACTACCAGCAGAATTTCTGTGTCCAGAACTAATCTTGTAGTATTCACCAGACATTACCAGGAAAAACAAATGTATGTAACTTTAATGTGTGTAGAAAGTAGATTGTGTTGCTTCTTAGCACAACATATGAATTTAGGTTGTTTTGAATCTAAGTGAAAAAGTTTTTATATCACTGTATTTTGCTTGTATTTATATATCTGTGATAACAACTATAGCTAATGGAGCAACACATGAAAAGCAATATAATACTGTGATTAACTGGTTGCTGGCATTTTTGGCCATCTATGATGGAAAATGTATTTTACTGAACAATACTGTATTTAGTCTATGCCAGTCTGTGTGGAGGTTGATATAAATTGCAATAACAGCACAATTTGAAGAAATTTTAGTTGAAAAGCTTTATTTGGCTGAATTTTTCTAGTAATTATTTATAATACTGAAAGAATGTACAAAGCAAGTTAGAATACAACAACTATCAAAAACAGAAGTGGAAATAGTCCATCAAAAATATTGTAAACATTACAACACTGGCATTAAAACATGGCAAAAAACACAGTACCCAAAGTTGTACCACAGCTGAGATAGCTCAGTGTCTTTCAAAGGTTAGAATACCAAGCAGGACAGAAATTACTAATAATACAACAGAAAAATAAGAACTATTCATGAAACAATGTTAAAAACAAACACTGTGGCTGTTAGAAAAGACAATTTCAAAAATATGCAGTGCATGATAAGGACCAAACACACATACAAAAATAGCAGTAACCTTAAGTGCAAATTTAACTAGAATGGAGAAAAAATTGTCAACCTACGTGTGAGTATAGAGTAGGTACATTCCAGGATATTAATACAACAGTATGTAATGTAGCAAAGTATAAGAGGGCAGAAAAACTCACACTGATAAGAAAGAAGTCTTGAACATACGTGTACAATCATTAAAAAATTGGTTCACTATATAATATTGAATAACAAATTCAATAAAATGTCATAACAGTATTCATATACCTAAATTAATTTAGGTTACTATAAAATGAAATTAAACAGACTCAAAGCCCCACAGACAATACAAACATTGTTTCTCTAATGTGAAACACAACTTATTTACAGAGAAATGAACATTGTTTTCATAATGTATAAAAACAAAGTTATAAATATTTATGTCAAGTATAAAATTATGCAAATTTAAGAATTATACAAAATTTTCATCACAAATTCTTATATACAAGATTGATACACATCAAAATAGCTAAAACTTCACAATTGCAAAACATACCCTTAAAAATTGACAAATAATGTCTTTAATGGATAATTATTTTGTTGTTAGCACAGTTCATTGAATAAAACAATATAACAATACTTATACATGTGTTAAAGATTTCTTTTTCATCAAAGGTGAAACTGAAAAGAGAATCTATGACATAGAGGTCACACCATCTACTGTGAACTGCACTTTCACCTCTTCAAGTTTAATAGGGTTTGATGTATTTTACACTGTAACCTAATTTACTTTTTTGGATTATGAAACACTGAGAAATGCACATGTTCATACTATTATATTTATAGTTAACTTAAGATTAATGTTTACACTACAGTAAGATAATTTTGACGAAAAATTGTTAGATTTAAAAACAAATAATTCCCCCCTCCAAAAAAAACAACACACCCAGCCAGTTATAGGTCCATGATAAAGCCGAAGTTATAAGCAATCAACTTACACCCAAAACTTAAATTTGTAAAAACATAATTAAAAACTGTACACAGTTATCAGAAAATATGAAAATTTTATAATAATACTCTTATAGACTAGTAGTAGCATAAATATTGCAAAATAATTGAATATAAATTATAAATATAATATTAAAAAAAATTCTCCAGACCTACAAAGCTAAAAACCAGGTTTTTGATATCTGTTGTGTGCGGAGCACAGATAACTTTTTAGATAGCTTTGTGCTCAACTACAAACGAATAACTTTTAAAACAACACTGTTTCTCACATATCAACTAATACTATGTTCACAATGTGTCACGTTACTTCGTCCGTGTTAAAATTAAATGACATCTAACAAATCCAAGTGGATCATTCGTATTCTTTTTTTTTCCCCTAAACTAAATTCTAAATTATTTTTAAACCTTCAGCTAGTAGTATAATTAGTAACAGTAATACTGTTACAAATTTAGTTATTTATAATTTCTTTAATGGTATAAACTATAACATAAGTTTATCTTTAAAGCTAACTTATTTATTAAGTACGTAATACTCGACTCGTGGTTTTAAAGAATCGACACAAATGCGGAACTGAATCTCCGATAATTTTTTGACTTGCTTGTTTGTTTGTTTTTGGAAATTCGCACAAAGCAACTCGAGGGCTATCTGTGCTAGCCGTCCCTAATTTTGCAGTGTAAGACTAGAGGGAAGGCAGCTAGTCATCACCACCCACCGCCAACTCTTGGGCTACTCTTTTACCAACGAATAGTGGGATTGACCGTCACATTATACACCCCCACGGCTGGGAGGGCGAGCATGTTTAGCGCGACGCGGGCGCGAACCCGCGACCCTCGGATTACGAGTGCACGCCTTAACGCGCTCGGCCATGCCAGGCCGTTTTTTGACTTGCAACATTAACACTATCTAACTTACTTTTCTGAATGGCAAAACATGTTTCGGTAATTTAGAAGACATTTACAAACAGAAGTGTCTATTGACAAGAAACCGTAAAAATAAAATATTATAGAGTTGACCATAATTACAGGTATATACTATGACTATTATGTTTCTGTGTAATATCTGCTATTTATTTTTTGTTAATAAAAGTTAATATTTTTGTGTTATCGCTGCAAAGTTTTTCACATGTTAAAATCTTAAATAACTGTGAAATTATTTATTAATAAATTATCTTCTTAATTTAGTTTTGTTCCAACTATTTGTTACATATTTAACAGGCCTGGCATGGCCGAGCGCGTTAAGGCGTGCACTCGTAATCCGAGGGTCGCGGGTTCGCGCCCGCGTCGCGCTAAACATGCTCGCCCTCCTAGCCGTGGGGGTGTATAATGTGACGGTCAATCCCACTATTCGTTGGTAAAAGAGTAGCCCAATAGTTGGCGGTGGGTGGTGATGACTAGCTGCCTTCCCTCTAGTCTTACACTGCAAAATTAGGGACGGCTAGCATAGATAGCCCTCGAGTAGCTTTGTGCGAAATTCCAAACAAACAAACATATTTAACGAATTAAGTTATTGGTTACAAGCATCGCGAAGACAAATCATTCCCAAAACTGCATGTAAAACAGTAACAGAGAAATAAACAAAAAGAAATAATAATAATGATGTAAAGAGACAAGTTATGAGAACATATAAATATAGAAAAAACATTTCAGAACAAATTACTATTGAAACTGACACAATTAAGCGTCGGTTATTATTATTATTATGCCTCTCGATTCCATTAAGGAACATAGCGCCGCAATCACTTGCGGATTCATTAACAGGTTGGTTTATTAAGTGAGTAGATTTTTAGCCTACTGCACAACCCCCAACCAGGAGGAGAAACCTAGCCGTCCCTAATTTTGCAGTGTAAGAATAGAGGGAAGGCAGCTAGTCATCACCACCCACCGCCAACTCTTGGGCTACTCTTTTTACCAACAAATAATGGGATCGACCGTCACATTACAACGCCCCCACGGTTAAAAGGGGAGCATGTTTAGCGCGACTGAGATGCAAACCCGCGACTCTCGGATTACGAGTCGCACGCCTTAACACGCTCGGTCATGCCGGGCCAATTAAGGGTGGGTGCATTAGTAAAACAATAAACTTTAGAAATTTTCATATTTTACGAATTTTAAGCCATACGTATCGTACTGAGCCAAAAGTAAGTTGATGGAATTACAACGTTAAAATTCTGGGTTTTAGATAGCCTATTGCGCAGCTTTACGTCAATTGAAACAAACCCTCATACCAAATATGATCGCCCTTTCAGATGTGTGGTTGTTATAATGTGACGTTCAATTCAACTGTTTGTTGGTAAAACAGCAGCCAAAGAGTTGGTGGTGGATAGTGACAAGGTGCTTTCCCTCTGGTCTTTCACTGCTAAATTAGGGACGGCTAGCGCAGATAGCCCTTGTGTAGCTTTGAGCGAAATTTAAAACAAACAAACAAAGTTTTATAGCTCATTGTTTAGCTCTGCATTAAAAACAAAATTAATGGCGTACAAGGAAACACATAATTTTCATGAAATCAAAAAGAAAAGCAAATAAAAAATATGCGTGTCTGTGTTTTCTTGTAGCTAAGCCCACGGAGGAGAATCTACCCCGTGATTTTAGCATGTAAATCCGTAGACTTACCGCCGTACTCGCGGTAATTAAAGGGTTTTAAGAGAGCCAATGTTTAAAAACATTTTACCCTAAAAATGCAAAAACAAAGCTAGTATGCAAACTTAAATTCATTTACAAAGACAACGTCTAGAGAGATAAAATGTCTCATTTGTGGGGTTGAGCTGGAAGATAAAAGGCTCTTTCTAAAATAGTTATCAGCTCCATTATTAATTTTATAATGATGTTCGCCGTTTGTTTGAATTATTTAGTAAAAAGAAACATGTAAAATTAAGTAACTGCAGTCCATTGAATTAATGATAACGAAAACATTTGATTTCTTAGACTGCGAGTTATATACTTCGTATGAGTTAGTAAATATTTCCTGATAGACTCTATCATTCACATAAGAACCTCAAATAATAATTTAATTTGCCTTCTGTCTTTTTTAACAATTGCGGGATCTTCTCCAATATCGATTTCGCTATCAAAACATAAACTCAACTGTTATAAAACAGAAGTAACTGAGTAAACGGGAAATAAAGTTAATGACCAATCCTTCTCTACTCCTGCCCCCCAGTGGCTCAGCGGTATGTCTGCGGACTTACACATTAAAATCCGAGTTTCGATACCCGTGGTGGGCAGAGCACAGATAGCCCATTATGTAGTTTTTTGCTTAATTCAAAACAACAACAACAAAATTCTCTACTCCAGCATAACATTTGTTTTTACACTATTCATATCGTATCAATAACTTTTAGGAAAAATTCTAGTCATTAAACCACACTAGTCAACAATAATACATCTAAAACAGAACATTCAACACTACCCTCTTTTTGGATTATGACGTGTTACTGAATGACGTTTCTAAATGTTTTGCGTATTTCACTTTATGTAACCAAAGGCATCATAGATGTTCACCACCAGTGTACATTACTACAGCGTGAAATGTAATGTAGACACGAAGAGTGATTTGCTCTGCTGGTGAGCCATAAAATAGTCCAAAGGTGTGACATCTCTTATTGGCAGGAAAGTGGTCGTCAATCACAATCACATGGATAGTATGTTTGTGTGTGTGTGTGTGTGTGTCTAAAGAGAGTAAACCTTGGACAGTCATGTGAAAAATTATGACACCCCATGAAAGCTTGGATATTTTTGTCACATTTCCGGTTATATAGATATTTAATCTCAATTTTAACAATACTGATACATTAAAGTGATATAACCAAACAATTAAAATTGAAAAAAAGACTTTTCAAGATCTTCTGTAAAAAGTAATTCGAAAAAATGCATATTCTAAATGAGGAAATAATTAGTACTCCCTCACATTTATTCCCACTTAAAATGGCTCAACTCACACAGGTGTATCACACCAGGTGCACATGATTAGAAGATTGTTACTCAGCATTTTAAATGAGGCTAGCCCAACTTAAACCTCACACATTTAGTTTGGTGTGCTCCTGACTGTTGAAGTGAGAGTGAGCACCATAATGAGAGCAAAAGAGCTGTCTGAGGCCTTCAGAAAGGAAATTGTAACAGCTTATGAGTCTGGTAAGGGATTTAAAAAGATCCCAAAAGAGTTTGAAATCAGCCATTCCACTGTCCGGAAAATAATCAAGAAGTGGAAAGCTTTCATCAAAATAACTGCCAACATGCCCAGGTCTGGTCGTCCAAGCAATTCCACCCCGAGAGCAGACAGTAAGATGCTAAAAGAAGTCTCCAAAATTCTAAAATATCATCACAAGACCAACAGTAGGCTCTGACTACTGTTGATGTGAAAGTGCATGCCTCTACAATCAGAAAGAGACTGCACAAGTGTAACTCGCATGGGAGGTGTGCAAGGAGAAACATCAAGGCCGGACTGAAGTTTGCCAGAGAAAATGTTGACAAAGACCAGGACTTCTGGAAACAAAATACAGCATTCCAGGAAAAGAACGTCACACCAACTGTGAAGTATGGAGGTGGAAGTGTCATGGTTTGTAATTGCTTTGCTGCAGCAGGATCTGGACAGCTCACTATAATAGAATCCACCATGTATTCCACTATGTATCAGAGAGTACTTGAGGATCATGTGAGACCATCTGTAAGAAAATTAAAGCTGAAGTGGAACTGGACCCTGCAACACGAAAATGACCCAAAACATACCAATAAATCCATCAAGGACTGACTAAAAACTAAGAAATGGAGAGTCCTGGAATGGCCGAGTCAAAGCCCAAATCTCAATCCCATTGAGATGCTGTGGGGTGACTTGAAAAGGTTTGTACATGCAAGAAAACCCTCAAACATCTCACAGCTGAAAGAATTCTGCATTGAGAAAAATAATCACCATTTGGCAAAAACTGGTATCAAAATAAAACTTTCCACTTAATACCAAATTTATTCAAAAACCAGGCACAAAACTAAGGTCTATACCATGTAAAAACTGCACTGACAACCACCATATCAACATTATTTATAAAATACAATGTGATTATTGCAACGACTTCTATATTGGAAAAACAAGTAGAAAAAGGGAAACCTGATTCAAAGAACACAAAAAGTTACCTTCACACATTTTCGAACACTGCAAATCAAATAAACACAACATAACCAAAGAAAACACCCAAATACTAAATAAAGAAACAAACACAAAATTAAAGAAGCCTTACTTATACAACTCAAGCCTAAAATAAATCAATACAAAGGAACACCTTTATACTTTTATTAATAAATATAATCAAACATCTAAGCACGCCCTCTACATTCCTACACTCAGTTACACAACCACCTTCAAACATATGGTCAGCTATCGGTCAGTTTCCTCTTTCTTTCTTTTTACCCTGACGATGACCGAAGAAGGTCGAAACGTTGTTCGCTCCTCAACATAAAACATCTTCTCAACCCAAACCAGCCATTTTTACATATATATTAGGACTGTAGAATCGTTATATGTCTACTTGTTTCAAGGTTTTCCATTAATGTGACCAATAATTTGAGTATTGTCAGTCAAAATCTGTTCAGTAAGTCCAGTAAAAATCAAGTTTTCCAATGTCTAATTTGCTCTTTGTTATTTATTTGCCTATTTGGACTCGGTGATTTATTCTCAGCGTATCATCTCTTTTACTTATCATCTTTTAATTAATTACAATTTCTATTGTAATGTATACATTTACCACGTTTACAGCAACTCCTTTTCTTTTGTCATCTTTTGGGAGCAACATTTATGTCCTACGGATTTTTGTATGTAGTTCTTTGCAATGTAATCTTTAAAATATGAATAAAATACTTACTATTCTGTGATTTACTTCTTAAATTCTGACTAACAAGATATATAATGAAACTTTTTGGCTACACTAGACTGTTTTCAGAGGGATTTGGTGTTGTTACACCATTTGATTGATAAGCTCATAATTCCTGGATGATGCTTTCAATTTATCATCCGTTATTTTAACTGAAACAAGTTCCATTGCCAACTACAGAGTTTCCTCTGAAAATGTACAAATACTTTGCATTAGCTTAATTCATAGATTGTAAGTCACTATCTTGATAAGGCAGTTAAATACGTCGCTTCACATATTCAATAAGTTTAGCAAAGGTCTCTTCCTTTGTGCTTTTTCTGTCTCTAAACTTTGCTTCAGAAATTCCACCTGATATTTCATTTAAAATACATTTGATAAGAAAACCACCAACACCTTATAGACTTTATGGATATGTGTTGAATCCGAGGGTTGCGGGTTTGAATCCCTGTCACACTAAACATACTCGCTCTTTCAGCCGTGGGGGCGTTATTATGCGACGATCAATTCCACTACTCGTTGGTAAGAGTGTAGCCCAAGAGTTGGCGATGAGTGGTGATGACTAATTGCCTTCCCTCTAGTCTTACACTGCTAAATGAGGGACGGCTAGCGCAGATAGCTCTCGTGTAGCTTTGCGCAAAATTAAAAAACAGTAACTTACAAGATTTTCTCTCCTCAGTCACACGTGGTTCCCCCGTAACTGAGGCTACTCTCATGTCAACACACCATATCCAACCCAATGTGTCGCTGCTAGAATGTATTGCTTACTACACTTATCCATGTCATTGTTCTTTCTTCTAAATGAAGAATGCGCGTGACGACGTTTGCAACACAGAATAACCAATGCAAATAGATTTTCTGTACTGAAAATAGAACAACAATAACAACTATCTGAACAAACTGTTTAGCACTTAAAAAGGTACAATATGAATTATATGCCCACAAATTAAAATTGCAATTTTAATTTGTATTAGCTTACATCAACTCTGATAAATCGAGTAACCAAGATAAAAAGTAGATTCCAAGATAGATGTTCTGTATTGAAAATAGGCCTCCAGCAGTGAATGTTTGAAAGACTGTCCAGTAGAAAACGCTTGGTATGAACGAAAGTAGCATTGTAATTTTGAATTGTGTTAGCTCTGCGTTGATAAATCGAATTATAAGTTATTTGGAGCTTGATTTGTCAAAATAGTTTATCATTATGATTTTTACTTTAAATTATAATTAAACTAGTTCTCTAAAATTATCTAACGTTCATTATACCAATATCATGATGACTAAGAAAAAATTCACTGTACAAAATGTTTTGTACAATATAAAGTATAACAAATATTACAGTGGTAGCCTTAGAAATGATGTTAATTATATAATAATAATGTCATATTACAACATTTTCTTCATTGAAATGCTGCATATATACGTGTGTATATATATATATATTACTTATAGCACAGTGAAAGTATACTTTAATTTTAGCACATTTATTTTAATCAATATAATATTTTTGCGAGCTCTGGTTCTGGCGATGGAACATATGTTCACTTTCTCATATATACTTCAACAGCTGTTTAGGGTTCAAGATTTTTTCTTTCCGTATAAGTATGTTACAATCACATATAAGATAAAAATATATAATTTTAGCAGTTTTGGAGAATACTTTGTGTACTGTTCTGTAAAAGAACAAGGGCTCTACACCTTCAGGTTCGAGGAAAGGTCCCAGCAACTCATAAAATAAAATGTGGAACTCACTGTTGTGGACAATACATGCAGTAATTCTTATGATGGTTAGTACTGGCCAGACAGAAGACACTGAAAATGAATTGTACGAATACTTAAATGGTAAGTTTTGTCCACGACTAGTTTGAGAAAAACTAATCAAAAAATGTTTATATTATTATTTTTAACACTAACTAGAGTTTACTATTACACATACAACTGCTTCTTAAGGCGGTAAATTGATTCATTAAAAACAAACAAACGGTATTTGAGGAATAGAAATCATTTTATATTTTTTCAAAATACGAATGTTGTTTACGCTAGGTTGGCCAAAGTCTATTTAATACTCTAGCATAGTTTTGAAACAACAGTGTTAAGGTACTAAACTCACATTTTTACAACGTTAATAACATGTACTCTGCACACAGCGGGTATTGAAACCCAATTTCTAGCGTTGTAAGTTCGCAGACACCATTGTGCCATCGGGAGGGGGGCACGTTAAACCATTCTACGCCCCTGAAGAATATTACATAATACACTACGCACTACTTCCCGTAGCGATATTAAGATAATATTTACTATATAAAATATTATAGAGCGGTAATAAAATATTAATGGTGTTAGAAATTAAAACAATCTAAAAGCCACAAGTAAAATGCATGATATACAAAACAACATAGACAGCAACAACATTTGTTCCGAGAAGTCAATTCTCACATTCATCGTACAAGAACTATTCAGTTTAGCGTCTTTAATTTTCAAAAGGTGAACAAATAGATGTGCGAGTCTGTGTATGGATATCTACATTTGTGCCAACAGAAATTGGTTTGAATTTCGCGCAAAGCTACACGAGCGATATCTACGTCAACCGTTCCTAATTTAGCCGTGAAAGACTAGAGTGAAGGCAGCTCGTCGTTACCATCCACCGACAACTTTTGAGATACTTTTTTTTTGCCGACGAAAAGTGCGATCGAGTGTAACATTATAACACCTCCATTATGACGAGTCTAGCACCATACCACATGGCCATGCCGGGTCCAGAAACTGATACAAAATATACTACATGAAAATATACAGCCTTTTTCTAGTTGAACTTAATATTTAAACTAACATATAGCCCGTCAAAAATGACGGGTTGTTGTTGTTTTGAATTAAGCACAAAGCTACACAATGGGCTATCTGTGCTCTGCCCACCCCGGGAATCGAAACCCGAATTTTAGCATGTAAGTCCACAGACATACCGTTGAGCCACTGGGGGGCCAAAAACGACGGGCCAAGAATTGTCACTTCACCCCACAGTATACACTAAACTCACATTTTGCAGTTAACTGAAATAAATAATTTATGTAAAATTAAGCTTCGCCAACAAACAGGCAGAAAACCTTATATAAAAAATATTGTGTGTCACGTCACGTCATGCTTGATTTCCCGAAATATAGGGAGTGGACAAAAAAAAGGTGGCTCCATTAAAAAATGTTGTTATATCCTTTATAAGATAAGATAAAAATATGTAAAAACATGTGTTTTGAGAATGAACTTGACGAGATCTGTTCCTTTATGATTCTAATTTTATCACAGGCTTTTGTAAATACCTGAACTTTTCATGATTTTATTACATCTTATAAAAAGTGTTCTACGTCTGCTGTTATTTCTTTGATCGTTTTATTCCAATTAGCCTACAAAATGACCAAATTAGTTTTGTTTTTCTTTAAATCAAACGTAAAAAAAACAACTGAAAATAACACAAGCTACAGGGTGGTCGCTAGAAAAGCGAAAAATTTGTCAAACAGCTATTTATTTTTACAAAGAATAACTTTTACAAAGTTTTTTAAAGACATATGTTATATTACACTCATAGATGCTCAAAATACATTTTATGATATTAATTGTAAAGAAATCAAAATAGAAATGAGTAAGCACGCATTTTATTCATGATCTAATCTGACCCTCAAATTTTCCGCTTTTCTAGCGACCACCCTGTAGTTTCACGAGTTAATATTTACTCGACATTCCCTTGGTTTGGTTAGATTTGGTTTGAATATCGCGCAAAGCTACACGAGGACTATCTGCACACATTCCCTTAAATTTCAGTACTACTTCACATCGACGTAACTCGGCATGGCCAAGTGGTTAAGGCACTCGACTTATAATCCGAGGGATACGGGTTCAAATCCCTATCACACCAAACATACTCGCCCTTTCAGTTGTGGGGCACATTATAAAGTGACAGTCAATTGTTGGTTAGAGTAGCTCAAGAGTTGGCAGTGGGTGGTGATAAATTGTTACTTTCCGGCTAGTCCTGTACTGCTAAATAAAAAAACGGCTAACGCAGATAAATCTCGTGTATCTTTGCGCAAAATTCAAAACCAAACCATCGAGACGTGGCATACTTACAATGCGTTTGTGTAGCTATCCCTGCGACTCAACTTTGAGCACATCAAAATTTTCATCTTCTGTATTTCATCTTCTTATGCTAATCGCCTCAGCTCAGCCCACAAATTTTCAATGAGATTGATATCAAGTGGTTAACCTGGCCATTCCAAAACATCAATTCTCTTATTTCTAAAATATATTTTAACGTGTGTTTGTGTTTTTTGTATAGCAAAGCCACAAAGGGCTATCTGCTCAGCCCACCGAGGGGATCTGAACCCCTGATTTTAGCGTTGTAAATCCGGAGACATACCGCTGTACTAGCGGGGGGAATATTTTAACGACTCCACAAGTACACAACATTTCTTTTATGAGAAAACGTTTCCAAAATCATGAAACATTCAGCGTTAAAATTAGGATTTGAGATCATATTCAAAAATATCTTGTTAAATAAGTTCTAAAACATATAATTTTTACATATTTATTATTATCTAATAAAAGACATAACAAATTACAACATTTTCAAAAGTGGCCACTTTTTTATCCATCCCTGTAGGAAAGTCATGAAAGTTAAAATGTATCTATCCACATAAAATAGTTTAAATACTGTTTGGCCATCACAATTTTAGTGACGGGAATGCAAGGAACTCGTGAGGGATGTTTGTGAGTCGTGAAACCTTATAATTGTAGTGAATGTTGGTATAATAAATCTAAAGTAAGAACATAGTGTGGGATCACTTAGTCTAGAGCAAAGTGCATAAAAGTTATCACAAAAGTAAAAATATCGATTCAGTTTTAAACTTGAATCGTTTCTGAATTAAGCTATTTTCTGTCACATCACCAATGGTTTTAATGTAAAAACAACAAATAAACCTTTTTAATGATCGAAGCCTCTAAACTGAGAAATAAACAAATATTTTACCACCCTTTTTATCTATACATTTTATTTTATACTTCAAGGTCATACTTTTGTTTCTAAGCAGTAATATAAAATCCATTCTTGGAATGTAGTGTTACCAAAGCGCACAAGCTTTTCTGTATATTAGAAGTTGTTAATCTAACCGATTTTTACCAATAATTATTCCGTGAATTGTTTGTTTGTTTTTTGAATTTCGCACAAAGGTTCTCGAGAGCTATCTGTGCTAGCCGTCACAAATTTAGCAGTGTAAGACTAAAGGGAAGGCAATTAGTCATCAACACCCAACGCCAACTCTTGGGCTACTCTTTTACCAACGACTGAAAGGGAGAGCATGTTTGGTGCGACCGGGATTTGAAACGGCGACCCTCGGATTACGAGTAAAACGCCTTAACACACTTGACCATGCCGTCCCTATTCCGTGTATATGCCATGAATTCGTCTTATGAATAATCCTAATTTCAGTTAGCTCATCAAGGAATTTATCGACGTTTAACTGCCTTGATGCATTTTTCTGCCTCTTTGTTAATCAAGATTGATTTCGCAAAATTTATTTAGTTCAGTTAGCTGTCAAATGTGAGGTGGGGTGGTAATACTTTCTCCGTCACTCTTGACAAGCTATACTCTAGTTATTTACAGAAAGAAGTAGATAATTCAAACCATTAGGGCCCAGCATGGCCAGGTGGTTAAGGCACTTGACTCGTAATTCGAGGGTGGCGGGTTCCAATCCCCGTCACACCAAACATACTCTCCCTTTCAGCCGTGGGGGCGTTATAATGTTACTGTAAATCCTACTATTCATTGGCAAAAGAGTGGCCCAAGAGCTGGCGGTTGGTGGTGATGACTAGCTGCCTTCCCCCTGGTCTTGTACTACTAAATTAGGGACGGCTAGCGCAGATAGCCCTCGTGTAGCTTTGCGTGAAATTCAAAACAAACCAAACCATTACTTGATTTGCACCTTCTGACTTCGAAGGATGTAATATAATCACATGTGAGATGACTAAAGCTTGCTTTACAAATGAATGAAAGAAGCACAGTTTTTGAAACATCATTTTAAAGTATTTCAATCTAACCTAGAAATGTGAGGTAACGCAAACTCATAGCCATATTTACACCGCTTTTCTTTAATATAATATTACTTGAACGATTTTCAATGAAATGCCACTTGCTTTGTCAATGGTGTACAAAGGGCATAAGATAATTATTTATATGTCGACTTACCTGAATTTTCTGTTGCATGTTTGACCCCTTATTAAAACAGTGGTTGTTCCTGGGATTCTTAGTTGCAATCATGAAGAATACAATAATTCCCTAGTTTTTGTTATTCATTTTGCTTTGGGACACAGAATATTATATTCCTTGAAATAATCTTACTTTTACTCCCCACTCCTATGGCTCAGCGATAAGACTGACGATTTACCAGTTCACTATGATTCTAGTTGCAGTTCAAGGAAAACTAAAGAAGGCAAAATCCAATGTAAACATAACTACAAAAGGTTAAGTGAACATAAAGTAAAACAGATAATTTAGTTGTTTAACCTATAAATTAACACAACCAAACTCTGGCTCCCTCAATATTCAGAGTTTGCTAGAACTCAAAGTTGAAGTTAAATTAAAATGAAAGTAAAATCCAAAATAAGCTTGTATTTTGCTAAACCTTACTATCAAAATGAAACTACTGCTTACACTATGAGTGTAAACGAACCCCTACCTTCCTTGAGAGTCGAGATCTTTATGAAATCACGTTGAATTAATTCATCGAACGTATGTCTAAATGAAAACAGAAGTTAAAATGAAACTAACTAAATTCTACCAAAGTTCTCCGCTTTAAGGCTGTTCTCTAAAATGAAACGAAAACTCTCTCAAAATCCATTCCTCTTATGTTAAACCCAGAGTATGTATTTGAGCTTAAATTAAGAAGTTCGCTTAATTTTAAAATATGAAAGTATGGGGGAAAAAAAACCATTAAGTTCTCTGGGTAAACCTACCTTTATATATGAAAAC
Source organism: Carcinoscorpius rotundicauda (assembly GCA_011833715.1). NCBI lineage: Eukaryota > Metazoa > Arthropoda > Merostomata > Xiphosura > Limulidae > Carcinoscorpius > Carcinoscorpius rotundicauda. Next base: position 35,254,034 of record CM022404.1, on the reverse strand, counting down.
AAATAATACACCCAAACAAATCTGCTCTCAACCCGGTTTTTTGTCGTGTGCCCTTTGCAAAGGCTGTGAAAGCCTTTATCTTTTACACAATTCGTTAAGAGGAAAAACAGGTTTTTCTGTCTTTATTAACATTACAAATCATCTTTCGCTCAAGCCCGGGACGACTTAACGGGTAAGGTACTGGATTCCCAAACTGTGGGTTCCATGTTTGAATCCTGTTCCCACGAAAAATGCTCATCCTTTCAGTTGTGTAAGTGTTATAATATGACGATTAATCAACTATTGGTTGGTAAAAGAGTTGCCCAAAAGTTGGTGATGGGTGATAGTGACCAGCTGCCTTCCCTCTTGTCTGTCACTGTTAAATTAGAGACGACTGGCGCATATAGCCCTCGAGTAGCTTTGTAGGAAATTCACAACAAACCAAAATTTCACTCAAGAAAATATTGTTCACAGCCTATTAAAAACGCATAGAAAGAGAAAATTGAATAACTTACTCGAGTGCCTCAGTGCGTCTACATTGAGAACGGTAAAAATACAGTAATTTTCAAAATGTTTTGATTCTTTGAAATTAAGTACAAAACTACACAATGGACTTCCTGTATATCGAAACCCGGTTTCTTGCGGTGTGAGTCCGCTGTGCTACTTGGGAAGGAAGGAGGTTTTTTTCTAGACTAATTAACAAAGGAACTAAAAACAGCGCGTAATAATACACATTATCCATCCATTTTACGATTATTTGAATTATAGTTTGATTGGATGTTATTATTGAGCATTACAATGGTAGTCTAGTTGTTATGTTAATCAACTGATTCTGTAGTTTTGAAGTTTTTGTTGTAAAGCGCTGAGATGTCACGATCAGTTATTAGTTTATTTAATACTTTCGTCAACGTTTAACACATCACCAAGTCGATTGGGTAATTCATTAAAATAACACGAAGATGTGGCTCCAATTTACCCTTAACAGTTTGTTTATCAGTCTATTTCCTGTCGTTCATAAGTTTTGACATATGTTTTTTGATTGTTTAATCAACAAGCGAAACAAGGTAATAATTTAGCGGTCAAGTTTTCTTTAAATTGATAATTAAACAGAAGTGGTAATTTTATAAACTTTAGTAATTAACATGATTATTACATCTTGTTATAGAACGTGTGAACAACAACAACAAAAAAACTTCTGCAAGTGTTCATATAAATCAGTAATGTGGGCTTATAATCAAGAGTAAATTCCCAATCAGATTTTGTAATTAGCATGACCAAGAAGACAGGTGGGAGCTGGTTTTCAAACTCACGCGTGAATATCGTGTTTGTTTGGATGTTTTGAACTTAAATAATGAATTTTTAAACAATTTTTAAATAATGAGTTTTAAAAGGATTTTGAAGAAAAAATGAAAAACGAAAAAGTCTGTAATCATTTAGACAGTTATTAGCTCATGTTTTTGTTGTTTTCTTTTTGTAACGAAGTACTAAGTACCTTTGACAAAGAGCGTAATTTGGTTTGGTTTGAGTTTTGCGTAAAGCTACACTAGGGCTATCTGCGCTGGCCGTCCCTAATATAGCAGTGTCAGACTAGAGGGAAGGCAGCTAGTTATCACCATCCACCATCAACTCCTGGGCTACTCTTTTGACAACGAATAGTGGGATTGACCGTAACATTATAACGCCCCCACGGCTGAAAGTGCGAGCATGCTTAATGCAATGGGGATTTGAACCCACGACCCTCGGATTATGAGTCGAGAGCTTCAACCACCGATCTATGCCGGGCTGACAAAGAACTAACTATCTATACTCCACTGATGTCGAGAAACCCACTTGTTGAGAATTTTATATGCAAAAACGTTTGCATAGAAGGTCGAAACGTTGTTCGCTCTTCTATGTAAAACATTTTCTCAACCCAAACGAGCCGTTTTTGCATATAAAATTAACTACCTATAGCCATGTCGAGCCGACAAAGAGGGTGTCAAAGAACTAACTCCCTATACACATGCCGAGCCGACAAAGAGGGTGTCAAAAACTTACTGTCTGTAGCCAGAAAAACTACTTTAACTTTAGATTTTCTGATTAAACTGAATATACTGCTCTTTTTCCGTGAATGCTAATTTTAAAGATCAATATGTATATTAATTTCACAACAGAGTAAACTTTGCCCCTAATAAACGAAGTCGAAGTTAAAAAAGTTATACTCCATCAATGATTTAAAACCTTTTAAAATGATCAGGATAAGGCCTCCTAAGTTTGGCCTTCAAACAGCTGATGGTGTGCATTCAGTTAATTGATCGTCCTAAAAATTCTCGTCTTTAATGGTGTCAAGGACACGTGAACTAGTCAAGACTTGAGAGAAAGCAGCTAGTTATCACCATCCACCGCCAACTCTTAGGCTACTCTTTTACCAACGAATAGTGGGATTGACAGTCACATTATAACGCCCCCACGGCTGGGAGGGCGAACATGTATGGTGTGACGGGGATGAGAACCCGCGACCCTCGGGTTACGAATCGCACGTCTTAACCCACCTGGTCATACCGGGCCATAAGACTATCCTTAAACACTTTTCCACATTTATTAAGTTAACTAAAATATGTTATTGTTTTGTTGTTTTTGCAAGTTATGTTTATTGTAATTTATTAACTTCGCTACCAAAGGTAAACGGAGGTTGTTTTTCAGCAAGATTCATCAGAAAAAACTGAATGAATTTGGACTAAAAGTGGTATTCAGTCAGACTAAGGTCCAACTTAGGAATGTTTAATAATTAGAAAGTGAATGTCACAGCAAGGTCAGGAAAATAATATAAAAATCCCTATCTGTCAGCATGGGGACTGATTTTAACTGAAGAAAACACGTGCAAACCTGACATAAAACGGACATAACCCTTAAAAGAGAAGTAGTAATAGAAACAATAAACACTCAACAAGCCCACCCTAAAGTCCAGAATATCCTGTAACCACAGTATGGGAGGGAGGAACAGGTCTACCAAGAGCCTGATCCTTCCAGGTCACAAATAACCTAATCATGATTCTGAGAAAGAGCGGCAGAAGTATGCGATCTATTGAATGATTGTTGTTAATTTATGTTTTCTAAATAACATGACGTCATCTCAAGATGACTACTGCTACACTACTGTTTTTATTAGTTCATATAAATGTTTCTCTTCTTTAAATTGGTTGGAGTTGGACATGATGACGTTTGTTGTGAACACTTGTAGTAAGATCCAGACTTGGTTGTATAACTATCATTCAATAAATATCCATTAAGTAGTACATACATCCAATCAATGAACCCTATTTCAGCAACATAAACCATTCGTTAATTTATTCGCCTTCTGTTATCGGTTCGAGCTCTCACACTTTTCCCAAACAAGGGAAATTCTTTTACATTTAATCTTTTTATCGCACAGCAAATGAATTCAGTTTTACCTGCGATTAAAAATGTATGCTCATTTACAGCAACTTGAAGTGTACAACCTAAACATTTAAATCTAACATATTACTAATTCATTCAACATTTGCTTTTGCGCTACGTGCACTGTTGAGTATTTTCGTTAAGCCTATTAAACTTCTGTCGTATTAAATATTGCTTGTACGCATTTTCAAATGAAATGAATTGAAATACTGCATATATCTAACTCCAAAGCAAAATAAAACCACAAACCATATTATCAGAACTACATGAGATGGTCGTGATCCAGGAATTAATGTGTAGGACTATAAATTTGTCACAAAACTGTACTGTACTTTTAGAGGCTGTGGGTGCGTGATAAGAGTATTCTTTAACTCCCTCTTTTCGATTTGAATGAACAGAGTGTTAGAGGTAGGTGATGTTAAGTATAAAGTAGTCTATCCGCGAAAATGTAAGACCAACTAGTTTACACAACCTAGAATAAGTTGGTTCAGATAACGAATGTGTATGTTCACACGAATATCTGAAACAAACAAACTTGGTATGTATGTTGTTCGTTTAGGTTTTTTACATAACCTTTTCCTTCTCCACTGACTATGAACAGTTTATATAAAGTTCTATACTAGAAACTTCCATATTAAGCCCAACTACGTGTGGAAAAAAACTGTGCTTTTTTTTCCTTTGATATCATGAGCAGTGGATTTAATATTTAAAATAAAGAAATTTTATTACGTACTATATTTAATATTCCTGATTTTATATATCTAACAGATTACGTCATAGCTCTAAATGATGTCAGCTCAACAGCGGAAACTGCTTTGGAAAATATACCCCATATCAATCAGATGTTCGATGTCGAAGATTCGCCACAGTTATCAATGTAAACAACTTTACATCTTCTCTTTGTCATTAATCTTATCATCTGACAATTACATTGTTTTTTAATTCCAATTTTTTTAAAAGAATACATAGACGTAATTGATATTATTTTTCGTGTAATACAATTACTGTAGCGCATTAAACTTTCTATAAATAACGTTGAACATATGGTAATTACGATAAGTAATTATAACTTTGATCATGCTGTTGATTTTGTAGCAAAGTAATCTCGATATGGGCATGTACTACTTGGTGGTTTTTATTACAAGAAACGTTAAACAGACTGAATGAAAACTCGGGTCTCTACTTTATAAATGTCAGTGTGTTACAGTAACCACGTGGAGTGTGGGTTTGTCGTGTTGCCTTCATCAGGTTATCGTTAGTGAATCAAGATAAAAACCACGAAAATAATCACATAACTGAGAAGGACAATTACATTGATTCAAAACACACAGTAAAGATACTAACGCGGTGAAGAGCGGATATCTGATTTTTTGTTCTATAATGCCATGTAAATTTAAACGCTATATATAATAATTTCACTTCGTGTGTTAACGCTGCTATTAAAATGGAAATATATCAATCTTATGGTAATATCGTCAATTTATTAAGACGAAACACAACATGCTCCGTGCTTTAGAATCATGGGTTCGCGACAAAATTAACTGTAATATTCCACTGTTTAGTCAAAAAGTATTAACTCAAGAGTTGGCAGTGGGTGAAATTATCTAGTCTTTTGAACTTATCACACGTTAGTTAGTTAAAATAAGAGGCAACATTTGTTGGTTTGAATTTCGCGCAAAGCTACACGAAGGCTATCTGCGCTAGCCTTTCCTAATTTAGCAGTGTAAGACTAGAGGGAAGGCAGCTAGTCATCACCACCCACCGCCAACTGTTGGGCTCCTCTTTTACCAACGAATAGTGGGATCGACCGTCACTTTATAACACCCCCACAGCTGAAAAGGCGAGCATATTTGGTATGACAGGGATTCGAGCCCGCGACTCTCAGATTACAAGTCGTATGCCTTAACCCACCTGGCCATGCCAGGTATGTCTGTTAGTAAACATTTTAACAAGTTTGAGTGTTGCAATATGGTTCCGAACGATATCAAAACAATTGAACATAAACCACAAAGAAATGTTACATCCAGGCACTTGAAAATATTTGAAATGAACGGACGAAAACATAAATCAGTGTTAATCGATATTTCACTGAATATTCTTTAGTAAAGAATGCAAAATAGGCAGATACAACAGCATGTTTGTTAATCATAAGATATCATTATAAATGTAAACTGATTTAACTGGTCACACATGAGATTAACCAGAGCATCTGTCAGAACTAAAAAAAAAATGGACGTTTCTACAACCTACTTGTAGAGAGAGGCTAGGATGACAAAATATTTAAGATATTTTTCTGCTCTACAAGCATGAAACATGTGATGCTAATACGATGCCTTACTGTTTTACAAAAATAAATACGACTGTGATATGTATGTTTTATGTTGGTTTGTTTTTCGTAACTTATATTTCAATAAGTTAAATTATATTATCATGCTGTCTCTTGGGAAAATCAGGCAGTAGAAATAAGTGTCGACCATGATTTAAAATGATAAGACTAAAACTTCTAATCATGAATTAGCATGTTTAAATAAACAATAGCTGGAAATAGCAAGAGTTTTGTATGTGTACTGTGTGCATCCAGAGGTTTCTACTCACAACAAACATGAAATGTCTGACTATTTTGTATTAAAACCAAGAGTCACATGTACAACGGTGACTGCATTTCTTCTGTGCTTGCTGTATGTTTTTGATTTATAAAAACAAATCTGTGATAGTTACCCGGAAAAATGGTTAGCGTTAATAATGCTATATATTTTTATGCGTGTGTATAGAAGAATATCTAAATAAACCGCACCATTTTGATAACAGTAAAATTTAAACATGTCTGTTATTTTATTACATTTAACATTTAAGGATTTAATTTTACGATTGTAACACGTAAAATCAGTTTCAAATAATCAATATTGTTAGATTTGAATAGATTAAGTTAGTAAATATTTCACACATTCTTAATTATTTGAACAATATATGATTTACAATTAAAATGCCAAACGAATGATAAATCTTCAAACAGAGTTGAAAATGCTGTAAAATCATCTTTACTCAATAAACTCGTGCAACAGTTACTTGAAATATGGGTAGAGATTCAGGTTCTGAAGCTAGGGGGTCATCCAGTCCTGCAATCGCTCCTCGAAAAGGCCAAAGAATTATTCCAAAAGATCAAAGAACTCGGAGGAGAGAGCATTGTTACCAGTAAAGACTTTCTAGACAAGTTATGGGACAAAGTTCGCGACATCCTTGACCTATCACGTAAAGTTATGTGTGACCGACGTAAGTATTGTTTGTTTTTGAATTTCACGCAAAGCTACACGAGGGCTATATGCACTCGACGTAATTGAAATACTTTTGTAATCACAGTGTACTAAATCCAATATATAACCATAAAAATACACCCTAGCGGATTTAGAAACAATAAAATATTAATAATTATGTTGATGTGTATAGTACTTTTAGGTAAAAATTGTTATCTTTCATCAGTTAATATATCCTCAATATAATAGGTGATCCGATTAGGTAATACTGTGAAATAGTACTGAATTTCTCAAAGACACGTAATTAGAATGGACACAATATAAAACATACATTGAAAACAATCGTTATTTAATAACGTAAGACAACACTGTTTGCATTATTTCAACACAAAGATCAATGGCCTTTACTGGATAGCTCGTGATTTTTAGAATGAAGCTCTTCCAAACATGTATACAAGATTCTGAATCCTGCATAATCAGTAACTCTGTGACAGTCCAACAGCACATTATGTTACATACCTAAAACGTTCAGTCAGAACATCTTATAGCAAACAGTGCAACTCACCTGATGTTATTCCTATTTTATATTTAGTTTCAAGAGATAACATTGGTGAACCTGACGATGACCAAAGAAGGTTGAAACGTTGTTCGCTCTTCTATTTAAAATATTTTTTGAACCCAAACGAGCCGTTTTTGCATATAAAATTCTCAACAAGTGGGTTTCTCGACATCACTGAAGAGATAACATGGCCTATCTTTAAAGGAAACTGTTGTCTACTTCCATACACAAAGGACAACTGTGCAGCTATATCTCCTATGGGCAGACTAATGTCATCTCAAAGGAGTGACAGAGAGTAAAAGTTACTGGAGTAAAAGCAACTTAACGACTTTGTTAAACAGGTGTTACATAAAAACTGCTGACACCAAATAAACCAAACTGTGTAATTTCTATATTAAAATAAGAGGGTGTCTAGCTTATTGATATGCCTACATGCTAAATGGGTACGTTCTTCCATAAAAGAAGTTGTTTAGTAAATCACTGCAATTTTCTTCGAAAACCATTGTGCAATGATAAGTAGAGTATAAAATGAGATCTAAGTAACAAATACTTAAAAACTAAATTGGGAGCATTTAAACATAATCTAACGGATTTTCCGCTTTACGTTGATTTTAATAATTACGCTTGTTTTAATACAAACTTTCTTATGTGACGTATATTGTTGGCTGTGTATTGCGCAGGTCCTGCCTGTTCTCTAAGTTTGTGGAAGATTCTTTAAAGTAAGAATCAACAATATGTGTTTTACGAAAGCACGACTGAACATTATTGAAAATTCCACAAACTCGCATGATTCAGTCAGCGTGAGATAGATTATTATTATTGGTCAGCCATAGTGTACTATTGGCCTAGGAAGCTACAATTTTGATTAACGTCTGTTAATAGTAAAACTACAGAATTTGACCAGAAAGGTTTACAGATTTCGGGTATCTCAAATCGTTTAACTTCAGCGAATTACATCGGACAGTTGAATTTCTATGAGAACGTTAAATATCTTCATTAGTAAGAAGTGAACTTGTTCGCGTTGTGAGACCAATCACGAAACGACAGCTAGCTTAAGCAAGGTGTGACAAAACAAACTCAGAATTAATTTGCTCGTCGCGGACCTAGATCGTCGATAAAATATTCAGTTCTAGACCGGATAATAAAGTCAGAAATGTCTGTAAGTTTGTAAAACTCTTGTGTATAAGCCATCGCGTATAATAACTAATAGTAATAGGTGTTATTACAAATTGTATTGGGCATGGTCAAGCGTGTTAAGGCGAGCGACTCGTAATCTGAGGGGCGCGGGTTCTCATCCCTGTCGCGCCAAACATACTCGCCCTTTCAGCCGTGGGGGCGTTATAATGTACGGTCAATCCCGCTATTCGTTGGTAAAAGTTGCCCAAGAGTCAGCGGTGGGTGGTGATGACTAGCTGCCTTCCCTCTAGTTTTACACTACTAAATTGGGGACGGCTAGCACATATAGCCCTCGAGTAGCTTTGTGCAAAATTAAAAAAACAAATTGTATTATTTTTGTTTATATATTAAAATACATTTGTATTGAAAAAGAAAATTGTGTGTGTCAATAGTGTTGGACAATATCATAAATTTATTTCATATTAACATTTAATTAATTTCTAAGTTAAAATTAATATTTCAGATTGTTTGAAGTAGCAATATGTTAACATGTGTCACATAATAAATTGGAGACATAACATATGACATTTATTATCTACATCTAAAAATATGGGAGGAACTTTTTAAAAATTAACAAGCAAGTCTCCCAGATTTTAGGTACACTTAAAGGTTAGGCTCTTTATTTTCATCGAGACTTTATGAATAAGTGTAAAAATCCATACTGAAATTAAACAAAAACATTAAATAAAGACGTATTTATGCTTATTCTTTATAGAAAAGCTTAGTTTGATTTATATATATATTTATGTTGTGTAGTTTATAATATATTTCCGCATGATTCATTCTTTTTATATTTATACTGAACAAGTGATTATAAACCGTAAACCAAAGTATTTATTTCTTATTCTTTTTTTTCCAAAAATGTATTTTTGTATTTCCAATTGATCATGACAACTGGTTAGGGCTTATTAACCTGAGGTTCAAGTAAACAGTGTAACAGAACGTGTTTCTCCCCGAATCGCCTCATACGTTTATCACACAGAAAAAAGATAATACACAAACGCTCATGTCAAAAATATTTTTTACACACAAAACTAATATACGAGAGGAAGTTTTGATTATAAATATTTTAGAATTGTTTGTTTTGGAATTTTGCACAAAGCTACTCGCGGGCTATCTGTGCTAGCCGTCCCTAATTTATCAGTGTAAGACTAGAGGGAAGGCAGCTAGTCATCACCACCCACCGCCAACTCTTGGGCTACTCTTTTACCAACGAAAAGTGGGATTGACCGTCATATTATAACGCACCCACGGCTAGAAGAGCGAGGACGTTTGGCGCGACGCGGACGCGAACCCGCGACCCTCGGATGACGAGTCGCGCGCCTTACGCGCTTTGCCATGCCATGAAAGTTATATCTAACAAAACAAAAACAATTTTATATACTGAAATAGAATAATATCCCACTAAGTTACCAGAGCATACGACTCATTCTGCACTTCCCCTTCAATCCACTGCGAAGGGAGAAGCAGCCCATAACCATCATCCATTTTACCGACAAAAAAAAAAGAGCCATCTGTCTTACAATTATATGAGTTACCTTCCTGCGACAAAACATGAATGTTTGCCAATTAGTAAATTCAAGTGCTACACGCGTTGCAAAAAGAAAAAGTTGAGTTGCTTACTTGATAAACTCCCTGTTTCTAAACTGATCTGAAAAAATACAGAAATTTCCAAAACAAAAGTACATATTAACCAGGATGGGGAGAGCTAATGCATGGTACCGCTCTGTTATACATGGATGAATAAACAGAGTTTGTCTTCAACATTTAGCTAAATACAAAAGGTGATAATAAATGGTCAAATTAACAGATTATACAAAAAAGGAGAAATGCGTTACAAATGATTTCTGAAAAGCTTTCTCCTATTCACATTAGTGTGACCCTAATGTTGTCATTGGTTATAAATAAAGCACCGCAAAATCTTTGAATTGGTGAAAACTTTTAATTGAATAACTTTGGGTTTACTTCAACAATTAAAAGACTAAATTGAAACCATTTCTTTACATTAAAAGGGTTATTAATACACACAACTAGAGAAAAGTTCACCTCATGGCACTCATTAGAATATATTGAATATTTATTCAAATATTTAAACCTTAAATGTTAAAAAACTTATGTACCTGAGAATAACTGCACCAGTGGTTGAAACGTTGTACCTGTTTTTAATACATTCTTCCTTACTTTAAAAGCTGTACCTTGTAATAATATAAATTACAGCATTGTTATTTGGCATGCTTTGCTGATTCATGTACATGTTTCGTCTGCTTACAAAATAAGCTACCACTCAGAGACTTAGCAGTAAGTTTTAAGACTTAAAAAGCGGGAACCGAAGTCGCAGTACTTGTTGGGGATATCGAACAGATAACCTGTTGTGTAGCTTTGTACTTAATAATAAATATACTAAGTACATCTTCGATATTTATATCGAATTTTGTGTAGTCTTTTTTAATATCCTAATTCGTTTTTCTTCTATTCTATTGAAATTAACCATGAGAGAATATTTTCACACCATGTTTGCTTTTAAAAAATATTCTGATATTTTAAGTACATGAAATTTCTTACAATTTATCAGAGACCTAATTGAGTGTGATTGGTTTATTTTATTTTATCTTTGGTTGAGATAAATGAGCGCTCAAATTGAGGATAGAAGTAATTATTTACATTTAACATTTTCTGTCGTCTATTTCCAGGATTGATACACGTTTGTGGAATAAATACAAATACTTGAAGGTTTTTCGTGTCTTTCAGATGGGAAATTTACCGGATCTTTTGCTTGGGAATATTATCAGAATATCACTAAAGGTTTAGATATACTCGTGATCAAAGAAAAGCTTCTAAAAAAAGTAGGTTTATCTGTACAATTCATTTACAATGTTTCATTTGTGTGTACGTCAAGCACTCGGTAAACAATCTATTAAACTTAGGAGTCTAAAAAGAGCATCATTAACACTTGTCTTCTGATCTAAAGTAATTTTCTACAACATTGGATCGTAAGTGACTAATAAATAAGCCCCTTATGAATTATGTTTGAGATCCTTCAAATGGTTACATGTGCCGATACAGTGATAGCCTACTAAATAGCACGCTTTTCAAGTGTATGTGAGTGAAGTGCAAATTTAGTAACAATTAAATAAGTCATGTATGTACTTTGCAATGTTCTCTTTTTGTTTTAGTTTTCAAGTACGTCTAACATGTGTTTAAAAACGGAAACTTTGGTTGGAGGAGTTGTGAAAGAAATGAAAATTACATATATGAGAGTTTTTTATGGTAAAATCATAATAAACTACCATTTAACATGTGTATTTTTTGTGTATTTCATGTCTATCTAATTTTCTAAAAGAAATGCAGGTCGCGGGGTCGAAACCCGACACCGAACATGCATGACATTTCAGCCGTAAAGGCGTTTTATGTGACGGTCAGTTTCATTATTGTTTGGTAAAAGAGTTGGTGGCGAGTTGTGTTGGCCCACTCACTGTTTTCTCTTCTATCCATACAAAAGTATAAGCAAGTGCTGATAGCCTTAGTAGATTTGCCTTTACAAGTCGGCGTTTTTTGGTGCAAAGAAACTAGGCTATCTGCGCCGAGTCACTTACTTCATCTAGTTCACACTATAACAGTTGTTTTCATGCAGTTCATACAAATAGTGCGACGACCATTATTGTATATCTTGCAGCCCTAGCATTAGCAAAGGAGCAAGCTAAATTTGCTTGATGTAATATTACATACAGACCCATCGTGGGCTGGCGGTTAGAGTATGTATCTTGTAATATGCGGACGGCAAGTTCCAATTCCATCTCCAAACATGCTTTTCTCCTTGGAGGTGATATATTGTAACAATCAATCTTAATTTTCGTTAAAGATATTTGGTGTTGACTAACTGCTTTCACTGCAATCTGTATCTTTCACTTAAGAAACAGCTAACGACAAAAAAACTTTAGCGTGGAAATTAAAATATGTATGTTAGAATATTTTATTTGCTTTTATTCACCGTTTCTTTTAATGGCAACGTAAAAACTGAAACGAGATAAAAATTCTAAAACTTAATTAAGACACGAATCAATATAAAGCAGCTAAAATAAAATAAAGAAAAATTGATTGACTCTAAAGTAAATTAAAATGTAACTTTGAGTGCCAATACAAGAACTGAATCAATTTGTCAACAGGAATCTCGATACCTGTTATTTCGATCAAAAAATTCAATAAAATATACAAATTAAAATAATAGAGAAAATATGTGTACAAATTTTTCTGTCGAAATGTTACACATACATAATATTTGTGTGCATATATGTTATATTTGTTGTTTTTGTTACTTTTTTCTTTTTTAGACTAATACTCTCACTTTGATTTCTTTTTCTTATATATATATATATCCTTCATTCACTGATGTAACTTCACTTATGCCGTAGTGTTTTATCAATAATATTCTAACGTTTCTCTGAAAAATAAAACTTGCACAGTTAGTAAATTGGGAAATACCAAAACATTTTATTTCTATGAAACACTTATTTAAATGACAGCATTTCAAACCTAAAATGAAAGGCGAATATTGATGAAAGTATATTCTCTTGCCGAAGTTTAATTGCATTCGTTGTTGTTTTTTTCTCTCTTTCTCTCTCCCTTGGAACATGTCTTAATAATGTTCATATGGAAAGCAATACTCTTGCAATATTCACGCACTGTGTTACTAAGAAACGAATTGAATTAAAACAATTTTAGCAATTATAAACGAATATCTAATCAATGGTTAGACATCATTTATTTTTTCTTTATAGCTGGACGAACTGGATTTAAAGTCTATAACCTTTGTACAGTCAAATACTAGTGAGCGCCACACAAATGGAGACTTTATTTCTCAGTGGGCGTATTTTGCAGTGAGGCAAGTGATAAAAGAAATAACAAATCCAATGGAAAGACTCCAAACGATAGTGTTAAAGGTAAGCAATAATAACAACTCAAAGAAGTTTATTTGTTGTAGGTATAGGACAAGGGTGGGCAATTTATTTTTCATAGTGACCACAACTGTGGTTAATGAAAACAGTGCCAACGAAAAATAAAAACAGTTCTTAGACTTAATTGCAAATTATTTACCTTTTGAAGAATATCATCTTTTAATTATGAATCATAATTATCCTACAAAGTTTCAATGACCACAATCAATATTTATTTTACTAGTTCAGCATCAGAAAATAATTTCCTTTTTTTGAGCTAGAATCCAAGCTATTTTATAGCTAGCTAACGTAACTCGTTCTGTCGATAATAAAAAACGTTTTAGGCCTCTCTTATGATCGTGAACTTGTACCTTAAGACGGTTAATTTAATTCATACGATTTTTGTTATCAACTGGAAATTTTTCGTTGTGAAAAGTGTTAAAGTGTTGTTCAAGGTTGTATACTTTATTATTCCTAAATATGTTGTAATACAAAAGACACACTGGTTTATTATTTGCTTTAATCACTGCAAATTTCATCTCCAAACTTTCATTAAATTCTCGTTTCACGTTTTTTCCTGTCACGCACCATTCTCTTTTCGGTATTAATGCCAGAATAATTAAATTTTCTTTATTTTCAGTGTTCACCATCATCTCGAGTTCTTCATTTTCGAACTATCCACTTATCTATAGTATAGGATTAAACACAAAATATATTTAAACACGTGAAATTTGCACAATAAAAATATGTTTGCAAGCGCATGCAAAACAATGCACACTAGAAAACAAACATCTAAACCAGAATGACGTTACAAAATGGGCGGGGTGAAGCAATGCAGTTGCTGATTACCAAATTTGTGATAAAATAATAAATGATGGAAAAAGTTGATTCCTAAACTGGAGCTGGCCACCGTTATGCTATCCCTGGTATGGGATTTAGTTTCTAAAACAAAATATGTTTTTTTTTCAATTGTTAGAGAAAATTTTAATTCATTTAGTTTTTAATCTCATTAAATTATTTATTACTATAGAGGTTCGATTTCAAATCATATTTTTTTCTATTATTTAAATTACTTTTTCTTCACTGTTGCATGTTTTATATTCTCAGTTAAGAAAACTGAAGCGCTAAAATTACATATTTTTACTGCTAATAATCCTGTTTTACTACACTAGAACGCACTTACTGTTCCTGAATTAATTCTACATATTCGAATAAGATGTGAAGATAAAGTATTTATATTAAATTATTAGTGATTCTTTTTCGAGTAAATATACGCACGTGTACACCCGCTATTTACCCTCTTAAAAACTGGTGATAAATTGCTTAAATTAAACTGGAGCATTAAGTGTAAATATAAACTAATGACTGTTGTTCTTATTATTTCAGTACGTGTTCCGAGTTATTAGAGACTTACAAGTTATGGTTAACGAGCTCTTACGTTACCTCCTGGAGATTTTCTGGTTTCTTGAACAGTTTGGATTTATCATTGAATTGAATTATTCCGTAAGCCAAAACAACAAGGTTATCTACATATGTGAATGAAACGATTGTCTTTCCTGCTAACTACCCGTGAGTGTTTATAAAACAGACAATATTAATACTTCGCTACATTCAACTATATAAAAGATCGACCCTTACATATGAAACAAATAAAGTAGTAATATAAATCTTCTACAGTTTCCAGGTTTGTGTTGTTGTTTTTTTTCTGTAGTACATTTATACATCATATTATTACTTACTCAGCTTTTTGTTTCCATTTTAATCTGGTTTTACGTAATTTCCATCATCGTTTTATACACCGGAAAGAAAACAATTATTTTTAATAAAATATAATATTCCAATAATATACAACATTCAGATCACTCCTAAAGGCGGAATAACGAAAGCCAGGAAGTAATGTTATTTAAAAAACAACAACAAAACATGTGATTTAAGCATCACAGTATTTTAGTTATTGGGAATAAATTATTGCAAGTCAAATGTTTTTCGTTGTTAAGTTCAAAGCTTCACAAACGGGTATCTGTGCTCTGTCCACCAGTGGTATCTAAATCTGGTTTGCAATAAAATAAGTCTGGTGACATACCACTGCGCCAGTGGGAGGTATGTGTTTCGTTATATTGTTGATCAAATCACATATTATTACGAGTAATATTGAATAAAGTTAAAATTCTATGAATCGCTGAAAAATTACAATTTTTATAGTATTTGATTAACAAATGTACAAAAATTTAACTGGACCATACGATACTTACACAAAAATATTGATTAAAGAGCATTGCATTATAGAAGCATTCGTGCTTTTTATTTGAATGTATTATTTTTTCACCAATAAATAAAAGTTCAGAAAGTGAAAGTTTAACGGTAAAAAAACTGATACTGATAAAAGTTGCTTCTTTGTTGTTGTTTTTTACATTTTTTTTACTGCTCCGTTTTGGTTTGTACATATATCTTATGTTGCTGCAGAATGTTAAGAAAAAATTGGATGCTTAAAAAACACCTTATAACATTCTTTGATCATGAGAGAAGTTAAATATTAATACACCAACAAAATCTACAACAGAAACATTTCATCTTTTAAAAACCATGTGATGCCCTCGTCCGAATATAAAATTACAATTAATTCTACTATTCGTCAGTGAATGAGTAGCCAGAGTTAGAAGTGAAAGGTTCTGATCAGACAACTTTCCTTTAATTCAGTGGTGCACAAACATTTTGAGTTAGGGGTCACAAACAGACTTCTCGTAACCGTTGGGGGCCAAAAAAGTGAAGATTAAAATCGTCCCACAGTTGTTTCACACAAGATGGACATCACATTTAAGAACACACAAATAACGATTACATCAAAGAGTTTGCACATTATTCTAAGAAATGTTATGATACATCAACTGTCACAAAGTCAGTGCGATGGACGGTGCTGCATGTCATCTACGAGCTTAGAAGTGTCCGGCTTGATGTTTGATGTTGAAAGATGCAAGACTGCTCCAGATGATCATCAGTCAGCTAATTGCGAGTATTGTTTTGTTCAGTTTTATATGCGAGAAAGCCTGTTCTCAGCAGTACGTGCTGCCATACATTCTGGTGTGGACAAGTGCGTTTTCTTTCAGATTAGCAAATGTATCGGGCAACGTTTTATAGAAGTCAAGCAAGCTTTTCTCGGTAGATATCACGCAGTTCATCAGATGCCTGGAGATCAGTAAGTTCGACAAGTCATCCACTGACACACTGAACGGATCTGCAAAAAGTTTCATCAACAATCTGCATTGGTCAAAGTCATGAAACTGTGCATTGAAGGATTACAGCAAGGTATCTAGCTTCCCAACATAAACTTGTGTGTCAATGTCCTGATTCTTCTGTAGCTGTGACTCAAAAGTGGGAAAGTGTACGAAGTTGTTTGGTGCTGCTTGCTGCCGGAACAACTGCAACTTTGTTCTGAAAGGTGAGCCGTGATTTGCAAGCTGACAGACAAACTTAAGCCTTGCAACTTCAAATTCAGATCATTCAAATGTTGTGTAATGTCGACCAGAAAGATTAAATCAGCTTGCTATGCTGGATCAGTCATGGAAATCACTTCTGTGTCTTTGTTCTTGCTTCTGAAAAATTCTATCACCTCATCAATCAATTCCCAAAATCTTCTGGGCATCTTCCCTCGACTCAGCCAGCGCACTTCACAGTGATACACAAGGTCACCATCGTCTGAATCAATTTCTTCAAGAAGACTTCGAAACTGATGGTGATCGAGCCCTCGTAATTTGATGAAATTAATGTTTTTTGTCACTAATGCCAACAGTGCCTGAAAACCAAATTCTTTACTGCACAGGTTCTGTTGGTAAATAATGCTGTGTAACTTCACCAACTGTCTGTTCTGCTTTCCTCGATGCTTCATCAATAGTGCTACCAGCCCGCTACTTTCTCCGGTCATGGCTGGTGCTTCATCAATTGTCACACCAGTTTCATGAAATACAATGAAACACTACTACACAGTCCCTTCGAACAGAGCAGACCCAGTTGTCTGATCTTAATGGAACCCATGCTGATTAGTTCCTCTGTGATATCAAACGATCACGACACACCACGAACAAAAACTGGTAGCTGTGCTGTTGAACTGATGTCAGTCGACTCGTCTGCTGCCAAAGAGAAGTAGACAAAGTTGTCTGCTTTATTTGTAAGCTGCCTTGTCACGTCTGCTGAGAGGTGTGAAATTCTTCGTTAAACTGTCATGCGATTCAAAGCCACCGTCTGTAGCTTGCGAACTGCTTCCGGACACAATTTTTCCGATACAGCAATCATACACTGCTTGAAAAATCACCATCAGTGAACGATCAGCCAGATTTCACTGTCATCAACAAATATCGTAACTGACCTCACTTGCTGCACCTAAATCTACTGACTGCTTTGAGAAAACGTTCTGCTGGAGATTCAGCGACCGCCGCAGAAATTCTATTCAAGCTGTTCGTCCATCACCGGCAACGTTGTGGAAATATTAATGCTTCGACTCATAATGACGCTTTATATTGGATACCTACGGCCACTGCTGCTGTCGAATGACACAGCAGACAAGCCACGTTCTTGTGTTGTTGAATAAAATGGTATTGCGCTATTCATTCATCATAAAACTGCCGGTTTTCGTCGTCAACTTTTCTTTCACGATTAACTGCCATTTTTGTTTCGTAATAATATCAAATTAGGGCTCGAAAGTAAACCTCGAAGAACAATTGGAACGCGTAAGATTTCGTAATTACGGAAATATTACGTTATTGCGCCAATGGTTAAATGCCAATGCATTAACGAGATTTGTTTATTAAATTTTCTTTATTGCTCGACAGAAATATGGAACCATCCAGTATCTCATCTGATGTATATTCTTCTATAGCGCTTAATCTTCACGCAGACGCGAACTCTTTTATGAAACGAGTAGTGAGATTAACCTACACATTATAAAGCCCAAACAGATGAAAAAGTGAGCATGTTTCGTGTGACAGGAATTCAAAATAACAACCCTCAGATTACAAATCTGAGCACCATGACTACCTGGTCAACGCTGGGCCCTATATTCTATGTGAGAGATTTCTTTTAACACTTACAGAGAACACGTAAACAACCCAAAGTCAGAACACTATCAGGCCTGGCATAGTGAGCTGGTTAAGGCACTCGACTCGTAATCTAAGGGCTCTGGATTCGAATCCCCGTCACACCAAATATGCTCGCCCTTTCAATCGTGGGGTCGTTGCAATGTAACGGTTAATCAGACTCTTCGCTGGTAAAAGAGTAACCCAAGAGTTGGCGGTGGCTGGTGATGACTAGCTACCTTCCCTCTAGTCTTACCATGCTAAATTCGGGACGGCTAGCGCAGATAGTCCTCGTGTAGCTTTACGCAAATTTTCAAAAAAACCAAACCAGAACAGTATCCAAAAGCCATCACACAGTAAGGTTACAGTCAAATCACCTAAAGTCATTGTTTACAACATTTCCTGTGAATTTATGCTTTAATACACTAAAAAATAAGAATTACCGATAAAATTTAGCATTTTAGTAATAAGTAACTTAAAAGCATGAAGTCTTTTTTTACAAAGCGCCCAAATATTTTCAATATGATTTAAGACAGGAAAGTTTCCAGGCCAGTCCAGCAACTTTATTTGCGTTGTAGTCATAAAATTCTTCACAAGTTTCGATGTGTGGTACGGAGCCAGATCTTGGTGAAAAATGCCAGATCCATCTAAAAACCTCTTTTTCAATTCTGGAACAACTCTTCTCTGCAAAACTTCGATGTACTGTTGTCCTCGCATCATACCTTCTACGATATGTAAGCCTCTGAAACTATAGTAGCTGAAACAGACTCAAAACATTTTCTTCAAGGGATGTTTCACGAACTGATTGATGTAAGATTATCAAAGTTTCTTATATGGAGAACTGCGAACATGCAGACTTCTTTGACCATGTACGAATAAGTGAGTCTCGTCACTAAATAACACCTTCCTCCATTGTTCTTGCGTCCAGTTCTTGTATTTCAGACCCCATTGATACCTTTTTTTTTTCATTAAGTTGGTAAGAAGTTGGTTTTTGACTGGTCTCCTTGCCCTTTGACCGACATCAAGAAGCCTATGACGAATCGTTGAAGAGCTGACTTTTATTCCTTTGACCTCCAGATCTCTATTTATGGCGTCACTTGTCTTCCGTGGATCTTTCACACTTTCCCTAATCACGTACGCGTCGTTTTTTGGCCACATCTTCCTTTACGTTTCGGACTGATAGATCTGGTACCCCCCCCCCAGTGGCTCAGCGGTATGTCTGCGGACTTAACGCTAAAATCCTGGTTTCGATACCCGTGGTGGGCAGAGCACAGAAACCCCATTGTGTAGCTTTGTGCTTAATTCAAAACAACAGATCTGGTACTCTACTTGGCCTTGATCACACAGCTGACGGTCGATAGGTCAACATCAACAACGTCTGCGATTTTTCTGTAAGTCATGCCTGTGTGCTTGTGCAGTATCCCTATCTTTGTACGCTTTCTAGGAGTCACGTTCATTGTGTATGACGGCCGAAAGACGACTGATTAGCACTAAAACAAATAGCCTCATCTTTGAGAAAAATCTAATGCAATTTCAAATGATGAAATATTCCTCAAAATTTTGTCATATATCCCAAAAATAGATCGACCGTGCTGCAGAACATAGCTGGTGAGTGGTGATGACTAGCTGCCTACCCTCTAGTCTTACACTGCTAAATTAGGAACGGCTAAGTGCAGTGGGCTAACAACCTACTCACTGAAACAACTTGTTACGGAAACCACATGATTGCGGCCCTATGTTTCTTAAAGGAATTGAGTGGAAAAAAACGAAGAAAAAATTAAGATCACGCCTCAAACGTAAAAAACACAGATACATTGTAATGAAGAAATTTGAACTGACGACTAAAATTTTAGAATAACAAAGTTCAGTTCTTAGAAACCGATTTGTAATATTTCATTAGACTTTCTCCCGTGGGTCAGCATCACGTTTACCAACTGACAAGTCCCCCGCTGATACAGCGGTAAGCCTACGGATTTACAACGCTACAATCAGGGGTTCGATTCCCCTCGGTGGACTCAGCAGCTTTACCATAATAAAACACACACAGACACACCAATTTACAAAACTACAATATGAAGTTAAGTTTCCCAGGGTGGACAGAGTAGATAGCTTAATGTGGCTTTACACTAAAATAAATAAACTTAGTACACTACCACACAGATAAATTAAGCCAATTATCATCCAACATTTCGGGGAAGAATTACGACTTAGAATTCTGGAATATATTGCCATTAATTACGAAAACCAGCTCTTAAATAAAAGATGAGTATATCAGCACTGTATCTTTAAATTGAGCGATGACAAAAGACAGAATATGAACTTCGATATTTCGAATTAAATAAAACATTATAATGAAGATAATAGGATAAAGCAAAGTTTAATGTTTTTATTATCAAATGGCCACCGTTTATTTTGCTTGTTGTAACTTCAAGGTTTTACTAACATAAAAGACACAATGTGAACTTTCATTTTATTGGAATAGAAAATGTAAATAAGAATTATATTCGACTCTTAAGAATAATAGTTTATCTTTATAAAAGTATTTAAGAATATTTTAAATGTATTATTTATATTTATAAATATTTATTAATTCATTTGTGTTAAATCTACTTTGAACAGATGTCAGTGTTGTGGCGTTATTCATCAAAAATAATACTCTTGTGAGTAGGCTGCGAAACACGAGGTTGCGGTAGATTGTTCTAGTAACTTTGAGTTGAAGTTATCGGTGAGAAAATGGCGTTGCATGTACCAAAACCTCCAGGATTTTCGCAGATGTTAAAAGACGGAGCACGGGTAGGTTTCGTTAGCTCGAAATTATTATTAAGATGTAATGCCAGAAAGCTTTGAAACGAGAAACCGACAATTCTTTAATCAAATATTACTTCAAGTTAAATAACTCAGTCTTATTATAACTCAAAATTAGCACCATGCACAGTTTGAGAAATTGACATTAACAATAACATGAAGCATGATATAGCATCAGTGTTTTACATATTTTATTAGTTATTCTTACTTGTGATTTAGTAAACATTTATCACAAATTCCATAAATAATAACACAAGCTGTATAATACAAGCATAGTATCTGAACAAGTAGTCGCCGCCCTACTGTTCACTGTGCAGATTTTTTTTTTTTTTATTCATTTAATAAACTAATATCTAGACATTACCAGCAAAATAAATATAAACTATTTACACTTGAATGAAATGTTTGGCAGTTTTATTCACTGAAAAACAAGAGTTAACTTTAGTTTTTATAAGGATAATAAAGAATACTTTTCACCTATTTTATCAATATCAGTGTTATATAACAGCCTTATGAATCTGTTTTTGAAAGTAAACTTAATTTAGTACTTATTTTTTACCAAGAAAACATGCCTTAGTCTTTCAAATAAGTGTAGAGATTTAAAATAAATGTATTATGTTTTAAACATGTAGATATTATTGAGGGGAGTGGCTGAGTTGTATATGGAACTTGCAAAAAAAACAAAACTGTAGTCAAAGGTTATCCTAGGGAAAAGATCTCTTCTGTTATAATATTAATATAGGAGTCCCTAGTTTAGTAGGTAGTGCACCAAACTTCCACAAAGAAAATCGGAATCTAGCAGGATCAAATCCAAATGGTATCTAACCCAGTAGCAATGTCCCTGTCCTTTTAGAAAAACTTGATGAAATACAACAAACTAACACATAAATATATATTACGACTTCAGTAGTAGCCACAAAATGCCACATCACATTTTTCAACATGTAGAGATTTTCTGACCAATAACAAAATAACTTAATGTGTTAAATATGAAATACTTTCATCCAGGATCAAAATAAATTAAACAAACAGGAAAATATTCCTTCTTTCACAGGATGTATTGCATAAAAAGGGGAGAGATTCATTGAAAAATGAGGTGTATCTTAATTTCTGGACCAGCAGTTTGTCACTGCAGCAAACATCAGACTTGGTTCATTTAGTGGAAGGACACAATATTATGGCTTATTTTTTTATACATAGTATTTCTAGTCCAAATTAGGTATTTTGTTTGCAAACCGTTCTGTAAAGTACCATTTGACAAAATTTACTCCTGTTTAATAAAAGTAGCAATTTTTTTTGGCTATATACTAGACTATAGCAGTCACACTGTCAGGGATTTCAATGAAGTTGATAAAATTTGAAAGGTATTAGACAAGTTTTAATTTTTTTATTTTTCTTCTGTTCACATCATTATTTTTCTAGCACTTCCATGGCTTGGAAGAGGCAGTGTTCCGAAATATTGAGGCATGCATTCAACTAACTCGGACTGTCCGAAGTGCTTATGGGCCTAGAGGTAAAATTTCATAAAAATTTACGTAGTAGAGATGATTCAGGGTTGAAGTTCTTCGTTAGTTTCATTGTCATTTATAACTTCTAATTTATTTTAAGTGCCTATGATTAAAGACTTGTATTATTTTCTATAATGAATATTAGAAATAACTTTGCTTTGCAAAGAATGTCCATGAAATTTTTACCACATCCAAACAGCTAAATAGAGTATGAGAATAGATGATTACTTGAAGTCAAACTTTTCATAAACACTTTGTGTATGGATGAACTGTAATTTATTTACAGTATTAGTGTTTTCACTTTTTTAAAAGGTTGGCAAAAATTTTTGATCAGTTTGAATGCTCAACTCATTGAAATGCATATTAAACCTTTTATTTTTAACAAGTCTCCTAATCATAGTATAGGCATTCATAAGAATATGTATATATAGATAAATTTAAAGTTTCTTTTTTACCTGTAAATGTGAAGAATTCTGTGATAATTTCTGTGTCAAAGGTCCTTATGATTAAAAAAGGTTGACTTTGCTTATGGTACTGAGGAAAATGTGGTTTGCTGCCACAAAAAGTTGTAAAGATTTTAAGTTCTTCAAAGCCTATTAATGTTGGGTTCTTGTGTTTGTATGTCAACTGCAGTCCACTATGACCTTTCTTTGATGAAACTTGGGCTTTGGGAAATGCTTTGTGGCTGTTTTGCAATTGAGTCATTGTTTAGATCATTTGATTGTTGTATAGAATCCACTTTTTATTGCATGTCACCGTAGATCATTTCAGTTCCCCAATAACAGTAGAGAAGGTGTTTCATAACACCAATTTTGCTGATCTTCAGTCAGCTCGTATAGAACCCACTTATCCAACTTTTTATATTTCCAATCATACTTAGGTAGTTGGCAGTGCTTGATCTGCTTGTGCTTAGCTTTTCTACAAGCTCACATACTGTTGTGTTACAGTCTGTCTTAACTGCTTCTCTTAATATGTTTTCATCTAAGAATAACTACCATTATTTTTGTGGTTATCAAGACTTTCATCTGAATGTTAACGTTTGGAACCAACACTAAACTGTTTGTGTGCTAACAGATCCACAGCTGAATGTCTGTTTGATGTTCTGTGTAAGTTCAGTAGCTTTTTGTCCAAGTTTGAAGTTCTAGAGGAAATTCAGACAAAAGTCCTTGTCAATACTGCTTTGGGGGTTATGAAATTTCTCAGAGTAGAGTTGAAATAATAGACAATTAAACACCTTGTAAGCAACAAATGTTGGATTAAACCAACCAACAATAAGCTACTCAGTATTCAGCTTCCAAATGTCATCATAAGAATTCTGACATTTATTTCTGGTCAACCTAATTTTCTTAATCAATGAATAACAGTTGTATGTATGTTACGTATCTACCATCATTATATAACTTTTGATTTCATTTTTTCATAAAAGTAATTATGACAAATAATTTCAAGTAATATAACACTAGTAATATACTTCCACTGCACCAATGAAAATATGAATTGGAGAATTCATTTTGATTGGTTAGTGCCTGATGTTATAGTCAAAAGAATTGCACATCTAAACCAAAAATTAATTTGTCTTGTATGACTTCATTCGATGGTTTCTTGTTTTTATTATTTTTAGGAATGAATAAAATGATCATTAATCACTTAGAGAAGCTCTTTGTTACAAGCGATGCAGCAACTATCATCAGGGAACTGGAGGTAATCAGTGTCTTTACATGAACTAGTTTTTAGTTATTCACTATATTAGTTTTAAAATTGTTATACCGTCTTTTAGTGGAAATAGTTTATCTTGCTATAATTAATATATGTGACCATAAATGAAACTTGTTGATATGGAGAAAGGTAGTCAGTGAATAGATAAGTTTCTAAATTTTGTTTTGCATTTATGCAGAAGAATTTTACAATTTTTGAACAAAACTGGATGCCATTTCTTTTACTCTAGAAGTGTAGATTGTTCTTATTGTTGAAATATGGCTTGTTCTTGCAATTGGGGTGTGGTACACTCTTTCACAGGAGTACACCTCTTTCTTGTGCAAAGGGTATAAATTGTTCTTGCTCTTCTAAGGGTATGGCATGTTCCTGTATTAGAAGGATAGCCTTATTTTGGTATAGAGGACTGTTTTTTTAAGACTGAGATGCTTTGAATTAAATACAATGTGATATTTAGTTAAAAATTAACTTTTATAATTATGCCATTGAAATGTTTTGGCTTGTATATGCTAGTATTTTCTTATGACAGGTTTTTGTGATTGTGCAGATTAATTTTAGAACTGTTGCCATTGGACTTGGTTAAAACTTAATGTAATTTAGTTGAAAGAATAGTTTTTATAATCAGATTTTCATAGGTTTAAGTTTTATATGTGTTCTGATACTGATTTGTGAAAATTAATGAACAAAAATTTAATTGTGAATTTCAAGTTGCTCAAATTTTTTCAGCATTATGAAAATTCACTTGTTTCAAATACTATTTTGTTTATATAGGAACTTAGGATGTTACTACACATACTGTTCAAACTGATGATTATCTGCAGATTAATTTCCAGTTTTCATTGTATTATTTAATAGGTTAGGTCGAAATTGGTATTATTTGAAGTTTACATCATTTATCCTCACAAAAATTTCTGTTCTTGTCCTGTAAGCGATCACAAAATTTTTGAAGTAAGGTTCTGAATGAAAGGTGTTTTATGGCTTTTGTATTTAAATATCATATTTGTGCATTTTGTAGGTACAACATCCAGCAGCTAAGATGATAGTTTTAGCTTCCCAGATGCAAGAACAAGAGGTTGGTGATGGAACTAATTTTGTTATCATCCTTGCTGGAGCTCTGTTAGAACATGCAGAAGAGTTAATCAGAATGGTAAAACTGTCTTATTAACAATATTTCTATGCTACAGTGAGATATATGTTGTGCAAAATGAGAAATTTCAGGAATCTTAAGGAACTTGGTGTTCAAGAATATACAGATTGTGTTAAATTCAAGTTTTTAACCAGTTGCAAGGTGTATCAGTAGTTTCTAGCCTATGTCTGCATACATGCTGCTTGTATCTTATCACCATAATGTAAAAGGTCTACCATATTATTGTAAATATCTTGTAGCAGGAAGTATAATACTCTCACAAGTATTATGGCTGTTGGTAAAACCTTTCACAATAAAATTTTATTGAATTTGTCCTTTTGAAATTTGTGTGGATGCTGCAATGTCAGTTAGCAAACTTGTAAACTAACCAGCTACTTAACAACTTGGGAATTTTTGCTAAATGTTTTTTTACTTGAATGTGTTTATCTGAAGTGATTTTGGTAATCTATTGATCTAACCAGAAGGTTGGATATGGTGGTTTAAAATTCTGTTATTCTTTACTATTAATAGTTACAAAAACATATGTTAAATCAATTTCATAATTATAAATGATAATAATATTGAAAATATTACTTGTACTTCCTTCTTTTTTGTGATTTTGGTTTTTGTAACAGAACTATAGTAACATACATTTTCATAGTGCTGTACCTGTAGTGCATAATTCTTTCTCTTTATGGACATTTTGTTATTGTGTGTGTGTAAAATTGTTTAGCTTAATTCTGTGTAGGTTTACTAACTGACATACTAGAATATTATTTTGACTAGCAGAGGTAGCATTTTGTAAGTGGGTAACTTTAACAAGATGCAATAGAATACCACAAGGAATGCATAGGGCCCTAGGGAGTGACATGTGAAATCAGCTGTGAATGCTGATCTTTCTGTGTTACTCTCCAGTAGTCTTAAGAGTGCATACTAAATTCAGATGAGGTTAGTAAAGAACTATAGACAAAAGTGAGTACATGACAGACATCACTTTTGTTTTATGCATCAAGATTGTTGAATGTCTGGATCTATACATATGAATTGAAAGATAAATCGTATTGAAACTGTGTTAGGATTGTAAATTGTATGCAAAAGAAATTGTTTGATATTCACGAAAAAGCTTTATTTGGAAGTAAAGTTAAGAAATCAATGGAAATGATGTAAAGTTATATTTATTTTACTTTATTTTCTAATTATACAAAATTAACATAATTTTCTCTTGGTCTTACATCTATTTCATCTAAAAAAAAGCAAAAATATCAAGATAAATCTTAAATTCTTTTAAACGAGTGATTGTTATCAGTAGTTATGTGTATCAACTTACATGATCATCTCAAAGTCTGTGAAGTAACACTTGGGTTCACTTTTTGCATATTTTTTAAATATTCTTTTTTTTAAAGTAAATTCATTAGCTTAAATTTGTCCCAGCATCACTTTTTTGCAGCTATGGTAACAACCAATGAGAGGCTACTATCTTTCCTTTTTTTTTTTCCTTCTCTCTCACGTTCTTCATAAGATCTATATTTTTAACACTCCTATCGGTAATGTATGGTTTTTTAGTCTTGTAAACTTAAATGCATGTTTTTACATCAGTTTTCAAAATTTGTTTTGTAGTGTACATGTTTTTGTTATAAAAGGCTATTGTAAAGTTAGAATATTTTCATTTCCTTATTTGCTGATAGGATCAGAAGTGTTACCTTGAAAGAGAGATTGATGGATAGCATGATCAAACTTGGTGACACCAGAATTTTACACTTGTTTAAATATTTGTCTGTTCAACATCAGGAAGTTATACTAGAAGTCCATTTCTTTGTTTTTCTGTACAATGAACTGTGTTTGAATTCAGGTTAATCTTTCTTTCATTTGTGATTGTGGACTTTTTTAAATTCATTTGTAGTTACCACTGCATCTGTTTCTTAATGATAAATTGTAACTACAGAGATTCACTTATTTTGTGGAAGATACCCTTTTTCAGTTGACATTTTGGATTTTTAAAGCCATGCACTATCTGTTGAGGATTAGTCTTCTATTTTAAAATCTGATTATTTGTTACTTTTTTCTGACAATTTCATTGTGTAAGCTGCATGCATACATCAGTTTTTTCTATCTTATGAAGAAAAAATCATTCTCATTTAAATTTATGCTTGGCATTAACTTTTTTTGAAAAATGTGTTTGCATTGATTTTATAAAAAAGCATTATTCTGGAAATAATTCACCATCTTAACAACACAGATATTAATGATTATTTGGGAATAACTCTTAGGATCGTTCCACAAGAAACAAACTTAACAAGTAACAGTTACAAACCTGCCTTCCCATGATTTATGGCACTTCTCGATTCTGTGTTTGTGACCTCTTTTCTGCTTCTCCAGAGGAAGAGTTGTCGTAATTATATCTAAAAATTTGTACTATTAAATATTTTATATTATTTGTTTGTAAGCCAGGAAAAAAAAAATTGAATTTGGTATTAAACTTAGATTTTTAAAATCAAGTTTTACTTGATGTACTAATCTGGAGAGTTAAAGACAAACAAAATTTAATATTTAATTTATTTTTTTAGTGATAGATAAGCCTCACAATTCACAATAAATGAAGCATTACATTGATACTGCATAATCAGGAAAATGTGGATATTCAATATCAACTTTATTGTAGGAAAGCAAATGCAACTTTAAATTACATTTCTGATGTTTTCTACTTTTATTTAAAAGTTCAAAGTGAAACCTTAAGCTCACTTTCTGTAAAATTGTTGATTAAAGCTTGTATGTATCCTACATAACATCTTATTTGAGTTCAGAAAATCATGTTAATTACCTTTTCAAACTTTTGAATTTATATCTGGCCCAGCATGGCTAGGTGGACAGGGTGCTTGACTTGTATTCTGAGGGTGTTAGGTTCAAATACCCATCACACCAAAATTGCTTGCTCTTTCAGACATGGGGTCATTATAATGTTATGGTCAATCCCACTATCATCATTAAAAGAGTAGTCCCAGAGCTGGTTGTTGGTGGTGATGACTGCCCTTTCTTTAGTCTTACACTGCTAAATTATGGATGGCTAGTTTGGCACATGTAGATTTGTGCAAGATTCAAAAACATGTTTATTTTTGTTTAATTTCAAGAAGTCACCTTAAGTTAAGAAATGTTAGATTTTTTTCTATCTGTTATAAAATAACTGTCCATCATTTTTTATTTTTAAGACTTTTTTTCATACATTATCATTTTGGCTATATTAATCTTATTTTTCAGGGTCTAACTCCTGTAGAAGTGGCTGAAGGATACGAAATGGCAGGCCAGAAAATTCTAGATTTATTACCAAGTAAAACATGTTACTAAATTTTTACTTGAGTGTTTTCATTTGTAAATATTTAAAATAGTTAGCGTGGTTTTATTATATTGGGTTTTAGTAATTTTTATGCATTCTACTAACCTTTTCATTTAATGTTTGAATTGTAATAATTAAATGACTAAATCCTGATGTTTAAGTTTCTTGATTAACCTTTTCTGCCTTTCAGATATAGTAAACTTGTCAGGGTCATATAGAAAAGAACTACTAATAATATGAAAGATGTATATACAATAAGAGATAAAAGTGAAATTATTAGTGCAAATATATTTTGCGTAACCCTATAGTTACACCTAACTTTGCTAAAAGTCTTTGAGCATTAAGTTGAAACCTTTAATATAATTTTGTTTTCAGGTATAAGGAAAGTTTTGTATCCCACATATGAAGTGTTTCATTGTACAAAGTGTGAACATTTTTAGTTGGTGTTTTCTTAAATGCAATATTGTATTGAATGCAAGGCAAAATTTTGTTAATTTCATAACTAAGATGTTACAAATTGTGAATGACTGTACTACTGTGTTACATTACGTAACACAAGTACAAAGTTCTTAAGATATTGTATTTTTGTTGTATTAGCTCTGACATGTGGGAAGATTAAGGATTACAAAAATGTAGACGAAGTGGCTCGTGGAATCAGGGCTGCAGTTATGAGCAAACAATTTGGAAATGAGGACTTCTTAGCACAGCTAATTGCCAAAGCTTGCAGTAAGTTAGTCTGTAAATTACATTATTTAAATGTTAAGCTGAAGTTATAATTAAATTATTAACATTTATAATTATTAAATAGTTACTTCTCTAGGAATTTAATGGAATTTAACAGATAAATAGGGTGGTATATGTTTGGGGACAGTATCTTTTGATCTTATTCCTCTATACAGGTAGCTTGACCAATTACTGATGGCACTCTTGTAAAAGAAAATTGATCATGTTAATAAGATTGTTTAGTATGTTGAGTTTGGTTATGGGGTTCATGTATATAGTACTTTGAAAAAAGGTTTCTGATGCTAGTGTTTTGAAATAGTCATTAAAAAATTATTTATTGTGTATCTTTCTTGTACCATAGGTTTTAGTTAATGATGTTTGTTCTATACCAATGAAAGATGAAAATATAAAATTGAAATAAAGTACAGAGAGGCCAAAGTAATGATACTGGTCAAACATCATCATGTAACTACAGACCTCTGTTATATTTCAAAGTACTTCTTTCTTTCTTTATTGTTTGTAAAGTGTGTCAAGACATTTTCTATTCAATGGAATTTTAATACTCGAATGCTACAAATTGCCAATTCCAATATTGTACATCTGTTTGCAGCTGAGATTTTATGTTGATAAAATTGACTATTGGAAATTCATCTGCTCAATTATTAGTCAATATGATTTATAAAATCTGAACTTTAGGTAATATGCACATTAATGTTGACCTCATGGGACACATTTAACTGCATCATATCTTACTAGCACGTACATTTGCAATCAACATTACGAAGGTGGAAATCTCACAAAAACAACTGTAAAAAATTCAAATTACATAATTTAAAATGTTTTCATATTTTGTGTAGAGCTGTTTCTATCAACACTGTATTGAATCAAATTTTTCTGAAAGTTGTTCCTAAAATGACATTAATGGCCAGTAACTCTTTTTAGAAAGAATGACTATACTGGTGGTAAAACAGCTTCATTTTTCAGATATTTTTTCATTTTGTTTGGTGCCTGTAAACTGTACTTGGGTGTTCCACATGATCACATAGTTTTGTAGAAGTAATAGATCAATATACCTTGTACATATACATAGTCTGCTGTATTGAAATTTTTTCACAGTACATTATAAAGAATTCAAGTGATGATTGTGATCATAAAACGTTTAAATTGTAAAATAATAAAAATGAATCTAAAGAAATGGAAAACACTGAATGTATTTAGTTACCTACAAAACAAAGAATATTATTTGGAATTAATTTTTCAATGCACTGAACCTAAAAAAGAAAAAAAAACTTCTTTGTTACAGTCTCAATTCTTCCAGAAAAATCATCTTTTAATGTGGATAATGTAAGAGTTTGCAAGATTTTGGTAAGAAACAATTGTTATTGATATTGCATTTTACTTGTGACAATGTTTGTAGACTAATTTTAAAAGGATAGACATCAGTTTAATAGATATAGATATAATGGAATATACCGACAGGTTTAAGGTATTTTTTCTGTACCACTCAAATTATTCACATTCTCAATTTTTATTTCAAATTTTCTTCATTAGCATAGATTAAGTTCAGGTTGAACAATCCAGTATTCAAGATTAAAAAAATTAAAAGTTGAAACTCAAGTGATGTCATGAAAATTAATGGGGATAATTCACAATTATTTTAGGATTATGTATTCAAAATTAGCAATTTAAATTTAGTGTAAATTTAATTTTTTGTTATAAATCTAAAATTGCTCTTTTAGTTTATATGTTTGGAGAAGTAATTTTAAAAATAATGATGGAACTTGTATCTTTCTGGCTGTTTGAGGATCTTCTATTACAGAATTAGAGCTGAGAAGCTTAATTGACACAATCAGTTTTTTTTTTAGCAGTGATTACACCAGTTAGTGTCTCTTGGATTAACTTTTAAGCTCTGGGTATCCATAAATGCAGATGACACATCATAGCTTTAGTGCCTTACATTCAAAACTGTATTAAACTACATTTTGTTTATTTTATACCAATTAGTAAAGCATAAAATGCCAGCTGATAATCCATATTTTAATCATATTTCCATTAAGTTCTTAATTTTACAAGGCAATATTTAAAAATTAGAATTCCCTGTAATATGTCATACAACACATTTTCTCCAGACATCTCTATATTATCCACTAACTCTTCAGAAAGTATGGAATTAAATGTAATTTACTCATTATAAAATTTACATTGCTCAAACAAAGTTTTGATGGACGGAAAGCTTCTGAATTTTTTAAAACTATGAAGAAATAAAATCAAACAGAAAAGAGAAGCATCAGACATATTTTAGTGTAAAAAATGTTTAGTACTTTTGTAACAAAGTTCCTGTTCCTGTTTAATATTTTTCAAATTAGTTTACTTTGTACCCCTAGTGGTACAACAACGTATGTGGACTTGCACCACTAGAAACCACGTTTTGATACCTGTGGTGGGCAAAGCACAGATAGTCCATTGTGTGACTGTGCTTAATTTAAACTTAATTGGTCAGTCAATAAATTAACTTTGAGTCTAACATCAATATGTTAAGTCACAGTGTTTATCATGTGATATTAATATACTGACAGACAAAAATGTATTTGGTAACTTTTTATTAGTTACAGTTACACTGCAATAGTAATAAGAAGGTTTCAGTTTAATATACTTGATTCTTTGTCACAGGGAGCAGGAGTTTACAAGTCTGAAGTTGTGCAAGGCATGGTATTTAAAAGACAAATAGAAAGTAATGTAACCAAGGCTACCAGTGCTAAAGTGGCTGTTTATACCTGCCCAATAGATTCTGTGCAGACAGAGACCAAAGTAAGGAAAGTAATTTTATTAGCTATAGAATTAATAATTGTGGATTTTTAATGTAAACACATACATTAGAAATTTCAAAAATTTATATAATGTATGTCATTGCTATTGAACAAATTGATAATTTAAGTATTATTTGGCATAAAAGAGAACAAATAGCTTTGTTTTTGATACTTTCAGCTAGAAATCAAATGATAATATGTTAAATATTTTTAACACTGCATAATCTAAACTATACTAACAGAATGCTAAAGCTAACTGTGCTATATATATTTCAGTTAGGACTAAAATGTGTTGTACACTTAGTGAAAAACCACAATAACAAATTGTCTTAGTATTAGAGAGAGTAGTTTCAGAATATTTGTCTTTTGTTTTGTGTTGTCTTGAAAGAATGTCACAACTTCTGTGGTTTTCACAAACTGCTACACATAATATTGTGTTCATATAGTACTGTATCAAAATTTGTCTTTTGTATTTTAATAACATGTTCACAATGTTAGATCTTTTTATTATAGTTTTGCTTAAAGCATTATCTACATTGTTTACTTGTTATAAATAGGAAAATTAGTTTTAATAGTTTGCAACAGTATCATCTATCATGCTTTATTAGATGGTGGTAATGGTCTAAGATTGTTTTAATACATCGGTGAAAGATAATGTATTAGTGATTTAATAAAAATAACTGACTGAACTTGTGAATAGGTTGTTTGTTTTTAAATAATGAAATACCCAGTGTTATTTATAAAATATAAATTAACTTTCAGGGCACAGTTTTAATTAACACTGCTGAAGAATTGATGAACTTTTCAAGAGGGGAGGAAACCTTGTTGGAAAAGGTAACAAAAAATGTGCATCTCCTGACAGAAAGTTGGCTTAACTTTTGAGTTAACTAACAACAGTGATTTCTGAAGCAGGCAAAAATATAGGTTGATTGTAATGATTTACAATGAGTAGGTTATAAAAATAAATAAGTTGGAAGATAGAGTAAGATATTAGAATTTAGATAATAAGTTAAAACATAACCTATAACTTGTATTATTTAAATTTTAGGTTTAAACACATTTATGTCAACCCATCTATGAAAAATTAGAAAAGTTTTTAAGATTGCTTACAAAAAAAAGTAGTTACATTGAAAACTCAAAGTACCTCTATCATTATATATGAATAAATTTGAAACAAAATTACAGTTAATAAATACAAATTTTATATTATGTTTTAACATTTTTATGAAGAAATATTTTTAAAAATCCTTGGTTTCCCATGTATGAGTATTGTAATGTTTTCTAGGTCTTTTCTCTTTATTTACCACCCATCTGACAATTATGGAATTTAACATATATTACTAAAGCAAAGCATAATTTTATAGCCTTCAGTCTTGTTTGTTTAGTCTTAAGCTAGAAAATGACACCCACTTTTCACGTCCATCTATCACATTTTTGTTTTCACAAGTTGCTGATAGCTCCAATTGGTGTACACAATATTATTTATAACCAGTAAGAAGCCAAATAAATATATCAAACAATGTATTATATATTACAGTGTTTTTTTGTACAGAGTATTGTTTTCTTAACTGTTGCTTTGAAAATTTCTAAAGGTTCTTATCACATAATTAGAAAGACAAATTATGGTGATAGGACATTGATTTGTGTGTTATTCTGTATGCTTGGATACATTATTTAAGTAAAATTACTTAGTTTACTGGTACCAGTAGTATGAAAAGAAAGAGTAGATTCAGCTTTCATCAACACTTGAAAGCAAAAAAAAAAAAAAAAACCACAAGTACATTATTGTTTTTCATGTAATTTTTTACTTTATTAGAGAAATAAAAATTGAAAATTAGAAACTTGTTAGATTAGGTAAGATAATGGAAAGTAATAGTTCTTCATGATGTATTCTTTAAAGCAGTTCATGCTTTATGTAATTAAATACATTCACTTGAGTTACACATTTATCAAGTGATATACAACTTAGTCATGTGAAAAATTAGGACACCCTATGAAAGCCTGTATATTTTTTATACAATACTGAGACATTAAAGTGATATAACCAAACAATTAAAACTGAAGAAAAGACTTTTCAAGATCTGTAAAATGTAATTCTACAAAAATGCATATTCTAACTATTGAATAAGTTAGGACACCCCCTCATTTATACTCACTTAAAATGGCTCAATTCACCTACAAGTGTATCACACCAGGTGAACATGATTAGAAGATCATTACTCAACATTTTGAATAAGGCTTGTCTTATTTAAACCTCAGACATTTAGTTAGGTGTGCTCGTGACTGTT
The DNA here is from genome assembly GCA_011833715.1 of Carcinoscorpius rotundicauda. Taxonomy (NCBI): domain Eukaryota; kingdom Metazoa; phylum Arthropoda; class Merostomata; order Xiphosura; family Limulidae; genus Carcinoscorpius; species Carcinoscorpius rotundicauda. The sequence goes on along the minus strand of CM022404.1, from coordinate 35,219,357 downwards.
GTGAGAGTGAGGATCATGGTGATAGCAAAAGAGCTGTCTGAGGCCTTCAGAAAGAAAATTGTAGCAGCTTATGAGTCTGGTAAGGGATTTAAAAATATTCCAAAAGATTTTGAAATCAGCCATTCTACTCTCCTAAAAATAGTCAACAAGTGGAGGGCTTTCAAAACAACTGCCAACATGCCCAGGTCCGGTTTTCCAAGCACATTCACCCCAAGAGCAGACTGCAAGATGCTAAAAGAGGTCTCCAAACACACTAACATGTCATCAGAGGACCTACAGCAGGCTCTGACTACTGTTTATAGACAAGTGCATGCTTCTACAATCAGAAAGAGACTGCACAAGTTTAACTTGTGTGGAAGGTGTGCAAGGAGGAAACTTTTGCTCTCTAAGAGAAACATCAAGGCCAGATCTAAGTTTGCCAGAGAGAATGTAGACAAAGACCATGACTTCTGGAATAATGTTCTTTGGACGGATTAGTTCATAATTGAATTATTTGGACACCAGAGCAGAGGACATATTTGGCATAAACCAAATACAGCAGTTCAGGAAAAGAACCTCATACCAACTGTGAAGCATTGGAGGTGGAAGTGTCATGCTTTGGGGCAGCAGGACCTAGACAGCTCACAGTCATAGAATCCACCGTGAATTCTACTGTGTATCAGAGAGTACTTGAGGATCATGTGAGACCATCTGTAAGAAAATTAAAGCTTAAGTGGAACTGGACCTTGCAACATGACAATGACCCATAACATACCAACAAATCCACCAAGGACTGGCTGAAAACTAAGAAGTGAAGAGTCCTGGAATGGTCGAGTCAAAGCCCAGATCTTAATTTCATTGAGATGCTGTGGGGTGACTTGAAACGGGCTGAACATGCGAGAAACCCCTCAAACATCTTACAGCTGAAAGAATTCTGCATTGAGGAGTGGGGTAAACTTTATTCAGACTAATGTCAAAGACTGGTAGATGGCTACAAGAAGTGTCTCATTGCAGTTATTTCAGCCAAAGGAGGTAAAACACTAGCTATTAGGGGTTAGGTTGTCCTAACTTTTTCCTCAGCTAGAATATGCATTTTTGTAGAATTACATTTATAGAAGATCTTAGTCTTTCCTTCAGTTTTAATTGTTTAGTTATATTCGTATAATCTCTCAATATTGATAAAATTGAAATTAAGTATGTGTGTGTATATATATGTACACATAAAAATGTTACAACAATATACAAGCTTTCATGGGTCATCCTAATTTTTTCACATGACTACATAATTTGGGGTGTTTAGATTGATACAAGTCAAAGGGCAACAGAACAATTTAAATATAAACAGGTGTATATTTTAAGCTTTAAGATAGTTACGATTAACAATGATGATTTTTTTGTTACAATCTGCAGTCACTTATAAAGAGATGGTAATTTAGATTTATTTTGTATTTTTGTGGTTGTTACAAGATCAGTCAAACTGAATGAACACGCATAGTTAGGGTGAAAAAAATAACATGTAAAGCTTTATGATTTATGGGTTTTTTGAGATTACACAAATGAAACTTGACAATTTTCAGGTGAAAAATTTGTTTTATCATGACTTGTGATAAAAAAAACAGTCAATGCTGATTTCATACATATTCATGGACAAATATTTGGAAAAAAATACTTCATTAAAAATTGATTTATTGTGTACAAAATGTGTGTAAAGGTTACTGAAAACTTTAAGTTGTATGAAGATACACAAAATGTGTTAAAAATTGTTGTAGAAACTTTGGGGATACAAACTCATTCCAGCTCACAGAAAAGGGTTAAAGAAGCATTAGTTGCGTAAAGGGGGAAGTGGAATGTTTGGGATTAAGTTAAATCAGTGAATTGATTATACCTTATTGAGTTATGTGCACAAATATAATTATAAAAAGTAATTATACAAAAGAAATTTACCATAAGCTTGGTGACAGTGTATCACTTGAATTTTTATGTTAAGGTGAGTTACAAACATATGAGTGTTACTTCAGACTTAAAAAGCATAGCATTGCACTATTTTAAAGGTATCTTTGTTTTATATTTCTATTTTTTATTATTAAACTTATTTTAGTGCAGTTTATTAGTAATTAGTGTTAATTTGAACATTTTTAAGAAGCTCAACTGGTTTTAGCATCCCCCTCTTTTCAAAAAATAAATTTGTTGTGAGAGTTCTATTTAAATAGCTTATTTTTTACTGGTAAAGCTTCTTTGTCATGTAAACATGTCCTTTCCAACCACAATTGGAGAGCTTGTTAAATGTGCAACTGATAGCATATCCAATCTGAATGGTTTATCAAAATTTCTTTCAGATGAGTATTTTCTTATTTGCTAATCCATCATAATGTAACTTGTAATTAAATATATAAACAAGGGTGTTACTGAACTGTGGTAAGCTGTATGAATGAATGCCTTGGTCTTACGAACTCTTTCCACAGTCATTGTTATATGTAATGGCCCAGGTTGTGGATTTATTGTTCTGTAACACAACTTACATTGTACTCATCACTGTTGTCCTTGCAGTTAACTTTTTAGTGCATTTTGGGTAACTAAATGTAAATGTTTATAAGAGATATTTTTAGCAGTATTACTGGATAAATTTTGTAAAAGAACTATCATATTTTTTAGTGTGTAGCTGAATGCTCTGTTTTTATTGATTTGTCCATAGTGTTTTTATTATGCAATTCAATAGAAAGACAGTAATAGTATTTTCTTGTAATTTAGAAACGTGGGATTGTTTACTGATTTCACTTTGGCTCTGGATGTTTTACTTGTTGCATAGCTAGAATACCATTCATGGTTTTCAGCATTTGATCTTCCTGTTGCTATGTGATGTATGAGAAGTTTGTAAAGATTATTGTGCATTACTGTTGTGAATTATCTTGTTTATAGTTCAAGAACTCCTTAATTTAGCTGCAGTATGCTCCTGTTTTCAGGAATTGTTCTAACATCTAGTTGTAGAGCTGTTTGTTTTTCTGTTTTAACATGTTTGTTATAGTTGCACCTTATGTTTTTTTTAATACAGTTCAACAGTGCTATACCCACTTATTTGAAGTGCTGTACTTTTGTGTTTTGGTTGCTTTCATATTCATATAATAGATGATATTTATCAAGAAGTCCTGCATTGCAATTTTCTTCCCAGAAGGAGCTTTAAGTATCATTTGGACATGCTAACCCAACCTCGCAACTGAATTACAAGTAATAGGGGAAGGTAGTAGTTAATCTTTGTATTCACCAGCCATAATAATACAAATATATTGTTGCCACAGACTGGAAACAACCTCTGTACATCTTAAATAATTATGATGTAACTTGGATATGTGCATTTGTAGTTAAGTGTAGAATTGATATGTGATAAAATACTTCTGAAATAGTTTGGTCACTCTTTATTTCAGCAAATTAAAGCAATTGCAGATGTTGGTGTTAGTGTTGTGGTTGCAGGTGGTAAAATTGGTGACATGGCTCTTCATTACCTGAATAAATACGGCCTTATGGGAGTTCGGCTGATGTCCAAGTTTGATGTTAGGCGATTATGTCGAACAGTTGGTGCAACAGCTCTACCAAAAATGGTAAATCTGCCTTTTCTATCTTGTCTTTGTATTTTCTTTTTTAAAAAATTTAACACAAATGTAAAGCAAAATATTTATCCTTTGTAAGATGCATTTGTTAAGTTTTAGTACTTTACTGTATATAACCAGTCTTAACTTTTTTTTACATCTTATAAAATGATTGATTACACTGTGGAAAATATTTCAAACTACTATTCATAAAGGTAAACGATACCAAACATGACTAATTTTGATCTTGTAAATACAAAATTGAAACTTTCTTTTCTTTTTTTCAGTATTTAAAAAATCTCGACTTGCACAGTAATTGTGATGATTTCCCTGTGCATTTCTGCTGTAAAGGGAACTGTAAAGGTTTCTTGTTAGAATTGTTGCTGTTGAATTGTAGATTAAATGCTCATAACTTTACTATTTGATTAATCTTTAAAAGATTTATTCCACAGTAATAATTACTTTCAAAACTAAAATATTTGCCCTAGGATTTATAGATCCCCAGAACCCTCACCCTGAAGAGATTGTTTTCTTTCCTCTGTCCGTACATCTCCATCCTCCACAAATTTAATGTCAGTAAACACTAGTGTCATTATTACTATCTTTTATGACTTCATTTATTAACAGATGCAGTGTGGCCTGTATCTCTGCTTAATTTGTTCTGTTTTCCTCCTTCAATGTGGCTCTTACCAACTCGTTTGATTTTGGCTTTACTGTTATATCTTAAAAATTCAACTCAGTTTCCCAATCTGAACAGCTTTTGCACACCAAGCATAGATTCATCATACAATTAGGCTGAGATATTAACTGTATACTTTAAAACCTATCCCTAATTCTGTGTGCAAGGCTGAAGAGAAACATGTTTCTGAGCACCTCTGGTTGTCTGTCAAACCCCTTTGGGACTTGGGAGATATAAAACTAAAATTACTGCCAGGATGGAATGAAAAATAAATGATTGATGTTAAAGATGTTCTAAATTATGAGAAGAAATATTTACAGAATTTAATATTTTGACAAAAAATATTGTTCTTAATGACTTTACCGGAAGCTAGGCTAAAATTTTTAATATTTTTATCATCAATTTATTTTCTGAATCATATAATTTGTTAACATATTTATGTAATTGTATTAAATTGCTCACCTTCCATTGAATTACAGAAGGAATTAATGGTAAAACCTTCTCTCATCTCTGAGAGGGGAAAGAGCTCTAGTGTTTAGTTTTTAATTGTGATAGACACACAGTATAAAAAGCCAGTGTCCTGTTTTAGAATACATATGCTTGTAAGTTAGAAGTGTCAGTAAAATGTTTGCCATTTATCTTTCTCACTATAAAAGTATGATACTTATTGAAATACAGTATGGTATGGACAACTGAAAACAGTGGGCTAAGACAACTAATTGGGGAATTTGATAAAGCCACAGTGGAAATATTAACAAAATACAAAAGAAAAAATTTTGATACAGACAGTTGGTTTTGATTGTGAGTAAATACAAATTTGAGTTGATCTCATTGTTGGTTATTTGTGTATATATATCAGTATATAGAGTAAAATTTTGTATTGGTGCATTTGCTTAAAACACAATGTCAGGAAAGTAAGTATGAGAGTTATATATGTAGATAGACTGGGTATAGTGAGGAATGAGTATTTTGTTTTTATGATTTTGAAACATAATGTATGTACACCCTGCACTTTTGAAAAAGATGATAACTTAAGCTATCAAATCTACAATTTTTTATTATTCTTAATCATTGGTGTGATTTTATTTTAAATTAAGCTGAATATTGAATTCTGTTAGTGATGTCTCATGTCACACCAAAATGTTGGAAGCAAAAATTTGTGCACTATTTTTTATCTTCAGACAGCTCCGACTGCTGAGGAAGCTGGTTCCTGTGATTTGGTTTATGTTGATGAAATCGGAGAAACTCCTGTAGTTGTTTTTAAACAAGGTAATTTGTGAATATTCGAGTTATTTTTAATTGCCAAAACAAAGGAGCAAACCAATAAATTTCTCTAAACTTAACTAATTTTTCTATTTCTGTTCATAAAATTAATATGTCTTCAACAATGTGTTTTTATTTCATAAAGATAAATTTTAATTCACTTCTTTTAGTTAACATTTGTTTCTCAGTATGTTTCACAAACATTGGTATAAAATGGCATGTAGATAAAAATTAAGACTAAACGTAAGAATTTGAATTTATGAATATGATATGGTTGTTGGCATGTATGCATGTTTTTAGGTAATATTGGGATAGGCATAAACCATAATCAGTTTATGTTAACATAGTGGTTGTTACTATATAATATTGATATAAGTTTTAACCACAATCATTTGTATAGGCTTGAACTGTAATGCTTCTAGATTGCTTTAAGACTGTTGCGAAATTGGTTACTTCCACCCCAGTTTTTATCATTAGAACTGTAGTACATCGTAACTGTTATTTTTGAGTGTACCAACTTTCTCCATTATCTGATTATCTGTATATTAAACTTTTAATTTTAGAGAGTAAAGAATCGCGTATTTCAACTATTGTGGTACGGGGATCAACTGACAATTTAATGGATGACATTGAACGAGCTATTGATGATGGAGTGAACACATTCAAAGCAATCACTAGGGTAAGTGAGAGTGGTTGTAAGTTCAGTTCTTTTCTAAGTATGGAAGAATGGTACGTTTATAAATGAGAAAATTTTGTTAACATCATAAATTGCATGCTCAGAAGAAACTTGACGATAACAATTTTCTTGCTCATTCATATGATGTGTTCTTTTAAACTTAGTGAAATTATATGAAGATTTCAAAATCATATTTTGCAGATATCTTCCAGAATATTATTTGAACTACTGAGTAAAACTTTAAAGGAAGAAAAGGTTTTGCAAATGCAAATATTACTTATTATTTATAAGGAAAAAAGTAATGCTTTTAGATACTTTGTTTATTTTCATTTTCAAAAAAGGGAAATATTTTTGAAATATTGTTGTACTAAAGAATTGTATTAGATTTTAAACATGTAGTTTGTTTGACCATATCTTGATCTTGATCCTGGTTAGGATGGAAGGTTACTACCTGGAGCAGGAGCTATAGAAATTGAACTTGCTAAAGAGATAACATCATACGGAGAGGTATAGACAAACTTTGTTTGTATCTTGTTAAGATAAATCTTGTTTCTTTTATTACGTGAATGAATATTCTATTTCAATGATTAATTCCATTAGTTTTTAGCAATTTCTGAATATATAGTTAGAGATAAATTGCTGGAATTTGACAGTATTTGTATATTTTCTTCAACTGTTTTCTGCGATCCAAAATCACACTCATAGAATAAATCAGATAGAAGTTGGTTTTTTTTTGTGAGAGAAAAAATTTTTATTCAAATGCATACTTGAGTCCTACAGACTTGTAATGCATGTACATGTTGAGAAATATTGAACAAAATAAAGCAGTTGTAATGGCCTAACATCTGTTTCATTATAACCTGATTGAAAATGTGGAATAACAAATTTGACAATTATTTTTTTCATTTATCATTCAGATTGGCATTTATTTATTGTTAATTGGCAAAATAAATGCTAAGAAAAAGAAAACTTGATAATTTAATATTACATTTCTATATTTAGATAACAACAATATGCATAACATACATTCATGTTTAATTAATAATTAAATATTTTAGTCTGGTTAATGAATAATAGGGCATCAAGCTGTTAGAATTCAGCTAAGTGTGGTTCTGGTGCAGTTAATTATCTTTATGAAGCATCAAATTGCTGTTATTCAGACGTGTGGTTCCAATGTATCTAAATGTCTTGATGAAATCCAAAGTTGTTTGTATACAGACTAACATGGTCCTAATGCAACCTTGAGTTTTTATACATATTTTTACAAGCAGTCATAAGAAGGTTTAGATTTTTATTTAAACTTACAATTCTATCATTTTTTCTTCTACAGACACTGCCAGGAATTGAACAATATCCAACTAAGAAGCTAGCTGAAGTTTTAGAAGCATTACCAAAAGCCTTAGCTGACAATGCAGGAATTGAGGTTTGTTACTCCTACTTCATTCCATTTGTGATGATTTAACACCAACATGTATTTTGGAAAATGATGAACAACTTTTAATATAAAATGTAGAATAAAGAAATATAGTAATGTGTACATCAAAACTTGTATATGGACAACTTTATCATACTTTGCAGAACTGAAGAACCAGAGCAGAGCATGATCAGTGGAGCTTTTGCATACTGATTACGGATGTTTGTGAGAGTCCTTCACCAATTCAAAATCATTATATTGTTTTACATTTCTATAATGTGCCCATATGCTATGTGTTGATTTAATTAAAAGATGCATTTTAATTTGCATGTGTTCTTTATAATGTGGAATATGCAAGTGGAATTGAATATTGTTAAACCAACAGTGTAAACAAAAACAAAACTGGCACCCTTGAGGTTTGGATGTAACGTTACCATAAGGCAAAATAACATCATTGAATTAACCGTTTTGCAATGAGTCAGAGTTCAAAAGCCTTGTCATTCCATTTGTTGACTTGCATTTAAAATCTTATCGAACTACTACTTTATAGACTTGTTTGAGTTTGAAATGAAATTGTAGATTACAATTCAAACTTCAATATTACACGAGTTAATTTTTGAATTGAAATATAAATATTAAAGGAACATGTTTAAATATGGATTTCAGCAAGTCACATGGTGTGCTGAATTAAATGTTGATTTAACATTTAATACTTCATATAAATTATGGTATTGTAGTATGATAGGATAAGAAATGCTTTTTTGTAAGAAAGTTCAGGTCGATAATTATTAGGCTTATTTTGGTAATAAACTTTCATTTCACTGACAAAGCCATTGTTGTTGCACCATATTTGGTCCAGCATGACCAGGTGGGTTAAGGCGTTCGACTCGTAATCTGAGGGTCACAGGTTCAAATCCCAGTCACACCAAACATGCTCTCCCTTTCAGTGGTGAGGGCGTTATAACATGGTCAATTCCACTATTCATTGGTAAAAGAGTAGCCCAAGAGTTGGTGATGGGTGATGATGACTAGCTGCCTTCCCTCTAGTCTTACACTACTAAATTATGAACAGCTAGTGTAGATAGCCTTCAAGTACCTTTGAGCAAAATTTAAAATAAACAATTACACCATATTTACATTAAATCTGATCAGTCCAAGTCACTGATGAAATTGTCGAAATAAGTTATCAAGAAAAAAGAATTTAAAAAATGTTCAATGTATATATGCATAATTTATTTTAAAATAAATATCTTAAAAAGAGAGATCTTTAATTTTTGCCAAAAGTGTTTTAGGTTTATATAGTTTTTGTTTCATGGTTTACATAATTGCTTTTCTTTATTTAATATTCCAGTTTTGAAAGTGAAAATATATTGGAATATAGAAATGTAGCTCAAAAACTAAGATGTTTAGTTTATATAAACTGAGTAATCTTTACCTTGTTAAACTTTATCTCAATCAGACAGACAAAAAGATTATTTTATAAAATCTTACTTTTATCATTTATGTCTCAAATATATTCAGTGTTGTTATCTAATAAAGATTTATTTATTTCAATATTAGTCCACTGAACTTATCTCTAAGCTTCATGCTGCTCACCATGAAGGAAAGAAAAATGTGGGTCTTGATATAGAAGTAAGTATTATCGTAACAAATTTTGTGCATGTGTACCATTTCTGTCTAACTTTATGCAACTTCCAAATAAACAATTTAATGTAAGTGGAAAGAAACTGAGAAATTAAATTTTCTAAAATATTGCAGCAAACATTCATAACAGTTGTAACGTATGTAAATGCAACTGTCTGTGAAAAACTTGAGTATTAAATTTAGTCTTAAATTGATTTTATCCTTTAATAAGATTTTCTTTCACAGAAATTTTTTAAATGATCAAATGACTTTTTATCAAATTGATAAAGCTTTTCCCTGAAGGTTATTAGATCTAGCTTCTACAAATTCAAAACTTGGCAAGCAAGTCTTTACAAAATGTTTTACAAAGCAATAAACTCTAAAGGCTATTTTTTCAAGGCTGCATTAATAAATAATAGTTGAAATCAGAAATTTTGTCATTTAACTATTTTTGTATGCTATGTTTGTGCATGTATGTATTTATCCAATAAGTAGCATGCTTTTGTGGTTTGTTCACTGTATAAAATATTTTAATTTCGTAAAAAAAGCAGCAGTTATTTTTAAGAATCAGTTTATCTATCAAAGCTTTGTCTTGAACTTTTGTTTTATTCTTTTAATTATTGAATCATCACTGAGACTTGCATCTGGTATCCACCTCAACCATAGTCATTTGATTAACCATGATGGATTTTTATTAAAGAGACTGGTGAATTCTGAAGGGAATTAATTAAATGATAGCAATCAAAGCAGGTTTGAAGGAAAGTCGGCAGTTTAGGATTCCTTGCTGTGAGGGCTTCTTAGATGTTTTTATTAATGGCTATTAAAGATGAAGCTGCGAAGACCATAAGGTTGACCCATCAATGAATCTTTTGTATAATTTCCTTCAAATTGTTTTTATTGTTAATTTGTATAAGGAGCCCTGAAGTGGCTAAATCTGATACTGATAAATTCTTTTAATAAAAATGAAATCTATCAAAGAAGAACTGCTTTCATGTGTAAAAAATTTTACCAGTAATAAGCAGCTAATGAATATAATAAACAGTAATATCTTGTGATGTTTTAATAAATGAACATTAACAAACCTGTGTAAATAGATAGGTACATACTCCTGAAAAATAAGTGTCTTCATGGTTTTAAAATTTATTTTCCATTGTGACTTCAGACTGACAACAACTCTGTGAAAGATGCTGTGGCTGCTGGTATAACTGACCTATATCTTACCAAATACTGGGGGATTAAATATGCTCTCAATGCTGCCTGTACCATTCTCAGAGTGGATGAGGTAAGAAACAGTATATTCTGCATAGTATTCCAGACAAATAAACAATAATAACATCACGTTTACTTTCATTTAAACTTTGTGTTTCAACTACTCATTTAGATTTGTAATTTGTTTTTGTGTACATATTATTTATAATTTAACTTTTGTTTGCACATGTAAAGTAATATTTTGAAAGTAATATTTGTGTATCTTTGTGTTTGAAAGTATATTTTGACTAACTTGTCCACAGTTTATTCATCTTGAACATAAGTTCAGTGAAAAATTAGATGCAAAAGATTAGAAGAAAAGACTGCAAGTCTTTGAAGTTAAGAGTTTTGAAAGAGGTTTATCATAAGAATCTATTGTTCTTTTTCATTTATTTTGAACACAATAGGAAATAAACATAAGTATACATACAATGTTTTGATATACTGTTTTATTCACAGATCATCATGGCAAAGCCTGCAGGTGGACCCAAACCAAAATCTGGTGGAGGAGGAGACATGGATGACGATTAAACATTATCCTCATTAGTCCTAAAGCCAATGTATTTCATTTTCTGTTTCTCACATCATTGTGCATTTCTTACCTACTTTGTAACATGTCCAATAATGGCTACTGTTATCCAAGTATGCAACTCGCATAATTAACTCACAAATCTGTTGGGTGTTTTTTTGATTTCAATAAATCCTACAGCTGAACAAAACATGAGAATTTATGACTTTCAAAGTTAGTTTATTTTAAGTTAGAGTATATGTTGCCTACATGAACAAACTTTTGGTTGTATTTTTATTAGAGTAAGCACAAAGACTTGCTTTTGTTGCTTTGATACAAATTATGATGTATTTTGTAAGACTTTAAATTAACATACACTATTAACTTGTTAAAACATTTGCACTTTGATTTATAAACTATTGTTTGGACAGTACATTGAAATTATAAACCTTTCACTACCTACTTGATTTATAGTTCTTTATATATATCATGAATTTGCTTAAATTTGGAGAAATTCAGTTTTTTCAAGCAGTCAATTGGTGCATTTTATTATTTTTTCAACAAGAAATCGTAAGAGTACAAATTTCTCCCACTTGTTTCAGTGTTTATTTTAAATTGAAAACTAGACTTCTTTGAGTAACAACAAAAAGTATTTGTTCTAACACTTGAGTTTGTAGTTACATGTAATATATCTGAATATCAAGGTTATTTTCAGTCATCAAATTGCACTGTTCAGATAAATTCACAAAATTCCATGTCTGTCATCGTGCATATCCAAATGAAATTGTGTGGGTAGCAATCTGTTCTAAATATAAAGATCGGGATCTGCTTTTTCTGTATTGTTAACAAATTTTACTTCTTTTTTTTTTGCTGGTAAAGTTTTTAATTAGTTTCAATTCAAAGCTCTTCTATCACAAGTTGTAACAACTAACAGTGTTTCTTTTGGAAATAACCCCATGGTATATCTTTTACCACTTGGACTTTCTTTTTGTTAAAATGCTTATTTCTATGTATTTCTAATGAGGTTTTAGCTCTGTTGAAGTAAAAGCTGACTAGAAGAAAGTGTAGAAGAGAAATTCTAGAGGTTTTAGTTAATCAAATATTATAATCTTTTGTAGATAGTTAAAAATTATGGAGTTCAACTGGAAGACCAACTGCAAACAGTAATTAGGTTAAACCAAAACAGTGGAAGCTGTTCTCATCAATTTTCTCATTATTTCTATTTGTCAGTAACACTTAACATCTAATTTTATGGGAACTGATTTTTGTCCGTGTGTGTTTCAAGATATAAATTTATAAAAACATTTCTTTATTCATGTAAGTTTCTCAGGTTATTTAGAGGTAGCCTATATTTTCTTTAACCACAAAAACAGACCAATAAAAATTTGGATTCAGCAACAATAAAAGAATATTTCAAGTTATAACCAAACTATGACTCAACAATAGCAAGTTTGTCACATTTTAGAACCTGCTTTCTGAAAATTTCTGTGATCTTAAAATTTTTTTTATATTTTAAAAACCTATTTAATGCCTGGACTTATAGAAAATTCTGAAATTTGGATAAGCTGATTCAAAAATTTTATTTATTTTATATTTATACAAGAGAACAGTTAAACTTGAATCATCAACAATTGTGAATCAAGCAGACTGTTTTACGTTGTGTATCTTACATAGTAGGGTAGATGGTGTAAAATGACCATCCTAAATTTCATGTGAGATATTTCTGAATGAGAATCATAGATTCCAAACTCATACGTAATTTTCTTTATTCTCTATTAACTGTAACTATGGAGAAAAATTAGGCCACGCGGTTTAGTCACAACATTAAAAATTAAACTTTCACTGTAGTATAATGACCCAACCAAATAGAGCATAACACGCGCCACTCCAAAATTCTGCTGAACATTTAACAAAAGTAACGTTGTAGTAGTCTTTCCTGAAACCTTCCAGTCAACTTAGTGCCAGAAAGGCAAAAACACCTTCAGCTTAAAACTATGAACGCTAAATACTGTAAGAATTATACAATTTTAAAAAATAAATGTGGATATGAAATCAAACAATACTGGTGTCAATCTACTGACAAAACCTCCAATATATCAAAATATTTGTCAACTTCATCTTCTAAGCGTTGTTTAAGCACTGTTTTTCTGATCATAATTTATATAGAAAAAGTTATACTCTGGCCAACTTGCATAGCCCTGAAGTGACGAATAAACTTCTGCAATCCAAAAGTGCAAATTGTAAGATTGCTTCAGAAACATTAGGAGAATAACTAACATTGTGCATTATCTTAGAACAAACAAAAGTCATGACATTATTTCAAAAACTATGGTCAGGTGGTTAAGGCGTTCCACTCATAACCCAAGGGTCGCGGGTTTGAATCCCCGTCACACCAAACATTATCGCTCTTTCAGCCATGGGTATATTATGATGTAACGATCAATTTCACTATTCGTTAGTAGTCCAAGAGTTAGTGGTGGGTAGTGCTGACTACCTGTCTTCCCTCTTGTCTTACACTGCTAAATTAGTGGCGGCTAACGAAATTAAAAAAACAAACCAAAAACTGTGTGTTAATTAAGAATGTAAATACTGTGAAAAGAGAAAATCGTTAAACGACAAAAGGTTGTAATCCAAAACGTGAACCTAAAACCATTTATTTAGCGGATAAAGAAAATTACACAAAAACTGTTCTGGAAAACTATTACTCTACACAGGTGGGCAACGTGATGCAGTTTGGGTTCATCATAAGAGTACTTTTAATTGAGTTATGAGTGGAGAGAAACAATGACTATAATTTAGAACATTCCATCATCTCTACAATCTTGAAACATATATTAGATTCTTTTTAGATTTGGTGAAGCTGTGGAACGTCACTCATATCACACATGAAATTTTAAATCAACCTAGTTTGTAGAACAATATAAAGTTCGTGAAATCAAAACGTCTAGGAAAACTGCCGCTCATCCATCCTCTGATAGTACAGAAATACAAACACATTCTTTTAAACCAATTGGCTATTTATATCTATGAACGCCAGACAATATAGGACAGAGATCTTTTACGCAGCACTAGACGACACGGGACAACGATTTTCCACTGTTATTAGTGGGTTATCAAACTGCAATAAATGAAGTTGCAGGGAACACATTATCATCACTGACATTTTGGAGATAAAGTGGCGCTGGACTTTCCATGCACATATCTGGAAAACAATCACTCTGCAGAGTCTTGCATGGGCTAGGTAGAGAGACTTTGGAACACCATGGATTTATTTCCTGATTTTATCTGAAAAAGACTGAATTAAATAGCGATGAAATTAAATGTTATAACAATAACACCGATAAGATTGAATCCTGTCAAGGTAACAAAGTGTGGCTCTATAATCTCAGCCACAAAAAAATGAACTCTAAAGCTCAACAGCTGTTTGGAAGGGATATAGGTTTGAGTAAAAAGAATCAATGATGTGATTTACTGAATCAATTAAAACAGGTGGTACAAAACAAAGGTTATTCATCACAATCGTCTGTTGGACTATGTAGTTGAAAGGAATGTCTAACTTGGTAATTTCACAAAAATATTTGCTTGTAAAAAGCCAACTTGTATAATAAACCTATGTCCCTGTTGAGACCATATTCAATGTATTTGATCAATAATCAACTATTTGATTCCAAGAGGACTCGCACCTTAATAACAGGACAGCAATCTATATGTCATAAACCAAGAAAAAAATATCAAAATATTTTTTATGAATGGACAGTTTAGTGTACAGATTTATTTATTTACTAAGACTGTTTAAGAGACTTCACAGAAGAGAAGGAAGTGAAGTTGTAAGCTACATTTTTCACTTTTTAATTCAGATGTTTGCTAGAAGGCACATGACGTTAGGATTTGAAAAGTTTATGACAGTTACGAATCGAAAAGGCTCGTGAAAAAGTAGAAACAGCAGTACGATATTAATTTGGGTAAATATTTATGAGTCACTTCAGTGTTAAAAAAATGATTTGGGTTTATTAGTGAAATGAGACTGTGTTCATTCTTCTATTTAGTTATCCGGTGTGTTACACTTCTGGTTATTAAAGCTAATTAAGTTGCACATACGCCTCACATTTCATAGTAAATCGTTGTATTGTAAGTTAAATCAATATTTGGTTGCGGAGTTTATGTTAACTAGTTTATTTATTAAATTAAACATAAAAGTAAATAAATAAATTATTGAAAATATTGTCTATAACGTATTTTCTATTCGATAATGCTTTCCCATGATTGAAAATTTTTACAATTTATGTAATCACAGAGTTAAACATCTTACAAACAGAAAGGCTAGCTGTAACTTGCATTGAAATCCCAACGCCATTTAGCTAAAATTTTAGCTTTATAGAGGACGTTCTTTACAAGGCGCGGGATGAAAAAAGATGTAAAATTGAGAAAGATTCTAGAGACTTAAGTTGTTCTAAACGTAGGGAGGTGAGAGAAAGTGTAACGTGTATAAGAGTTTTACGTTGATAATAATAATTACATATAAATATTTGTAACGCTTAAATGGACTCGAATGCTAAATGTAATAAGCTATTATTAATGTGTAACGTATTTGGTTATTTGATGTGTCTGAAGTTGGACTTAATTAGTTATTTATAATTAATTACGAAACGAATCAAAGTTAAATTGAATTTGTAACATTGTTGCTCAGACAACAAAAATTCATTTTTATTTGATGTATGAACCATTTTCCTCATTTCAGTGTTTTGCAACCAGACTGCTACAGTAAAGGTATCAGATGGTCAGGTATGACCTTGAAAAGCAAGGACTGATTGGTCATTCAGGCTAAACTGTGTTACTGTTATGACTCGTGTCTCACTTCAAACTTGAAGTGAATCGCAGAGTTTGAAGTATTCCAAATTGTTCTTGGGCTGTATTATGATTTCTTATAATAAAGATAACTTGATTATTCGAGATAAATTAACTTTACACTATCACAGTAACTTTGCAAAGTGTTGTTGCAATTAGAAGAATTTG
The DNA here is from genome assembly GCA_011833715.1 of Carcinoscorpius rotundicauda. NCBI lineage: Eukaryota > Metazoa > Arthropoda > Merostomata > Xiphosura > Limulidae > Carcinoscorpius > Carcinoscorpius rotundicauda. Next base: position 35,203,373 of record CM022404.1, on the reverse strand, counting down.
AAACCATTTCAAATCTAGTGTTACAGTTGGTGCAGTATCTAGAGAGAATTGGCCATTATTTAAAAAACAGAATTATGACAGCTATTAGAAACAAAATTTCAGAACGCTAACCTATATGCCAAATATTCAGTGAGGTCATTTCTATTGGAGAAAGGTATAAATTGCTTCTGCAGTTGTAACAAGAACACATCATTTTTTTAATATAAATGTAATGTGGTTATGAATAAATTTCTGCAGTTGTACCATCCTTTACATTTTATAAAATGATACCTTTGAATCTTCAAGTTCTGGAGACAGTATTTGAGATTCTTTGTTCTGTCATTTGCTGATGCAATTAATCCTGATGTTAACTTAATGAAAAATATATATGTTGCTTATTCCTATTATGCTAAACTGGTCAAAGCATTTCTGACTTACGATCAGAGTTGACCCTATTGAATAACTATTGCTTGTAGTAAATATAATTTTAGGATATATTTTAACAGATATTTATTGAAAGTCAAAAGAGGTAATTATTTCTGTACAAAAAGTTACTTGAAATACTTAGGTACATTAATATCCCATCTGAGAAAGGATATTGATTTGATGTAGAGGGTTCAAGTTAGGGATACTAAGGCAATTCCAGAAAGGGAAAGTTTTTTTTTTCATATAATACAAAACATTAAAAATCAATTACTTTTTTCTTCTTTTTAAAGAAAGGTAAAAAAATGCTTTTTTTTAAAGTATACAAGATTACTTGGGGAGTTAAAAAATGAGAGTCTAATTTCTGGAAGCAGTAGAAAGATAAAATAGAAATGTAAGATTTGGAAAAGACAAGCTAAGTTCAAGTTAACATAACTAACATGCTAATTAGTTTATGGAATTACCTTCAGCAGTAATGGAGACTGGCATCTTGCTTAAGTTTAAGAAAGGAATCAGTGTTTTGCTTAAAAGTATAAGATGGATTTAATTTTTCTTTTTCATGGATGTAAGTGTACAAAGAAAACATTGAATGACCAAGAGGCCTCTTGTGTATATATTATTTACAGAAATGCAAATTACAAGTTAAAGGATGGCATTAACTGTATAAAGTGCAATAATGTGTTTAATTATAGTTACTTTATTTAATAATAATAAAAAAAAATAATTAATTCCAGGTTTGGAGGAATTATCATGTTGGGAAAGGTTGAAATCTCAACATGGTTTTACTGGAATGAAGGTCATAGTGGGACATGATAGAGACTTTTAAGACTGTTACTGTTAGATATTTTAAATCTATTAATCTCAGTTAGGTTTCACTTGCTGAAGTAATTTAATGTATTTTATCTGTAGTTTAAAGCTGTTCACGTCAAGAAGAATTCCCATTTCCTGAATCAATGGCAAGAAAGACTAAAACCAAAGCTACACATGTAGAGAAAACTCAGTCAAGTGAACAGAACACTACCAGTACCACAAGGAAAAGGAAACGAAAGGAAAGTAGTGATGTAGAGGTTTCAGAATCTAAGTTTAACAAATCTGACAAAAGCCTGAATGTGGAAACTACTTCAGCTGAGTCTGCTACATCTGCAGACAAAAATTCATCTTATAAAATATCTTCATGGAATGTAAATGGTGTCAGGGCATGGTTGGATGTAAGTTAACTTTAGTAAATTAAAAGTTGCATGTTCTTAAAAGATTGCATAATAAATTTACTGTATAGGCAATAGTGGGTCATAAGAGCTTTCCACATTTACTACTGGATGTTCTTTGTTGTTGTTTTTTGTGGCAAATGTGTAATTAAAAAAAAAAATTACACTTGTTTTGTTTCTTATTTCAGAAGTATTGTGTTTTGTGTAAATGTAAGTAATTAGGAAGAGTGACGTGTCAGTATTCCATACCATTCAGCCAACCATGTAATCAGAGAAAGTTAAAAATTTTGAATTGTTAATATCTGTTTTTTCATAGGTTTTGGATGGAACTTTTTGTGGTTGTCACAAGTATCTTGCCTGAAAACAAAAATACCTTAAGTCAAATTGAACACCAAGATAAAATATCTAAAAATATTATTTGATACAAATTAATGGTCTTACAATTCACTCAGTAGTATTGTATGTTTTTGATGTATTTGCAAATTCCATCTTTAGTTGTATTTTTGCTTTGCTCCTAAATGTGTAATAATTGCATGTATAAAATAAACTATGCTTATAGCAAGCTCCAAATTTGCCTGAGTGAAAAGGTAAAGGCATATGCCTGTTTAAACTGTATGTATTTCCTTAATACTACATTTAAAAACCTAAAGGTCATTCTCCAGTTTCACTTAACTGTTAGCAACAATAATATCAGTTTTGTTCTGTGTGTATACTTAATTTGTTTCACAATTAGTCATAAAAAGTTTAATTTATATCACTATGTAATTTCATTGTCATCATGGTATTTTTAAATAATGTTCTATTTAAAGTCCTGATTTTAATTTCAAATTAATACCTAACCCTGTTTGCTCAGATTGTGCATGCCACAGTATTAGTGTTGTTCAACATGATGTATTTCACATTAGTTACCAGCTACTGATTTTAGCCTACATTGCTGATTTAGCAACAGTTCATAGTAAAGGATAGTAAATACCAGATAACAGTATACAGGGATACTGACAATAAAAAAAGTAGATATGCATTTTGTAAGTTCTAAAGATTTTGCAAATTGAACAATGAACAATAATATTTTTACTGTTCACATGAACTTTGCCTATAACTCTGACTGGTGTCAGTCAATGTCTTGAATTTACAGACATGTCTTGAGTAAAATATATTTTTATGACAGATCTGATGTAAATGTACAATGTACCACATTTCGTGCAGAAAAACAAGTTAATTAGGATTTATAATCAGCATCTCAAATACAAGGTCTGTCCAATGGACAACCTGTGCACCTTCAGTTAAACATGCAGTAGATTTAAATATTAGAACTTATTATTTTAGAGAGATGAAATTCAAATGCTAACAACATAGAAAGTAGTGAAAAATGAATTTTGACAAAATAAACCTCACTTATTAAATGATTAAGACAAACAGGGTTTCATAAAGTTTTTCTTATTCAGACTTCAAACCTATGACCCTATTTATATTATATTTATAACATAAGAAACTAAAATATTCAAAAGTTATTTTGTATGTTGTAAAAATGTAAATTATTAATATTTGATTTTCCAAACCAACAGTTTTGGAAGTGCTGAGTGGAAGGTTGGATGTTGATAAACAGTTTTTGCATCTTCTTCCAGCTACTACACTTGATGCATCCCATTGAAATTCAGATCAGTTGTTCAGAAAATTTCTGAACATACGCAAATTTTAAATGTAGTTGAAACCAAAATTGTACATCCAGGCTGTATATATATCACAGTGTAATTTGTATTATGACACAGGCATCACTTAGTGGTATCATTAGTGTATAAATATCTTGTGGAATATTGTGTAACTGTGTTTTAGTTTTGATATAATGATTTTAAAATGAACCATTATTAACTTCCTTTCTGTGTAATAAATTGAAAGCACAAAATACTAAGCATCCAGTAAGCACACCTGATGATACTGCTGAAAAATATGCCACCTGACAATTTTCTCCAGTGTTCTGTTCGTGGTTAACTAATACAGAGATGGGAGGAGGAAGATGTAGCTTGTCAGTGTATTGATGTTATGTGGAGAGGCAAAAATTGTAGTTTATTGATGTTATGTGGAGAGGCAAAAATTGTAGTTTATTGATGTTATGTGTAGAGGCAAAAATTACATAAACAATTAATTACATTTTCAAGTGTGTTACTTATTAAAATTGTATCTCTGATAAAGAAATCTTATTATTTTAAGATAAAGTTTTAGTATAATTTATTCTAATTATTATGATAATTTTTGATACTTTGTATTTAACATTATCATATTGGCAAATTGGGCAATGTTTTTTGCTAGGCATAGGATCACTAAAAATTAATCTTGAAATTTAATTCCAGAAATGATGCCAAATAAAAGTAATAATGATAAGAATTTCTAAGATGTTTATATATTAAGATTGATGTGTTAATGAAATTAGGTATATATTGGGAAGGCTAGTGCTGCAGTTGTAAAGCTCATTTTATATGTATTTACAAGATACTGGTCAAGCAAAAATACTGAGTTGTTTATTTGGTTTTAACACTGATTTTAGACAAACGGATTTACTTACATCATTTACTGGGTAGAATGTAACTGAACATTTGATTGTACTTCTGTTTTTTAATTTTTTACTGAATATGATTTATGTAGTGTGTCTACCATCTTTTCCAATTTGTTTTTCTATATTAAGCAGTAATTTATATATATATCATTTGGTAAGATAGATCATATTTTCTTTAGTACTGAAATACTGGAGGTAACTAAACAACTTTATTAATAGAATTAAAGAATTCACTTTTGTATGATGTTTGACTGAGGAAGTGTCTAATCAAAGAGTAACATTCTGAGCACATATTTAATGTCATATATATTTTTTCATTCTGTCATGATGTATTTACTTTCTTTGTAGCCATCATTATTTTCATTAAAATATGTATAATCTTTCGACCTCCTACAATTTCATCATTATTGCTTACAATATTCTTGTAATTTTTTTCTGTGTTTATTTTCTTTTTCCATTTGTTGTATTATTAGAACTAGCAAGTACATTTTTGGACTGCTTTCTCCTCGTCAGTTTAGCAAAATTAATAATCCATCACTTTTACAAACACAATGAGAATGTGTTAAACATTTTGAACATTAGGCCTTTTATAATGGAATATAAAGATTCAATTTTGAGCCAGAATTACAATTTTTTTTACACTTATTCAAGGAGTCATGGGCAATTTTAATCCACAAATTAGGAGCAACCAGTATCCACTTTAGCAAAAAAATAGAAGTTAACCAATTTTTAGTTTTAGTGGATCACTGGTTACTTTTTTCTTATCAATATTAGGTCTTATCCACTTTGTAGCGATGGGTATGATTAAAATGTTAGGTTCTTAAGCTGCCTTTTTTAGTGTTTTTTGTAATATAAAGCAACTGTTTATATATATATATCATGAATACAAAAACAAGACCAAATGTGATCTATTAAACATAATATGCATTTCCTTGTACAGCACTGTGACCAAATAATACTAATAGCATTTCACTGAACTATCCAAATATAATGAAGATAAACTCATATATGATAACTTTGTCTTCTGAAACCTGTTAATAGGTAAAGCTTAATATATCAGTATGTACCTGTTTACCATAGAAAAAAGGTTTGGACTTCATAAAGCAGGAAAACCCAGATATCTTCTGTATTCAAGAAACAAAGTGTTCAGATGATAAGCTTCCTGAAAATGTAAAGAATGTAAAAGGATACAAAACCTTTCCTTTGTCTGGTGACAAAGATGGATACTCTGGTGTATGCGTGTTTTCCAAGAAACAACCAGTTAGTGTCAAATATGGTATTGGTGAGTGTGGACTTGTATGTAAAATCTGTTGTTAAATATTTTTAATAAAGTAGTTTGGGTGATAAAAAAGAATTGATCCAGATATATAGCTAATAATTAACAGGAAAGAAATTTTGATCTGAATAGTTAGAACCCTTCTAACATTATCAGTTAATATCAATGTGACATTCAGTGATATAATCAAAATGAAAAGTCAAATTATTGGCTTTTGGTTTTGTTTTAATTTTTGTATGATCTGTTACATAAGTTCAAACATTCTTGGCTTCAACTGTACTCTGATAAGGAACTGAGACAAACTAATTATTTCTACTTCCAGTTGACTAATAATGTTAAAAATTAGATTTCAATATCCAAGGTAGGAATGCACAAATAGCTGAATCTATAGCTTAATGCTTTGCAACAAACACATAAATAGTAGTTTTACATCTGCATTATTGTTTGTTAATTTGATACTTCATATACAGTTAAGATATGAGTTTGAAGTTCACAGTTGAAAAGAAAAATTAAATTCAAAGCCTCAGAAAAAACTGCATGAATAAGCAATTTCATCACAATATTAGTAGAGATAAATAAATGACAATATGCATAGAGTACTTTATGATATGTTTGGTTAAAATTTTGTTTTCCTCTTGACAAAATGCCTTGATTTTTTTTTCATACCAGTAAGTATTTATTACAGTGCTGAGAAGACATGTTACATGCGAGGGAAAACTTTTATTCCAAAATTTTTTTATTAATGTTTATGAAATTTAAAAAGCATAGTTTTTAATTTATATTCATTTTTAGGTCCTGTCATTTTGTTTCAGAATTAAAATTAACCATACCTAATTGATTCCCATTTATCTTTTTTTTCAGCAATAAGTGATGGAACATAATAACTTACTCCAAGTTAAACATTTGTAAAGAAGTAATTTGTAGTATAGTTAACATTAAAATGCTACCAGCATTTTAAGTTTCTACGGAAGTCTAATCTTGGAGGTATATTGTAATTCAAACTGATAAGATCTAATAAGTGAGGTAATATTATTAAAAATGCTATATTTTTGAAATTTGTTAAATCTCATTATTGTGTTAGAATAAGTATTTCTGTTGTCTATTTTGTCAAAATGATAGACTAAACATGCAATTTTACCACATTAGGCTTAATTTTTCTTGATTTTGAGATATTAGTATTAATTTTTTGAAAACAAATTATTATTAAAATTATGGAAAAGAAAAAGGGTAATTCATAAAAACATGAATAACAGATATCTGTTTTCCTTGATGATGAGAAACCCACTCTAAATAAAAATGTATCTCAGAACAGCTTGTATAGGTGTTAACTTAGAACAGTGTTTCGATCTTCCTTAGTCATCCTCAGGTTAAGAAAGAGAGTTTGAATGTGACCGTTGACAGACACATCTTAGGGATGAGAATATATACAGGTACAGGATTGTAGTGTTGCACAGAGATGTTAGGTTATTAATTAATATAGGTATAAAGGTGTTCCTTTATATTGGCTTAATTTTGGTTTTAGTTGCCGTATAAGTAGGGCTTCTCTGATTTTGCACTTGTCTGTATTTGTTTCCCTACTTAATATGTGGGTATTTTTGGTTCTTTGAATGTAGTTTCTATTTTTCTTCTTGTTTCTCCAATATAGAAGTCATGACAGTTGTTGCATTGTGTTTTATAAATTATGTTGGTGTTGTTTTTGTCAGTGTAGTTTTACATAGTATAGACCTTAGTTTTGTACCTAGTTTTTGAATAAATTTGATGTTTTTTGGAATATTGTGTTTTTAGGTTTTTTTCCTAATGCTGGTTATTTTTTCACTGATGTCGTGAACATATGGTATGCAGTAGTGTACAGTTTTGTGGTTATGGTGGAATTTGTTTGTTTGTTGTTGGTCTAGGTGTGAGCGTATAATTTTTTTTCTATGTTTTTTTGAGAACGTTAGTTGATATTGATGAAGTGTTGTTTTGTTGATTTCATTGTTAATTTTATTGGACGAACATAGTTTTATGGTTGTGTTTATTTGGTTTCTTAATATGTTGAGTTTTTGTTTTGTTACATGTGCTGAGTCCCAGGAAATGTATAATCCAGTATGGGTGATTTTTCTGTGGATTTTTATTTTGAAATGTGTATCAGTTCTAGTGATTTTGAGGTTAGGGAATACTGCTTGGTTAGTTTTATACTGTTCACAGGTGAACTTAATGTTTGGGTATATCAAGTTAACGTGATTGAAAAATACTAAGTGTGTGTTCTGTGGATCTGAATCCAGCCATTGTATCATCAACATATCTGTACCAGTATAGTGGTGGGTGTAAGGCCGAATTGATTGTTTGTGATTCAATCTGTGTTATAAAAAATATTGGCTTGAACTGGTGACACGGGGTTCCCCATACTTAGGCCATTTACCTGTAGGTAGTTTTGGTTATTGAACATAAAGTTAGTTTTGGTGGTAGTGAATTCTATAAGAGTTGTTAATTGGTTGCTGGGGATGTGGCAATGGGTTGGGGTCTTAGATATAAAGTTCTAAAGCTATCTTGCAGGCTTTAGTTGTTGGGACTTCTCTGAAGATGGAGACGACATCAGAAGTGGCCATTAAAGCTTTATGATTTAATAGGGGTCTGTTTTGTTTCCATATGATATATATTAAAACTGATAAATTGAAAGATGATGTCAGACATTAACATTGTCACTATTTTATAGGGATTTAAATGGTGTTTTTATACCTTGTTTCAGGTATAGACAAACATGACAAAGAAGGCAGAGTCATAACAGCAGAATATGATGAGTTTTTCTTAGTTGCTGCATGTAAGTTGAAAACTTTAGTTAATCACTAGCATCTACCCCACATGAATAAAAATGTGAGAAAAACTACAGTAGTGGTGTGTGATTGTTTTATTTATTTATTTAGTGGTGATATATGTCAGGACTGTTATTCAAAAAAATAAATGTTCTGTTTTTCTTTTTGAGTACTGCTCCAAAGAAATACACTACCACTGTTTGGAGGGTTTTATACACTTCAGTTCATGTGAATAAAAGGGTAGGAGCTTCAGATTAAAAATTAATTACTAGAGCAACAACCACTTCAAGTAATGCTGTATTCTTCTCACACGATTGACGGAAAAAAACATCTGTTTGTATCATGGCCAAAAATACTGATAACAGTTCATCCAACTAATTAAATAATGTATTCTAATCATTCTGAATATAGGAAAAGTATTAAATTAGATATATTCATTAATGAGTTTATTTGTAGTTATGGGCCAGAACATGTAGATAACTTGTTTTCATGAGAAATTAATGTTACTTAGAAAAGTAAAAAGAAATTCGTATATTTAGTAATTGTGTTCATACATAAAATTTCATGATTTTTATAAAAAGTCACATCTTTTTTCAGAATTGTATGGAATTTCTGTATATTTAAAAATATGTTTTTCTGTTTAATTTATAATAAAAGCATTTACTGACAAAAATGTTAGTGTCTAAAGATTCCTTTAAATTCTGTAATGGATTTATAATTAAAATATTTTAATTGCACTTTCTCTTGTTTTCAACATTGTGCTAATCTACTATGTGTACATGTTTTGTAGGACTTGCATCTAAATTTTTAATTGAAATAAGTAACACTGTATAACTAGTATACTCCTAATAATAATTTTCATTGTATTTGTGTTTTTGTACCATAAATTATGGCATCATGCATTCCACTTAAACTGTTGCAAGTGAGAGTTGGTCATCTATTGTACACTGTCCTATGTATGTATACACACATACATATTTATTACAGAACCTTTGAAAATCTTGGAGGCATTTTAATCAGATCAGACCATGTTGTTGTTCAAAATCTTTTCATTTGCTACATTTATTCTGGTTATTAGTCTTTTTCTTTCTTTCAGTTACTTGTATGTAAAACCCTTGCAACTGAATAGCTATATTTATAAGGGGTGATGAAATAAAAAGCCCATAGATTTTTTATGTAAATGCTGCATGTTTTTGGCATGATTTCTTGTATCTGTGAAACTTTTTTTAAAAATGTATTTGACAGAAAAGTTGAGAATTGTCTTTAAATATGATAAAATACTTTGTAGACAAATATTCAGAAACATCTATGATCAACAGTTTGATTGAAGTGAATAATTAAATAGTATTGTAGTATTATATTATCACTACGAAATTACCTCAGTTTATAGTAAAAAAAATCCATTCATTTTGTGACTTTGAGAAACTAATTATTTTATATTTAAAACAAAAATTGCAAAAAGTGTAAAAAAAGACAGTGGCATAATTTTTCCTTTGTATTTAAAATCCATAATGCTCAGGAAATATGATTTGGTAACTTGGTTTAAAATTTCTACACTATTTATTTATTTTCTGAGGTCCTTGGAAAGTCACGAACATGCAAAGAAATCAATACATAATTACTGAATGCTGAAAATTAATGTACACAACACACCCTTGTGGTTAATGTGATAATTATATGAACATAATAAGAATTTTGTTAACTGAAAATGTGATGCATGCAATGTACAACAACAGACTCTCCATATGTATTTCAACAGTTTTGACCAGTACATCTGCATATGGAGTAGCATGAATACTTATTTCACTCTCCAGCTGTATGAATGAACCTCTTATTAAAGTAATTTGTTTGCAGGATGTGTTTTAATTTTATCAAGAAAACTTATTTGGGGTATTGCTACTTTGGGTTTAGGCATTGCTTTTGACACTGACTTTTACGTTTATATGATGGCTGGGATACAACTTGTTGCAGGTCTCTTTCTCTATGGTCTAGGTGCCATAGGTTTATCCATATTCCTTTGTTTTCCAATTCCATCATGTTAAAGGAATAGCTTCATCTTAAAAGATCAAAATTTCTGACCTGAACACATCTTTATGGTTTTTGTATATTTAATGCCAGAAGCGGCTGTTACAAAAATATTTTCAAAAGTGATCAGTTTTTGGTGCCATTACATGACTAAAATGCCAAAACATATCAGAATGTAGTTATGAAACCCTGAATTTATTTTGGATTTGGTGGTTATGTGACTTGTTGATTTGCATATTCCAAATAATTTTAACATAACATATTCAATCCTATGTACATGCAATATGCCATATTGATAAAAGTATTACAGTTATATAAAAAAAATTGTATGCACTATAAAACGAGTAGATTTCACATAAATTAAAAAAAAAATAATAACACACTGCTAAGTAACTTAAGTGTCAAAATAATTAAGCAATACTTCTATAATTTTATGTTTAATTTCCTGATGTACTGTAGATGTGCCAAATGCTGGAAAAAAGTTAGTGAGACTGGACTACAGACAAGATTGGGATAAGGATTTCTGCAAGTATCTGAAAACTCTAGATGCTGTGAAGCCAGTCATTCTCTGTGGAGACCTGAATGTTGCACACCAAGAGATAGGTAAAGTCCGTACTGCCCATTAAAGATGGTAAGGTTAGATAGGGTACATAAGGAAAAGAAAGAATGTTTTCAAATTAACATGTATATAAAAAAATCATCATGAAAAACAAATGAAACATCCAGTTGCATACTACTACCAAAGACATCTATATTATATGAACTACCAACATGTAATGATAAAAGTTTTGAAACTGAAAAGAAAACATCTATAATAAAAGTATGTGTTCATCTAGTTTTACTTTTCTAGTTATTTTTAAATTTATTTCCTGTGAAACTGTAATGATACAATGCAGTGAGTGAATACCTCCTGATCCCATAAAGATCTCAGGCTGACTTTTGGTACCAAAGGACAGTGTGAACTGAAATATCCAACCTTGTTTTGGTTATTCATACAGGGACTGACAGTCTAGTTGAGATAAAAATTATGAAGGTTAGAAAAAAATGGTACCTTTGGATGGAGCACAAAGATTTCAAGCAATAGTTAATCAAGTTTTTACTGCAGTGTTAAAATAAAAGTCCTATTATGTTGCTGGTCTCATCTTGGAGCCATTTTGGGTCAAATAATTGGTGATCTCTTACATCAAAACCATTTGACCTTGAGACATGAAATTTGACAAAAATGTATACCTACATTCTTATCGAGTAGCATCAAATTCATGAACCTTTGGTTTTGGAAGTGGTTGACCTGACTTGGATTAACCTATCTGTAGTTTGTTCCTAGGTTTCCTAAACTTACAATTAGATTCCATTGTTTATTACAGAAGATATGTAATAATTTTCCCATAAAACTGTAATTTACTTTTTATGTCACTTTACTCCACTGCATCAGTTAAATCGTTTATAAACTGCACTATCCAACTGTATTTAAACTTTGCCCATAACTGTTTTTGGAGTTGAGCTTCATTGATAGTTGTTCATATGCTGTGAAGTCATGAAACGATGGGAATGAGAGACTATTCTAATAAAATCAGAAAAAGAAATTCACACATGTATCAGATCTTGAAAATATACTTCCTAAAGGATGGTATTTGATTAGCAACTATTAACCTATGTTTGGTATGGTTACAAACTCTGAGAAAAATCCACATGCATTGTTTACAGGCAAGACTTTTTAGAGCTGTGTAGAAAAGTTTATGTTTGAACATTTTTATTTGTGACTAACATTAAATAACTTATAAAATAAGATAATATTGATTCTAAAATATTGAGTGAACAAAGTGATTAAAATAGAGCTAGCTTTTTTTTTTTAACTTAAAATTTGATATCCTTGTTTATTTGGATAGGTCTAATATTACAAAACTTTAAAGTGAATTTATAGACTGCTCTTAATCACCCAGTTTCACCCTTACATGAAGATGCAAGGAGAATGCAGTCTGATACCACCTACACATAAAAAGTTGGCTTGTATAAAATTATATTATGAAGTATGTAATACCACACTTCCAGATGTCTCTAAATCATGCTGTGAAATCTGTGCTGTATCTTTATGATGATGTATGTATTTACTCAAATTCTCAGTTATTAAAGCTGAAATCCTTCTCGCTATTGTGCTCCTCGCTCAGAATTTTTATTATGTCTGAATTTATACTGATGGCAGAATATGCTTTAAACTTTGTTCCAAACTTCCTCTGAGGACATTCAGCTAAAATGTCATTGCCTTTTTTAAATTTATAGTTCATATTTTTCCCATTTTATTTGTTTAAAAATATTTGTTTTACAGATGTTTCTGATGTGCAGAGTGCTGTGCAAAACACACATGGTATTTTAGGTGTAGAACATGATGTATTTTTATATGTTCATAAAACATCTTTTTCATTCATCTGCATACAGGCTCTGTCATTTCAACCACCTCACAACCATGAAAGTATAATTCTGAACTTAGTGTGTCATCAGGCACTAAATTTGGCAAGCATTTAGTAAACAGTACCTGTAAACAAAAATTAGATTTGATAAGGAAGTATTTTACTTAAAATTTGTCTGTAAATTTATGAAGCCTTTATAGATTCAGTCAGAGTGCAATTGACTTTCATGTAAAGAATAAAAATATTTTTTGTATCTTACAGTTTACATATTCCATTTGCATAACCACTAGAACCTACCAATTGATTTTTTCTCCAGTACAACTTTATATGTATTTTGTCATTTATTCCTCTATTTTAAGTACTCGTATACACACTTGGTCCATTTTACCAACCTTATAAACACCAAATAAAAATACAAAATAAATCTAAATTACCCCTATTTTCCTTTTAGAATGATTGCATATTGCAAAGCCAGCTGGAGTTACTTAACCTAAATTCTTTATAGTTTTCTAACCTATTTACATCTGCTTTCATTTTATTATATGTTGGATCATTTTTACCCACTAAACCAGCATAATGAAGAAGTGAATAACATTACAGATGAGCAGTTCACACAAATTCTTCATGAGGAATTTTTGTTTTTTCATCTAATCTAGTTCTTATGCTTTAGCCCCTTTTATAAAAATATATATAATAAACAAATTTAGTACTTATCTTAGGGTCTTGTATTTTTTTAAGTTGAAATCTTGATAAATGTTAACCCTAATATTTTGTGGGGTTATTAATTTATTCTAACAATTAAATTTAGAACAAAACATAAAGAATACTACATCTTATAATAGTTGTAATTCAATTGGCTTTCTAATTGAGCTAAAGTGGTTTAAAATAATTCCTTTGGCTGGTCAAAGGTGACTTTACAATGACAAAGGATAAAATTTTTAAACTAAATTCAAAACCTGCTGTAGAAAAGCTATCCTTGTGTATTTGATATTTTTTGAAAGAAATTATTGTGATACAAGAGTGTAGCATGTGGGTTTTGACTTTCAGTAGGCCAGTAAGTTTGGAGGCTATATATTTAAATTTCTTAGCAACATCTATAAGTGTGTAATTTGTAATAAAGCTCAGAAGTTCATTTATGGGTGGAACAAAATAAGTGGGAAATTTTAAGTGAAGTTTCACATGATATAGAGAAGCTAAGATTGAGACTTTATTTCCTTTTAACATCACGAAATTGAAGCTAAGATAATACAAAAATTTGAATAATATTTTTTTATATGCAAAGTTTATTGTAAAATAGTTTACTTAATATCTGAATGGTTTGGTGGTTATTTTACTTCTCTAACAATCTGCAGATCAGGGGTTCAAATCCCTTTTAGCCATGAATGTTTTATAATGTTATGATCAATCCCATTATTCATTGGTAAAAAGAGTAATCCAAGAGTTGATGGTGTTCACTAGCTTTTTTCCTTCTTCTCTATCACTGCTAAATTAGGAATGGCTAGCAAAGATAGCCCCCATGATGCTTTACATAAAATTCAAATCTAACCAAACTTGAATTTCCATGTATTTCTGTAAACAGGATTATGACATGGACTTTTGCCCTATCCATATCCACAAGCTTAATTTCATACTTAAGTGATACTTAGAATAACTATTATTCATTAAAATGAATGCTTTTATTTGTTTACTTGATTAGATCAGTATATAGATGTCACTAGATGGATTTCAGTTAATGTAAACCTGTGATTCATGTATATTACATTTTAGATCTAGCTAATCCAAAAACAAACAAGAAGAATGCAGGGTTTACTCAAGAAGAAAGAGATGGATTCTCATCTTTATTGAATGAAGGGTTTATTGACAGTTTTCGAACTCTCTATCCAGATGTTAAAGGAGCCTATACCTTTTGGACATACATGATGAATGCCAGAGCAAAAAATGTAGGCTGGTAAGTAGGTTTCAGTAGGTGTTGCTTGATTACAGTAAAACTTCCCAGTTTGGCTTGTTTTTCCACTTGTGGGAGATTTCTGTTCCCAAATTAAATTTTTAAAAAATTAAACTGTTTTGTTATCATATTGGGAGAGAGTTTCCTTTGGCAGTTAAACCCAATGAATAGTGTTGCTTTTTATTATGCATTGTAACCTCAAAGTAACTATCAGAGATGCCATGCTATAACTTTTAATATTAAGTTTTTATTGTATCCTCACAAAATTGGGCAGTCTTTCAGTAAATGTTATGAGCTTTTTGTACACAAGAAATTTTTAAGAGTATGTTTACTAAAAAATTGCCTTTGAAAATATAAAGTACAAAATGATTTTCATGTCAAGATTAAAAAAACATTTTTAAACCTAAAAATTATCAAATTTCATAAGAATAATATTAAAAATCTCCTAAATAAACACACTTTTTCACTCAGTAAAGTTTAATATGTTACTAGTTATTTTCACTACTCAAACCGTATATATCAATTAGACCAACCTCATAACCACCATAAAAAGAATAAGAATTTTTCTTTCTAGAATGACTGCAGATTGTAAGAGAAAGCTATAATTGTTTAAAACTCATAACAGTAAACATATATTTACACTTGATTTTATTACTTTTTGAATCATGTCTAAATGATAATCCTGCCACACAAGTTGTAAATCACTTGGTGAACGTGCAGCTCAAGTAAATTGCATAAAGCACATCTCATGAAGATGTTTCTATTATCTTACCTAATCTAACCTCACAAGTTTTCAATTTTTACATTTTAGTTACTTTTATAATACAAAAGAATATACTTGAAATAGAAACAAATATGGTACATTGTGGTGTCCTCATTATTTTGCTGTCAACTGTCAAAGTTAAATCTAATTTTTTTATACTGATGGTATTAGTACACTAATACTAAATAATTATTTAAGTAATGCACCTAAGAAGACAGAACAGTACATTCACAAAGCAACATTATGTAACAATCATAATTTATCTGGCTTTATATCTACACAATTGAGCTTTTAAAATTTTAACTGGTTGTTGATGTTGGTACTGCAAGAGAAATTTCAAAACTGGAGGTGAAATAGATAATAGTCTGTACATAATTCAATGTAATATAATATTTTATTTGATAGATAAGAACATTGTATTGATTATAAATAATATAAAAAAAATTAGAGAAAGCTACTAGTAATTTGTGTGAGAGAGAGAGCATGATATGTGGGTGATAAAAATGGGTCTGATTTTTCCAGTTTAGAGCACCATAAACAAGATGGAAGGCTATAAAAATTCTGCTTTGTCTTACTAGTATTTATTATAAAGAGAATAATTTACATTGAATTCTATACTTCTCAGAGGGGTGGTAAATTAGTTAGAAGAAATGTTACAATTCCCATAATAGGAAAGATTGAGAATTTTTTAAAATATTTTCTTATAACAATAAAATTTAATATTAAAATTTGATTTATTATTAACTACATTTTGTTTTTAGTGTATGTGTACTCAATAATAAAGAAATTTAATTCAGTTTTAAATGTAACTAAATAGTTATGACATACACACACTGACACACCCATAGTTAGAGGGTTAATGAAGTGTTGATTTGATTAAAACTTCCTAACTTACAAAAAAGTGTTAATATATTTCTTTGCAGGAGACTGGATTACTTTGTATTGTCAAGTAGGCTCCGCTCTAAACTGTGTGACAGTATCATTAATAAAGATGTCCTTGGGAGTGATCATTGTCCAATAACACTTACAATAGCTTTTTAAACACAAGCTGATTTGGATGAGATGTTGATGTACAGGATATCTTAGTACTTGCTGTAGCTGTTTGGCTTAACAGAAAACCACCTTGAGATGTAGATGGAAAAGTTCATAACAATATAGAAAGAATAAAGATATTTAAGCATCTGCAAATTGATTATTAAAACTTCTTTTAATCATAAAAAAATACAAATTTCATATATTTTCAAACTTCTGTTGCAGATTTTGTCATTCAACCATGAATATTTGTTCTTTTCTGGAAAATAAATGTTTTAAACTATTCTGTTTCTTGTTCCTATTTATAAAAATAACTAAAAACATTACTTATTTACAAAATTAATTTTGCACCTTAAGAGAAACTCAGGTTAGAAATGTGTGTTTTTGCCATATAAAACTGGACTGTGTAAAACACTAGGTTCAAAAACAAAGAAAAGTACAAGAATATACATTAATTTTAAAATGCTGGGTGGAAGGAAGCCATATGTATACATTTTGTACAAATATTTAGAAATAAATATATGCACAATATTAAATAGAAGATCTTTTGCATGGTGTGTGGCATTAAGCTGTGGACTGTAAGGATAAAAAACTAGTAAAGTCAATCAAACAATGGGAAGTAAATGCTTCTGTGATGATAAAAGGAATATAATAATTTAAAGAAAATGCAAGTTTACCTTCATGGTATTCATTCTACTGCTGTCATTATAAATTGTTTCATAGCCTTAAATTAAGGAGGTCAAAATGTTATTTTTTAATGATAAAACATATGTACCTTATATTTGTCATATTATTCTAGTCTATTAACAAAATTCTGCAGTTCTGTAAACTAATACAATTATAACCATAGACACAACATTAAATCGTATATAACTCATTAAAACAACCATCAATTATAGTGATAGCTTATTCAAAACTTAATTTTTTTTAAATATAGATTAAAATGAAGCACTCATAATAAAACAGAAAACTGTCTTAAAATGTTTAAGACTGCTGTAAGATAAATATTTATACCTTAATATTTGATTTGTTTCTCTATCATTGCACATTAATAAAAGTTAAAAAACATCCTTCCAACATTGAAATTTCATCAAACCTGTTATGTTTAATATTTTTGCTTTAGTTTTCCTACTTTTTCTGCAATGAGAACTGACTAGATTCTACCTTATGAGATCACCAAAAACAACTTGTTGTGCTACATCAGTTCCCATCTTCAAAAGTTTGTAAAAAAACTGGGTTTCAGCTATTAAATTTGGACTATTGTCATTCAAAAGATGTTCAAAAAGCCTACCGAGTATTTCCTGTAGTTCAGCTGGTCTGTTGAGAAAGATCTTAACACAACATACTAATAATGTATGCTTAACAATAGTACTTTCTCCTAAACATTGTTCAATTAGTTCTTCTAGGACATAGGGTGTTTCCACATTAGCTTGACCATATGTAGCTAGCAGGTTAAGAATGGCACACTTTCCTTCTGGAGAACTCACTATGTGCCTGTATGTAAGCAAGGATGAAACAATGTTCTGTTCAGTTCTTTGATCTACCTGGAATTCTAATCCCGAAAGGTTCTGAAAAACTGTTTCCACCATAGGTTTGATCTCCAGCTCAAGAAGTTGAATAAAGAAATTTATTATTGATGATGAAATTGAAGGTTGAAAGTTGATAATTTGAGACAAACTATCAATTGCAGTTTTACTTATGACATTGGAACAATTTGTGCAATACATTTTCAGTTCATCCACAATGTCTTTAACATTTGATGCAGTAACTAGTATTGGAAGCATTGTGAGCTTCTTTAACTTCACAAATGTTGGGTCTGAAAATTTACAGAAGAAACTATTTAGTCTTTGAGAAAATACAGTTAAATGTTCTTTCAAGTGCTTTTCAATGAACTCCAAACTAGCAAACACAAGTTCATGATTAGTAGAGGCTAAGTAGAAACAAAGCTTTGGTGTAACATGCTCAATCACTTCTTGGGCAAGATGTGACAATGATGACTTTAAAAGTGAGTTTAAGAAGTCTGTAACACTAAGGACAATGGCAGGATTTGAATGTTCCAGATTTTCATCAAGACTGTTGAGAAAGGTCAGGAGTTCTTCTTGACTTTCTGGTTGACATTTTAGAAAAAACCTGATAACTTCTAAAATACTCCAATCATGAAAAATTTCCAGTCTATTTACGAGATAGTTTTTCATCTTTTTTGTGACAACTATGCCCCCTTCTGAGACAAGTATCCTATCCAACACAGCCAGAGTATAAGCTACTACAAGGGGATCTGCATCTCTGATTAACATGTATAACTGGTCCACTGTTTCGTGTTTCAAAGTTGCTAAACTCGGATCTTTCAGTATCTGAATACAATTTACAATTGCTGTCCTGCGTACCTGAGGGCTTCTGTCATGGAAGGCTTGGAAAAGAACAGTAGGTATCTGTTCTTGAAAATAAGGAATATTCAGTAATGACTTTGTTCCAAGGCTTCTCACCAGAGGGTTTGAATCACTTAAGTCTTTTAGAATTGTGTTAGATGCTAAGAGCATTAGCTCAGGCACATCACTGACATATCTAGAACACAAGAAATTTACATATTGATACTTCATAAACATAGAAATGTACATGTACCGAAGAACAGTAAATACACCAAAAATCAGCATATCACTTCATGTGTATGTTAAGAACAATTGTGTCACCTGGAAATACATAAAACCACAAGAAACTGGTATTAATTTCAATATATTCATGGTAATGTTGAGGTACAGCACAAATACTTTATAAAACTCAGTATTCAATATTTCTTCATGAAAGGGCCAATTGCATTGCTTACCATTTATAAACTGTAGATGTGAGAACTTATGGTTTGCATTAAGCAATTTGGGATCATGACTGCATTACAAGAGTGACAATCAAATTCCACTAATTGATTATAGTAGTTTAAGAGATGAAGGCGAGTGCTACTGTTCAGTTCAAAATTAAGGTTGGATAATGCAGCTAGTCCTAAAATAGCTTCACACAAATATTTGAAATAAATTTTCCACAATATTTACAAAAATGTAAAATGATGAATGTAATAAAGCTTGTATAATTTCCTTAATTAACAGCAATATAAGGTTTACAATATAATAGTGTTTGAGCTTTCATATCTTTTGATGTGTAAATTGTAAAAAGTAAGATAAACTATATTTTCACAGTACCATTACAGACCAATAATTATGCATAGATACAGCATTAATTTGATCAGATCTTATTATGTGTATATTATGTTACTGATGAGCTCACCTGGCAAAACATTGGACATCAACAAAGACTTAATAAGAGTGATTTTTTGTAAGCGTTTAAATAAGATGTAATCATTTTAATCTACAATGATTTCTAAATCTTAAGTGCTCCTCCTTTTTCATAGCCAATGAAACTATAATAAAAACATACTGCAAAAATTACTGATGTACAGCATTTCTATTCAAATATACTCCTAAAGTGGTACAACACAAGGTGAATTATATATCATAATTATTCCAACAACCTACATGTAGAATTTTAAAATATTATTCAAACGCTGTGAAAAAGTTCACGTTTTCAATAAATACGCTGGAATGAACAACAACTACCTGTTGTATAAAAACACAAGTACAGAGGTTTACACGTCTTCTATCTTTTTCGCTAAATGGAGAATCAGGATTAGAGGTGAGCAATCTATAGCTTAGAGTGGTTAAAGCCATATGCAGCCATTCCACCAATCAGAACAATCCATCAGCATATAATAAAAGATCTGCAACAATTTGCACACATTGACCTGAAGATGGAACACTTTCAAAACACCGTCCTCTACACTTCTCTTTTTCTACAACAGGTAACTGCCACCCATTTTACTCTACTCATCATTAATACTACCTAAACAATACATACTTGGATTTTTTTTATTTAGTTATATCTAAAAGGTTCTTACTAGAAGTAATCATGTACATTACTTGAAATATCAAACTGCTAACAGAACTTCTGTTTATAGTTCCCATAGAATGACACTGGTAATCTTACATACTTATAACATTAAAATATAGAGTTTGATTTCCTGCAGTGGACACAGTATATAGCCCAATGTGGCTCTGCTCTAAAACAAAGGGCAAAAACAACCTGTATACTTTTGATAATTACACTATACTTTTAACTTATCTGAAAACTGAATAGCAGATGTATGCTTTTTAGTAATTAAAAATATAATATAAGGGTCCATAATATAAATATTTTTCCACTGGTTTATGGAACGAAAAGTAAACAACATGTGCATTATGTGAATAATAAAGTAATTAAAAGCAGGATCCCCACCATAAACAAAATATGATTAATCTTCTGATACTTCAAATTCCAAATATTTCCAAATGTTAATCATGCTTATTTTATTGTGATCCTGTTTTAAAAGGTAGACAAAGTTACTACAGTTATGTAATAAATAAAATTTCACCATTAGTGTAAATATACCTAAACACAAATGACCCATATAGTACAATGGAAATGATAAAGAACACAAAATTACATACACTAACTATATACTATTCTTATAGTATATACCCTTAAATTATCACTAGACAAAATATAATATTTATTAGTGGATAATATTGATGTTAATACAAATTTTATAGCATTTCTTTATGAAATGGTATATAATTTTTTTTTCAACTTACACAAATTTTTAGAAGGAAAGTAAGAAACACTAGTTTCAACTGATGAACAAAAAAATTTCTAATCCTTACCTAACTAATAAAGAGTAAACAACCTTTTTCACAACCAAGTCTGGTACTGCTAGATACTTGAACAAATATCGAATAACTGGTCTTAAGTCAACTTCAAGATTCATCAAAGCCAGCACCTTTATTAAAAGAACAACAGAGCAGTATTGAATAAAACACACAAAACCATGAACCTTCTTCAAACTGCAGTATCCAAAAAGTTTGAAACTATAGGTGATTTGCAACTTTTCTTAATTTCTGATATATAACTGATTATGTTGCTATCAAAGCAAAAGAATATTGCATTAACCTAAACTTGATTTGACATACAAGGACAAAATGTGGAACATATTCTTTAAGATTCACTGAAGTGGCTGTGGTTACAGGCTTTTCAGATACCCTGTACAATTACTTGTACAACTATAAGTTATAAATTATAAGTGCAACTTAAGTTATTAGTGAATGAAGAAAAACTATCAAACAATGAAAGAATGAATAAATATCTTAAAACCTTTGTTAGGGGTGGGGAGTCATACTTTATACCAGTGTTCCAGATACCTTTTTCTGTTAGGAGTTCTCACTTTCAGAATTTGTCAGTGGGAGTAATTTTAAATTTTTTACAAACTGAAGCAGTAAAATCTTTTTTATGAAAAAGTAATTTAACAAATTATAAATTATTTTATCATTTCAAAAAGCAAAATTTGGCACAGGGTTAATCAAGCAAATTAAACCACCAGATGTAGCTATTAATAAGCACAAATAATGATGTTACAACTTTTCTTTTGTAACAAAACTTAAATATTCACGAATAACCAACAGAAACTTCTAGTGGTTGGATTTTTTTTTTTTAAGTTATACAGTGGAAACTTCAGAGAACTGCAAAAAACCACAATAATGCAACCATTATTTAACATACTGTTACAGTAGCAGGAGCTGTGTTCATTTTTCCATAACACTAAAATAACTAATATTTTTTAATGGCATAAATTTCTGATTTTTGGTTGGAAATTATGCTCTTTATCTGAAGCACTGCTCTATACAAATTGTATACTCACCTTTCACATCATTAAAAAGTATTTGTAGTTGGTGGAAACCACTTTTCTTTTAAAAGAATGCTTAATGAAATATAAAGCTACAATCTGTGTCACAGCAGCCAGGCGAAGGCTACAGTTTTATTTTCTAACTTGGTTAAAACACTGGAACATCATATCTTTTATTCCTCACTTTTAAAACAAATGATATATTTATTTAGGTTGAGTGCCTACAGCATGTTAAACTGCTGAGCTGAAGTTTCATAGTCCATGTTTAATTACTGCCAAACAAAGTTCCACTCTACAATTTGAGCTCATGAGTGCACCATAAGAGTCAGTCTATCATTTTAAAGTTTGAGACAAGCAGCCTTAGCATGCAAAATACAACAATTACATTTATTTCATCAAATACGATATTTTTACAAAATTACATGCATCATCACAACTACACCTATGTGTCATGAAGCTCATATTCTAGTCTACAGTTCTGTATAATAATAATTTTTTATCAACATATATACTTTTAAAATGTTCAAAGAACACAAATTTGTCTTAATAGTTAATGCATTATGGGTTCCTGACTGAATGACTATGACATATTACATAACATTTGAAATATTTTAATGTATGTACAAAATGTTTACTAATAGTGAAATTATAAAGTAATCAAATATCCAAGAGTAATTAACAATAACTACATTTTAAAACCTGCATGCACTTGTGTATCATTGCTAATTACTAGAAGCAAAGACCTTATTTACTGTATAACACATTTCTTTTACTAGAAGTATCTATATAAAGTGTGCGTGTAGTGCTGATAGAAGAGTAATTTTTTTAATACCTTTATTAAAGTCCATGATGGGTCAGCAATAAGTTTATGGTCATTCAGTAATAAAATTCAGGACTGGATTACCAAATAACCCATTATAAAGCTTTGTGCTAACAACTAAGTACAGTTAAGATTTAATAAAACAGTTTTAGAAATGTCCAAATGTATTTCACAAAGAAACATTTTTAAGGGCAGATGCATATCTAACATATCACTGAATTTCTCTTAATTTCTACTATTATCAAACAAGCTTCTAATCACACTTTTATGTCATCATTTTATCTTTCTTTCTCTCTTCCATTCAAGAATATTAACAAACTTTTTAAATTTCATTCTGAAGAAACAGATATATTAATAAACATTAATTTTTAAAGAGTAACTACATATTCCATTATTAAATAATAATAATAATTTAAATCTAGCACATAAATACATTAATATATTGTGTTTGGTTTAGCACACTCTTAACAAATTTACTGCAAGGCATTATTCACTTTCACATCTAACAAGTTGTAAATATTATAACTTCAACAAAGTATATGTGGTTTGAGTTGTTCTAAAATGTTGATAAATGAGTTTTAATATGCTAATTGCTTTTAATGAGTAAAATCTACAATTAATAAATTTGTATTTCATTGAATTGTTTGTAAAATTTTATAAATAAAACAATGTGTTAAATACATCTGTAAAGAAATAAATGTATGGATTTAATCCATTATACTTCATTAACTAACTATGAATTATCCAGTTACTATTCAATGAAAATAATGAGCTAACTGATCACATTCAGTTATTGCTATAGTTTTATTAATTAGTTTCAGGAATTAGCAGTTATGATAATTATATTTGTCATAAAATATTAGTGTCAGGCTTACTATAATTTTTTACACTGCATCCTCTACTCTATTAGGTAAAAAGTATAATAATACACGTTTCAAATCGCAGCACTGTTTGCCATGTCTATTGCCAATAACGTGTTTCACTCAATACAGAACTCCTCATTGCTGACTGCAACACAACAAATAACATGTACAAGGCTGGTAAGGAGTACTGTGTATGAACAGTCTTAAACATTACTTTGTCTTACAATATAAAACATACTAATGTAAGTTACATATTTCAATAGTCTGAGCCTTAAAAACTATAACTGTTTCAAAAATCAATGTATAGGGGTTTGGCTTTTATCAAATATGACTATTGTACGTAGACTAATGTAATATTGAGCCTTTGTTTTCAAATGACGTAACTGTATTTGCTTGTATTTTATGTGCAATGAAAATAAAGTACACATATTTGAAAAACAAAACTTTATATTCAATGTTTCACTGAATATAAAAGTTTAACAGGAACTCGTACTAACTGCTGCTGACACGTTTATTTACAAACATCACGAAAACAGTACAGCGATCGACAAATACCCTTGAAATTTGCCTGCAGCAAACGATCAGTCCAACACTTGTTACTACAATAAAACCAAAACTTTGTAATTACTAACGTTCAGCAGTCGCTTCATATTGTTATTTGTAACTACAGTTCCAAAATATTGCACCAATACGCCCTAACAAGCAAATAATGAAAATCACATTTTAGTAACGGCTGCACGTCCACATCGTTTTCACTTTTAAACAAAACTAAAGTTAATATAACTTACTCTTCGCATTACATCCCGACGAGTCACAACGTCTTGCATTACAGTTAACTGAGACAATATCAATATAATATCTTTCACTTCTTGAGCCATTATTAATATTATAATTAATGTTTCTATGCGAAAAGTTGAGTTCTTACTGAAACGGATAAATTACACATTATTGTTCATACATAAGGATAATGCTTAATTTACACATACGAAAAGCGCAAACAACATTGAACTCCACGTTTTCGTTAAACCCCATAAACAAGATAAATCTAATATTTTAGAAGTTGCATTGTTTTTAGTGTTCTATTCAAAAGAGGACTTATTCAAAAATAAGTATGAAGTGTTATATGAAATTTTATTGCATAAAAAATTCCAACTTATTGCTATGCTATTTTAAGAAAATCGCATTTGGTATAAATAATTAAATTAACGATTTAATAATTAACTAAATAATTCAAATATAATAAATACTATTTATTTTTGCATCAATTGGTAAAATAGCCATAATTATATATAAGTGTTTACTCGTGGTCCATGTTATACTCAACAATGTTTATTTGGTATTGCAGAATTTCATCCAAGGCTGCATGAGCACTACGTGTGCCAGTTGTTCCTAATTTTGAAGGCAGCGCTAGTCTGCATCATCCATCACTAACTCTTTGGGCTACTCGGTTTGAATATGGGATTAGCTTGATAAAATTACGCCTCCACTTCAATAGAAAACATTACTGTGACGAGATTCAAACTCGCAAAGTGTGAGTTAAGTTATTGTCAAGCCACACAATAATGAAAATATTTTATATACATCACAAAGTTGTGATTTTGTGATGTGGACGAGTCAAAATAATACTATAACGTACAGTTAGTGTATTCAAATATTTGAATTTCTCTGAGCTGTATTTTGGAATGTTTTATACCCTACTGAGATCGTACATAAAATTCAGCCTAAATTGTTAGCTTTTTATAGTTTGACCAATTCAAAAACGTACTTGCTGTTTTGAGGGATAGTTGTATTGCATCTTTCTTGACCTTGAGTTATGTAGTATATCTAATTATGAAGCAGATAATTTTCATTGTTTGTTTGTTTCAGTTACTCTTTTCTAATTGATCAGCTACAAAGCGAGAGAATGTAAATTTTAGACGTAGTTTTTGTTCTTCAGATTCATTCACCCTTTACTGAATGCAGTTCGTCTCTTGGGGCCTGGCATGGCCAAGCGCGTAAGGTGTGTGACTCGTAATCCGAGGGTCGCGGGTTCGTGCCGGAGTCGCGCTAAACATGCTCGCCCTCCCAGTCGTGGGGGTGTATAAAGTAACGGTTAATCCCACTATTTGTTGGTAAAAGAGTAGCCCTCGAGTAGCTTTGTGCGAAATTCCAAAACAAACAAACAGTTCGTCTCCGCTTTGTGAAAGTCACTTGGTCAATTATATACCTTCTTCGGTCATCGACGAAGTAGGTCGAAACGCTGTTCGCTCCTCTACGTAAAATATTTTCTCAACCTAAACGAGTCGTTTTTACATACATACCACGCAAGTTGGTCCTTCGTTATTCATGATCTCATTGTGGAGAAGGACCTATGAAAACTTGAGAAAGAAAAAGCACTTTTTGTTTTTTTAATTTCGCGCAAAGCTACTCGAGAGCTATCTGTGCTAGCCGTCCCTAATTTAGCAGTGTAAGACTAGAGGGAAGGCAGCTAGTTATCACCACCCACCGCCAACTCTTGGGCTACTCTTTTACCAACGAAGAGTGGGATTGACTATCACACTATAACGCCCCCATGGCTGAAATGGCAAGCATGTTTGGTGCGACGGGGATTCAAACTCGCGACTCTCCGATTACGAGTCGAACGCCTTAACCCACCTGGCTATGTCGGGCCATTATAAAGCACGTACAAATCCAACATTGTTCTCTGCTTTATTAATAAAAGTGTTAATACCCATACCAGCCGTTCTGAGATACATTTTTATTTCAAGTGGGTTTCTCGTTATCAAGAATTTTGTTTCCTAGTTATAACATTTCAAATAGAAAGTGCACACACGCACACAAAACGATGAATGTGGAAATAATTATTGTATATTAAATTTAAAAAAATGTTGAGGAACATAACTTAGTCACATTACATTGTACAGGCTCAAAACACAGAAATATTGAGGAACTGATCTGCTACGCATACAGTCGTTAAATGTCCAAACTGTGGTTACAATGTGAGAACTAAAGCTATTTCTGTCATAACATCATCAAACCAAAGTAGGTGATTGTATTAATTTATGTTTTTTTTATTATAAAATGTCCAGTCCGTGTAACAGTAGCTTATTAATTCATTTCTTCTGTCCCTTTCTGTACAGGTTATATTCACTTATAGGCCTAACTTCACAAACTTTTCAATGAAATTCCAAAAACTAATAACATATCTAACTCATAAATAAACTTAATTAATTACTTGTTTGCAACACTTCCTCGATAAATGATCGACTACAAACATACTGACTGAATAGCTTGAACATTGACAAACGCACACACTAGCTCGTGTAGCCTAAAAAAACCAGCACATTAACCAAAAAGAAGTTCCCTTTTATCCCTCCCCTGTATACACTGCACAACAAAGTTTTTGCTTCTTGAACATTGTTGGGTGTTTCTTATAGAGCTTTGGCTGCTGATCACGAAAATCACATCCAAATTTGCTCATCACGTACCGTTTCAACGAAATCTTCAGTTTTGTCATGTTTTTTTCTTATATTTATGTCCAAAAATTTTCGCCTCTGTAAGAGACCTATGAACAAAGTTTGGTGCAATCTGAGCAAGCGGTTCGAAAATATGTTAGCTGAGTTGGAAAAGATTGCCTGGAAATCCTTCAAAACGTTGTTGACAATTTTCTTGTCAATTATAGAGCCCCACATTACATTCAGCTGGTAGACAAACTTTTCAAAGCATACAAAACAATGAAGTGCAACATGCCACTCACAAATAATTTCCTCTACTCACACTCACCCAAATCTCGGTGTTGTCAGTGACAAATAAGGTGAAAGGTCGCACCAGAACATGCTAAAATGAATAAACGAAATTAGGTTAACTGGAATCCGTCAATGCTTGCTGACTACTGTTGGACACTGCAACGTGATGCACCGGACATTGAATATGTCAGGAGCAAAACACTTTTAATTATGTTGAACTTAATAGCGTATTAGAAACATAAACGCAATTAAATACGTTATTGCCAGTAAACAGTTAACTGTCTATTTCTCAGCGTTCCTACGTGATGAAACAAAACCAAAACTATATATGTGCATACACACCAGGTACCTGTCACAATCAGCAAAAACTTTTCAAA
Source organism: Carcinoscorpius rotundicauda (assembly GCA_011833715.1). Lineage (NCBI taxonomy): Eukaryota > Metazoa > Arthropoda > Merostomata > Xiphosura > Limulidae > Carcinoscorpius > Carcinoscorpius rotundicauda. The sequence goes on along the minus strand of CM022404.1, from coordinate 35,175,434 downwards.
AAAATTGTTGTGCAGTGTATATACTTAATTCCTAACCATCCATCTACTGGAGGATTCCAGAGAGGACAGAGTACTCTTGAATGTGAATACTGTGAAAATATCAACTGTAATTACTGTTTCTGCTCACTGGTACCTTATCATTTCTGATATAGTAAGCTCTCTTGTAAGTATAATAAATCCAACTATCTTTGTCTTTGGGCTGTACAGATCAACTGTTTACCATAAGGGTTTTTCTGCAGTATTCTTTTCTATTGAACAGTTAGTTTCAAACTCGTACGTTTTTTCTGGGCATATTTGAGTATTGTACCAAACTGATTTTATGTCATCCCTTGTGTATGTCAGATTTTGGATTATACTTTATTGTGCTTCAGTTAAGCCACCTTCACTCTGTTGTGCTTTCCTCTTTTTTCAATGTTTATATTCTTTATTAACACATGGTCTTAGACGTAATGTATCAATATTTACATAGTTATATTCAGAGTGATACACAATATTAAAGTTGCACTCCTGAAGTTTTTGGAACTGTCTAAACTTCTGAATTGTAAAAACCCATCAACTACTTCAATGCTATGTGATCTGAGTGGAATATATAAATTTTTGTCCACATTGGTAATACTAAAAATGACTTAAGGCTCAAATAATACTCAATATCTATTTCAGAGTTACAAAATACTCCCTTTCTGTGATATTTATTTTCTTGCTATAGCAGGTAATTGTGTATTCTTTTCCATGTTGTGCTTGTAATGAAACTCTCGCTACATAACTGTTGGCATTTGTGTGAGTTGAAAGGAAATGTCAGGTAAGCAAATACAAGAGTAGTGGTTAGTTCACTCTTCAAGTTGCTGAATACTTATTTACAGTTAGCATTCCAACAAAATGTATAGAGTTTCAAATAATTTGTTTAAAAGACAGGTTTGTTGGAGAATGGTTTTACAAAACAATAATTGTATGAGCACAGTTCCAGATATTCTCGTGCAAATTCTTGTTGTTGCCTGATTCTGAATAGATTTAATCATAGGTGGGTCTGAAGATTAACTCTCTTTCTCTGCTGGCTATAATCCAAGGAAACATATCTGGTTATGGCACAATTATCATTTTTTGGGATTCAGTTTAAGGTTCCTTATATATGTAAAAACGGCTGGTATGGATAGAGAAAAGCACTACGTAGAGGAGTGAATAATGTTTCGACCTTCGGTCATTGTCAGGTTCACAAAGAAAGAAGGAGGTAACTGACCGACAGCTGATCATCAAAAAACTGTCAACAAAAGAAATGACATCTGTTTCATTCAACAATGCAGAAAGGAATAATTAACCTCTAACTTTGTAAAAGTAAAACAATCAAAACATTTTAATCAATGCACAAACATTTTCCAAAACTTACAGACAAAACTACTTAAAGCCATATTGAACACAAAATACAAAGAACTACATGACTTACAGAAATAAAAAATGAACCTAGACCATTAACTGGCATGCTGCATAAAATCAGAGATTTACAGACTTATACAACAAAACATAAACCAAATCAGCACCAGGAATGAGAGACAAAAAGATCTGTCATTACAAAAAACTAGAGAAACTAAGATGCAAACAACAGAAAAAGACATCAACATGACAAACTGTTGACTAATCTCATAATTAACAAATCCGACCGACAATTAAACACAGACAAGATACATCTACCTAACAAAGGACTTAATTTCGCAATAGCACCTAGGTACATTCCAATCCTAGAAATTAAAGCATGTTTAGAAGACCAAGACAGGAGACTTGTGATACTTTCCACAGAAAATAAAAACAATGAACAGAAAGAATACAACGTTAGCAATTCTATTGACATCCAACAGCCAAACTTCCTAGGAAAAAATGAAAATTTATATTATCTAACAACACCTAAGAACAACACCTTAAACAATTTTTTCAAAAGCTTTTCTTACAAAACCATCAACAAAATTTCATAAAACAGAAAACTAAAAAAACAATTTTACAAAAAGAGACATTAATTCCATTAAAAACATAAAACAAGATAAAACATTAAAATTCTAAAAGCAGATAAAGGAAACGCTGTAGTCATAATGAACAAGAATGATTAGATCTAAAAAATGAAGAAAATCCTGTCACGCACAAACAAATTGAAACCAATACACACAAATCCAGCAAAGACATACGAAACGCAAATAAACAAAATACTACTAAAAATTAAAAAAGCCAACAAAATTTCAAAAACACTTTTATTCCTACCTACATGAAACTAACTCACACACACCACGAATATACAGGACCCCCAAACCTCATAAATTAGATTGTCCACTACGACCAATAATGTCCACATATGAATCGATTGATTACAATCTTGGTAAATGCATTGCATGGGCATTCTACAAATGTGTAACATCAGCCAGATCATTCATCAAAGACTCTTTTAATTTTAAGTCTAATCTAAATAAACTTAATCATAAAGCCTTAATGGCCAATTTCAATGTTATATCCCTCTTTACAGAAGCTCCAACCACTGAAGTCTTAGAACTCTATATCCGAGACCCTAACCCAACTATAGACATTCCCAGCAATCAACCAGCAACTCTCATAGAATACACCACAATGAAGACAAACTTCATCTTCAATAAACCCCAACTATACACAAACAAATGGCCTAACCATGGGCAATCCAGTATCACCAGTTCTAGCCAATATTTTAATGACACGAGTTGAAACACAAGCATTTATTTAACACAGCGTCACATCCACCACTATATTGGTATAGAAATGTAGATGACACAATTGCGGGATTCACATCTATAGAACACACACTAAATTTTTTCAATCACATTAACTCTATACATCCCAACATTAACTTCACATGTGAACAGGAAAAAAGCAATCAAATATTGTTTGTTAACTTCAAAATTACAAGAACCAATACACAATTTGAAACAGAAATCCACCAAAAAATACCCATACTGGACTATACATTTCTTGGGACTCAGCAAACAAAACTAAAACTCAACATACTAAGAAACCAAATAAACACAGCCATAAAACTATGTTCACCAGATAAAATTAACGATGAATTAGACAAAATAAAACAATACTTCATCAACATCAGTAAGTTTTCTTTACAAACTGTAGAAAACATTATACGCACACACCTAGACAAAAAGCTAAATTAACTGACAAAAGTAAATATACCCCATGATTTAAAAAATCACAAAACCATACATTCCCGACATCAGCAGAAAAATAACCAACATTTGGTAATAAGTAGTAGCAAAATATATCATTCCAATTAATAACAAATTTATTCAAACCCAGACACAAAACTAAGGTCTGTACTATGTACAAACTTCTATGACAAACACAACACCAACATTATTTACAAAATACATTATAATAAGTGTCGCAAGTAGAAAAATGGAAGCCAGATTCAGAGAATACGAAAATTCAACTTCATACGTTTTCAAACACTGCAAATCAAATACACACAACATAACCATAGAAAACACCCAAATACTAAATAAAAGAAACAAACGCAAAATTAAAGAAGCTTTACTTACACAACAACTTAAACCCAAAATAAACCAATACAAATGAACACCTTTATACCTATATTAATAAGTATATCCAACATCCGAGCACGCCCTGTACATTCCTACACTCAATTATACAATCGCATTCAAACATGTGATCTGTTACCTCTTTCTTTCTTTGTGAATCTGACGATAACCAAAGAAGATCGAAACGTTGTTCGCTCCTCTATATAGTGCTTTCTCTATCCATACCAGCCGTTTTTGCATATGTAATTTTTCTCTACAAGCGGGTTTTCTCGTCATCATAAATTAGTTTGAGGTTCTATTTTTTTCAACAAATTCAACTCTTCTTAGCTTAGTATAAATGTTTTCAAAGGTTTTTGCTTGTATCACCATTTCATTCAAGAAGACAAGTACTATATTTTATGGTAGTTCAGAGAGAGCTCACTCTATTAGTCATTGAAATGTAACTGATGCATTATATGGTCCAAACATTAGCGCAGTATATTACCACAGTAAATTTAATTCAATAAAAGCTATCTTTTCTCTACTGGATTTGCTGACCTGTACTTACCAATATCCAATTTTCAGATCTAATGTTCAAAATAGTTTCATTTAGAGTAAAGCATTTAAAGTTGAGCCAGTTCTTGGCAGTGGAAAGGCACCCTTTGTTTTACTTCATTCATTTTTCTCTACTCCACTCAGTATCTTATGGATCTATTCTTCTTTTTGACATTTACTATGTGTGGTGCCTAAGGATTAGTTCTTTCAGTCCTTATTTCTTCAAGGTTTCCGTATTTTTGAAAACTTCAGCTTGTTGTACAAGTGAGAGTCATCTTGCAAATTGACGTATTGAGTTTACTTATTCAGGACTAAACTATGAGATATTTTACTTGTTCAGCCTAAACAATGAGGCCCAATATATTTTGATATTTCTTCAGCAAGTCATGCAGTTTCATTCAGTTTTAAAACCTCTACAGACGTAGTCATATAGTTCTTATATGCGAGACTATTTTGTGTGACATCGGACTTCTTATATCTTACCTCAAAGGTATGTGTTTGTGATGTTATTTGACATAGAAGTGCTATTTGTACAGCTGCACATATTGCAATTTCCTATCCTGTCTTGAATTTAATTTCATAGTTTGCTTTGTTCTTAACCCAAACGATGACATTTTGTCTCTACAGACCCATGTTAATTCTTACAATCGCTAATTCCTCATTATATGCTGAGTGTTTGATTACACGTCCTCCCCTCTTAGTGTCTGAATGTTAATTTATTCATAATAAGTTTCAGTATGAGTATATTACATCTTGGTGACACAGTAACTGTTCTGCTTGTTATCGTTGTAAGTTCAACATCTGGTGTTGTAATATATAGCGTTAGGAATTTCCTGATTATAGATTATGAAGCTAGCTGAAGCAGGTCTAACTTTACACTCATGTCCCTACAATACAATCTGGCATGGTCAGGTGGTAAGGGCGATCTACTCGCAATCTAAGTATCGCGGGGGACGAATCTCCATCCTACCAAACCCACGTTATAATGTGATGGTTAATCGGATATTCATTGTTAAAAGAGTGTTCACAATAAGATTCTTGCTATAACTTGGTATTTGCAGTAATTCCTCTTCTCTTTTTATCTCTTGAAGCATTTCCAACCTTTAATTTCCAAATCGAGTTGTTGTCCGGCATGGCCAGAAGGGTTAACACCGTCTCTCTAGTCTTACACTGCTAAATTAGGGACGACTAGCGCAGATAGTTTTCGAGTAGCTTTGTGCAAAAAAAAATAAAAAAATATCGGGTTGCAAATTAGCAGTAATAAAATCAGTATTGACTAACATACTCCAATCGACTCGTGGATTGATTATTTTAAATAATGAACAAGTTATTTCATTTAAAGCAGATAGATGACTTCTCTCTCTAAACCTTTGTCACACAATTTCAGGTAATCTTTCTTTTCTAATATGTGGTTAGCTCTTTTTTCTTCTTCTTTGATACTGTTGAGATATTAGATTAATCTCATCGATTTAGTAATTATCATTGACTTTTACAGTTTCAAGTGAGATGGCCATTTTTACAACAGTTCCGTTTTTCTTACATCCTTTAAGAGGAGGTTTTATTTGTAGTTCTTAATAAAATGTCCTTAAAATATTTATTTCCTTTTGATTTATATCACTTTTGTGTAACTAGTTGTCTGACATTCATCTTTCCAATACTGTTATGTGTCAGGGATAAATATTTAACTATTGTCTTATCTGACGATCTTTTATTTTTTAAATGTTGCCTTTAGTTATTTTTCCATTATTTTAATAGATTTAAGTTATACTACAGAATTTTCTGAGTCTAATTTCATAACCTCGTTTATTATCGAATCTATAAATTGGTTATGTGCCAACAAATCTGCCCGCGTCGCGCTAAACATGCTCGCCCTCCCAGCCGTGGGGGTGTATAATGTGACGGTCAATCCCACTATTCGTTGGTAAAAGAGTAGCCCAAGAGTTGGCGGTGGGTGGTGATGACTAGCTGCCTTCCCTCTAGTCTTACACTGCAAAATTAGGGACGGCTAGCACAGATAGCCCTCGAGTAGCTTTGTGCGAAATTCCAAAACAAACAAACAAACAAACAAGCCAACAAATCTATCACTTCATCTGAAGCGTCCAGAAAAAATAACAAGACAAGTCTTTAAAAAAATTTCGCGGGTTCGACTAAGGTACCTTCTTTCCTCCATGCTCTGTTCATGAATTTTTTGTTTAGAAGTTTCCTATTGATTTGTCAATTTGAACCTATTTAGATTATATTCTCACTTAAATATCGGGAACTACCAAAAGGCATGCGACAGCTTCATGAAGTCTTCTGCTACTCAATGTATGAATTACACGATGGATTGAGAATACTGAAGGTTTGGAAAGAATCTGTTTTTGTCATCCATTCGTACTTCACACGTAAGAGATTATTGTGTATGGAGGTGATAACTTCATGACAATTGTACTGCTTAAGATAAGAGAATGCTATTGTTTATTTTATAATGCTGGAATCCTTTGATTTTACTTTTTGTTTATCAGTTAACAATGTTCCCCTTGCTAGTTGAAAGAAGCTATGGTAAATTTGCAAGGTACGAGCCAAAACATTGTTTCTGGTATTTCCATAACAAAAACATGTTGTAAAAAACGGATTTCAATAAGAGTGAACATACATGAATATTCAAGCTGCATGTTGTTGTTTTGTTGTTTTGAATTAAGCACAAAGCTACACAATGGGCTATCTGTGCTCTGCCCCCCACGGGTATCGAAACCCGGATTTTAGCGTGTAAGTCCGCAGACATACCGCTGAGCCTCTGGGGGGCCAAGCTGCATGTTCAACCACATTAGTACTATTGCAAACAAATATAATATTAAATCTAGCATGTCGTGAGTTATTCAACGATAAGCCCAGCGTGCAAATGCAGAATATTTGTTCGTGGATGATTACTTTAAAAAAACAGTAATCATTCCTTTTCTTGGCATCATTAACAGTAATATTTCCTCTATGTTTAATGGACATGTAAAGTAAGCAATATTAATTCAGAAACTTATTCCATCAAAATTCACACACATTTATATATTTTTACAAGGAAAATTTCGCAAATCCTGATACTTTTGATGAAGTACTTTATCAATGGAAAAGAAGATGGCTCTCTATACCTCATCAGGACAGTCCCCACACACTGACCGACTGCTTACGAGTGTTCGTCATTGTACTAAATATCTTTATGGTACTGAAATTCTTTGCCACACCATCCCTAAGTTCATATTTATGTGAATGTTTGGCATTTTCTCTCTGCTTGCTGAATAATTATCTGAGGTGTACAAAAACCAAAGAAAGACTGAGTGCTCTAGCTTTAGTATATAATCGTTAAGACACTTTTCTCAATATTAACTATGTGTAAGTTATTTATGGAAAAGCACCCCAGAAGAAAGGAGCATGCTAATAAGTTATTTCAGTTGTGCATACATATATGATAACCAATGACTGAAATATCAAATATACTATCGTTTTACAGAGTTAATTAAGTAAGTGATATAATTTAACAAATAATAACCATGTAGAAAGTACAATATTTTATTACAATAAACACTCATATTTATCAAATTTAAGTCTAGCTTCTCATGTAATGCAAGGGAATCACCATTATCCATTTATTTTAATACTCACGTTTGTTTCAGTTAGATTATATGGTTGGATGTGTTTTGTTCTCTAAATTTGTAGAATATTTTTGAGAGTAAGAATCAACAATATTTGTTTTACCTAGATGCTAGTGTGTTTTCGAACATTGTTGAACGATTGAGAATCTCGCGTGAATGGTATATTAAATGGGTACGCCGAGAGCCAGTTATTATTGCTTGTCAGCTACAGTCAGTACACTATAAACACTGGTGTTTATAAATTATTGGTATCACAGACTGGGTTTTATTTGTTTATACTTTGCCAACTATGGTGACTAATACTCGGCCCTTCCACAATTATTGTGCTGGGTATTTATGACTCGTAACAAAATGAATTTAAATTATAAGTCATAATTTTGTCTAGAAAATCAATCTAGATGTAGCAATCTGAATAGTTAATTTAATATTTACCATAAATGTATAATTTATATGATATATTTCGTATGTTTGTGCAAGGTGTAAGTGTGGTTTATGCGAGCAGATGCCAACCAGGAGAGAGTGCGTTTGTTGTCATTCATACGACAAGGTGTCAAACCGATTAAAAGATGAAGAGTGCATTACCCAAACTCGAGGCTTTGATGGAAATTGCTTGAATATCGATATCTTGGAAGCATCATACCATGAATTTGTTGACTTGAATGGTCCCTTTGATGATGAGGAACCAAGTCAGGAGTGTGTATTTTTCAAGATGCAGTTAAACCTAAAATAGTATATTTGAGTTTAACCTACAATTAAAGATACTGTTTATCCAAAACTATGATAATATTTGAAACCCACGGAATTCAAAACAGTAGGATCCGACACAAAACATGAGTGTTCAAAGTGATTTTGACAAAGCTTTGCATGGTGTGAAGGAGTCCAGTTCTTCCTATTGACCATCCGCATCCACTGTCGCCACCTTGCCGGTTCCTTTTTCTTGTGCGGAAACGAAAAGAAGCCGAACCGTTTTTATAACCACAAGCAACGCAGTAAACCATGTTATCATAAAGTAGCAATATCAAGACACAAAGTATGTAATCCGAAAAAATCATCGATAGATTTATATGAAACACTAGCACTGAAAGGAACAAAATGTTCGGCGCGCAACGAAACGTGGTTCGCAACTATAATGCCATTGTTTTAAAACAGCCGAACGACCGAGATTAACTTGAGTTCAAGGACCCGCATATTTTGTTTCATTTTTTACTCAAAAACTAAAGTGTTTAAAAATATGGCAACTACACAGGAATTATACTTAACCAAAGTACAGTTTCTAAGGCAATTATTAAATTTGTTGAAAATTCACTTTTAACGTTGACTCCGTAGACTCACCGCTATACTCGCGGGGGATAGCATTAGAATGATGATTGTGTTTTGTACGCCCGGCATGGCCAAGCGTGTAAGGCATGCGACTCGTAATCCGAGGGTCGCGGGTTCGAGCCCTCGTCGCGCCAAACATGCTCGCCCTCCCAGCCGTGGGGGCGTTATAATGTTACAATCAATCCCACTTTTCGTTGGTAAAAGAGTAGCCCAAGAGTTGGCGGTGGGTGGTGATGACCAGCTGCCTTCCCTCTAGTCTTAAACTGCTAAATTAGGGACGGCTAGCACGTATAGCCCTCGAGTAGCTTTGTGCGAAATTCCAAAACAAACAAACAAACAAAGACACCTGATACATTAAGTTTGTTTGTTTTTTAATTTCGCGCAAAGCTATACGAGGCCTATCTGCGCTAGCTGTCCGTAATTTAGCAGTAAGACGAGAGGAAAGGCAGCTAGTCATCATCACCCACCACTAACTCTTGGGCTACTCTTTTGCCAGTAAATAGTGGGAATGGCCGTAACATTAACGTCCCTACAGCTGAAAGGGCGGGCATGTTTGGTGCGACGGAAATTCGATCCCCCGACCCTCAGATTACCAGTCGAGCGTTTTAACCATCTGGCCATTCCAGGCCCTCATACATTAAGAATAACTGAAATGATAATTTTAGTAGTAATTAATATAGATTTATTACTTTATAGATTTAATCGATATTTATTGTTTCTTCATTAACGTTTTGCCCCCCAGTGGCTCAGCGGTATGTCTGCGGACTTACCCGCTAAAATCTGGGTTTCGATACCCGTGGTGGGCAGAGCACAGATAGCCCATTGTGTGGCTTTGTGCTTACTTCTAAACAACAACATTAACGTTTTACTCAGAGTTGAAAACAGCTACTGCTATGACTTTTTCTTCTTTATGAGCTCATTGCTGGTCTAATTTAGGAAATTATTTTAAATAAGTTATTTCAAATGTTTAAAAAGAGAGATAGAGAAAGAGAAAGGATACCCGGCGAGAATTGTTTTCGCAGAAGCACGGGTTGGCTCTCGACGGTCCTGACTAGGACACAGCAGATATTTAGGTATCTCTCTTTAATCGGCCTGGCATGGCCGAGCGCGTTAAGGCGTGCACTCGTAATCCGAGGGTCGCGGGTTCGCGCCCGCGTCGCGCTAAACATGCTCGCCCTCCCAGCCGTGGGGGTGTATAATGTGACGGTCAATCCCACTATTCGTTTGTAAAAGAGTAGCCCAAGAGTTGGCGGTGGGTGGTGATGACTAGCTACCTTCTCTCTAGTCTTACACTGCTAAATTAGGAAAGGCTAGCGCAGATAGCCTTCGTGTAGCTTTGCGCGAAATTCCAAAACAAACAAAACAAAAAACAAACTCTCTTTAATCATTAACAAAACCCGGGGTATTTTATTATAATGCAACCCTTCTTCATCTTACAACATATTATTAAATTTTGCTAAAATGAGAGATCATTAAGTTTTTTTAGAAATAAATGTGCATCAATTCACCTGCATTTTTCTGTACTTATTCCCTGCCATCTGGTGGTAGCTGTTTGATTTATCAATAATTATTGATTGTAATTAAAAATATTTTGGTTGAAAGTAAAATTGTCATTTTTGTTGCACGTCGTTTGCAGTTAAAGTTAATTATAAGAAATATGGCCTACCTTGGCTGTTTTTAACCTTTATAAGTTCTTCTAAGTTTAAGTTGTAATCTTAACGCTATTTTTTAAAGAATTTAAAGTTACGTTGTGTAATAATTATTAACGTACGTAAATTATGAACAGTAAATACTAGTACTAGTCAAACAATTTGAAACTATTGGTACTGTAACTCAGTGTAAGGGAGAGTGATTCTGATAGGTGAGTTTTCAGTGGTACTTGTATCCAAAAATCGAATATGTCATTATAATGCAGTTCAGAATGGATTGACGACAGCGTTAGACTAGTAGCAACTTCGGTGAAAAAGAGCACAATAATGCGTCTGTGTGTTTTTCTTATAGCAAAGTCACCATCGGACTATCTGCTGAGCCCACCGAGGGGAATCGAATCACTGATTTTTGCGTTGTAAATCCCTTGACTTACCGCTGTACTAGCCTGGGATCACAATAAAGTTCAAATGTCATAGTTTACTCAAAATGTTTTGTTATCATTAGAATAGTATTTTTAATTTTAGCCTTGGGTATATTACTAATAGCATTAATTAGTTATACTTTAAGAGTAAAAGTATCTTCTACAAGTTAACATTACAAAGAAAAGCCAACAAAAAATGTGTATAAAATGTTCTTGAGTATAAACCACAACTGTAGCACAGTTATTGAGTCGTGGGCTGTCTTATCTATTGGGCAATTGCTTGGGACTGAGACTGCTCCTGTTTGGAGTTACTGGTTGGCTTAAATGAAAACATTTGACATACATTTCATGTTATTTTTGCCCCCTGCTAGTACAGCAGAAAGTCAATGGATTTATGATGCTAAAATCAGGGGTTCGATTCCCCTCGCTGGGCTCAGCAGATAGCTTGATGTGGCTTTGCTGTGAGGATAACACACACCACTTTCTATAGTAATTTCTTTCTTAGAAACTGAAGAAGTATAAAGGTAAAAGAAGAAATGGTGCAAATTTTGTTATTTTGCAGCAATAATGGAAAACAATTGTTTAAGAGCATGATGATACCAATACAATCATGCCAGAGCACAGCTTCCTTACCCAAATAATTATTGTTGGGGAAATTTGTTACCACTAACTAAATGTGACAAGACAACAGTGAAATGTATCTTATTGCTTCTTGTCATACCTTTGGTCTTTTTTTTTTTTTTTCTCTCTATGAGTGGTCAGTATGAGAACATCAATGTTGAAAGAATGATGTTGCCAGCAAACATTTAATTAGTGATATGATGCACCTGGTTATTAAAATATCTAAAAGCATTGGTGTATTATTGTTATCCAAATATGGTTGGTTATCTTAAGAACTGTACTGAGCAACACATTCATGCTATTCAGAATTGTCATTGGAAATGGACATTGCTGAAGACATACTGTAATGAGTTAAACCAGAACAGCAAAGTATTAGAACTTTGTTTCAGTTCATTAGTGTTGAGTGCCCCATTTTCATGTTTTCTGTAACAGTTACACACTGGAAGGTAAAATTTTCAATAAATTGCTGAAACTTATGCCTGCATATAACAAAAGATTTCACCCCTCTGTAATTTAATGAAAGAAAATACATACAACTATTATTTGGTGGTTTTAAAGGAACAAATATATATTAAACAGACAGATAAATTTAAAAAAAAATTATAGTTGAAAAACTTGAGTCTGGTGCAACTCTTTTCTTGCTTCTCATTCCATTGAATAACAAAAAACACATTGTAATGCTAATATTAGGTTCAGGTACAAATAACAGCACTTCAGCCACTAAAATGTCAATTGGGTACATTTAACCAGTCTTATTGATCACACAGCCAATTAAGACTACTTGATTTATTTAATAATTATTCACATTGAATCTGCTAAATAACATTCTTATGATATTTTTGTCAAGAAAACCCCCATATTGTTGGTTCATTTGAAGAATATTTCATGAATTTTTTTAAAATTTTGAATGTTGATATGCCTGATTTTTGATAGTAGAATGAAAGGCATGCACTTTGGATGAAAAGCAAATAAAATAGTCCTGTTACTAAGTGATGGCACTAAAATGAGTATTGGCAGAATTTCACCTGTGATTTCATATTAGTGTTGGAGTAAAGTTATTTTAAGAAGTGAAATACACATCTTGATATGATATTGTATAGTGAACATGGGGCTCCAGATGCTGGTAATGGATTCTTAGTTATCTTGTTTGAATGAACATTTTAATCCACTAATGAATATGTTACAGTTTGCAAGTTATAACCAATGGAATGCAAGAACTTTTTATATAGTCATCTTACTATTTAAGTGACAATTTTTTTTTAAACCTTTTGATATAGTTAATCGTCAAGTGACTTATAAAAAATTACTTAAAAGTTCATCTCTACCTTACCTATGTTAAAGGACCACAGACAAATTTATACACTAGTTTTGCCATTGCTATAACAGTAACCTTTGAATTTTGTCTTTCTTATATGAGTGCAATGCTGTCTTTTTTATTTTTTACACGTATTTTTAATGTGTGCAACTTCTATGCTTAACTTATAATTTGCATCATCTGCTTTAGCAACCAAAGTAAACCCATGTTTTTCTCTGGTAGGGAAGTGATGCTTTTCAAGAACATAATAACTTTCATGACTCAACTAGCTCTAACATCTAGAACATATCCCAAATTTTTAGAAATAATTTTCAAAATATGAGGATACTTTAGCTGAACACCATTTATAACTTGTATAGTATTTGTCTGAGGAAAGTTAAATTTGGAGCTGGTACATGTAAGTAGTGTAATTTGGATTGAAATGTTATCTCTTACCATAGTCTTGAATTAACACATGCATTCATATTAGATATATAAACTTTTATTGTAAATTCATTTGTACTTTACATGTATGCTGTCATAAAGAATCATTGTTGCAGGATTAGTAACATTGTTTTAAGTGCTCAAATTATAAACTTAAATATTCTAATTATTAATTTAATTGGAAATTTTATTTCTGAATGATAAAGAATTAGTGTGATACAAGTGTTATCAGGATGGTAGAGAGAAACAAGACTGGTGGTAATATTCTTATTCATCAACTTTGTATTACTAGTTGAAATTCAGTAATGCCGACCCTTGGATTGTGAATTATAAGAAATTTGTTGAAAAATAGGTTTAATCATTTAGGATTCAACATTGTCAATTTCAGTTTGCAGTACTTCACAATATTTGTGATATAGAACTTCCTGATTGTCTTTCTTTTACACATAGTACCTTTCATTTATAGTTATATCCATTAGTCCACATTCTGAGGTACATACATGTAGGTATTGTAATGTAAAAGTTTTCTAAATACCCTGATCTCTCTATATTGGTGTTTTATGGATTTATTTTACCAGCCCAATGCTTGACTCTAATAACATTCAACAAGGAACAATTTTTTTTTGAATCTGTTGTTGCATACCCATCTTTGTGAAAAGTAAGTACGTGTACTTACCTTTTACTTTTTAGTAGATTAATGATTGATTCTTTTAAAATCCCCCACAAAGTGTTGACCTCCACTACTGCATGGTAGCTATGTCAGAAATTCAACAAAATGGTCAGTCAACCACCCTGTTATAAAAATAAAACTGTCTTTTCCTGATCAAACACTGTTTCAAGAAGTACATATTTGTAATTCTTTTTTTTTACAGGTTTCAACATTTTACAACAAAATAATGGAGGATATTCATTTAGCTCCATCAGATGAGGATGATCTGTACTCTGGATATAATGACTATCATCCTGCACTGGACATGAGTGTAAGCTTCTTCATAATTTGATATCAAGCTGAATATAAATAGTTTTGATTATGTTAGAAATTTCTCTAAATATGAGTGTATTCAAAATTTTATCTAATGAGAGGGTATATGCTTTCATCTATGTTGAATTTTTACTATGCATATGCAGGGATGACTTTTCTTTTGAAGATCTGTGTTTTTACCTTATGGTGCAATTCATGGAGGTTACTTACTGTTAAGTCATCTGAGAAACATCTATTTTTGGATATGAAGAAATTTGTTATTAAAGTTTGCTCATTTATTGCTCAGTTAGCTTGATTTTATGGATATGTTTGTGAAATGTTTCAAAACCAATAACATTGCTCTATGTTGCTATTGGTGGTTGAATTTTAGTTTTTTATTATTACCTCCTAGTCCTTCAGAAGAGAGGATTAGATAGGTAATGGCTTTATATGATTTAAACAAATGATGCATTTGCAAGTTTGCTTACATTGCTTTAATAAAACAGTCACAATATATAATACATCAGCATATAACTAGAAGGGTAACTCAAAACCCAGTAAATATAATTTCTTTTCATTCATGGTATACAGACATTGATTAATTTAATCAATGTTAAAATGGTTGCCTTTGCTTTCAAGGTTGTATACAGTCCACCATCCACCATGTGGTTATTATTGTGCATACTGTTGTAGGATAGAATATTTGAAAAATAAATCTACATGATAATATAAATATTTATGAAGGTTATGCTGTGTTTGAAGGCTGTACTTTCAAAAACATGCTTGAGAAATCAAATTAAGTTGAGACTTTAAATATATATTATGTAACAAAATGTTAAAAATGAAGTAAAACGTTCATTGAAAATCTCTACAATTTCCTTAGTGACGTATATTTGCGATTCACAGTGTTTAATACTTTTGTGATTTACATGAGCCTTTATGACCACTGATTAACTGATAGAAGTCGGTCAATTGGACATGAACTGTTAAAAACATGGGCAGTTTTGAGTGAAATCTAATAAAATATGAAAACTCGTGTATGATGGATATTTTATTGATATTATTTTAGAATTTAAGGGATTTGATAATTTTCATACACACTAATGTTGCAGGCCAGCTATTTCCATGAAGCTTGCACATCATGAGACCCGTTCTGGAATCTTCCACTGAGTTGCTCATAATCCAAATGTTTTATGTGCTATTGTTGATTAAAAAAAATCCCTTAAATTTAAAAATAATATTAATGAAATATCCCTTGCACATGGGTTTTCATATATTTTTTAAATTCTGTTAGACTCAGAACTGCTTGTATTTTTTAACAGTTCTGTCTGGAGTGTTGGAAGTATCAAGAGTCTGTGTCTACATTTTTCAAGTTAGTTTGTCACCACAATATTAATTTAAGAATTTATTCAAAAAATTTCATAAGTGATTAAGATTTTCCTTTTTTTTGGACTGAAAATATCTTTATTATCATGAGATGTAAACTTGAGATTAAAACTACTTATACAGTATGTGATTATTCACATACTTTGAATGTATAAAGAATGCATTGGTTATGTAATGAAAAATAATTTGTAAAATGTTTGGTGGTACGTGTATGGAAGTCTTGTTTATTATTATCTTGACAAATTTAGTGGGAATGCTACATACGGAAAATGGTAGAATTTATTTTAACAATACAGACACTGATCCTTTGCTATGAGAATTACCATAGTGAAGGGTTTCATGTTATGCTGCATGGAGCCAAAATTCTAGTGAACAAAAGAGAAAGATCTCATATTACATTGTATCGATCCAAAATATTAGTAAAGCAAAGTAAAGGGTCTTATGTTATGCTGTGTATAGCCAAAGTCTTATTAAACCCTATTTAAGGGACTTTTGTTACACTGCATAGATCCCAAATCTTAGTGATTACCAAATATAAGTGTTTTCATGGTAAATTTACTTGTTTGTAAAAAATAGATTAAGAAATTGACACGATCATGTAAATAAAGCTGTCAGTGGTAAAGGACTACAATGTTCTGTGCTATATATCTTTATAATAGGAATTTTTAAATCATTTTCATATTTAATTAAAAAAAGTTGTTGCTTGATTACTTTGTTTTGTGTGGATTGGTGTTCACAGTTCGCAGCCAATCTCAGTTATACTGAGTGACAAAACATTTAGAAGTTGTTGCATAGTACCTTGAGAATGTTTTAGCTATGTTACAGTGAACTTTAGCTTACTTGTTTAATTGCTAAGTTAATACATACAAACTACAGTACAAATACAAAGTAGAAAACAGCATAGCTAATTAAAATAGTGTAAATCTGAAATGGTTTTCAATAAATAGTGGTTGAGGCCAGTGTCAGATAAATGGTTATTAATGTTCTATGCAATAAGATACATTAATTGTTGAATTTCGTTGAAAAATATTTTATAGCCATTTCTTAAAGTATAAGCAATGATGTGATAATAATTGGTCTGTGCTAGACTTTACTCACCTCATTACTTAATTAAACCAGCTCAGGTCTTACTATGGAAAATTCTGAGTTAATTTTAGCTGTTAATAAATCTTATTAATCATTATTTTGAAGCTTTTTTGGGGAGCTACATCTACTTGTAGTATAAGAACAGATGGATGTTTTAAACTGTGTTGATAAAAGCAGAATATAGGTCTTGGTGGGTGTTTGGGAAGAAATGTGTCCAATACAACTCAACATACTTATTCTAAACTGCAAAATCACACAAGTATTTATGTTTCCCTTTACAGAGATGACAGTAAAGTGTGTGAATCTCTTTCATGTTCTTAGAACAGAAAATATTATTGAACTGGTTCATTGTTTGTTTGTGTTAAAAAGAACTTATAGAAAGGAAAAGTACCTGAGTTAAGTGAAAACATAATCTAATAATATAAAAACTATTTTGTGTTACTATGATTACTTTGGACAATTTGAAGTAAAAAAATCTTCAATTGAGAAGTTACTAATGTTTGTTTTCAGAGTGCCCCCTGCTGGTACAGCAATAAGTCTATGAATTTACAATGCTAAAATCAGGGGTTTGATTCCTCTAAGCAGATAGCCCAGTGTGGCTTTGCTATAAGAAAAACATACAATGTTTTGTGTTCAAAGTTGGTACTACATCTTTGTATGTATGTTAGAAAATATACGATTTCTACATTCATTGAGGATGCTAAAATACCCAATATGATATCTCTTTTCACAGAATGGCTTTTACTGACACTCTGCATGTCCACATTTTCTCTTGCCACTAACATTGATACTCCTACTGACCATAACACGTTTTCATGTCAGACAGCTGAGTGATAGAATTCAAATGAGCATGTGGCAATACTTCAAGAGGGGCTTTGATATTCATCTTTACTTCAATTTTCCTCTCTTGCATTTCACACCTTTATCATCTTTCCCATCTATATCATTTCATATGTCCTGTCTGGGCTCTCTGCTGCTACGTGACTCACATTGCTCCCTATGATGTTTCCATTCACATTTGTTTATTCAGTAAATGAACATGATATTTCTCCTGTTTCATCTTATGAGTTAGATATGCCAGCTTATTCACCTGGATTAATCTTCTCTTTCTCCTGATGATTGTTGTATATTCTTATTCTCTGCACATCAGACCCATTGCCTTTTTACTATGTTCCTGGCTGCCTAGTTCTGTTGTCCAGTGGAGGATATAATTAGTAGTGGCATGTGGATACTCCTCATACATTAATTTCACATTATGTTTTTTGCCTGGCCATTTCTTGCTTTACAGACTACTATCTATCTCCCATCATCTTGAGCTCCATGGTTTTTTGTATTAGGTGGTAGGTGCTACTTTTTTTTACATTTCTTTTTTATAGGGGCTTTTTCTGCATATACAGATGGTGTTCTATAGTGGGTGTTGCCTGACTAGATATACGTATTTTGAAACGCACGTTGTAACGTCCACAACTGAGATGGGGGTATTCCTTAAGATTACTTGTGGGTTTTGCATCATATATACATTCTCACCAGACATAACACTCATTCACTTACACAAGTCATTTGAGAAAGGGATTACTGCCAATCCCTGTTTCTTCTCAATTTGACTGGCTTAGGGAGAGTCTGCCTTTCGAAATGAGGTTTTATAATTACCTACTACACTGTCTATAGTGCTGCATTGCTCTAGACTCTCTAATGCATTTTACTTCCTATTTAACATAACATATAATGTTTAGGGACAAGGGAGCTGTTGGTCAATCTTGGCTGTCCCATCCTCTAAGCCAAACTAAAACTGTTAAATAAATGAATTTAAAAAAAATTAAAACAAACCCTTATCAACTGTATATTTATTAAGCTTTATTTTCAGCTCACTCAAATTTATTGCCTCAACAATATACAAGGGCAACCTATTCTTAGGCAAACCATGCAATTTGAAATATAAAACTGTCTTAGCTGAAGACAGGTTCCACCTTTCCAAAATCTGTATTTGTATTCCCTAGTTCTATAATTCTTACTTTTAATTATGAAAAATCTTGATGCATCAACATTAACAATTCCTTTTACAATCTTAAACACTTCAAACAAATCCCCTCTAACTCTTCTTATTTCAAGAGAAAACAGTTCTAAGGATTTTAATCTCTCCATATGACAACCCCTTCATCCCAGGTACCAATTTAGTAAACCTCCTCTGAACCATGTCCAAAATTCAGCCTCTTTCTTAAGATAAAGAGCCAAAGACTGAACATAGTATTCCAAATGTAGCTTAACCAGCAGTCTGTACAATGAAATTATAACTTCTTTAGGCTTGTATTCAGTATTTTGGTAGGTACAACCTAAAATCCTATTTGCTTTGCCACTAGCAACAACAATCATGGTTTCATGGCTTATGTGACTGATCAGTCATTACACCAAAGTTCTTGTCTTACATGACATTGTTAAGGCTATTCCCATTGAAATTATACTTGAAATCCAATTGATGATAATCCACATGCAATATCTTGTATTTATCATAATTAAAATCCATTTGCCATTTTTGTGCCCAACTCATCAAATGTAAATTCTTTTGTAAAGCAGCAACATCCAAGACCTTGACATCATCAAGGTCTTGCATATATACCTTTTGCTTCATCTGCATATGCAGTAACATTTTCAAAATATGTCAAAAGATTTGTAAGGCAAGAAAACCCTTTATGAAACTATGTAGACTAACTGATAAAATTCTAAACTTTGTTAAATAAGTTTGTAAAGTATCTTTCATCAGACTTTCCAAAACTTTTCCTACAGCTGTTATCATTCTTTAAATTTTCCAGTTTTATTTTAACAAGCTCAAAATTTATGCAGTTGCCTTGTTCATCTTTGTTTTCATCTACCAGTTGTTTAATATGAGGAATACTGTGTCTTCATCAGTAAAAACTATAAAAAAAAATTCAGTAGCCTAGCAATTTAATAATCATCAGATGCAAGCTTTCCCTTATCATTTCTCGAAGGTTCTATCCCAATCCTAACATTGTGTTTACTCCTAATCTATTTTTAAAATCCATACTGTTGTTTTTAATGTTTTCAGACACATTTTTTTGTATATCCTACTTTTCTGTTTTACCAACTTTCTTGATCATCTGTAACCTTCTACATATTCTGTAATATCAGTCAATTTCAATATCTTAAATGTATGGTGCTTTTCTTTAATTTTATTTCTTGTACTTGACTTAGAAGTAGTGTGGTTGGTCTTCTGTGTTGTATCTTACATAATGTTTATTCATATAACTTATGAGCTTCCTTTGGGTTATTTTTAGGTACTGTCACCCTGGTTCCTCCACCAATTTAATGTGAGATTCTAGCTAGTTTATGAGTGTAAGTAAGGTATTGTATCAGAAGTTAATATTTTCTTTAACTGAAAATGTGTTTGCAATAGTTTCATACCTCTGTTCACACTTCCCACCCGTCTTCCCTACTTGTGGTGTCTCTTCCTTTTCTGTTGCCCATTCTCAAAGTGAAGTTGGAATAAACTGCACAGAGGGAATCAGCTGTGCTTAGAGCTGTGTTGAACTCCTATTGGTGGAGAGTTCTCACATACTAATATGAATGCTATCATACATGAGGGTAGATAGGAGTATCAGGGCTAGTAGCAGGAGAAAATTTATGCATATAAAGAGCAGTACAAGTTGGCAAAAGCTACTGTGTGAGAGAATGTAAGAATCTATCAGAAAAATACAAACCTTCAGAGTAGGAAAATAACATTTCAAGTCAGGAATACCAGAAATAAATGTAGTTTAATGCTCTGATTTTTACTTCATTTTTTATATGATTGTATAATTTCATCTATAGTTGTTAGATATTATGATAACATGTTGTAATTATGACAGGAACTTCTATGCTGCTCAGTTTCTTTGTTTTTGCTTATATAGAGAAAATATCACTTTTAATGTATGATTTCACTTGTGTGTTTTATTTACTGTGTGAATGGATCTAATAGGACTGTTTTGACAATAGTTTAAGACTTAGGAATGTGTTTATATTGTAATTTCAGAAACAAACAATACGTTATATTAATTGCAGCTACACTTGGTACTTTTATATGTTCTTGATTATACAGGTGAAATATGTTTCCTTTTTGTATCATGTATTTAAAAAAATATTTTAATTACAAAATAGGAATAGCTATTAAAATAAATATTAAAATAGAGGTTCTGAAAGTTGTGTCCACTAAGCTAATTTTGTTATTTAAGGCTTTAAAAACTTTTTTAAAAATTTCATATGAAATGTTTATTTTTATCCTCCCATCTTGCTATATTTTTCACATATCTGTTCAAAATATATTTAGTGTGAACTTATTCATATGGTCAGTATCTGAACTAAGGAGTATTCATAGAAACATTTGTACATAACATGTAAGTGTAGAAATGTAAATGTTAAGTTGGCAGACTTTATTACAGACTCTGCAATATGACGAGGGTTTTCAACAAGCTGTTCGTACAAGTTATGGAAAACGACCACCAGTAAGTTGAAGCTAATGACATTTTTAATAATTTGTCATTAGACTGAAGACATTAGAGCCTATTATTTATTCATACTGAACTTAGCTACATAAATTATTAAATGTTTTTTACTTTTTGGTTTTTTAGTGTAAAATTTAATGAACCCCTTGTAGCACAAGATCTTATAAGTGAAATGCATGGAAATTAAACTTTTCTTATCAGTGGAGCTGTTCAGCAATAGTGTGCATTAAAAATAGACTGTTTAAGCAGAATTAAAGGTATAAAGGACAAAAATGATAAACTTGTTTAGGATCATGTGTATAACTGTGTATTCGAACTTTTTAGACCCAGTTGTCTTCATTGTTTGTTATCATTGTTATATCTGGTGTGAAGAAAATCATTTCATTTGTTTATTACAATAAGAAAATGCTCTTATGAGTTAAATGTTTACTCAGTTATTTTTATTTTGTTTTTATTGAAAATGTATTGATCGAAATACTTTAAATACTCATTGCAAATATTTTCTTTTTTGCTAATGAATAAATTAGTCAAATTAAATGTATGCAAATTCAAAGTATCTAGAGCATAAAATATAACACTTATAAAGAGGTGATAACAAATACAGAGGTAATGCTATTTCTTTAAAGGAAAAATATGACAATTTTTGTAAAAATTCATGTTTTAATATGTGCATAAAACTGAGAAGTGATTTATAATGTTATTTTTGTGATAAGCCCAAACTATTATAACAGAACAGATATCTTTGTGGAACACATTTTTAGTCTTTCATATAAATACCATACCTTTTGTTAAGTAAATCAAAAATGATTACACTCTATGAAATACAATTTTTGAATAAAATGGCTCACAGACTATAAAATATAAATATTTTAACATGATTTATTGTGTATTACACAACCAAATTCTTAGTAATAGAAAAGAAAAAAAACAAAGCTTTAAAAAACTAATCAAAATTGTTTTAGGTTTTCACAAGTGTTGCTGATGTTTAAATTAAAATATACTTGACTCTTTTGCTGTTTAGACTGATTTTTGTGCCAGATTTGTGAGAACTGAGAAACATTATTTTTCATTAGATAGACATACCTCTGATATAGTGAAAGCCATTTTTTGGTGAGTTTGAACTTATTCTGTCAACAAACATGTCTTAAAAATTTATGAATGTCTTTTGCACATTGCATAAGAATGCACCACATACCTGTAATTCTCTACTCTCATTTTACATGTAACTTGTGTGCAATCACAAGGAGATTTTAAATAATCTGCTTTCCTACCATAATTTAGATTTTTATTGATAAAATGTAAGTTGTAGGGAGGCATGGGGAGGAAATTCAGAGATGAGTACATGTTTGGAATTTATTTTGATTCTCAAGATGTGAAATTTAAAGATAAACTTACAAACATTGTAAGTGAAGTGGGAACTGATTAACATGAAAGTAAATTAAAAATATAAAACTATAACCTGTATGTAAAGGAGGTAAGAACTGATTAACACGAAAAGATGCTGAAATATAAAACTAAAATAACAGAGCAGGAAAATAAAAATTTATGCAACAAGAAATATATACATAGGTGGGGTGTGACTAGAAAATAATATACAGAGCTGGGTTTGAGAGGCAATAAGAGAAGCAAGTTAGCCTTGTAATTTTCCTAAACATAATGAATATTTACAAAGAATGCATTTTTCTCACCAGAGTACCACTTCTCCATGATGCTTTTAATTCAGGCCAAGGCATCAGTTTTGTGAGTGATAATTGTATATTGAACCTATGGAGCTAACAGTAATATAGAGTTAGTAACATTTGCATGTTGGAAGACTACTGTGTACTCTTCCTGCAAGGGAACATTTTTGAAGAATCAGCCTGGACATGTATTACAAAATGATAAGCTGCAGAAGTAGGAGCTTCTTTTTCATCTGTACAGAGAATGGACAGCAAATTAGTCCTCATACATGTGCAAAATGATGAGAATATCAAAATGTAAAGTAAGAAAGAGATAAGTACACAGTAAAAATTTAGATGATCCCATCCATTTGAGCTGTGACATCTAGGGATAAGGATGTTGTTCTAGTATCTCTAATATTACACAAGAATATGCATGCACAGGTGAAAAAGATATTTGTTGAAGCATCTTTAGTCACTAGATGGCATCCTTTGTCCACTTTCAAATGACAGCATCGTATCATATAAGTACAGTATAGAGGATAGAGTTTATTTCAGCAGAAGCACATATGTATATGCAATGTGCGAGAGTTCTGAGTGGATGAATCAGTAGAATTATGGAATCTCGGTATGTGAGAAGATTGTCTTTAATTATTGTCTTTTTTGTTTAGAAGCTAGTTATTCAAGGTTCCAGACATTCTATTTAATAGTGGATTATGGGGAGAATATACAAAAACTTAAAAAAAGCCACATTTTATCATGTCTGAAGAATAATTACAGACAGTAAACAGAATCCCAAAACTAAGAAATTAGTGATGTTAAATACCAAAATAAATATGCAGATTAATTGTGATGCTGACCCTAACATATTTACTAAAAGGTACAGAGACCAAGAGGCCAAAGTGATGAATATAATAAACATAACCTGAAATGTACACTTAAGATGAACAGTAAAATCATGGCAAATAAGACAGACCAACTAGAGCAAGGTATATGGAACTGAAATTGTTATAAAGTATTAACAAACGTCGATTCTTTTAAAAAAGATGCTGCTACTGTAAAACAGGAACAAAAGGCACTGACCAGACATATTGAACATTTATTAGAGGGGGAATAGGGGTCACTTAAAATAGGTTATGTTATAAGGAAAAAAAAGTTTTCAATTCCAGCAGCTATAGTCTTGGTGGG
This sequence comes from Carcinoscorpius rotundicauda, assembly GCA_011833715.1. Taxonomy (NCBI): domain Eukaryota; kingdom Metazoa; phylum Arthropoda; class Merostomata; order Xiphosura; family Limulidae; genus Carcinoscorpius; species Carcinoscorpius rotundicauda. The sequence continues at coordinate 35,151,201 of CM022404.1, read as the reverse complement.
AAGGCTCTAAGAGAATATAATTACAAATCCTTAAAGGAAAAACTTAAGAATATGAGAAATATCAAAAGCAAAAAAAAACAAAAAAAACCTAAATGTCTAAAGAGAATAATAAAATAAGATACATATTGAAGAAAAGTGAACAAAGTTGCAAAATGAGACACCAACTGAAGTAAAACCAAACTTAAATCCCACAGAGGACGATGTCTAGGTTCTCATGAGGAATGTAACAAAGAAAAAAATATTAAGAAATTTTTAACCATGTTTTTTTGGGAATACAAGTTCAACTACAACAAAGATTGGCGTAATATTTCAGAGGTAACCTCCTGTTTGAAATGCATTTTGTTTCTGAAAATGTAATTTTTTTTACCGAGTTATGTAAAATATTTTAACTTACTAAAAAATGAAACATTTTATAAATTGAGGATTTTATGACTGGAGTATTCAGGTTTAATATAATCATTATTCAGTAAAAAAATAAAATATGTGCTGGCTTATGTTTTGTTCTTCAAAGCATGTTGTCAAAATAAACTACTTGGCATTTACAGTTAGTCAAGTGAAAATAAAATTTTTTGTGATGATGTCTTTATTTTTGTAACTACATTTTTTCCATGCAAGAATCTATTTATATAATTTATTTCTGTTTGTTCTACATTTTGTTTTTTCGTGGTTATCCTAAGTATTTTATTCTTACCATTTTTATGTCATTAATTTTTGTACAGGTCACAGGCAAAACTCCAGGAACTTCTCGTGGCACAACTGGAGTAAGAAATTGATGCATATTTTTTATTTTGTATTGATTCTTTGTTATATTTGTAATTTAAAATTAGAGTTATATTAATAAAACACTAGATGTTGCCTGTTTCAGGTAATATGTGCTTAAAAGATAAGTGCTTATAAGTAAGTAACTGAATGCTTGTATCATTAAATTTAGGAAGAATATATTTCTAACAAATTTTTATTTTTTTCTGTTTTAAGTTATTCCCTTGTTAATTTTGGGTTCAGTGTCAAGGTGAGGCCAGTTCCACTTGACAGATTCAATGAAAATTCTTCTTGTTCACAAGCCTGATGGTTTTTAAAAACTAATTAGAAGTATTGAGCAAAATCAGATTAAGGGATGTTTGTGAAGATATATCCTTGAAGTTGATAAATTGGACATTGGATCTCACTTGGTAGAAAATTTGCAATTTTTTTGTATACTCCCTGAATCATGAAATAGATTTTGCTCAGAAGTGAACAGGAACCCACAAACTGTCCTCTAGAAAATCTAGAAGAGGTGTACACTATCATTTTACTAACTTTGTCATGCAGATTGTATTTTATGAAGATATGCTAATTTCCATTGGTATAGTGTCGTAAAATGTGGAAACTGACATATGCAGTCATATCATGTTGATTTTTATGAGTATAGTGCTGAAATGTGTAAAAAACTAACGTATATATCAATCTAATATTGTATGTCAGAATAAAAGAAATTAAGGTTGTACAACAGTTTTACTAACCCCATAATGTAGTACATGTTCTTATTTTGTAAAAGGGTAAAAGACAATAAATTATTTAAAAATATAAAATTAGAAGGTTTAAGTGTTTTTCATTTCTTTTTTGCATTTCTGAAAACCTATAGCTTTTGTTTCCATGAAATTTAAAGGAAAAGCCATGTATGTTTGGACAAGAACTAATGCTTTTAACCATGGTGCATGTACTATAAGCTTCCTCTGTCTATTCTGCAATAGGTTTCTACACTTGTTACCTAAAATAAAAACAATTGCGTTAAACTTTGTATAGAATGGTTTAAATTGTCACAGAAATTTTGTTGAATGTGGCTTTCATTATTGAAGATTATTTCACTGATTATAAACTGTATTTCTAAATTATTTGTTATATGTTTTTTTACAGTTGAGAGTGCCAGGTACATCAAAAGCTGGTCCTGTAAGTCAAATTTTATGTTTTAGAAAATAATATGTATTTCATAGAGATAGAGATGATATCAAGCTGGTTTTAATGTCAGAAAGAGAGAGATGGTATCAAGTTAGTTCTAATGTCATACACACACACACACACACACACATATATATATATATATATAGATGATATCAAATTGGTTCTAAAGTCATATATATATATTTAGAGAGAGAGAGAGAAGAAGGGAGAGAGAGACATGAAACTGATTTTAATGTCATAGAGACATGATATTAAATTGGTTCTAATATATATATATATATATGATATCATGCTGGTTCTAATGTCATAGTTGATATTAATATGGTTCTAATGTCATAGAGAGATGGTATCAGTATGGTTCTAATGTCACAGAGAGATGAAATCAAGCTTGTTCTAATGTCATAGATCAGTGGTTCCCAAACTGGGGGTAATTTAACAATTTATTGGGGGTAATGGAGGGGTGACTGAAAAAAAGTTAAAATTCTGAAAATCAAGAAAACATTGAGGTAGCTGGTATTAGGATTAATGTTAACTTAGTCTTAGTATGTAAAGTTGTAAATTAAACCTATTTTAAGTATGTAATAAAGTTAAACCAAATAACAATAAACATCAAAAACTAATATACAGAAGTAGAAAAGTAAAAATATGTATCTAAGTTTGTGGTAACCAAGAAGAATTTTTACAAGTATGCTTCAGAACACAAGTCACTCAGTAACCCTGATGACTCAATGTGTCCAGTACGCGTCACTCACTGCCTGAGGTTGCCTCTATTTCACACTGTCAGTTTCTATGTGAGCATCAGCCGAGGTAGACAAAACCTGGTTTGTATGTGTACTGCCCTGTGCAGTATAGTTAGTATTTACCTACTATTACATCATATGCAAATGAAGCCTTGAAAGTCAAATTCCAAAACCAAAATGCAGATTCCTTTTGGATTTCACAACTAGCTGACTCGCCAACTCTGTCCAAGAGAGCTTTGAAGTTGTTGGTATCATTCTCAACAACGTATCTGTGCGAGAAGGGGTTCTCAACCATGCTGGGGATGAAAACAAAAAAGAGGACTCGCTTGAATGTTGCAAACGATGTCAGGCTGGCACTTTCAACCACAAAGCCAAGAATTCCTAAACTAGCTTCAAATATGCAACTCCATCCATCCCACTGATGTTCTTGACATCTTTGGCAATATTCATTAGAAGTGCACAATGATCAAATACAATAATTAAAAGTGTAATTCAGTGTAAATAAATTGCAAATAAATAAAGTGTAATAAATAAAGTGCAATATATCTCTAGTTTAATTTAGCCATATATATTAACGTTGAAAACATTTTGTGAAAGGGGTAACATGCTTAATGTGGCATGTTAAATTGGGTAACAAGCTGAAAAAGTTTGGGAACCACTGTCATAGATAAAGAGATATCAAGCTGTTCAAATATCATAGATGATAACAAGCTTGTTCTAAGTACTGCTGTTTCAGTTGTTAAAGCTTTTGAAACTTCTTAGAGTGGTATTATTATTAATACTTATTGCAACTCTTGTAGTAAACAAAGAAACTTGTTTATGCTGGTTTTTACTTGAAATTGAATTGCATCACTAACATGTTGTATCTTTGAAACACTTTGGTTTCTATCTCAGAAGCTTGTTTACTCTTGATGCAAACATTTTTTTAGTATGCATCGTAAGTTGTCATCAGTTAGCACGTCTTCTCATCTGAAGACCTTGATACCTTCCTTTAAATGTAAAGAAAAAACAACAATTATCTTTTAATATAATTCATTTTCTCATGATGAATTTGCTGTTTTATAACATTTTGTTCAATGTTAGTGTAATCTTACCTGCAGTTACAGTTAGTGTACTCCATTTAAAAAGTTTATTGGTGCATTTTCCTGTGTCAAATCAAATTGCAACCAAGTTTAACCCAGTTGTAGTTCATTTGTAGATGTAGAATCCATAGATATCTAACAGTTATTTGTTGTTTTTTTTGTTTTATTAATAATACTTAAGTTAAAATATCTATGTTAAGAAACCTGGTGTTTAATATTTATTTTCAGTGTATATATTTAATGGTAACAAGTTTGAAGTTTATGTCCAAAATAAAAAGACTGAGAAAAAGAAAAATATATGGTATGGATATTATAGAAACAATGTCCAAGTGTTTCACCAAAGTGTTCACTTCTGATAGAATGTTTAAGTAAAGTTTAAAAACATTTTGAATATTATGCACTTTTTTATGATAATCAACTTCTCCATGGTTATTTGAATTAAACGTAATTGAGTAGAAATAATATTAAATTACTCATGTTTTAGGATTTTAACAGCCTAACCTTTTTTTCTTGTTTTTTTTCTTTTTTGAACTTGTGCCATTAATCATTTATAAATGCAAGCATGATTTAGTTTACTCTTCATTCGTACTACCCAGGGTTCTTATTAATAGAAAGCATGTGGACTTTAAATGTTTCCTCTTCAATAATTTTAATTTAGAACTTTTCATTATGGTTTTTCTTCTAATGGTACAGCTATATAACTTACAATAATACATCAGTACTCTAGGATCTCGGTAGTTTTGGTTTTGTTTTACTGATTCATGGATCATGGATGTAGTTTTTAATCTAAAGCATATAGCACTTGCAATGAAACAAATCATCTATTTAATCTGTTTCTGTTAAGTATACACAATATAATAATATCCATATGTTGATTTTATTTACATCAGTCAAGTGTACTAGTATAATAGTGCTTTGAAAATTGTGTGTTCAAAGGATAGTCTTTCATTAAAATTTTAAAGTTTTTAAGATACAAATTTTCTTAAAATAAGATTATAGACCAACTGGAGTGTCGTTTGTTTTAATAATTTGTACTTATATATTAGTGTATTATCTGTCAATAGATACTGAAATAATGTCATGTATGTTACACTTAACCTTCACAATTTGTATTCTTGTGTCACACAAATTACAAGAATTATGCACTCTGTTAGCTATAACATAGCATGACGTTTGAACTTCAAAGGCAAGAAATAAAAATATTTATTACTCTTAATTTTGTTTTTATTTCCTCTGGAAACAGAACACTTTAAGGGAGCCTGCAGAAGTACATTTAGTATATGTAACATACACACACACACACACATATGTAAATGTATCATCAGCATAGTAGAAGTAAGCACAAACACTCACATAACATTTTCTCTTGATGACGAGAGTTACCTGAAGATGACCTAGGAAGGTAGAAATGTTGTTCTTTCCTTATCAGTAGAAGTGTTTATACTCATACCAACCATTCTGAGATGCATTTTTTCTGGAGTATTATCATGTTACATTTTTGACTGAAATTTATTGCCTATGTTGGAAGTATCCTTAACTCAGTTTCCAATCCTTATAGGAAAATGTATTCAAGTTGAAATTACAACTAAATAGTGCTTTTGATTTTAGTTTATCCCATATAATATGATTGAAAACGATAATGAAAATATTTTTGTCTCTCAGTGTTCATTAATTTCTGCATCCAACTCACTGCTTGATAGAATTAGTTCCTGAAATACGATGATTTAAGAAAACAACATCAAATTATGCTTACACTTAGCTGAAGGAATGAGATGACAGGCATAGCTAGTGTTTGAAAATTAAACATACATGTGATAATACATTTTCAATAATAATTATGGTTTAATAATGTGTTTGCTACAAATTGTAATACTGTATAAAATAAAACTAATTAATAAATCCACTTCGAGGAGATATGTAATACTGCCATGCATTTCTGTCATGAAATGTTTCCACTACAGCCATTGGTGATGTTTATAATGGATATTTTTATGGTTGATATTTGCAGTGACTTTCATTTATAATATTCACTATTTTTTCAACCTTTGTCTAGTTTCGAGGGATCACTGCTGTACCGTCCACTTCAGGTCGTCCCGTGACAGGCTCTCAAGAAGGACTTGCACGACCTATGACTGCTGTAAGAGGGGCAGGTTACACTTCAGTAGGTAACAGAGGTAAGATGCATATCTTATAATAGTGTAAGAAATTGCTGTGACTATTGGAACACAGCATTTTGTGACAGGTACATAATTCGGCCAAACTTAAAAATATGTATCTAAAACTGTATAGTTGAATAATGGTGAAGGTTAAACACTTTTAATGAGAAAATTGAAGTTCTGGCTTATGAAGCTTTTAATGATTTTGCATTTGGTTTTGAAAGTAATGAAATATTTTGTCATAAATTGAAGACCGTCTTTTACGTAGTTCAGTATATTTAATGCTCATGAATGTGACTGAAAAGGTTCATTTTACTGTTCAACATTTACATGTCATCTGTGAGACACGTTACATATTAGATGAAGTCATGAAAATAATTTATAAGCAAAACGTCTCTCACATGGACTTGTACACAATTTATATGGCTGATTTCAGATTATGAACTACACTTTAAGTTTAATACCAATGTAACTTTTTAGAATGTTCTCTCTAAAAGCATTGATGCCCCAATAATGTTGAACCTGAATTGTTGTTTATACATCAGAAGTAAGTTGTATATTCAGTTATAAATAATTTTTAACCAAAGCAGTGTAACAGTAAATCAGAACTGAAAAATAAGTAATAACATAGTTAATTTTAAATAATGGACAAACTAGAAAATGTGTTATAAAACGATTCATGAGAAGATGACAACCTGTCATTAGAATGTACCTGCTCATCAGGTTGATACACTCAATGTTATCTTTATTTTTGTCTTCAATGAATGGTCTGTGTTTAAACAGTTTGAGTGTAAAAACCTCAGGAAACTTTTTGTCTTCAATGAATGGTCTGTGTTTAAACAGTTTGAGTGTAAAAACCTTAGGGAACTTTTTGTCTTCAATGAATGGTCTGTGTTTAAACAGTTTGAGTGGAAAAACCTTAGGGAACTTTTTGTCTTCAATGAATGGTCTGTGTTTAAACAGTTTGAGTGTAAAAACCTCAGGGAACTTTTTGTCTTCAATGAATGGTCTGTGTTTAAACAGTTTGAGTGTAAAAACCTTAGGGAACTTTTTGTCTTCAATGAATGGTCTGTGTTTAAACAGTTTGAGTGTAAAAACCTTAGGGAACTTTTTGTCTTCAATGAATGGTCTGTGTTTAAACAGTTTGAGTGTAAAAACCTTAGGGAACTTTTTGTCTTCAATGAATGGTCTGTGTTTAAACAGTTTGAGTGTAAAAACCTTAGGGAACTTTTTGTCTTCAATGAATGGTCTGTGTTTAAACAGTTTGAGTGTAAAAACCTCAGGGAACTTTTTGTCTTCAATGAATGGTCTATGTTTAAACAGTTTGAGTGTAAAAACCTTAGGGAACTTTTTGTCTTCAATGAATGGTCTGTGTTTAAACAGTTTGAGTGTAAAAACCTCAGGGAACTTTTTGTCTTCAATGAATGGTCTGTGTTTAAACAGTTTGAGTGTAAAAACCTCAGGGAACGTAATGAAACTCACACACACTAACTAAGAGTTTGACCAGTACAATAAATGTAGGGGTTAAACCAACACTGCTTCACGTAAGCAGTAGTAGTATTCCTAACCTTGCATATCCTGCATCAATTTAAATCTGGGTGCACACACACACGTACCAGAAGTTAGATTATACTGTGGAAGTGTGATTTATGTCACTCTAGCACAGGATTGGGGTTAGGAAGTGGGTAGAAGCTTTGAAAGACTAAACGTAAACCAAGTAAATGATTCGTGGATCTTTATTACTGATGATGTCACTAAGTTTGTGTAAAGAACATCAGAGGGATCACTAACACATCCAGTTTTTTTTTGCCACAAATTTTTACTGGGGTGACATTTTTGAAATTCAAATGAACATGCTTTTTTTTCCATTGAAGCACTGTTGTTGCTCATAATTTTTTAAAATAAGAAATAAAGATGTAAAAAACAAAATAGAATAGTTCTATGGAGACATTTGTAGTAAACTGGAATACTGTTGAGTTTTGGGAAAATATCCTTTGAAACAAAATTCATTTTTGAGTTATTTGGGAATCGGAAGTTCTCCTTATTATTCACATCTGTGGCTTTTTATTTTACATATTTGCACTTTTTTCAAATAATTGAATTTAGGTTGTGTTTAAAAAAAAGGCATCTAACAACAGCTTGAAATGTTTTATTTCTCAGCTGTCTGCTTCTCAGTCTTTTGGGGTCAGTACTGATGCAATATCACACAATATGGAGTATGCTTAACATCTGGTATCTGCATTTATATATATTCTGAAATATGAATGAGCTGCATTGCAAAAGTAGCCATTTCTTTACATATTCCTGTAAATGTTGCACAGAAAAATGTTAAATGTATTGTGTAGGTTCTGAATCAGAGCATTGGTAAGAATGTTTATTGTTTGTTAATATCACATGAATGACACATATTTCTGATTGCATGAACAAGCTTCATCTGATTTCTTTTTCAGTACTTATTCCTTCAATACTGAGTGAAAATGATTCATTATTTTATTCTTCCATTGTTAAGAACATTCTTGTCACTTGGTTAATTTACTAGCAACAACTGCAATGAAAAAATACTTTATAACAAATATACTGGCTATTCGTTGGATGCCTTGCATGTTTGTAAAGGATTGATACAAAAGTCAGAAATTGTAAAGCTAACTATAATGATTTAAAAAGAAAAAGAATGTAAGCTAACAAACAAAAAACTTTTATTCTATTATCCCAGTAGTATAAAGTACAAAACCATTATCATGTGCTACACACATTGAGTTTAAAATATATGTCATAATATCTCATAAAATTTACAAAGACTAAATAACCATTAATAATAAAATTGTTAATATTTTTGTCTACTATAATTTTATTTTTTCTGAAATGTAAATTTCAAGGTTGATCTGTTTATGTTGCAATTGGACAGATAAGGTTGTGATTAACATAGCTTTAATAAATACAATATTGAGGAAATGTAAAGACAGTTGTATGCTTCATAAATATATCAATTATTAATAATCGTGGTTTCACCAGTGTATTTGATTTTTTTTTTTCCAGTTGCATATTTACACCAAAGTAGTGAATTTTTAAGTATTATGATTGTTTCAGTAACTGTGGTTTCTTAATGTTTTAATGCAGGTCAGTCTGGAGTTTTTGATCCACTCAATCAGCGTAGCACATCTGTATCACCTCTCCAGTTTAAAGATGAAAATAGGTAGATGAGAAATTTCTGTTTATCAGCGCTATCCAGGTTAATGTTATATGTAGCATTCTTTCATTCTTTCAGTTTGTTTTTAATAGGCTAGTAGCTTGACATTTTATAAAAAATACTAAATATTATTATTACACAATTATTAACTTCCTGTTTTATAGTAAGATCTTTATTATTGAAATAAAGTGACAGAATTATTAGTTGCATATATTTGAAATTAAATGCCTAGTATTAAAACAAAGCAACAGAATTATCAAATGTTAATTTATTGTAAATTGTGTAGTATTGAAACAAATTAATAGAACTGATCTGCATAAACTTATAGTAAAAATGTATAGTATTAAAACAAGTTAGCAGAACTTTCAGGTACCTACAGCATAGTAAAGTGTTTTTTTAAATTAAAGTAAGTTGGTTTTACCAATATAATTTTTTAAAAAGTTTACTTAAAAGTGCAGTAGGTTAAAATCACAGCAAATTGATTTAACCATCCAGAAGCATCATGTAAAGTTAGTTACAAATTTGATAACAAGTTTTTAAGCTCTAAAATTTAGACTGTTTTTAGTCATATAGTGTTTTCTCCACTAATTTTTGACTAATGTTTGTTGTTGTACAAACGTTGTAAAATATTGGCAATAAAATAACTAACAAATCAGCTTCTGATTTAGGTTTTTGTGTTATTTTGTGATTCTCTGAATTTTAATCTGAGCATATTAAATAGTCCTGAAGAAAGAGTCAAACAGTTGGAGAAAAAAGTAACAGAGCTAATGGAAGAAAGCTGTTTGGCAGCAGACAGGAAAGAGTTGAAGTTGGTAAGGTTTTATTATACATAAAAATGATTAAGTTGGTCAGGTTTTATTATACATAGAAATGATTACTTTCATCTACTACTTTTTATTGTTATATATTCTCTTTAGGTGGTGAAGGAAAGCAAATATTGATATTATATTGGTCAGCTGTAGGGATGTTATAATCCTACTATTTTTTGGTAAAAAAAGTAGCCCAAGAGTTGACGATGGGTGGTAATGACTAGTTGCCTTCCCTCTAATCTTACACTGCAAAATTAGGGACAGCTTGTGCAGACAGCCCTTGTGTAGCTTTGCATAAAATTTAAAGAACAAAACAAACTGTCTTATTTACGACCAATAGGAGGCCAAGGTCTGTTGAATGACATATTATATTTTGTATAAAGAATTGTCTATTTTGTTTCCATTTCAAACTTTCTTACTCTGGGAAAAGCATTAGTGAGTATAGTTGAATTTTTAATAGCTCTTGTCCCAAAATTATAGGGTCAGAAAAACTGGTATAGTTATGGGAAACTACTTTTTGCATGTAACTATTCTGTGTTCTGTGGTGCACTAGTCAATTAAATAAAAAATATTTAGTGTGGTAGTACCATTAGTTTAAAAAATAAGATTAGGTTTCATCAACAGCAAAAGAAAAAGATCCAGATAAGTGTTATTTTTCTTGTTTTTCATATTATTCTTTTTTTGATATTATACAAGTAACTAAAATGTAAAAACTAGAAACTTTTAAGGTAGATTAGGTAAAGAACAGAATGATGATAATAATCAATTTTTTAAAATGGTTTTGCATTATTTGATTCAATAGGATAATGTGAGCTGCGTGTCCACCAAGTGATTTACAAATTTTGTGGTAGGAATATCAGTTAGCCACAGTTCAGAGGGCAATAAAACAGTAAAAGTTAATTAAAAACAGATGTACACTGTTATGACTTTAAAGCTATTCAGAATGCACAAATGTTGTTTCATGTTAGAATTTGAAGTCATTCTATCCTACAAATAAAAATTGGGTAATTTAACTTAAAAAATTTTTTTTTGTGATAATAAGGTCAATAAAATTGACCAATTTTGTACAGAGTTAAAATAAAGAAAGTAACTGTATAATTTTTTTCTGGAAAAATGTTTAAATTTATTTAGAAGGTTTTGAAGATTATGAAAATTAAAATTGAAATTTTTCAGATGAAGAAGTTTAATTTTAACTTTAAAGTAACTTTATACTCAGAGCATTAAACTCCTTATATTCATGGATAAATGTTAAGTGAAAATACTTCATTAAAAAATCTGATATTTGTTAGTAATTGACTCTGAATAATTACTGAAAGTTTATGAACCTCCACAAAGTATATTAAAGCTATGGTGTGGAAACTGCAAAGATCAATTAGGGTCATAATTATACTGAGCCCACAGAAAAAGAGAGTTAAAGACTATGTTCATTTTACAGTTATGAGAGAAATAAATGCGAGTTCTGTTGAGATTTACTAATAAGATTTCGTGATATATATAAACAGCCAAGACATTTCCAGTAATTGTCTTTTATATGTTTGTTTAATAAAGCTAGTGTATTTTAGCCATCAGTGTAAATAAAAGGCTGTTGAACTAAAGGATGTTTTTCAAATAAGTACATGAAAAGAAAAATTAGATTTAGTCAATCCATTGTGAATTGATCTATTTGTATAGTCCTTCTACTTTCTATAAATAAACAAATAGACCTCTAACTGAAAATCATCAGGATTCCCTAACACATTAATCATTTTATCTCATCCTTAGGCTGCAACCATACATAAATATTTGACGTAGATTTCTTAAAGTTATGTCTACAGGCACAGTTATTTTGTAATCACAAATGAATGTAGAATTTCAGAGAAGGTGAAATTATAGAACATTTAATTATTTTTCGTTAAGGCATTAGATAAGGCAAAAGAAGCAGCCTCCAAGGAGCGAGCTCTGACTAGACTGAGAGACCAGTTAACTACTGAAGTGCCACCCAACATGGATTTGACTTATTGTGTAAGTAATACATCATATTATATAATTGAAATGTGTATTCCTAAAGCAAAACAAAGCATGAAATTAATACCAGAATATCTAAATACTTTTAGAAAATTTTCGAACTCCATCTAAGCAGAGATACAAGTTTAATTTATAATACAGTGTGTTATGTTTGATTTTAGGAGAACTATGAATGAGATATTTAACTTGTATTTTAGAATGAGCCAGGATGAGAATACTTATCTTTTTTTAGAATTCCCATGTACTTGTACCCAAGGACATGCTATAGGGTTTTTTTTCAATGAAGATACTGATCAAATTTAGGATCTGAAATAACTATCATGATACCTCATGCTGTGTCTTAACTATATAGAAAAAAGCTGGCAAGGAGCTAGCATATGGTGCTGTTGTATGTTATACGAAGTCAGTTTGATAGGACTTCACAAATTTACCTTGATAAAAACAATTTTGAATACTATTTATTAAGTTTTGTTGACATTCCATGACCCAGAAAGCATAGAGAATTATTCATAGAGCAGAGAGTTCACACAAAAGCTATACATGATGCTGGTTTGACTTTACGACAAATTGCTGCAGACTCTAAATGCTCCCCAAGCACTGCCAAGTACATCCCAGACCATGAGATTGAGACAGATAGATTTGAAAACAGGAAAGGAAGAGGCAGGACACCTGAACTCAATGATACTGATGTTAAGTATCCTGGTTTATGCAACCTTTAAGACTGATGGAAGACTCCCATTGATCTAAAGCGTGAGACAAACGATCATGTACCAAGTTATATAAAAAACAAAAAAGAGTCCAGATTTACAGTATCAAGAAGATTCAATGAGAATGGAATATTTGATTGTGCATCTGTTAAAAATTCTTTACTTTGATCCCCTAATATTGTCAAGAAACTGAAATTGTTTAAAAAGTACAAAACTGAACTTGATAATTGGAAAAGGGTGTTATGGATAGATATGAGTCCAAGTGTGAAATATTTGGTTCAAAGCAAAGGTTTTGTATCTAGTGGAAGAAAGGTAAAAGATACATGCCTCAATGTATAGCACCTGCCATGAAGCATGGGGGTGGCAGTGTGATGGTTTGGGGTAATGTTCTGCTGCGGCAACAGTGGATATTTGTAAAATAAATGAAGTAATGTACCATTACAAGTACCTTGAGGTACTTATCAGTCATAGAAACTATTTTTGAATTATTAGCTTTATATATATATACACATATGTCATAAATTAAATTTCCTAAGCTGGCCAAACCTCATGAAATGTTATTGGGATTATAGCCTGAATGTGTGTGTGCACTAGACACTGTAACTTCCTACATGAAACTGTTGTTGTTCTGGTCATGAAGATAAGATATTTCGTGAACACGTTAGTCTTTCATTATTTCTATAATGTATCCATATTCGTCTTTCAAGATATTTTCCACTGTACATTATTACACCAGACATCCTAACTGTTCTTCTTGAACTTAAATTAGTTGATGTTCTTGTATTTCTAGGTGCTTTTCAACTTAGCCATCCAATATGCTGCCAATGAAATGAACACAGAAGCTTTAAACACCTATCAGTTGATAGTGAAAAATAGACAGTTTTCTAATGCAGGTAAAAAGATCTTTGTGGTGTGTAATAATCCAGTATTAGATAATGCATGTGATATTTCACTGTTGTTGTATGTGAAAAGCCTCATTATAAGAAGTTTACAACAGATAACAATGAAATGTTATTTATGGTTTTATTAAAATCCTGTATTGGGCCAAGAGTTTTAAAATATTGTCAGTTTTACTGTATATTACTATCAAAAGTGTTTTATTTTTTAACAGTTGTGAATAATTAATACATTGCATATATTTATACTTTAAATATTGTATATGATAATGTTTCACATTCAGAGATGACAAATTAAACCCAAAACATAAACACAGTATTACCTTTGGAGCTGTTTCAAGAACTTTATATATGTTATATGTTAAATAATTAAGTGGGTACATCTTAGAAAGAAATAATATCTTCAGGAAAGGACAAACAGACTGAAATCATACAAATCAGTTAATATTAACTGTAAAATTTGAGAGAGGCACTAATTCTGAAACATAATTTTAACTCATTTCTACTTGTTGAGTAAAGTTACAAAAAATGAACCATTAAATTTCCAATCATTGTCATGTTTTTTCATTATTTATTTGTTGTTTCTTTTATTAACCCTTTTGCTACAAGCATTCTGTTATGTGAATGTGATGAGGTTTTACTGTGTCAAATTCAAAATGTAATTAAGCTGCCTTCTCATCATGGCATTCAAATATACTTGGTATAGAATCATATTGAATGATCCAGGTATTAATAAAAGCTTCAAGTTCTTATTTTTATAAGACAGTATTTGAAAAAAAAATTCATTTTTTTTAATATGATATTTAGGTATTTGATCTCTAGTTATCTTATTTTTAATATTTTTTACTTCCCATCTGAGAAGCATGTAAACTATTCATAAGTGGAATTTATTTATGAGGTTTTATAGATTATGCAAATAATATTTGAGATTTTTAGGTTAAAGAAAAATATTTTTAATCTTAGCATGAAAAATCATTTTACACCCACAGTAGTAAACAATTTGATTCCATATATTCAAAGAGAAAATTTTAGTGGAAATACTTCTGTAAAAATTTGATTTTTAAATGACTCTTAAGGCCTATTTAAAGCTTGGAAAATTTTTTGAAGATACACAAAACATATTGGAATTTATAGTATGGAAACCAAAGGTCATTTTAGGATCAATTTTTAGGTTGAACTGACTGAACATGTAGCTAGAGAGTTAAATAGAAAATGTAAGTAAATTACTTTAGAAGCAATACTCTTAAATTGAAAACAAATATATTTTATTCCCCATACAGTTAGCTCATACATGGCAAAGTTACACATGTGGATATATGTTTTGTCTTACGTGTTGGGTAAAGAAAGTAAAAATTTTTAGCAACATAAAAAACAATAAATTTTCATGTTTATATTACAAATTGGAAAGGATAAAATGTTTTTATACATGTACATTTTATGGATAGAGTAATCCTCAATTACCAGTTCAAAAACTGAATCCTCCAAAAATTGGAAAAAAATGTAACACCAATATTATTAAAATATAAACATTACCTGCACTTTTCTTCTTCTTCTTGTGAAACAAATATCTATTTCTTCAAAAATTGTTTTGCCAATTATTAATTTAAAAAAATGGTGTTCCCAAATACCTGAAAAATGTTGTAACTAATAACCTTCTTTACTTGTATTATTTTTTCAAGTATCAAAAAAAATGCATGGAAATTGTAATTTGATTGATCTAGTATTTATTTAAGATGTGATATTTGTTACTTTAGGTCCTTGGAGCATTGATTAAATCTCCAGCACAAAGAAATAAAAATTCATAATTTCTTGTTTTTCATGTTATTGTCAGGTTTTATCTTACATGCAGGGAGAAATACTGTATGTAACTGTGTAAAATGAAGTTTTAGCAAAATAAATTCACTTTAACAACAACTTACAAACACTTGTAATGTATTCATTATGAAATCATAACACTTGTAGTCAGATTGGAAAACTACGTCCACTCTTGGGTAAGATAAGTAAACAATGTTGCAGCATGGAAAATTGTCCACTTTTAATTTTTAGTAGTTTTCACTGAAAATGTTCAGATGAAGTTGGAAATTAATTTCCTGTATTTTTTATTCTTTGTACTAGCATGTGCATACACTTTTTAATTATCATAATTATATACATAATTTGATGTGATCTTTATGTTATGAGGAACTTTTAAATATAAGTATTAGATGTTGTTTTATAATTAGGACGGCTAAAGGTTAATATTGGGAATATCTACTTTCAAATGGGAAGTTATCCAAAGGCTATCAAGTTTTATCGAATGGCTTTGGACCAAGTTCCTACAACTCACAAAGATCTGAGGTGAGTTTTTAGAGTAAATGTATAAACTCAGATTAATTGTATGAGTACATAACTTTGTTACAATTTTTATGAAGATCAAATGATAAGTTGTGAATACATTATTTGAATAATTTTCTGTATGGTGTGAACAGTTTTCTAAAAAATATCATTATAAACTATATTTCAATATTGTAATTTGATTGTTAGCTACCAAGGGCTGTGGGTCATAAAGTTGAAGTTTGGTTCAAAAGGTTAAATTATATGTACGAAAAATGTTTTAAAGACTTACCATTGTATTTTATAGTAATTCAAGTAATTTATAGATTGTAAATACAAGAGTCAATGAAGTGCCAAGAAGATAGTTAAGAAATAGAGATTTATCACTAGCTAGTAAAATAAATTAGTCACTGTGTTTTCATTTTAAGTGAATTATTTAAGTCATGAATATTGAATCAGCTTGCACAAGTAAGTTCATTTTTATGTCAGTGTGGAGCAGTTAGCATCATACAAGTTACCCAAATGTTAAAGCTAGGAAAATGATGTACATCATTATCATTTGTGTAGACTGCACTTTGAGATATTTTCAGCAGAAAATTTTAAAATTACCCACAAATGAAAGAACAAGATTATTACAATATGTTAGCCAGTAAACAATATGGGATGATAAAATATTTTTGTATTTAAATACAAATATAAGTTTATGATTGCTTTAAAGTAAAATTGCATGTCTGTTAATTTTGTGAGAATTTAAACCTATTGTAGTCATTTTTTTATTGTTTGGAATAATTAAACACAATAAAACACTTGTGAAAATCCTGAGTTCATCTTAGTTATGTTTTAGTGTACAATTTCACAGCGATTAAGGTAAATTAATTAGAACTGTGTTAGGGTAATAAAAAAAATACATTTGTAGGTGTGACTTTGTGATTAATGTGCCAGACTATGGATTTGACGGTCCATGGTTTGCATCTTTTACTCTACAAATTACAGCTTTGGTATTATCATGACATTGAAATCAAATTCTATTATTCAATTAGAATAGTCCAAGAGATTTCAATCATTGATAACTGGTGCAAATAGCCCTTGTGTTCTTTTGCACAAATATCTAAAACAAGCCAATAAAAGTTAACATTTGTTATACTAAATTCAGTCACAGTTAGTTTTTGAAAAAAAAAAAATGCACTGATTAATTTTTGAAACAAAATTCACAAACCTTGATGATTTATGCAGTAAGTTTAACATAAATAAATATTTTATCATCTGTTTTCTTTTTCCCATCATATATTCATCGAGGCTTTCCTTTGTCTTAGGATAAAGATAATGAAAAACATAGGATTGGCATTTGTTAAGCTGGGTCAGTTTACTGATGCCATTACATCCTTTGAATACATCATGGCTGAAAAAGCTGATTTTCAAACTGCATTACATCTTATTCTCTGTCACTATTCCCTTGGAGATCGGGAGAAAATGAAACGAAGTTTTCAAAAATTGCTGGAAATTCCTCTGGAATATGTGGATGATGATGATAAATACACAACAACTTTGGTAATGTGATAACAAGTTTATTATTTTTGATAAAAATGTGTATTACTTAAACAACCTAAATATTTACCATTGTACTAATGTGAAAATTAAACTGTTATTATTTTACTTAAAAACACAAGTGCTCTTAAAGTACATGTGGTGCATGTGTAAGAATAAAAATTTCAAGGAAGTGTTGATTTTATAGTTGATAATGTATGTCAATTAAATCTTACTTTACAAGGCTACAATTTTAAACTTACAAATAACTGTTCCTGAAGTTAAAAAACAGGCTGTTTTTAATATTTTGTTTATTTGTACAAAGTGCAAAAAGTTTTGTATTTTTTGGGTTTTTTTCACAATAAAGACTTGTTTATTTTGATGTTTTCCTTAGAATAAGGTCATAAAATACTCTATAAATTGTCTTTTATCATTTTTGTTACCAGTGATTTACAGTTCAACTTTTCTTCTAGCTAAGTCTTCGCATACCTTACAATAGAGTTGTCCCAGATATTTGACCATGAACAGTTGTTATTTATCATTTTAAAACTGTAACAGTCAATTTATGGTCATGAACTCCACAGGTTTGACCAAGTCCATAGCAGGAGTGTTAAGAAACAATTAAAATGCTTATCTTTTGAAGATGTTAGCTAATAATAAATAAAAATTATTAGCTTTCTTATTTACTGTAAAGTTTTTATTTTATAAAACCATAAATTCATTTTAATTAGAAAAATACTGCAATCACTAGTATGTAATAAAAAATATTTTTTTACCAAATTATAAGAATATGTTTCTTTTTAATCAGAAGATTTTATTTAATATAATTAATAAGTTATGTATACATATAATACTTATAACTTGTACATAATAAGTTATAAATATAACCAGTGTTGTATTTATTTATACTTTTTTCATTTATGGTGACAATTTTATTTCTAGTTTAGGCCCAATATAGTACAAACAAGAAGTAATGCAGCCTCGAAGGTGAAATAGAACTCACTATGTTCAAGTACAGCATGATAAAGCATGCTTTTTGCGAGCTGTAAAAAAAAGTCATTATATTTGATAATTAAAGTTGAAGTTGTTCACAAACAACTTTTTTTCTGACAATCTATCAAGAAGCTAAGTCTTTATCACTTTGTTCCAATCTCTACGCTCATCCTTGCTGAACTGAAACTATATTTACAGTTGAAAAGAATTGAAAAGAACTTTCTCAACATGTGACTTCTTGAAGCTGTGGAACTGCACTGTTCCATGAAAACTAAGGTTTAGAAACAGTAATTGGAAAAAAATTGACAAAACTATTTATTGAAGTTGTAATGACAAATTATAAATTTGTTTATAAATTAAATACATTTTTCTCTTATATAAAAAAATGCATAATCTGTAGTTCTTGTCATTGTTTAGACTTCAAGCCTATTTTCTTTAATTTTTTTGATCCAGTAGTGGAATGTTTTGCTTGAAGTAACTTCACCAATTGGTGTGTGGGAAAGTTAAAATAGTTAACGTGCTGTTTATCATACTGTGCCTAAAGTCAGCCTTTTATAGGTGAGACATAGCAACTGTGACTGTTATGGTTCTGGAATTGTTTAAAATGCTTCATCTTTTCTACCAGGTAGGCAATCCACACTTAAAATCATGTATATTTATCTAAATAGTGACCAGCATGTTTTGCATAGCATTATTTTATTATTTCAGGATGATCCCCATGCTAACCTGATACTGGAGGCCATTAAGAATGATTCTCTTAGAAAGTACGAAAGGAAAAGGTAATGACAATCTTAAAAGCAACATTGTTTTTTATTTTACTGTTTTTTTATTTGTATTTATTTATCAACCTTATTTCTGTATTATTTTAATGTTCTAAAATATTCTTATGATACTAATTAAGAAACTTTTTTTTGTTATTCTTATCAACTGTGTTTTGGTTTATTAGGATTCAAGAAGCAGAATGTATTATTTTAACAGCATCCAAACTAATTTCACCAGTTTTATCCAGTACTTTTGCTGAAGGGTATGAATGGTAAGTTTGAAGAAAAAGTGATAATTTCATGTATCATATAAAAAAGATGTAGTAAAATATTTCTATAAATGGGTTTTAAATCAATCAGTGTGAATTATAGAATATCTCTTGTACTCTGTTTATAATTACAAAATAAACCTGTTTCAGTCTACCTGTGGCTTATGTTGCTCACATTGTTTTTTTAATAATTTTATTTTGAGACATTCATAAGAAATTGATGTTCTGAGCTGTTTAAGGTTAATATCCTACATCATTATATCATTATTAGGTCATTATAGTTTGTTTTGTGAACAAATCTTTAAGCATAAGACATGATTATTTTGTTATATTTTTCAAATAAGTCTCTAAAATAGATTGGATTTTGTAGTAATAAACATGGTAAGGAAACTTAAGGTTTATGAATTCACTCTGCCTAATAAATGCTGACATAAGCAGCTTTGTGGTTTTACATAAAGCTATTTTCTTTCACTCTGTTTTTTATAAACTGATGGAGAATTATGTAAAGTCACAAAGCTGTTTCATAGGTTTATTGTGAATAATTTTTGTTTGGGCATGGAAAGTAAAAAGTTTCATAATGAAACTTCTATTTCATCCATCTAAGTTGACTTGGTAGTTTTCACACAAATATACAAAGAACTGCAGTAAAGTATTTTGTCGTAAAGATTTATCCATGAATTTCCAAAGCCTTTACTAAGTCAGAGTAAAAGGCGATATTTTTGCTAAGAATAAAAATACATTTATTCATCTTAAAGTTTGCACATTTAACATGCATTACCTCTAGAACCTTAGTGAATCTCAAACATTTTTTAAAGGTAAAAGCTTAAATTTTATCTGTTGTTTTTTTGTTGTTGTTGTTTAACCCTAATGTTAGCTATAGCTAAATGTAAATGTACAGTAAAATGGAATTTTCAAAATTATGAAATTGATGCGAACAGTATCTTTTTTAGTACAGCATCCTGTGAAACTTTGTTTTCTTGTGCTCAAATATTTACCTTTTCACATCTGTTTAGTTTTAATTATGTAGTTTTGTTTTCTGGCTTGTACCAATATGTACTTTATTCATCCTGGAAAGCAACAGAGCACAGTGGGAATACATGAGTAGTTTTGTACACCAGTATATTTCATAGTGCACTTAAGCATGTACCTAAATAGTCCTACTTTTCTTCCATAAGTTTATTGTTAAAATAATAAAAAAATGCATTCTTTTCAAACGTTATCTTGGAAAAAAAGTAATACATCACTCACTGAGATAGGATGTACAAAAACAATTATAATTTAACTGTTTTTTTTTAATGTATAAGTAGTTTAAAAATATTGTTAATTTTATGAGCATCACCTGTGCTTACACATACAACAACAATATCTGTCATGGTATTTAGAAAATGTTATATAAATGAGTGTTACAAATAGAACAAACCCAACAAAGGAAAAAGTTTTCAAATTATCATCACAATATTGTGCCTTTCCTATCTAGAAAGTCATTAAAGACTTATTATTTAATTTTTGTATCACATATTGGTTTATAGAAGACATTTTAATACTAAAAATAAACTACCTTAAAATATCAAGATACTTTTGTTTTTCGTTAATTTAACTTTCAGTGCTTTGCTTTACAATTTCTTTTGATTTGTGTTTTAGTGGAACACACCAGAAGAAGCTATAAAGCAAAACATGGAGTGTCTTATTAAGCGAAAACAACAATTTGTATTCTAAGGTCATTCATTTCTAATATCAAAATTAAGGATGTTTATTAAAGTACAAAAAGTTTTAAGTTTTTTTTCTATTTAGGTGTGTGGACCAAATCAAATCATCTCCATACAGTGAACTTGCAAATGACTTGGAAATCAACAAAGCTGTAACATATTTGAGGAAAAGGGAATTTACCCAGGTTGGCACCTTTATATATATAAAATTTTAGTTATTATCTTTTATATTGGAAATAGTTTTATAGAAAACATGTTAAAAATAAGTTGCAGGGCTTTTTCTACCTGGTAATATTTATAGTCATTGATGCAAAAACATTTTTAGAAACCATTTCATGTCTTTTCCTTTTGTGTAAATAAAGTTTTCAATTTCATCTTCTGTTTAGAATAAATAATCCTAACCTACAGCTTGAAAAAGAAAACAAAATCTTCATAGATATTTATAAATCTGTAAAGCTGAAATTTCAAGTCACAGTTGAAAGTTAAGAGTTGTGTTTCTTTTCTAAGTATCAAATTTGATCATAAATTTGTGAAGGTATTTGTTTTGTGTTTAACATTATATTTGTAACTAAGAACTTTTGGGGTAACTTATGACTTCAGTGTCATGAAATTTAAAATCTATGGTTCACCAGAAAAGATATGTTACAATAGAGTATTTTATCACATGTCTGTATATAGCAGGTGACACACACTACAGTAGCATATTTTAGCACATCGTTTCACAAGGTAAAATATATTCCAGCATCTTTTGCTCATACACTTAAACACTTTTAGAAAATTTAAAAACAAAGATTAATTTTCAGTGCTATTAATTTTTCATCACTGTGTTGTTTCAGTTGATCATAGTACCCACTAATTAAAACCTGGCAAATGCTTTTAATAAGAGTGAACTAAGATCATCATATAGTAAGTTCAAGTTGTTTGAGTCATCATTTGCAAGTTATTTCTTACATTTAGCTTCATATCACGTGATCAATAACCGTAGTTATATCTTATAATTTAAATGAGAGTATTTTAAGATTTAGTGAGTATAAAAACTGCTGTTAGAGTAAGTTATGGCATCCTTGGTGTGCAGAGTTATAATGAGTCAGTGTAATTCTATAATAGACATCCAACATATTTGAGACAATCTCTTGCTTTTATATAATTGATAACATAATTATCTCTGAATCTAAAGTAATGAAATAAAATTTCATTATTCTATCAGAGAAGTATAGTTGAAACAACAAACTTGTTTATTATGAGTTGAAAGTAAAGACATAAATACATCATATAGCATTCAGAAATATTATAATACTACAAAATAATGCATTTCCTTACTTTTTGAGGGTACATTTATTGCTTTTATCTGACAAGTTATTTCAGACAATATTGGATTTCTCAGTACTGTAAAGCTTCCAAGGAATTAGTTTTGCATGAAAATGCTGAGTCAAAAAATGTAAGATGAATAATAATGTGACTTGATATTTTTTGTGCATTGTTATAATGTGACTGCTTTATGACTTTGAAAATTGAAGTATTTATGTATTGTTTGTGTATGTGGTAATAAAATCATCCATTGATTTTAACCTTAACATTTATTGGCATGCATTTTTAAGGCAATTGACACTCTGAAGCTGTTTGAGAAGAGAGAAACCAAGGTTGCCAGCACAGCTGCCACAAATCTATCTTTCCTATACTACCTGGTAATCACTTTTATTTAGAACTATTTATTGAATAAGTTATTTTAAAGTATAGAATCTTTCATATTGTTAGATATTTAGATGTTCATTTGGTTTGATTGTTGTATTGGTTTTTATTTTTTCATTATTTTAATAGTAGTTCCAATGAAGAATATTAAATGAAATCTATATCTTAAAAATGTAAACAAAATTCACTTCTTTAGTTACTGAGACATATAAGAAAATTACATTTTATATTAGGGTATTACCATGAATTTTTTAATAATGAAATTTATGTTTTTTTAATTTAGCTATGCCATAGTGGCTTATAAAATGGCTCTGGATTTTCCGAGTATAAACTTTTAGCTCATGGCTCCATCAACTTTTGTCTGATTTGAAATCTAATTGCAGTTTTGGACTTGACAGGTCAAACCCTTTCAACTGATATATTTGACCATGTCCAAGATCACATAGATTAGTTTACTCTAAACCTGCTTAAAAGAATTTCAATTTGAGGGTAATAAAATAAAATTGCAGATATTCAACAGCTCCTCACTTGGTATTGCTGGTGCACAAAAATATAATTAATAAAAAAGAAGAGAAGGTCTCACAAATTAATTTACTCTAATCTTTCTTAAAGAAATTTCAAATGTTACAGATGTTGAGTGTTTTTTCTTGATTTTAAAATTTTATCAGTTTCACGATGTATGGTTCAGTTAGCATTATTTTTCTAAGTACAAACTTTTAGCTCATGACTTCATCTCTTGACCAAACTAAGATCTGATTACAACCATGGCTATTGAGGATTCCATCTTGTATTATTAATAAACTTTATGACATATGCAGAATAGATTTAAATATGCAAGGGTTTCATATATAGAGGAATTTTTATCAAAAAGATGTTTTTAGTATTGATATAAATTGTAAGTTTTATTAAATCTAGAATTCTTGATTTTTAGACATAACTAAATTTTCCTTTCAAACTGAAAAAAATAACAACTGAGGATATAAAAGTACTGTATATGCTAAAAAAAGGTTTTTACGTTTTTGGATTGTAAGCTAAAGTACAATTTATAAAACAGTACATCTCCTGTAGTTAGTTTAAATAGTGTGTTTGACATTTGAGGATTTTTTTCCATTACTTCTACTAAAACTGTGACCAACAGACATTCACAGACGTTTTTCAAGTTCATTGTTTACTTGGAGTCTGTATTTTTATAGACATTTCATCCAACGTTACATCAGTTAGGCTGATAATAGTTCAAGTATTATACGAGTTCAGAGCTCTTGTCATGCAAGTGGTTCTATATTTTCTTTAAAATATTTACCTCTTGCCAAAGTGGGTCTGTAGAAGTACAAAAATTTACATACATGTTAAGTGTAAAATTTATGGCTGTGTTAGTTTGAAAACAACCATTTTTCTTCCTTTTTATGAAGAGGTTTTATTCATCATGATTTTTTAAATATTTCACAGGTGAAATCCATATACTGTATTAAACTATGTATTTATTGACCTTAATGTTTAGATATTTGTTGGTTGTTTTCTCTTTGGTATTACTGAACTGTTCCATGGTAGGTGTTGCTGGAGAAATCTTTAGTCTTGTGTAAGTGTTATTTAGTTATATTGGTTTTGTATAGAGATTTAAGGATAACTAGAGACTGTTTCCCTTCTATTCTAACTTATGGAATAGTTGTGATGTGGGTGACAAATACACTTCTGGAGAATTGACCCTATAATAATAATTAATGTTCTTCAGATATTCTGCTGCTTTAACTCTAAATTAGAAGACTAGTTCTCTATCCTGTGCATTCATAACATGTCTGAAGTGTACAGTTATTTTGTCCTTGTTTCTTCTTCACTTTGTTACATATTTAGTACAGTCTCTCTTTCTTTTTTTAAGCCCTATTTTGATATACATACCTGAAAGTTATCAATTTACTTGGTTATCTGTTAGTTACTGTCTCATTAAAATGTTTAAATTATATAAAGTTTACAGAATCATGTACAAATGTATGTTTTTAGTTTATATCTTAAAGAGAAAGCAATGGTAGTTATTTTATCTAAGCATTCTCTGTGTTTCAGCAAAATGACCTAACACAAGCTGACAAGTATGCCGAGGATGCTATTATTGCTGATCACTATAATGCAGGAGGTAATTTAGTTATTTACTTTTTACAGTTTTGCCTCTTGTTGTATGGCACATGAGATCATATTAAAAATGTTCATTTTTTAGTATGAAAACATCTGAGATCCAGTAATGTTTGGTTGTTGTTGTGAGTTACTAGTGCAGGTCTTTCAACTTTTAGGTCAGTTGTTTTAATATTAATGTGCATCGATTTTAAAATACCTGAAAATTTCTTTTTCAGAATCAGCTGATCCAATTATTACACGTGCAGCCTATAGGTTATAGTAAAATGTTCCCTATATTTTAGCAAGTAATTCTCTTAAAAATGTTTAAAAACACAATGGAGTCATATGAAAATGTTTCACATTGTAATAATGAAGTCTGTGCACTTCTCAGGTTTGATAAGTCATGTCAGGTTTTGTTAAGATAAATTTCATTGGTTGATATTTCGCTTAAGAGGTGTTTCCACTATGGTCAAGTATGGGACATAAACATCTAAGAGTGATAGTTAGGTGTTTAGATTTGTTCCTATGGCATATAACATTTGTCAGTTTAACCATTACTAACAGCCTGTAAATGGTAATTTTGTTTAAAATATTTTTGGGTCATATAGATATGAAAGTAGCTTAAAGTTACAAGTACATTTATTTCCATTTTTTCATACTAATCATTTTTGTTTATAGGATTTAAATTTTAAATGTGAGGCCAAGTTTTGAATAAAACAGAAATTAAAATTATTTACCTCAAGACCTGTAAATTTTAACAACGTAGTTGTGTAAAGATTTTTATATTCCAAAAAAGATGAATGGTTTATCATCTGATCAGTATTTATTTTGTAATTGAATTTATTCAAATTTGTGACTTGCATAAAATATTTAGGTGCATGAATTTTATTGTACATATTAGTGTATGTTCTGAGTTAAACTGTTCTTGTGTATGAAGTTCTTTTTGTGTGCATTTGGTAATTAATGCTTCTTTACTTTCACTTCAAGTTGCATTAACGTAGCTACTTTTAATTCACCAGCTTTAGTGAACAAAGGGAATTGTTGCTTTTCTGAAGGAGATTTGGAGAAGGCAAGAGACTATTACAGAGAAGCTCTTTCTAATGAAGCCAGTTGTGTTGAAGCTTTATACAACTTGGGTATGTTTGTAGATGTCTTCTGTTTCAAACTTTCCAAAACTAGGTTTAACAACCAATGGTTCAACCTCATCTGTATGGAATAATTGGGTTTGCTAATGTTTCATAATATCATTCGAGAATATATAGAAGTAACAGCATCCAGTCCAGTATATAAAAATCATTAGTTTAATTGTTTGCAAGTTCATTTTGGAAAATGAAACTTGTGTGTTTATGAATCACAATAAATGAAATACGGAATGTAAAAGGAAGTGACGAAGTAAACTGGCAATAATTATACCTGATTTTTGATCAGTAACGTTTATACAATTGATACTTGAAACTGTCAGTACTTGGTGAAATTCCATTATTATGGAATTA
The DNA here is from genome assembly GCA_011833715.1 of Carcinoscorpius rotundicauda. Lineage (NCBI taxonomy): Eukaryota > Metazoa > Arthropoda > Merostomata > Xiphosura > Limulidae > Carcinoscorpius > Carcinoscorpius rotundicauda. The sequence continues at coordinate 35,124,831 of CM022404.1, read as the reverse complement.
AGTTAAAAACATCTGTATGTTTTACAAGAACTCCATTTATTAATGATCATGTTTTTTTCCAATTAAAGTATCATCAAGTTCAGACTGAAATGGTTTGTAAACAGGTTTATACAGTTTAACCAAAGCATCAGAAGTAACCTTGACAAACAACTTGGGGAGAAGCTCAAGCTGTTTAGAACTTTTTTCTGGATTTATTTTTAGACTTTTCTTTGTTTTTAAAATTTTTAAGTTAGCTAGTTTGTTTGTCTTTATCTTTATCACAGATATTTAAAATTTTGCATTTTGTTTCTGGATCAAATTGGTATTTAGTTTCAATTAGGTTTAATTTATTTTCCTGAATTTCCTGCTTCTAGAATATTATTGAATTCTTGTTTCTATGAAACATCCTGTTTTAACTGATCATACTTGCTGATAAACAAGATACGTTTTACTCATAAAACAATACCTGATTTTACCACTTATACACAGGTTCAAAGCTAAATTTCCATTAATAACTCTCTATTTAATTGCATACTAAACCAAAACTAAATTATTGCTTTTACCTTACTTGCTTTTTTTTATTAAGTGTATTGACATTGTGCTACCTACTGTAATTCAATCATTTGTCTCAGTTTTTCCTAAACAAAAGTTATTTACCTTGCATGCTAGTTACAATTAATCAAGACATTTTTTATTTGAAATGTATTGAAATTATATGTTATACCAAAGTATTGCTAATATATTATTAAAAATTATTTCTGTAATGGACACTAATTTTTTGAATACATTTTTATAGTAGATCACTATATATTAAGATTTAGTATTTTTGGTAGGAGAAAAGGAGATAAATTGTGATGAAAACTTTGTAATTTATTTTGCAATGAGCTGTCTGTAGCATTTGCAGAGTATAAAAAAAAAAAGGTTTTATTGATTACCCCAAAGTGCAAGTTAGCAAAATTTAAAAATAACTTGTAAGAAAGTCTTTACAAAGTATCATCCTAGACTTGCCTGATGCTAGAGGTCATTCTACATGCTAAACCTCGAAGAAATTCACTTAATTTGCTAAAAAAATCCACATTATCTTATGTGTGGGATCATTTTATACATTTGCAAATATGGTATGTACATGTTATTATCGTCTTGACATGTAATGGTAAACACCAATGTTGCTATACATTTTTGCCTATTGTTGTTGCACAACATTTTGTCTAGATTGTTTGTACAGTAGAAGGCTGGACTGTAGATTTCATTATTCAGTGTATTATGTATTTTATGAGGTTTTTTTTTTAATATGGCTTATCTTAAATCATCTTTTATATTTACTGGACAGTGAACACTTCCTGAATGTTACTAAGGGTGGTTACAGGACTGCATATTCCACTTTTGCCTTAAGTAGATTTGTAACACACTTTTAATTTTGTGTGTTACACTAACAGATATTGAGTACTGATACATGATGAAAGGTTTGAGAAAGTTGTTTTTTATCTAAAATATGCCACTGGTAATTGAAAGATTGAACATACATAAGAATAAAATCGTTCACGTCCACCAGGCTTGATCATTTATATAACATTTTATTTTCTGTTTTAGTTGTTTAAAGAAAAAATCAGTAAGTGGCATGTGAGTTAAAAATATTTCACTTAATACAAATTTGACTGTTTTTAAAGTACGTGTAAACAAAGTGTGAAAAAGAAATTCCTCAAATGGTTGATGGGATTTGAAAACAAAATGAAATTGTAGAATTAATGTTTACTAGTTATGAATATAAATAATGGTCCTAAATATGCCAGTTATGATTGAAAGTGCATATACTGTATGTATATACCTTGTAATAAAAGAGGAAAGTGAAGAAATCAGTACCTCTAGTGGTGACCCCAAGCAAGTGACCTATATTTAGCTAGAACCAGAACTGTATGTTCTGAAAAATAATTTCTTTTTTACACATTCCAAACCATTTCTTGTTGATTAAACCATATTTGTCAGGTCCAGAAGGAATTGAAAGGAATAAATAATCTCTTTTTAAATTATTATAGGATTATTTGATGAAGTTTTCAACACAGAGTAACCCTTTTGTGACAAGCTTGGTATAAAATATGTTTGCATATATTAAATATTTATACTATAGCTTTTAATGCTGTATGTGTATCTTCACAAAATTTTGTAGGACTAACATACAAGAAGCTTAGTAACTATGAAGATTCTCTTGACTGTTTCTATAAACTGCATGCTATTGTTCGAAACCATCCTCAAGTTGTTTATCAAATAGCAGTATTGTATCCTTTAGTTTTCAGTTTTATATTTTTTTATTTTATGTTTAAAGTAGGCAGGTGTGGCACACCCCTCTGTTTAATTATGGTAATGTTGTTTACAGGAATCAGAACTGATAGCAATTTGAAATTGTAAAGATTATTATTCATATAATATGTAAGACTTTTTGTGCTATATCAAAAAATTTAACAAAGTCTGTGTTATTTTATTACACACAGTTGAAGTTACAAGATTTTTTTCATAGTTTTTATAAACATTAGATGTATTAAGAGTAAATGTTAATGCAGAGAAAGAGATTAAGAAAACTTCACAATTTTCTACTAGAGTTAGTAACTGAATTTTCAGAACTGCATCTCATATTGTAATATTGGATTTTATTATCGTTGATACATAATGTGTGAAGAATTAATACTTGTATTGTCACTTTCTCCTGCAGCAAAACGTATTTTCCAGGAAAAACAGACCCCATTGTAACAGTAATTAAACACACTTGTAAATGTGAATATTCCAATGTCATTGACTAGTTTTTCATGTCTAGTGCTTAATCAGTATTTTTTAAACAATGTCACCTTGTTTATTTATTAGTGTTAACCCTTTCTGCGTGGACATCTTTTACTTTGGTTAAAGTGAATTTTATTCAAAATTTAATTAAAATATTTTTATGCTATGCCAATAAATATAATATAAAATTGCAGGTAATATCCCATATTTTAATAGTATATCAGTTTTAAGTTCTTTATGCAATTGCATAAATACTGCAATATACTGTAAAAACTGTAAAACATCTCCTTGAATTAGAAAGATGATAGTTTTTCCATGAGTACCAATTCTTGTTTAATTTATTCACCATCTCTCCAATAGTTACAGGATGTAAATTACTCACTGATAAAGCATACTTTTACTAGCTTTCAGTTTTGTTTTGTTACAAGCTTTGTTTCCATAGGAGAGCTACTATCACATGGTTGGTCAATTTGACCAAGTTTGTATCATGCTCACCTCATACAAGCCTTACAACTACTACAGTATTAGTAAGTATTAAATATAATCAGTGTTTAGTCCAACTGTGTTATTTATCATTGTTTCAGACATACATCCCACTTTCTAGGAATACATCATGACTTATATTGGGGATCCCATGTATTTTACTGATCCTACATAAGATCATATTTACCCAGTATTGATACCTGACTATTATTTGATTAAAGCTTTAGATATAAAAGAATTCTTCTTCTTACTTTCTGTTAGTTTGCAATTTAAGATTTTAGAGTTTCGTATTATTTTATTGCCGTTTCTGACCTCTTAATTATTTGCATCATTTTTTATTAGCTTAATTATGTATTAATTTATATTAATTATCTTAGTTTTATGAATTTTGTATAACTGTTTAGCTACGGTATTTATTATATTTTGCAAACACCAGAGATGAACTAGAACCATAATGAGAAGTTAATAAGTAAAATCTTATCCTTTTTTATGGTAAATGCACCTATTACAATTATAATAAAGTTATAACTGTGGAAAAATAATTTAAAGAATTAACCAGTGTAACTATCTGGGCAGGAATTGCCAGGACTGGTCAACTATTTTCTTGTGATCTTGTCAAGGTCTTGACCAGTTATAAAAAGAAAAATGCATGAAGCTTTATAATTTTTTTGTTTTGCTTTGAAAAAAGAATTCACATCAAATTAAAAATGAGAAATTTACAAGTTGGAAGATACTTTTATCTACTAATCTATTTGCCTAACAACACAGGAGAAACATTATTTCATTAAGAAATCTGGCACCTTTGGGAATCTTCAAAAACTTAAGAACTTCAGACAAATTGAAATGTTGAAACTACCCTTTCATTAAATCGTATAAAGTAGTTATCAAGAAATTTTGGAAAAAAACTAAATAAATTAGCTAATTAATGAGTAAAAAAATGTTTTTAAGATTTATGAGTAAGAAAAAACAGGCTTGTTTTTTTGAAGATGAGAAAACAAGAAAGGTGTATGTGCCTGATAAGTCAAGAACAATAGTGTCTCTGTAGGTTATGGACTTTGCCAGGGAACTTTTTGCCAGTCTTTTTTGGAAACTCAAAAAATAGGAAGTTTAAGCATTATTTATATTCAAATCCAGTTTTCAGAAAGTGTGTACTAGGAAATAATATATGGAAGATAGATATTTGCATAGATGTGTTATTTTGTTTAACTTACTCCTTACATAATAACACAAACTGGAAATTCTTGCAAATACTAACAAAATAATTACACATAAACTTCTTGGTGGAATATTTTACTTTAATATCTCCTTTCATTCTAGATAATATTTTGTGTGAAATATGTCCTTGAAATCAAAACTTAAAGAACATTTAATGGTATGCAAACTGATTTTCTTCTTGTTGTCATGGTAAGTACAGTTATACAATCAATTTTTAATGACAGTTAAGCCAATTACGAAGTATAAGTAGAAAAAATCTCTCACTCTCTCTCTCTCCTCCCATCTTGAATGGACATTGTCAAGAATCTGTTAGATATTGTAGTTCAGATACACTAACTTTAGTAAGTACTATCTAAAAACCTAACTGATATCGCTAGACTCATTTTGAAGAGAACCTTGTTCTTATTTTATCAGTTAACAATACAAGCTACAGACTTGTTTAGTTATGTATATCTTCGTGCAGTGAAAGTGGAAAAGAGTTCTGTAAATACTAAAGATTGTTGTTTAGTCAAACATTTAAGAATATTGATGTCTTTGCAGTGAGGTTGACTCACTACACTTTTTTCAGTCATCTGCTTCTTTGAAAATTTTTGTGACCCATGTGCACATTCACTTGGTCAAAAAACAATCTAAAAGCCTGATGAGTGAAGAAATCCAATATTTTTGTGTGCTAAAAGAGTAAATAAAAGTGTATGATCATTGGTTGGTATAAGTCTCATCCACAAGAGCACATAGGTTGTGATATGTATGGCCATAAAGTTGAAGGCACTTATTTTTATGAAAGTTTATTAAATTTAAATGTGCACATAAATTCTGTTTCTGATGTTCTACGGAAGCAAGTACCTTGTAAAAAAACTTCAGTGTTTATTTATGTTGTAATTAAACTTAATTACTCAGTAAAATGACTTGTTATGGCTAACCTCTGATGTTTATTTATCAACACTACTCTATAATATTTGCTTAAATTTATCAAGCTATTCTGTAACATGGTACTTAAACAGTCTCTCTCAAAGTATTGCAGCATTTCATTAAAATTTCATCACGTTTTGTACTACCATTCCCAAACTGTATGTTGTATTCAAAGTTTAAGTTAGATGAACAGTATTTATAATTTAAATATATTTTCCATAAATTGTTTTTCTGTCACTTGTGATAATCCAGTCATAGTCATAAATAATCATTTCTAAATAATGCCAAAATTATTAAAAGATAAAAATGGCTGCAACATTTAAGACAAATTGAATCACTTAGTATACCATTATGATATTGTTGTGTGTTGTTCCAATACGTGTTCCAATCTCCATATTTAGAGTACAAATGAAAACAGCACATACCAGCTGTCTTTCTCATCACTTTATATTAGGAAATGTATTTATTATCAACCTTTCTGACATTGTTGAATATATGTGTGTGTGTGTGTGTGTGTAAAGGGAACTGATAGTGTTGATGCATCATATTTTTTATATTTAACACTGAGGACAGTAGGACTAGGAGACACAGATGTAAATTTTGGCAGGGTAGGAGTTATCTTCAGCTAAGACAGTTTCATTTTGTTAACAGGGTGGATGGCCTTTCTATTGGGTTGCCTTTGGCCATTGTAGAAGGAATACATTAAGGAGAGTTTAAGAAAAACCTTGATAAGTAAATGAATGATCTAACTTCTTCAGGTTTAGTTTTGGGAATGGAACAGTTGAGATGGACGAATAGGTTCCATGTTGTTTTAAAACATTGTTAAATTTTATTACATAACACATTATCAAAAATGGCTGTAATACAAAAGAAAAAAATGCCTTTCAAGTGATAGTTGGTGTATATATAGAGTGAACACTGAACTTCATGTTGCTTGTTTCAAAATAGTATGTAAATTGTTATTGTGTTATTGAAACTTTCTGAGATTGGAACAACTGAAGTGCGAGTAGAAGCATATTGCTGCTCATTTAATATAGAGAATTACTCCTAATACCAGTGGTAGTTGATGAGAAAATCAGTAATGTAATATCAGTACTTCACTCATTTTCCTTTTTAGTGCTTGCTTGGTTCATTTTTGAAGCAAGTTAGAATCATGTTGGTGCAATTTCATGTATTTGTGTATAATTTGTGACTCACTTGACATCCTTAGCCTTTATTTCACCAGATATGAAGCTCTAGGAGATATGGATCAGGCTATGGAATGGTAAGGTATTATCATTATTACATTATTAATACAATGTTTAGAAGATGTATTACTGCAAGCTGTGTACGTGTTGTGTCATTAATTTTGAAAATCTTCTCTCCTGCATTTCTAATGATCTTAATTTTATGATGTAAATTTGTTGAAATATGTAAAATATATTATTATTTATTTTTGTTTCTGACTGCTTATAATAATTGATTTAAATTAGTTTGGGGAGAACCTTACCCTTCATCCATTAAACCTATTTTCATAATTTTTGAAGTTAAGATGTGTGGGTTACCACAGTGTGATTTGTTGGGAAATAAAATATGTCGTTTGATTTATAAGAAGGTAGCACCATTCTGAAAGAAGCTATTATCAGCAGGATTTGGTCTCTCTTGTTTCAGAATAAATAGTAGATCATAGCAACATTAAAGCTACAACTCTTCTGTCCCAGAATGAGCAGTAAATCATAGTATCATTAAAGATATATCTCTTCTTTTCAAGAATGAACATTAGATTACAGTTGCATCAAAGGTACGTCTCTCCGATGAACAGCCGATCACAGTATCATCAAAGGTACATCTTTCCAAGAATGAACAGTCAATCATTGTAGCATCAAAGGTATATCTTTCCCAGAGTGAACAGTCCATCACAGTTCCATCAAAGGTACATCTTTCCAAGAATGAACAGTCAATCATAGTAGCATCAAAGGTATATCTTTCCCAGAGTGAACAGTCCATCACAGTTCCATCAAAGGTACATCTTTCCAAGAATGAACAGTCAATCATAGTAGCATCAAAGGTATATCTTTCCAAGAATGAACAGTCAATCATTGTAGCATCAAAGGTATATCTTTCCCAGAGTGAACAGTCCATCACAGTACCATCAAAGGTACATCTTTCCAAGAATGAACAGTCAATCATAGTAGCATCAAAGGTATATCTTTCCCAGAGTGAACAGTCAGTCACAGTTTTATCATAGGTACATCTGTTCCAGAATGAACATTAGATTACAGTAGCATCCTGTTAACCTGAAGATGACCTAAGGTCAAAATGTTCTATGCTTTATTAGAAAAGTGTTAATACCCATACTAGCCATTCTGAGGTGTACTTTCACTCTTGTATATCAGTTCAAAAGTAGAGATAACTATTCACAGATATCCTACTATACCATTTGTATGAAAGATTGCTTTAAAATTCTTATAGTCCACCTTTTTTCAATGAATGTCTACAGAGAGAATGTGAATTGTAGACACAGATTTTGGCATTTACAGAGAGACCTGTTTCTGACTTTGGAAGAGCCTAAACTTGCAGGGAAATATTATGATGGTTACATTTTCTTGATCCCCTTTATGCTCCTTTTTGTTATGTAACTCTAGTAGCAATTTATTTTCAAATGCTCAATTTTGTTATTTAGTTTCTCCATTACAATATCGCTTAACTCTATTATTTATTTTACTTCTTAACTTTAATAGGCCACATTAGTCATTTTGTTAGCATTATCAACCCATTTCTTTGTGTTCCACAGTAATAAATATTTCATTGCCATTGGAAAAAATGTTGTTTGTCAAAAATAAGAGCAGCGTGTGTGAAACACAACATTTATTTTGAAATAATAATGTTTTTAGCCAAGGTATTTTAACAAGTAATGTCTAAAATCATTCATTATAAAGCAAACTGAGAAACAAATTTTATTGGCAGTAACAGAGTAAAGAAATATAACAAATACTTCTCATCATGAATTCAGTAACTGTTGGAAATGCTGTTTCAGAAAAAACAAATGCAGTAAAAAATAGAAAAAATCATTCATAATAAACCAATAAAGTAAATATAAGTCAATGCAAAATAATACATTAAGGTAATTCAAAGTAAAGAGAAGAAAATACAAAATTTTATTTTTACAGGTGCTTAATTAGTGGTTTATAAAAATGGAAAAATAAATTAATTTTGGATATGGATTTGGAATCTAAACCACAGTAAATGACCATAAAAATACCAGTTATCAAAAAAACATTAGATGAAAGAAGAGTTTTTTTGTGTAATCCTGATAGGGAAAGAGTTCTGAGGATATAAACAAGGCACTGTTTCTCATTTTTACATGAGGAGCATTAAACTGCAGTAACTAGTTAAAGGCACTTTGTTTGAGAGGTAAACAACCATGATTTTTTTATCACAAAGATGTTGAGAAACTGGCTTATCATCAATAATACAAACATTTTGTGACCTAATCAAACATCTCAAACTGTGCAGTAGATGATGGACTCTATTGATTTGTCTCTTCCATTTCACCACCACATATCATCATACTTGTCCTTCCAAGACTAAGCTCTTGAATTTCTAGCTGTTGCAGAAATCAGATCATTGTAAACTTGTTTTTTCTTTGAATTACAATAGTCTTAATAAAGCAGCCACATTTGTGCCAATAAACCATCACATCCTTTGACATAAACAAGACTGGTCATGACATCTCCTGTCATTCTTTTCACATAATTTCTAATGAAAACTATAAAGACAAAAGGAAAATCAAAGATCTACAAATAAGAAATAAAAAAAAATCCTCTCTAAACAAACTATCATGGTTTCCACTATATTCATCAGTGGAACTCTTAAAATACTTCATGATTCATTTACTTAACTATTATACAGGGTGTTCGGAAAGTGACTGTGCAGTTTTGTTGTTAATAAATATATATGTGAACAGTGACTTTTCGAAGTTTAATTCTGTAACACTCACTTTTACAGTGTATCTGATAATGGTATAAATGTTACTAAAATGTTGTAATTTCTGTCTTACTTATTTCATGTCTTCTCATATAGCTTTTGCTATAACTTTATTTTGGCTTTCACTACTGGCTTAAATTGGAGATGCATAGTGTACTTTTAATCATTAGTTTTCATCTCTCTGACTTACAAATCAACAAGTGGCCACACTTGTGCTGACAGAACTAAACTTGTTGGCTAAGATTGGAGATACATAAGATATTTTGCTGTCTGTCTTAGGTATCAACAAGTGGCCACACTTGTGCCAACAGACCCACACTTGTTGGCTAAGATTGGAGATATGTGTGAAACTGAGGGGGACAAACAACAGGCTTTTCAGTATCATTCTGATGTAAGTATAAATTTTAAATGAAAACTTAAGTATCCTTATCAAGAAAACTGTCGCTCTGTACTATCAATTAGTTATTTTTGTATCTCACAGTTGTAACCAGTTAATACATTTTATTACAGTTTTCTTTTTTTTAAGCGTGGGCTCTAAAGTTAATTATTAATATAATTTAAAGTTTATTATATGACAAGCATACTTCACTACTCATAACTTTTTGATATTTTTTGTTCCCTGGTGGTTAAAACCTGTGACTTGATTCCTTGCAGTGATCACAGCACAGATAACCGATTCTGTAGCTTTGTGCTTAAAAAAATAAGAAGTGTTTGTAGTCTTTGTTATAAGAAGTGAACTGTGGAATGTTTGTATGTAAGATAGTGAAGATGCTTCAGTAAACATACAGGCATAGGCATGAAGCAACAAGAAACAAAACATTTGATTGGTCAGTCTGGAAAATCTTGCTGCTTCCTCTAATAAATACCTAAAAAATTGATATAAAAACAAGTCCTTAATTCAATAGAAACACCTAAGACTATAAGAAAATAGTAATAGTTTGAAAAAGTTTTCAAAATATCATTAAAGATACTACATGCTAAATAAATAAATCCAACTGGTTTAATGTGGTATTCTGCTAAAAGAATTAATCCAAGTGCTAGTTTCTGTACTTACTACTACAATTCTAAAATATGAATTCAAATACTACATTCTGTATTTACTACATCCATGGAACCAAATATTTAATTTATCTTGGCATGTACCAATATGGTACTAAAATATATATCTGAGTAGTTGTTTTAGTATGAACCAGTATCACATTAAAACATGGATTTAAGTGCTTGTTTTAATATGAATCAGTACCATACTAACTCATTGATCTACGTATTTGATTTGGTATCAACCAATACCATACTTAAAACATGGATCTTACTACTGGTTTTTATTTATGTAAGTGTCTTTACCTAAATGTAACCAAATTCTGGCATTTGCATGTGTTAAGTACCCAGCTAAATATTCTAGTCCACACACTGCTTTGTATTTGTATAGTAAAGTGCATACATTTTTTTTTATAAGAATACGGTTTGAAAACTCTTTTTTTTTTGTTTATCTAACAAACATTTTGATGTGTTGTTTCATGCCTTTTTATTAACATTAAGCTCCAAGTTATCAATTTCTCATTTTGATAAATAAATGTTCAAAAAAGCATCTGATAAAACTCCTGATTAAGAGTTATATAGACTTAGTAAAATCTATCTTATCAGACATAACTCTGGTTATCAAAAGTCAGTGAATGCAGACTGTTAGGGTGAGATTGGTCAGCAATAAATCTATAACATATTGTCTATTGTATTCTTTAAAAGTTTATTTAAAATATTTTTATACAGTTTATTACCCATTATTTTAGTGGTATATCAGAGGGCTTATAATTCTTAACATTGGGCATAGTACAGGTATTCCATTCTGTAGCTTTGTACTTAATAATAACAAGTTTTTCTGTAGCTAAAAAGAAACAGCAATAACTAAAAATTATATACAGCTGTTATATTTTTGTTTTGATACAAGAAGAGAGTTCTGCAACTTGTGGTGACTTGTCTTATATAGAGATTTGGCTAATACATGTTTGTGTTTATTTGCCAGTTTTCTAACCATTGAGCTAATATGTTGGAGGTATTTTATTTTCTGTTACAGAGCTATCGTTACTTTCCATCTAACATAGAAATTATAGAGTGGCTAGGAGCGTACTATATAGAATCTCAGGTTTTTGAGAAAGCTATCAAGTACTTTGAGAGGGCAGCCATAATTCAGTGAGTTTAAAAACTGTTTCTAACCCTTTTTTTTCTTTAAAAATTAGATAAGTATCATCATTTAATATGTTATGGTTTGCTTTAGTTTATGAATAACTGGACTACCTCAGGTTTAATTAACTTACTTTCATTTTCTTTAGAATATTACACTTGGTAATACTCCAATATTCCCTGGTGGCTTAGCATTGAGTCTCAGGATTTACAGCAGTAAAATTCAGAATTCTGTTTCCACAGTGGGTAGAACACAGATAATCCTGTGGGAAGTTTTATGCTTAGCAACGACCAAAATTTAATTTTAATATCTTTAATTTCCAAATGTAATTTATTCTAGACTAGAAGTTGTAAATATTAACATAACTTTCTTTTTTAACATGTCAGTATAAAAATTTCAAGCTTTTAAACCCAACCATTGGAGTAAAAAGTCTTTTGACATTTTAATTTTCTAATGTAGTTTGAGTATTGTTATGCATACATGCTTATTTTTGTATAATTCTGGTATGTATAACTCTGATCAGACCAAACCAAGTCAAATGGCAACTTATGGTGGCTAGTTGCCATCGAAGAAGTGGAAACTACCAACAAGCCTTGAAGACGTATAAAATTATTCATCGCAGGTTCCCAGACAATATTGAATGTAAGCAGTTTCATGATTTGGCTCAAATATTTGTTATACTCAATACTTCCTGAAATTTTGTCATACCTTTAATAAAAAGAAAAGTATTTTCATGATAAAATACATTTTAGTGTTTTTTAGTTAAAAAAACAGCTGTTGGTGAAATAGTAGATTTTGTCTGTTATAGTGTGACATGATCACTTAGTTTTTAAAATGTAACTACATTCAAATTAAATAAATATCAACCCAAATTGTCTTCATTTGGTTTGTTTTTAGACACACAATTTAATGCGAATATAAAAGTGCTCTTGATGTTTCATGTTAGGTTTCAATTATTTTGACTCTTTAATGCTTTCAAATATTTTATTATAGGGGGTGAGAGTTGTCTGTATACAATACATTTAGTGTTATTTTTCAATCATATGTTCATTCATTTTGGATTTTCCTTTTTGTATTCCTTACATCTGGTTTTTAGCTTCTATATAGAAACTCTTGCAGCTGAAAAATTCTGTTTTTTACATTGTGCAAGACCAAATTTTTTATTTTTCATAATTTTGGAAATTTTTAATTTGGTTCCTGATTTAATTACCATTTTTTAATTTTTATGTACCGTAAGCTAATTATTTTTTAACTAATAACAACAAGTACAGGGTGGTCGCTAGAAAAGCGGAAAATTTGAGGGTCAGATGAGATCATGAATAAAATGCGTGCTTACTCATTTCTATTTTGATTTCTTTACGTAATGAATAAAATGCATGATTTTAATAATTTTGAGCATCTATGAGTGTAATATAACCTATGCTTTCAAAAAACTTTGAAAAAGTTATTCTTTGTAAAAATAAATAGCTGTTTGACAAATTTTCCGCTTTTCTAGCGACCACCCTGTAGTATTAGTTAAAAATAAATTTAATTTCTTATTTTTTGATTTGGATAGTTCTTTTGTTGTTTTCTTGAATTTTTCATCAATTTTTTGTGGTAGATACTTTTTGTTTTGAATACTTTAGTATATTTTGAGTTTCATTTTACACATCTACTTTGAATTTTATTGTGTTATTGTAGGAGGAGGTAGCTACAGCATGGATCTGGAATATTTTAATGAAGTTTGATTAGCCTTGTGTATAGATTCTCATGATTACAGATGTTTTAGCTATTTTGATTTATGATACAAAGAAAATGCACTGATTATTTCTGAGGCAAGCTCTTCTCTGAACTCCTTCAGGCTATTGCATTGTTGTTTTTTTGTCTGTTTTCGTTTTTGGGCTTAATAACTAAGAAAAAAATATAACAAGACTAAATTATAAGAAAGATGCAAAGATAAAACTTATCATTCTCTTTTTTCTTCAAGAGCAAGATGTCAAAACAATTTGTTGATGTGTAGTTGTCACTCTAAGGACTAGTTTTTTATTTAAAATTGACTGTGGTTAAGCTCACTTAAATAAAGCACTTCTGTTTTCTTTGCCAGATTTTTTATCACAGTTTTTGCAGTATAGAAAAGTAGTTACATTTTATAATAAATTATTCTAAAGTGTACATTTCTTGTGGTTAAACCTTACAAATATAGATTGTACAGACAAATAGATTCCCTGTATTCAACCTCAATATTAGATATTTATCAGCCTGCTAATAATGCCTCTTAAAATTTAGTTTAAATGATTTCCATCAGCTGCAGAAGCATGGTTAGGTGAAAACTGTAGCTTTAAAAGTGACCATACATTTACCTCCACATAATTTCATTTGGCTTAAATTTTATTTTAATATCTTGTATTAAAACAGCTTAATTTCCCTACTGTGGTTTCTTTAAAATCTGTTGTGAATATTTGTTTTGTCAGGCTTGAAGTTTCTGGTTCGGCTCTGTACTGACATGGGACTGAAGGAAGCATCAGAGTATGCCACTAAACTAAAAAAAGCTGAGAAGGCCAAAGAACTGAAAGAACAGGTACACTGCTTTGTTTTCATGTACATATATCTTTCAGAAGCTGGAAAAGAAAGATTGGTGTTATATTGTCATAAGTATTAGGCCTATTATATTTCAAATACTACATTCTTAATTTAGTCCCTTAGGTAATTTCAAGAATTAAAAGAGCGTATAATAAGAGTATTGAGATTGGAATAATGTTATTATAAGCTTATTAAATTCTCTAAAATATATTAACTCTTAAATGGCAGCCATCATCAAATGATACCACAACATTCCTACAATAAACCTAATATTAATGCATCATGACAAGTGAAATTAAAAAACAGATTTTTAATATTACAGTGGAATAATATCAGACTACGAAATATGATCTGTAATTGGTTAATGGGGGAACATGTTGACTGAATAATAATTCATCTGTATTTAATTAATAAATAAAATTTAATTTTATCACAGGACAAAAATATAACAAAAAATAATGTACAAGGTTGTATCTGTTTGATTATGGTAGATAATTTAACTATTGATGTATATGACCTCAACCAAATTCAGCAAGTTCCAGTTACAACTTGTTTTTTTATTTCACTGTCACCAGTTTAGACATATTCAGCTTTTATTAATTTTCTGAAAAATATATTGACCAAATAAATTTTATACTATTTATTAATGGTAACTTTTGTCTTTAAGGAAGACATTAACCTGAAATTAGGTTTCTTAACAATAAGAGTCATTGTGTTTAATTACTCTTAGGCAGAGTAGGTGGCCCTAGATTCTGTTATTTTGTCTTTTGCTTTTCGCTTAACAATAGAAAAAAAAAGTGGCTAAGACAGACATAATTATTAACAGTCAGTGATGATGAGAAAACCAACCTGAAGAGAAAATTATGTGTGTAAACAACAGCTGGTATGAGTATACAAAACACTATGTAGAAGAGTGAACAACAACACAAGAAATGCAACTAAACAAAATATTAATAAAAATGAAAAAAGCCAACACAATTTCAAAAACACTTTTATTCCTACCTACACAACTGACTCACACGCACCACGAATATACGGCATCCCCAAACCTCATAAATCAGATTATCCATTACCCAATAATGTCCACGTATGAATTGTTTAATTACAATCTTGGTAATTATGTAGCATGGGCATTCTCCAAATATGTAACATCAGCCAGCTGATTCATCAAAGACTCTTTTTCATTTCAAGTCTAATCTAAATCAACTTAACCATAAAGCCTTAATGGCCAGTTTCGATGTTATATCCCTCTTTACAGAAGTCCCAACCGCTGAAGCCTGCAAAATAGATTTCGAACTCTACCTCCGAGACCTTAACCCATCAATAGACATTCCCAGCAACCAATTATCAACCCTCATAGAATTCACCACAATGCAGACAAACTTCATGTTCAACAACCACAACTACATACAAACAAGGAGGTCAAAACTCACTCTTCTACATAGTGCTTTCTCTACCCATACCAACCATTTTTTACATATAGAATTATTAACACTGTTTTCAAGCCTGAATTATGTAATTATTATTAATACACATTTAACCACTTAGGCATACACGTGTAGAGATAGTAAAATGTTTCTTTGCCCAATTAAATCTATACTGGAAAGAAAAAACAAGCACTTCTTAACATTTTAACTATGAACAAGTAATCTATAAATAGCAATAGTAATGGGTGTTTTATAAATTAATGTGTTAAAACTATTACTTATGAGGTTTAAAACATTTTAACTCTGTAGAGAGCTAACAGTGGAAGCCGTCCAGGAAGTCGTCGTAGTAGCAGTCGAACCTCAAGAGAAGGGTCTGCTAGCAGTAGTAAGTGATGAGATTCTGGTAACTGATGTTCACAAGTATCATGACCTTAGGTTTCTCACAGGCATTTCTTCAGCAGCTTAACCTAATAAAGGGGGATTTTTGCTTGCAAACTACTGAAAGTTTAAAATACTGAATAATCAAAAAATTGGCATAATATAGGGGAAAATAGCTTTAACCGGTGAACTGTAATGTGTGTGAAATTTTGTGTTATTGTATTTCTTGAGACAAAATGAAGGGACATTGGCATATAACAAAGTATTTTAGCTTCTCAAATGGTATTAAACTTGACAGTTATAAAATATTTAGTTTTATGTTTAAAATTGAAGCTATTTCTTTAATAGCTTGTAGTTTATACTTCAAACATGTTCTACTGGTTACTTTCGTATATATTTTTACTTTTTAGAGAAATTTTGAACAATTACAGTTACGAACAAAAGCTTTAAGTTATACATCATCTTATTCAGTTGAGTTTCATTCTTACTAGTAAATATATTGTAAATTTCTTTCCCAAGCATAAAATAATTGAACTTGGTAAGTATTTCAAACAACAAAGTTTATTATACATGCTAGCATATCTTACTCATAGTTGTATGGCATTCTTTACCAATCACAGTCAGCAAAACTGGAAATCATGGGTTATGAGCCAGAATGTAAGAGCTTGTAACAATAATTATCATTTACACAGATACAAGTGCTCCAATGTATAGTCCGCGTAACAGCAACAGCTCTCGCAGCTATCAGGCCACTTCAGCGAGGTCAGCTGATAGTTCCCGAAAGGAGTTTCCTCTTCTTGAAAGTGATGAATCATACCAACCCAGACAGAAAGAGCTAAGTAAGTTTAGTATTAATGCTTATCTTTTAAAGTTTTTAGACAAGGATAAAAAGTAAGCATTTTTAAATATTAATATCCATGTGTACATTACAAACTTTTATAATAGTTTACATTATTCAGTTAAACATTAGATACATGAAACATCTTAGTATAGTGGGCGAGTGTCAGCTGTTTTTTATTAATTAACCAAAAGTATTAGCAGTAAACATTCAAACTTGACTGTTGAGGTTCTTTACTTTTATACTATTAAGAATTTGTTTTGATAAGTACTGAAGATTGCATTTGATTTAAACAATAGTTTGAGATATGTTCAGTAATGCTATCAGTTTCTGAATATTACACCTAACTTGAATTAAACAAAAACTCAACATATTAAGAAACCAAATAAACACAGCCACAAAACTATGTTCACTTGATAAAATTAATGATGAAATCAACAAAATAAAACAACACTTCATCAATATCAACAAACAACCCAACATTATACAGCTGCATACCATATGTTCCCAACATCTGGAAAAAAAACAACTTAAAACACAAATATTCCAGTAAACACCAAATTTGTTCAAAAACCAGGTACAAAACTAAGGTCTATACTATGTGAAAACTACACTGAAAAACACAACACCAACAACTTCTATATTGGAGAAACAAGCAGAAAAATGGAAACTAGATTCAAAGAACACAAAAACACCCAAATACACAATTAAAGTGAAGCTTTACTTGTCCAGCAACTAAAACCAAAATTAAACCAATGTAAAGGAATTCCTACACTAATTAATAACATTACCTGCAATGCCCCCTATAATCCCATACCTGTCAACAATCACATTCAAACACTCTTTCTTAACCTGAAAATGACCTATGAAGATCAATACATTCTCTCCTTGTCAGTAAAAGTGTTAATACCCATACCAGCCATTCTGAGATGTGTTCAGTGATGCTATCAGCCTCTCACAACTTAACTTTTTCAGTGGATTCAACAACCCTAGAGTGGTATAACCTAGTTTGTGATGAATTATATCCACAAATTGATTGACTGTTTTAATCACTTAAGAGGAAATTTGTGGTAGCTTAGTGTTCCATTTTTAGATAATTATACCTGATATATACATAGTTAAACTAAGTATTCAAATCTTTAAAAACCATTGTAATAAGGAGAAAATCGAGATAACGTATGAATTAACTCTAGGTTCAGCATTAATGCTACCTCTATATGCTTTCAGACTCGTTACACTTTAGTCTATAAATTAATACTGAGTAATCTTTTGAATTTTTAATACACTCATGGATTCAATTTGTTGCTTTTTCTTTGCCATATTAACTTCTCAACATGCATAGTGTTTTTTGTTTTCAAAGGCAGAAAAAGAAGTAATTTAACAGTCATTCAAAAAAATTTTCTATGTGAATAAATATTAGTACATTTATTTTATTTCAAAGACTGAACAATCATAGTATCATATCGATACAATAACATTTATATCTGTGTCTTGGAAAAAAGGTGTTTTGTGTATGGCACCAGCAGTGGTTTAAACTTTGGTTGTAATCATTCATTATCATACTGCTAAAGATTGAAAACTACACGTGTTGAAGAAACTGATTCCTTACTTCAGAGTACGAGGTTTTCCAACAGCTTATTACCTTCTTATCCCCTGTTACTGTTGTTTCTTTTGTGGTGAAATCATGGTTTCAAACAGCTTTTAAAGTTTATTCTTCATAATAAATCCTCAAATGTTGGTTTTATAGATACAACATATGAAGATCCTTTAGGCCCAATGGAGGAAAGACCAAAAACTGCTGCACGAAAGAAAGATGCAGATGACGATGAATTTGACAATGAAGAACTTGGAGATGACTTACTACCAGAGTAAAGGAATTTTTAACCAAAGAAACCTAATTATTAATACTGTATTGAATATGACGCAGTCTGCCACCCCGCAGAATATACCAGACTGAAAGTTTGAATCCTTGTCACTAAACGTGCTCTCCCTTTTAGACACAATGGTCACTTCAACTGTTCATTTGTAAACAAATAGTGTTGACTAGCTTTCTCTCTTCTAGTATATCACATTACTAGTGCAAAATTAAAACCCCAAACAGTATTTCTTGCTTTTAACAATGTCTGATCACTTGTACAACACCTGAGATAAGTTTTCTGACTCTACTGTTTAGGTTCTTGTATATGTATATACAACAATCCTAATTCTCACCCTGCTTTACCAAATGACAAGTGTAGGTTAGTCTTTCTCTCTAATTTTCAATAGAGAACTGTCTAGTTATTTCACTTTCATATGAACACTGTTGAAGTTTGTATTGGTATTCTCCTGCAAACTGATTCTTTTTATTTTATTTTTAACGGGGTAAATAACCCATCCCAGTTTTTCTTGTGATAAAGCATGTATTTGTTATTATCTAGTCATTTGGATTTAAAATCAAAACTTTTGAAGGAATTATATATTTTTTAATTACTGTTCTGTCATACTGGTGTAGTAGTATCCTTATGCTAAAAATGTTGTTTTGTAGACAGTGCCTTAGGAATTTGCAAACTGGCTACAATAAGAATTTTAACAAAAATCTCACTTTTAGCACTACAGTCATTAGACAAACAGTCACAAAAAGGTGTTAAACCACCAATGTAATACCCTGGAAGTATTTTTATCCTTTCTCTAAATTTACAGCATGTTTACATTTTGACTGTAAGTGCTTGAACAGATGTGTAAAAATAAATGTTTTATCTGACCACAAAGTTTTAACTTGTCAAGGAATGATTTTTATTACATAGCCTGTACACCATGGCCAATATTTACAGTGGCAAATGCTGCTACTTACAGTATGTACAGGGTACAGTCAAGTGCTTGCAGCTACTGTACAGTACAAAAATAAAGCACATTCTAAAAATACCCACCTATAATCAAAGCACACTTTTAGTTCTGAATAAATAACTTTCAAGGTGGGACTGGGGCAAAAAAGCCTAGGATAATTTTAAAAGCCATATTTACTACACATCCTACTGAGATCTAAGTGGTTTGTCACTGGCTATAGATTTGGTGTTATCACACGTACACAGGAGACCCTTGGTTCTCATTTTCATCAGTGTTAATTCTTACAGGATAAGCTTGACCCCCATCATCAAAAAATCGCCTAAACGTAAACTCAAAGAATGCGTGTTCTGGATGTTTTCCATTTTCATATCCATCCTCAGATTTACTGTCTCCGCTAGAACCTGAGCTGCGGAGTTTGTCCGGATCCACTGGATCAAAGTTGGATGTATCTGTTGGATACCTAATTCGTGGCATGTAAGGAGCTCCCTGTTTTCGCAGACCACTCTTGAAATTTATATCTTTAAAAAACTGGTGTGCTTTGATTTCATCAGCACTGTTTTTACCAAGTCGCTTGTCAGGACCACAGCACAACTTCAGAATCAAGTCAGTAGCTTCTACTGAAAGATTTGCTGCTCGAGGGATGTGAAGACACTTCTCCCAGTTTATAACCTAACAAGAGAATAACACATTAAGATAACCATGTTCCCAAAAGAAGGTGGTTCAATTCAGTGTAGTTTTCCACTTAAAATTATATCGATATGAAAGAGTTAAATGTTTTATAATTCCTATATTAACACAAATTCATGTCCATCTTAACTATGAATCTGGTTTAATATTTAGTATTGTAGACACTGAGCAAATATCATTAACTTATCCTGCTCCGAGATATTCTGAATAGGAGAAAGTACACTTATGCAACACCTTTCAAAATATATTTAACTTCTAAATCTGGTATTATTAAGCTTATGTGCTATTTTTATACCAATTGTAACAGAAAAACACAAGTTCCTTTAGTTGGTTTAATGCCCAAACTACATTTATTGTAATATTAAAAATGTTTTATTTTTATAGCAAATACCAAAAACTCAGTTTAGTATCAACATTTCATGAATTATGTATATTAATAATTATGATCAGTGGATCGACCACTACAGAAGTTACCTTATACTGTGTCTCTCCTGGATTACTTGCTAAGAAAGGTGGTTGTCCAACAACCATCTCATACAGAATTACTCCTACACTCCACCAGTCACATAATTGTGTATACCCTGCAAAGTAAAACATACATAATTCAACCTATCTCTTCAACAAATATGCTGTCATATCACAAAAAATAATCAAGCATGTAAACTTACTTGATGTGTAAAGACATACTAACACCACATGACATTGTTTTTCCTGCATTATAGGACTAAAGTCATGTGCATATATCCTATCAGATAATGACAATGAAGTTTTCTTCAAGTCCTTGATTCTGTATTATAAGTTACTTACTTTAAAAAAGAAATAACAGTTTTGATAAATATGTTTGTGTAATATTCTGAAGCTTGGAACAAAAGAAGTTCCTTGGTAATTTCTTCAATGAATTATACACCAATAAACTGCATATTTTTTTCATTTTGAAATTGTAATTAAGTTTAAAAGTAACAGCAATAAAAACTAATTCCCTCAGAATTCTACCACAAATCAGAGACCTTATCTAAGTATTCTTAAGGTTTGTGAACTGAAAGGATAACCAGAATTTAACTGATGTATTAGGCACAGGTTGAAGAAAATTATTATTATTAGCAAACAGATCATGTGAAAAGTACTTGATGTTTTGGTCAAAACAATGTCACACCCAAAGAGGGCAAAATTTAAAACAAAGCACAAGTCACTGAGAACCAGAACATTTGCAGGTAATAAATACTGAAGTAAACTACAACATATTCATATGCTAAATTTATGTTTTGTAAAATAAATCAACTGCCAGTAATTTCTATTGATGTAAAAATATTATAAAGATAAAATGAAAATAAAAATCATGAGTACGTCATACACTTTCATACCATGAAACATTTATCATAAATGTAAATAAACATTGTAATATGTAAGATTTATAAACATCAAATAATTCACACTTTCAATACATTTAATTTTATGACTGATAATTCTTTAACCCTTCTGCAGTGAGACATGGGTCAAAGGCCATATTTTACTGTTTGTTCACTCATTTAAAATTTTATTGAACTAGTATTTTAGGAATGTATGCCAATATGTTTGGTATCAAACTGTACATTAGTATTATTTATTAGTTAATTTCATAATTTACAAAAAGTAAATATTAAAGAAGAAATCCTAAATATCAATGTTTGTGTGTCACATGGTATGATGAAAGCAGAAATGGTTCAAATCAAATGTTTGTGATGTACAAATATAATGTCTATAGTATGGAACAAGAATCTCCTATCTTTTCTATTTGCTGAGATATTGATCATATACTGAATCAAAGCACTGGCCTACTCACCTCTTTCCATTTCTGGAAATACTCTCTTTTATACATTTACTTCTATGACAAGTGAATAACCAATCAAAAGTGCAGAATATTCCCCTTGTGGATTTCCCAACCATTTTCAACTGTTACAACATAAATTATTGGTTTGAAGATTGTGTCAAAAGAATATTGAGTCTCATTCTAAATTTCATTTTGTTAGACCCACATACAGCTTAGCTACTAAGTTTAAGAACTTGTTTAAATAGGAACATGCTACATTTCATGTAAATGTTACACAACTTTCATAAAGTTATTCATACAAACACAGATGACAACAGCAAATAAATTTCTTAGTTGGCTCCAAAGCCAGTGATCCACATGGCACTCAAGTGCAATAAACATTCATATTACTCGCTTGAAGAGTAACCAGCAAACATAAGACTATTAGCAGGTTATGCCACTATCTCATGTTCCAATGATCAAACTGGTCATATCACAAAATACCTGTATAAGTTAGTTTATACAATGGCAAATTACTAACCATTTAAAACCACATCACTGAAAAAGCAGGTAGAGAATACCTTGCATGAACCTATACTATCTTACCGTGTTAATTTTCTTTTTTAATTCTAAATACATTGATGCATTATGAAACCTGCATACTTTGTTGTAACCATTTTTTCTGTACATTTTGACTAATAAAAAGGACACAACAACTTATTGTTTTGAATTAAGCACAAGGCTACACAATGGGCTATCTGTGCTCTGCCCACCACGGGTATCGAAACCCAGATTTTAGCGTGTTAAGTCCGCAGACATACCGCTGAGCCACTGGGGGGCATAACAACAACAACTTATTAGCTCAGTAAAACAAGAGTGTGTTGTAATTTTGTTTTTAAATGAAATTCGCTGACCAGACTCTTGGAATTAAATATATGTACATACAAAGATATCTTACCAAGATCTGTCACAAAACAAAAGTTTTTAATAGAAAGCTATACGATTTCATAATCTACATCAATCACTTATCAAATGATTGTAATCCATAGCTATATTCTTTGGATCAATATAAAATGGTAACTTATAAGACTTAAAATAATTTTGAGATCTGTAACACTTAACATGTTTTCACCTGCAACAAAAAGTTCTTAATTACTGAATACAATTTAGAGAACTCTGTCATACTTCTAGTGTTCCAAGTTTCACTACATCGTATCTATCTGTCCAATTTCTGCTCCATCTTGTAGTTAGCTGCCTGACTATTAAGTGGCTAGTTAATTAAAAGGAGCCTCTATAATTTTGGTTTAGAGTAAGCATTAAAGCAGGTAAAGCAATCGAGATAAAACTTAACAGTCCTAGTGTCAAGTATATAACTATGCCTGTGACCTGAACAAAATACTGGATCAGTGCTAGTATGCCCAAGAAGAGCTGATACTGGAAGCACATTTGGACAATCTGCATTTGTGTGTTCCACATATCTAGATGACATTCATAATGTATATTTACTAGTGGCATATAAAACGTCTTCAAATAAACCATGAACTTATCAGACTACATAAAAAAGACACATTTTCAGTGAAATACAAAACAGTTATATATCAAAGTTGAAGAATATCTCTTCTTGTATTAATTTTCCTCTAAACTTTTAAACAAATATTAATCTTGGGATAGACAGCACTCTTTCAGTCATGGAGGTACTTGAATGTATTGCATATTTTCATAGGTCAGTGGTGTCCAACATGGTTGCCACATGGCAAAACAACTACTGACCTTTGGTAAATTTGTGCTTTATTTCTACCACATATTTTTTAAAATCAAATTTTATTGGTAATTTTAAACATTGTTATGCATTTTTCTACCCCTCTATATCTTTAAAAGAACAGTTACATTTTTGTCACTTAGTGAAAATGTTGATATATTCTCCAGAATTTTGGTGACATTAAAATAATCTGTTGGATGCCACTGTCATAGGTAAACAAACTTACCAATCTAATCTTAAAAATTGGATCAGAAAAACATCAGGGAATCCTTTATATCAGATAGGCAGCAGCAGCTGACAGGAGGATTGGTCATAGGCTTATGGTAACCCCAGTATTAATCTTAACATTATAAATAAAAATTTAGATTATTCTTAAATGTAGCCTTAGAAAGTAAGATAGTAACTGCACCACCACTATCAAATCATTTTTGTCACCTGATTTAAACAGGTTGGGTTTATGACCAATCTGACAACAGAAATGGAAGCCAACTGTGCTTTTCACCCAGTTGTACTTATTAAAATGAAATCCAGAATATTAACAAAAATGAAGAATCCAACAATCTGTTTTGTTATTTATATAACAGGAATGCAGCTTATAATTTCCACTGACATGTCAGACACTTTGACTGGTGCCTACAACTATATATGGATTGCTCTAAAATTCTAAACCATTAACTAATACAAAACTACGAAAGATGATTGTATAATTCTCTAATGTTGTGAAGCACTTGTATCATATAGGTTAAAATACAGAATTTTTCATTTTCTACACTTCTGCAGATTACAAGATATTTAGAAGCCTAGAGTTTGATAATGTGAAATAACAAGATTTTAATTTTTACAACTACATCCTTGTACATTTCTTTAAAATAAATAAAAATGCTAAATAAGATAAAACCTGCCTGTTCTCATGAGCACCTCGGGAGCAATATAATTAGGTGTTCCAACTAGTGAGTGTGCCTGACAACGCTGGTGTTCTCTTCGACGTCGCCTTTCTAAGGGCTTTAAATTAGTCAAGCTGTTACAGTGGCATTCATTGCTCCAGTTATCATCAGGATCCATAGAATCTTGTCTGTTATGTTCTCCTAAAAATTGTAATTAATGAATTTTACACTTTTATGACAACACATTCTTAATGAAACTTCTTGCAATATACAGTACACTTTGCTTTTTCATCAAAATAAGAAACTTGGATTATAATAAGGTTCAAATTTAGTCTTTTTTTAAGGTAGTCATTACGTTTAAATTTTCATTTTAAGATTTTATATTTTCCTATGATATTCTATTCGTCTGTAACTGTTCATATAAAAAACAAAGGTTATTCATTTAATTAACATATAAGAAGAATTAAAACTACATTTTATAGTTGTTTAACAAATCCATCTGTCAACAAAGATTATGCATAACAGTTGTGGTGACACAACCACGTAATGTTAAAGAGAAAGGCACAGCTCCATGTTACTGAACTAGATAAAGATATTATTTTAACACTAATTTTTTCTTTAAAAGTTTTATTTTTTTCTACCAACACATACTATTTCAATCTTCCTTCCTTAGATTTTAGCCACTGTTTCAGTTGATTGTACTTGAAATGAGACACTAAAACCACTTGCAGAACATTACACAAAGAAAAAAATGTGTAACTGACTTTTTATCTGTGTATAATTACTAAATATACATTTCTTTATAAGTTACATGTTAGCAATCCTTGTATTAGTACACCAGTCTTAAAATTTTTAGTCGATCATACTTAAATACATTTATAAACCCAACTTATGATTCTACCCAACACCTTTTATTGAAAATCATGCCCTTCTAATCCATTTTTAATTATAAAAATGCATTCACAATTATTTTAAATGTATGATAGTAGAACAACGTAATTTTTTAAAAAATGGCTGTCTATGGTAATCCTTGGAACTTTTTCACTTTATGTTTATACACAGAATATCATTCTTATAACACCACAAACATAATTTTCATTTAGATTTTATCTTTTGCAATTTCTTGACTTTTAGTGCCATTTTGAAAAGACAAAGAGCTTTTCAAAACATGTTGAAACATAAAATTCCATGTAACTCTGATTTCACCTTAAGCACATACTGTAAATTCTACATTTTAAACAGAACCAAAAATTAAAACCTGAAAGACTCTTGAACAGTAAAGAATATTCTAGTAAGTTAGTTTTATCTAAATTTCAAGTAGAAACACCAAGGAAAAAAATATTTAAAAAGTGTTGTTCAACAGGAAAGACAAAACTTGTCATTTTAACTTTTAAAATTATGTAATTTATTACAGTTTAATATTGTCACAAATGCTTATAATCAGGTGACATTATGATTTTATGTAAAAACAGTATAATTGTAATAATTAAAGTATTTCACAAGGTTAAAATATAAAAGATAACACAAAGTGTTATGAATAAAAAAACTAATAATAAAAATGAACATGTAAAATAATTTTATAATGAAGGAAATTAGAAAAGGGAAAGATAATTGTTACAAAGGTCCTTTTAACAATAAATGCAAGTGCAAATCATGAGGACCTGACTTACTAAAAGAATGTAATAATATTGTAAATACCAATATCACATTATGTTTCATCAGTGTATATAACTTAAATTGTTTTCCTTTGTTTCTGCTATCTGTTCTACTCAAAAAAATTTTGATACTTCCCCCAAGTGAACTAGTGTTGATAAGGGAATATTTAGCTTCAGCTACTTCAAAAATAGCAACCAACATAAACTTTCAATAGATCTATCATTATATATATATATTTGCATTAAATTGTTGTACATAATAAGAATTAATCTCTTATTAACACAAGTAAAAAAAAAATACCTTCTAGACACATTTAGTAATTACATAAATGTTTCATTAAATTACTGTATGGTCTTATATCAATTAGTTTTATAACTTTTTTTTTCCCACCTGAAAGATCATAAACTATTAAAACAGTTTTATATTCAGAACACTTAAAATGTTCTGAAAATGTAACTCATAAAAGGAAAATATAGAACCAGAAACAAATGATATAGTTTTTATTTTGTCAAAATAAAGTGTGCATCTACCACAACTGTTGGGTTTTCTTTCATTATTCTATCCAGCTTTTCATTTAAGTCTTAACTCCTTTATTTCTTATTATTGTTATAACACAGTTCATTTTAGCAGTTTCTTTTTAAGATCATGTCCCTCACAGTTTACAACATATTTATCACTGTAAAAATAAACCTTTCTTTAAAATGCAAAGAACATACTCAGTGGATATTTCTTGATGTTTGTAATTAAGCACAAAGCTACACAAAGGGCTGTCTGTGCTCTGAATACCATGAGGCACAATGCACATATAAATCTTTTAGGCCTAAATATTTAAAATTACTCAGTAAACTCTAATTAAGCCTACAACAAACAGATGATTTAACACTTTTTATCCAAAAAACAATTATATTGGATAACCCTTTAAATGACAACAGAAGAAAAACAGCATTACACATTTCATATATATGATTGTATAGAAACTGACTAGCTGTATAATTACTACTTACCTACTCAGGTTACACCACTGGGTTACATACTGTGGTCAACACATATTAGAAGATATCTTAAAACTTTTAGATTTCCAGCCAGACATCACGATGGAGCTGGTAAGACTAACTTATACATACCTTCTACAGAATTTATTTTTAGAAATTTACATCTTTAAAGGTATCTGGACAAGTTAAGCACATAAATTTATCCACAGATAATTCTACACTTTTATATATTTTATTATATTTAATCAGTACTTTACACTGTACTTTAACAGACTGAACATAATAAAAGATAGCCCAATCTACCAACTATGAAGCTCTTTCCACTATTTAAAAAAAAATTAAGTACCTCAGACTAATTGTATCATTAATTAATGAAACAATGTCACATAAAGCAGTGTTCCAAGTGTTTCCAACAGATGTCAACAGAACTGGAAAATTAGTAGTATTTGCCAATAAACTAATAATTGGCTCCAATAATCAATAACTACAGCTTTTCTCAAACTATGGTGCATAAAATCAAAGTGAAAAATGTTGACAACTAGCTGCCTTCCTCCTTAGTATGCAGTTCAGAAAAGAAAAAAAGAGTGTACACATGCAGTTTCAGACAGTTGTCTTCCTTCCAGTCAGCAACTCAAGGACAAACAAATGAAGCAAGTACTGTTTGAAAACTATCTTTCAAATATTAGTTACAGTTATGCCATAACACAGACAGGGTAAGAAAGTTTGGTGACAATGATACTCTAACCAGAAACCCTTGAATCATAGTTTTGATTAACTGAAAATATCCAAAGCAGTAATAATAATAATAATAAAATCTATCAATAGAAGTAATTGTAATTTGAAGTCAAATAGTAATCTTGACATTAATTAATGTAGTTGCTGCTTTATAAGTAACTGATTATATAGATTAATCAATTAAATCACTCAGCTTTATATTCCAATGTACCTGATGAAAAGAGTAGTGTAGTGTGCAGCGCAGAACCTGACATTTACTAGTCTTGAAGTGTGTATTCAAAATTAAAACCTAACATGACAATTGAAGTAAAGTTCAAAACATGATGTCACTAAGCCATGCTGTTTCCTAGTGCTACAGTTTAGTACATTTAATTACATAAATATGTAAAAGTGTTGCAAAAACTTGATTAGCATAAACAAAAAAAATTGGGTTACAGATCCAAGCTACACATCCACCAAAACATCATGCAATTTGGGTATTATTCCAACTATATGAATAGAAAAATTGTAGCTTCAGTGGAATACAACCTGAATTAATAAGTATGACAATAACTATTGATCATATAAAAACCTTAACTTCAAAAGGGGATAACCAGGATGAATATTTGTGTAAAATATCTCAAGTATGCTATTCTCTGTTTTTGCATCACATGTAGAAATTCCTATTTATATTAAATACACCCGTAATTAAAACCTTAATTCTAGCACTTAACACTGTTTAGTTTTTCTTGTATTCTATAAAGGTCTCTGAACTGTTATTTTTTCAGTTGTTTTTGATATTCATTGTCACTGTCAGATGACACACAAGTACTTAAAAGCCTTGAGCATCTTCTCTACAAGATAGTGGTGGTTTGCTAGCTTGACAGAAAGGTATGCAAGAAATAACAGGTTTCCCTGACCCTGAAAATACGTTTCATCCATCTGTGAACTAACACAAAAAACATTAAACCAGACTCTGTTTTGATGATTGTACTCAGTTTAGGCAGGTGTATCTTTTTGTGTTTAATATTCTCATCATCTAGATATGCATACAAAATGCACACACACAAAAGTACCTCAGTGGTATGGAGTAGCTGTTGAGATTTAAGGAAGTCATGTTCATATATAACCTTCAAACTCAAGGACAAAAATGAAACAGCACAATAAGGAAAACGCACAAGCAGACAGCCGTAACCAACATTACAGAAGGTACTATACCCTTCCATTTGGCTTAATGAAACAGAAAACAGATCAACCCACTACCAAAGAACATAATGCACTATACACTTTATTCCTAGTATATTAACTGTTTGTTTTTTTTTAGGGGTGGGGGTGATCACAACCTCAAGACAAAATTGCACATGAAAGACTTAAAAATGTGACCTATTTGTGTGTTCAAACATTACAGAATATTTAAGCTATGCATAACTTTTCAAACACGATTTGTGAATATAAAAGGCCTCTTCGAATACTTGGATTAATAAATATTCACACAAAAGTCACAATGGCACACAAAGATTGCATAACTCATATTTTGCTGGTTAACATTTTAACAATTTAATTTGTATATAACTACAAATAACCAAATTTCAAATTTTAGTAGACAGCTTTAAAACTCAGAAGTTATGACAAAGAAAACTACAGAAAACATTAGTCAATCATATAAGATGATCTGTATGTACCAAAGTTACTCACTATTACTTACAAGGTTTTCTATGAACCATACATAGTAATCACTGAAGTAAAAACAACCAAGTTACAATGATAAAGAATTGCAACCATGTGTTTAAACATTAATTTAATAATGCATAACATTCATCTTGAACAATAAGTTCTATTTAATACTATGGATTATAAAAGTTCAATGTGAAAATGTAAGTTCTCACTTAAATTCTTTTCTGATGCCATGGAAACAGATACAAGTGCTTGTATGCAACATGGAAGCATCAAATTTAAGTTTCCAATTATTTGTGTTAAAAATATTTGAAAAAGGTAAATAATTATTCTCGTGAGGCTAGAGGTATGCTTGCATTATTCACATGCAATGAATAAATTTACTAAGCATTTCTCTATAAAATAATATATATACATTTTAATTATAAAAATGAAGCACCATAAAAACGATAACTATGTTAAACTTATTTTTGCTCTTTCATTGCCACATATAAATGAGCTCTCCTAGTGATACGTTTATTTTTAGATACACAATCTGATTTATAATTACTTATATCTTGCTCAGTTATTTGTCACATAACATGTTTTAAGGAATAATTGCTTAAAATACTTCACAGATGATTATGTTCACAGGTTATGAAAAGTATTAAGTAAAATAACTATTTCTCCAGTTACATCCAAAATGTTTAACATTTGATCTTTTTAAATTAATTATAAAAAGTTAATTTCATTGAACACTTATTTTTTAGAACATTTACTTAAAATTGCTTTTCAAAGAGTGTCCTCACAACAGTGAAAATATATTAATAGAAAAATACACAGAATAATATAAGCTTATTATATGAACACCCAATGTTACCCTCATACCCATGTGGTATTATAATAATACCAACTGTCTAGTTTTTAAGACATTAAAGCTTATTTTAATTGGAAGAAATTATGATAATCCTAATTATCTCATTATAAAATTAAATCACAGATTCCTTAATATAATTATGATAAAAAATAAACTATGTCTGATATAAACTACATGTAACACTTTCACACACACAAATTAACAATTATAATCACACTGTGATGACATAAGCAATCATATTAGGGTTTAAAAAAAGCATACTACAAATTCATAGGTTAAAAAAATATATACATTTTCTACTTGTTGAGGACAAACAAACAATAAAAACTGTGAAACGGCTGCCCACTCCACTCGCTCAAACTCAGCCTGTTCACAGTTGTGGTTAGCCTACAGTTTGGTTAACTATTTGATTTCACTGTTGTCAGATACATGAACTACATAAAAAGCAAAAGACTTTAGTTTTTGGTAACTGTATCTTGTGAATATGAAATCTTGCCATTTTGTCCAATAGGACACAGATGTCAAGAAATGAAAACTTTGAACATACAACACTTGTTTATCTCAACTGAAATAAATGGTATCACAGAATCTTCTGATGCTCCTTGTTATTAAATGTTTTGTATGTGTAATGCAAGTAAGAAGTTAATACATTTTCTTTATATATATACTAATTTTCCTAATGAAATCCAAATGTGCAAGTTCAAACAGATTCAATTAACGAATGACAGAAAGGACCACCATTTAGTTTTTGTAAATCAGCATTTTACAACACTTTAAAGATTTACATGACCTAGTAATCAAACTGATATCAGACTTTGATAGCAATATAGCAAATGTCAGATATCACAAACATATTTGCCACAGTATGACATTAGACATAAAATATCCCCTGATAAAAGTTGGCATTTGTTCAGAATCAGCTGTTAATTATTTCTCCATTACTCATTACTTCATCTCTAGAACTTAACTAAGATTATAACATTTTTTATCACTATTAATGAATTCTAAAGAAGGTATTTTAAACCAAACTGTAAACTTCTGAAAAAAAATAAGAGATTAAAGCCAAAACATAAAATATTTTCTCAAATTAATTTATTTCCTGTGTGCCTTCTGTCATCACATGAAATCTCTCATAATTTCAAAAAATTTATAAAATATTTAAATCTGCAAAGAGAAACACACTGAAACTCTGCAGTATAGTTAAGAAAATTAATTAGTCATGATACAGACTAATGAATTAACCAAAAATTGCTAATAAAATAGATAAAAACTATAGCATTTTGTTCCACTTTCTTATGTTTGGTAACATAATGATTTAACAGATGTCTATTTAGTGGCTTTAGCAAAATTAAAACTCAATGACTGATAAAATATTTGTTACTTTATATACATAACAAGCAACCAAAATCATTTGAAACAATTTTCAAAGTACAGCTCAAATTATCACCATCTTACTGCAGTTTTATTTTCTTATTCTGAAGAATTGTGGATCTGTTATTAACTACTACACACTTTAAAATTCATGTCTTTCAAAAAAGTGACTCCAATGCATTTAGTGTTACTAAATATACCAAAAAGAGTTCAGTTAAAATTAATTAACAGCCAAAAATAGTTCCAGTTTAAGCATTAGCATTCCATGTCCTCTGCCACTGATCACTCTGCCAGGTTGTGACTAACAATGGGATTCATGATACATTTGTACTAAAAATAAATGCAAAAAATGGGGGGCTATATAAATGTATCAGAAACAATTCTTTCAGTTGTAATATATGATATTTTCCAGTCAATGGTGCTGTATGAAAATACCTAAGCCAAAATCTCTGTATAACACATACTGAAGTCACATTACCCAAGTTATATGTAAACTTTAATTCATTTAAAATGGACTCAGTCCTTCAGACTGACTCATCACAACTTCATGCTTGTTGTAGTTTTCATGCTATAGCCTTTAAATTAGCAAGTACATCTTCACAAAATTTTGCACGTTATCAGTAATAATTGCAAGGCTTTGATATGCAAGATAACAGAAAATATCAGAGATGGGAGGATCTTATTTTATATTACAGCCTGTCAATATTGGTAACTTGAGAGCACAATTCACAGGAAACTACAGATTTTGTACTTGGGTATCATAAACATAAAACTTGAACCAATGCTGCACTCAACAATCAACAAACCATGTAAAACACAAAAATTGATGTTTATGTTTTTTAACATTTACTATCAAAACAAAAAATTAACTGTTGTATAAGACTAAAACTTGAATTATACAATTTGATATTTAACTTATTAACGTATATTGATAAAATATCATAACACAAAAAAACATCAATTTTTGTTTGTCACATGGTTTGTTGAGTGCAGCACTGGTTCAAGTTCAATAAAATTTTGAATGCGAGTCAAAAAACATGATAAATATGGCTTTTGGCTCATGATCCATGTTTACAAGTTTAACAACATTTGAACTCTATCCATTTTCAATATGATGATCTAAAAACTATGCCTTTTCCACAAGTAAAATAAATCCCACATACAGCTTTACAGAAAAACACAAAACAGTTTTCCACTAAAATAGAAAGAAGGAACATTTTTGTAGTCCACTTGTGACGGAAGTAGTGTTAGTTTATAAACAACTGATTTTTTAAATACATGCCCACAAAAATGTTTTCAATTCTAACACCTACTGTTTTACATAGTGTATATCTTTTTCTTTCCAATGTAACAGTTTAAATGCTTGACAGATGGCAGTCTAAAATGTGTGATAAAAATCAAGAAACTGCAGATATTTTTTCATCACACATCCTTAATTTATCACAGCTTAATACACATTATACTATTCATATATTTCATGCTTATTTGTAAATTAACTCATTATTGTTGTTGTTATACCACAATATTATAAAGTTCCATGGCACATAAGAGAATCATACCCATTATCTACTGAAACAAATTCACATAACCACTTTATCTATAGTTAACTATCACAATCTAACAGTTTTGAACAAATTTGAGATTGTTTAATAAACCTACCATTTCGCTGGTAATACTTGGAATTGTGAGTCCAACGAAACCCTGTGCAAAGACCAAAGTCTGTTAGTTTGATATGCCCATCTGAGTCTATGAGTATGTTATCTGGTTTAATGTCCCTGTGAATAAAGCCCATGCGGTGTACACTTTCGACAGCCAGAATGATCTCAGCTGTGTAAAACTTTGCTAAGTTCTCTTGGAAAATTCCAAACTTCATCAACAGGGACATCAAGTCACCACCAGGTATGTAATCCATTACAAAATACAAGTTTTCTTTGTCTTGAAAAGAGTAATATAACTTAACAACCCATTCATTGTTTGCTTCTGCAAGAATATCCCGTTCTGCTTTAACATGAGCCACCTGATTACGTTTCAAAACCTCAGATTTCCTTAGTGTTTTCATTGCATACAACTGGTTTGTATCCACCTTTCGAACAAGAGCAACTTCTCCAAAAGCACCAACTCCTATTGTTTTCATTTTGACAAACATTGACTTGTCCATTTTTGCTCTCTTTAATCGAATATAATTGGATTCTTTCTGATGAAGCATTAACCTCATTTGACACTGAAGTTCTTCTGAGAGTCCAGCTTTAGCCATTTCTCTTTCCAGTTGCTGTCGCCTGTGTTCTCTTTGTTGATGAGACTTAAGAAGATTTTCTACATGCTGCTCCATAAAGAATTTAAATGCAGCAGGGGAATAATTGCGTACTTTTGACTCACGTCTTTCCTCCTCTTTTTCTTTGGAAAGAACTTTTCTGGGTGGAAGAGGAGATTGTTGAGAAGTTCTGTATGGTGGAGGAGGAGGGACTCGGACTGAGTCGTGAGTAGAGTCTGACTGGGTAGAGGGCGAGGATGTAGATGTAGTAGACATAAAGGACACAGGGGATTCAGAACGTGAAGCAGAGCAGGATGCTGAACTTGCAGTATCCATAGCTATTGGTGAAGGTTTCCTATGAAGTGGTGTATGCTGAGAAGGAATATAAACATCACCCTGCAAACGACAAGGAAGTGCTGACAACTGAGAGTTACAGATACTCTCCACTGTATTAACAAGGTTTGAAGAGGATGTTGGAGCACTGGTAGTTGGACCTGCAGCACCATTAGTCCTACAGCTCTCTTGAGATACTGTTGTTACATTTGTCACAGGAGCAGCACTGTAAGCCCCATTTTTATAGCATGGCACATTATTATTGTTGCTAACAGGGGTAGGTGACTGTACTGCTCTAAGAGCAGCCAGAGCTGCAATACTAGAAGCATAGCTTGGTGGATCAGTTGTAGGTACAGTGGCTTGTGATTGTGTAGGAATACCCACAAAGTTGGCATCTTGCCAGACACTGTGGTTTTCTGTCTCATGCCTGAGAGCATTCTGTGTTTGTACAGATACTGCATAGCATGGAGGAGGGTTAACAAATGCTGTAGAGTCCTGTGATTGAGATATCGGATTATATGGAGGAGGTATGGGACTTGGGTTACGGTATATTGGAGGTGTTGGTTGAGTACCCGCTGATGATGAATAGACTCCAGGAGAATTCTGTCCTTGTGAAGAGGTAGAATAAGGTGGGGGATTGGGTGACTGACACAAAGACTGTGGATAACCAGTTGAAGATCCTTGAATATTGGAGCTAGAAGGGTTATTCTGATTCTGAACTGGATAACAAGACAAAGAAGCAACATTCTGAGGTGGAGGTGAACTCACTGGTGGAGAAGTTGGAGCAATTGCTGTTTGCAACACAGGCTTCTGTACTTGTGTACTTTTAACAGACTGCATGATAACAGGAGACTGTGACTTAGACTGTCGAAAGCTCCATGCCTGTAAAGGAGCAGGCCTCGGAAGGACACTTGTTACAACTGTTGCTGAAGAACTTCCTACTAGGCTAGATGGTGGTTGTGGAGAACATGCAGACATAGGTGGTGTATAGGCTGGTGGGGGAGTTCTTTTTTGAAGGGGAAGATTAAAAGAAGATAAAACAGAATATTCACTACTGCTTATAGTTGGAGTGGGACTTTGTCGCCCAGAACTGGAAGAAGCATATGAGGGAGGCGAATATATGGCTGGGCTATGTGCTGATCCTGCAGGATAGGGAGGTGGTGGTTCTGAACGAGTGGAAGATCCACTCCCAGAGTAGAGACTAAGTGTTTGCAACTGCTGTACAAGATGTTGTTGATTTTGTGCCACCAAAGGGGTACGGTTGAGGGAGACAGGACTGGTTCCACGTTTAGGTGTTGAACCCGAAGACACAGAAGAAGCATAGCTGAGGGCCTGTGACCGACTGGAAGGAGGTGGAACAGGAGACATTCTTTTAAAAAACTGTTGAACTTGGTTATTTGCTGCTCCACCACTTCCAACATATTGCGACTGACAGACAGGAGGTGGTGGAGTTGTGCCTCGGGGAGGTGTTGGTGGAGGTCCAGGAACCCCTCTTGGGGGAGGAGGTGGTGGAGGTGGTTCATTCAAGGGAAAGCTTGGGGACTGTTGTCTAGACAATTGAGGGTGACCAAGTGTGTCTACAGCAGAAGGCTGACCACTTGACACAAGGCGAGGAGCATCTGGTAGAAGTATATGGTGCTGAAGGCCCATGATGCTAACACTAGGACTATCTGACCGAGTACTAGCTGAGCTACTATCTAGAGCAGAACTATAACCTCCTCTCTGTCCATCCCACACAATTCCTTCATGTTGTAGACTGGATTTCCTAGAAGCCTTAAGATTGAGGAAACCTGAAATGTATAGATAACACAAACAGTCAGTGTTTTTTATAAAATCTAAACCTTCACTTTGAGCTAAAAAAAATATAATTTATAAAAGCATTTTTAAATTTTTTTGCACTAAAATATTAAAATGTTTATCAGTTATGATCAATCTAAAAAGAAAAATCTAACACATTTGAGATTATGCATCTCACACACATTTATATTTAAAATGTTTACTTGGAATCACTTGAACATGAAAAAAAAACCATTTTCAGGACATGTAAATAAGAATATTTTATCAGACATGATAACCTTGAGATTTTTAAACTAAATAATAACCTACCACATGAAATATTACTTTATTAAGACTCAATAATGAGAGCTGAAAATTATTATGCTCTACACTTGTTTGCTCCACAAATAATCTAAATTTTTAAACATATTTGAACAAAATTTCACACATTGCAAACTCATCACAAAGGCTTGTCAACTATTTCAAGTGACCCGTTTCACAATGTTATTTCTAACCTCGAGAAAACACGTACTCCAAAATATTCTTTATATTCAATTTACTACAGAATACATTATTAATATCAAAGTTACAAATATTTAAGAATGAATGAACAGAATACTTTTTAACAACAATATATGTTGAGAGGATGTCATGAGTCTTATAATTATTAACTTGCATAACTCTAGAAAATGTAAGGCAAACAAAGCTTTAGAGCATATTTGACCAATCATAAAACCAGATGTTACCTATCAGAAGAAAGTGTCAATCAATGATTCAGATTTTCAGCCAAAATAAAACAAAAACAATGGAACACTGCAACAATACATGTCAAAAAAGGCTGTTACTTGTTATTTTACTAAATAATCACAAGAAAAACATTTTTTAATTTTCTGAAAAATGTGAAACATGGTTTGAAAATTGTAAATATTTATTTTATTTTCTTCTCAATGAAATAAAAATAATCTTGTTAAATAACCTACTGTAGGAATACAAAACATTTCTAAAAGACTAGTTATTCTTCTGGGTGAGCTATTTTAACACAACCCTCTTCAGAAACAGGTGGTAAGAATCAGGTCATGCCATCTCTTAGTATGCTGAAGATGTGAAACAGCCAGCTGGCTTAACATGACCACAAGTTATTTACAAAATGTTGAACTTAATAGCTTTTGACTAGTTGATTAATGCCATTAACAATCAATTCACTGACTGCAGTGTAAATAAATGTCACATAATTCACTCCAACAATGGAACTCACTAATTTCACATACAATAACCTTCTTTTAAAGACTAAAATCTTGCCAAATCAGGATTTTTATATTTTAACCTTCACTTAAAAGCTAAACTTCACTGGACATTTTGTTTTCTTGGAATAAAACTAAAATATAATTAGCATTTACCACTAATATATTCTAATACTTCTAAAAATCCAAATTCTATTTTTACCTGTTGAGCAAATTATAATAATAATTAATAATTTTTTACTTGTGCAGTATTATGATACTTCATCAAAGCAAATACATTAAAGTTACAGTTACTAAGGTTATATCAGTGATGATCTGTTTTTCCTTCCTTACCATTATTATTTTTAATAACAACACCTAAAGCTTGGATAAATAAATTTCAGCTTATACAAGCTGGTAAGCTTTCTATGGTTCAAATGATAAAATACAAAATAAGTTATGAAAAATGGATGATTTTTTTAATTAGTTGTGTCATAAATTTTAGGTTACTGCTCATCATGTTGCTACCAAGATTTCAAATAATGTTTTATGTATGTCTCTCAGTAATGTAATTATGATGTGTTAGAAAAGCCAAATTATTACCTATCACTCTCTATCAGGTACTGTACCAAAATTTATGTAGAGAAAAAATAAGTACAGAACTGTGGATATCTAATGTACCTATGATATGTTTTTTGTTTGTTGTTAATATCAAAGCTACACAAAAGGTCACCTGTGCAGTACCCATCACAGACACTGAAAACCCAGTTTTTAGCATTGTAAACTTATAAAACACTGGGAGACACGTACGGTACTTGGATTTCATTAAAATGTAAGGAATGGGGCTTTCAACAGCTATTTTGTTATTTATATAGCTTTTTTTTAAATATCCAAAATTTAACAAGTGTTTCATCTTGTACAAGTTAAACAACTTCTTTAATTAAAAAATCAATAATTTTCCATGCATATAATGTGTTTGTTATGTTGTACTATTTAACTATGGATAACCACAGTGACTTTTTGTAATCTTGATTATATTTGGTAGATATTTGTACCCATTCTGTAAATTAATCATAATACTAATGGAAGCACAGTGCAATTAAACATCAAACAAATAATGCCTGTGGACAAGCCTGATCCTTCTTTGTTAATGTTAATCTTTTTAAGATCATGGTAAGTAGAATGTAAACTCACTGTCAATTAAAACATGTGCATGCAATTGTCTGACTTTTCACATCCTATTCCTAACATTTACAGATTGTTTTCTGATTCATAAATCACAAGGTAAATTTTAAGTAGGGCTTATTATCTACATAAATTTTATTTTGCTGTTTATCAAGCAAATTGTAAAATTAATAAATTAACGAAAATTTGAGTTCTAATGAAGCAGAACTAGTTCTCCTCTCCTACTAATGGTTAATATCATCTACATTTGTTTAACAAAAGCTTGAAAATGATGTGTTCTGAAAGGAAAGTTAAAGTGTATATTCATTGAGAAAAACAAGTCCAAACCTTTCAGAACACACTAGTTTTATTCTTTTTGAATTATAAAAACTGATTTCCATATCAAATTACAACAGCTAAGTTACTTCTATTCTAAATCATTATCACATTGAATTATTGTTTTATATGACGAAAAACTTTGTTCCAATAAATTATAAGAGTTGGGTGGCTTACAACAGTAAACATTAGTATCAAAGCTGACACAGTCAATAATTTCCCACTTTCACAATTAGTATAAAATATTTGAGTGTATCCACATAATTTTTCTAAACTTCCATGCAGGTTTTTCATGTAGTTAACCTCATTCATGGTTATCAGATGTCACAAAATTGTAAACAAAAGCTAATTTTTTTTATACAAAGGTTCTTAAAAGTTATGGTGTGCACTTCGTAGTGGCTTCTAGGCATCAAGTCTATTTAAATAAGTAATACTGAAACCCATACAAATGCCTTGTAATGGCATAGACTTGTATATAGAATGCTGACTAATGTATACAACTCATTCATATTTTGAATACCTTGCTAAGGCTTCAGAGATGTTTATAATCAATTTAATCCTTTTGCAACAGCTCAGTATAACATACACAGGTATTTATACTACAACTTCTGATAAGGCATGTGTACCTTCACAAAAATTGGTAGACTTTTAGTAAAGATTGCAAGTCTTTTGTGCACAAAAAATAAGATTTTTTAATGAAGTTTTTTTAATTAGGAATTGTTTGTGAAAATATTAAGTCTGTTTCTTTACTAGTCTGAGTGCAAAGTAATTTTCATGTTATGATTTAAAAACTATTCTTTGCCCCAAAACCTCAAATACTACTTGTGCTAATCTCTTAAAACCTCCTACATGCATTTCAAATGCTTGTTTTATGTACAATCTTATATTTTGTCTATTACTTTCATAATCCTAACTGCAGTGGGTCTGTCAATTTGACTGACCTCATAAACAAGATAAAAAAATTATAACAGAAATATACATTATGTTTTTTCTTTCTTGAATGGGTACAAAGTTATAACACAAATATTTTTAACCTAGTTTAAAATTCATAATATTATACATTTATTATTTTTATTATATTGACCTTTCAACCACTGCTGACAGAAGTTACAATAATGCACACTGCACTCCTGTGAAGAGTATGAAACTAACCTCAACAAAGGAATCTGTCTTTGCTGCATTTTATTTCATGACTATTTTGTAAAATAGTCATATTTTAGTTATAATACATTATACATATTACTGCTATGTATAAACATGTTTTCAAACTTAATTTTCTTAAAACACTGAAAAGTAAATAAAGAAGTAAAAAATTATCTCTTCTCGTTATGATCTTTGTACTCATTTTCTGGTTGTCTCAGGTTGTCAAGTCTTAAATATTTCGCATGTGAAGAATGTGAAACAATATTTTTTCTGGGTTTTTATATATACATTTCAAAGAATCATAAATTACTACTTTTGTACCATGTGATTCCATTATAATTTATCACATTTAGTGTATTTTGGTTTAAAGAAATATGAAACTTCGAGTAGACTAAAGACATAACCTACCTCCTTAAAATCTTGCCTTGACAGAACAAGATGGTATCCTAACGCATGAAAATGGCTGATTAAGCCAAAATGGAACTATTCTGAGCTTTTGATTGGTTATTATCATATAATATACACAAGTAAATGTGTATAAGGAGCTGTTTTCAAAATTTGAAAGAGGTAAGTGGGGACACTATGTTTGATTCAGTACATAAGCCATATTTCAATAAATATGAGGTTTTTATTTTAATATTTACTTTAAAATTAACAAATTAATTTATGTAATACTAAAATCTGAATTATAATCTACAACATGATACCAAACTTATTGAAGTGAATTCCTAAAATACTTGTTCAATAAAATTTTAAATACAAATACAACAAACTTGATAACATGGCCTTTGACCCATGACCCATCATGAAAGAGTTAAATTAGCTGCATTGAATATCTTGTCAATAGTCTTCCTTCTTTCATTTCTTGATAAAAACTATAATTTACTAGTCTAGAATCTATTACACAGGACAAGTACCTAAAAATAACTTGTAACATTAACAATGATAAAATGTCTGTCTGTAATCCAGCACAAAGCTACACAATAGGCTGATTGTGCCATGCCTATCAAAGGTATCGAAACCCAAATTCTAGCATTCTAAGTTTGCAAACATACTGCTGTATCATTGGAAGAGGGGCTAATAATATAATAAACAATATTCTTTCCTCAGATTGCAATGTCTTACTTCTCCTTGACATGTACACATTCGCTCAGCACATCTTTACTAGAAACCTTAACACTTTATAAAATGCCGATTCTGTGAAAACTGAAAAATTAATTGAAAACTAAAGAGAAAAAACATCTTGATGCATTTACATAAAATTAGAGTAAAAAATAAATTCTAATCAAGATTTACAACATTTTAAATGGGTATAAGTCCTCAACAATAATTTCAGTTCTTTAAAAACAAAATTACAACTAATGATTTAACACAATCACTTTAAGAAGAAAAAACTAAAAATCATTATATCAGCATATAATAAAGCAAAGAACTTTTTCTAACAAAAAGAATTTCACACAGTTAGAACCTTCAAACATCAAAACTTTCATGTAATTTTATTTGCACTTATATTAAATTAAGCACACATGACATTATGAAATAGCATACTGAAACTTTAGTACATTTTGCAGTTGATACAAATGTTAAAATCTTGTAATTCAGAAGTTATTCTCAATCCCTAAGCTACACAAGTCATTCTATGAACAGTTGGAGCCATAAAGCACACCCCAAAAGATTTTAACATACAAAAGCCAAAAGTAAATCAAAGAATTTCTGAAGAAATATGGTAAAATTATAAAAGAAGGGATAAGTATTAATCTATATGTAACCATCCATATTCACGAAATGCAGACAAAAGTTAAATCTGCTAAAACATTTCATTTCAAATGAATTTATACCAGCCTAAACCCTCACAGTGAAATCAGTAAAAACTTAAGTCTGCAAATAATAGAGCTATCAATATTGGTAAATGAATGATTTATACAGATGATACTACATCTCTTTACACTATGAATTCATGCAAGACAATTTTTTAATTACAAATTCACACAATTCAGCACACACATCTTTAAATAGACACAGGACATATACTATACAGTTCCAAATGATAGTAGGGTCTTCAATAATAGTGCAGGGTAGAAATGAAGTTTTTTTACCTCTATATTTCAATGCCATGTGATATTCCACGAAGTTGGATACCTTAAGGCAAGGAAGTAAAAAATGTGCACACACGTTTTTGAACTCAATTCTCACTTATAATAAAATAAGCATGCTGTAATGTTAATTTTATCAACCATATAAGCAAACTGGCTAGTTATGAACTTGCAACCTACCAATTTTCCTCACATTCATTGGAAACACTTCTACTTTTGACTTTCAAATAGGCCAAAGCCTGTATGCTGCTTTACAACATGGTTCTTGACAGGTCAGAGTGCTATAATTATATGGCCAAGCCTGCACTTGCTTGACTTGCAATGACCAACATGAGCAACACTCACTTGCAGATTTGCTGAAGAAGCAAAATGGCCTAGTTTTCTTTCATGTAAGCAATACCAGCATATTTCCCTGCTTTGTTGGCCAAAATTTAATAATCATACAGTTCCTAATAAGTATCATATGGAAAATTGCCTGAAAATAAACAATCATACACATGATTATTTGGAACTCTGCAGTACATGGATGGAAACTTCAGTCAGCAAGCAACATATTTAATTCTTTTTGAACCTAAATATCAATTTCTCACACATCTTCTCAAGAAAGACTAACAGAGAGATTTACAAATTAGCAAAACATGCAGAAATCATTAAATTTTGCTAGAATTTGTTTTAATTTGAAATATTTAATACAGAGAGAGCTTGAATACAAACAGTGTATTCTGGGTAGAAGTTTTGATTTCAACATATTAAATATAACATTTTTAAATTTTGTGGTAATTGCAATGTTCATGTTTGGATTTTCTGTTGAACATCAGTGTTTCTGAATACCACATTGGTACATAAATTACTGTTTCATGAGACATTCAGCCAAACTCATTTGGTCTGGACACTTTTAGATTTTAATCTTCATAAGCCTGACTACTGGGCAGACTTTCTTTAGCAAGGACATTATTAAGCACTATGGCACAGTTCCGAGACATATTTACACTTGACATATACAGGGAACTTCCCACATACTAAATAAGAAGCAAGTCTCTATGCATTTCTCTCATTTAAAGTATTAGTTCGATTAATATATAACATTAAATTTCTTAAAATAGCAATAACATCATTGGCCAAATGTGACACCACAGATCACAAAACCTTCCATTCCAATTCTGCAATAGTTTCTGGTAATATTACTAAGCAGGCCCTACCTCATCAAGTGTTCTTGAAGTAAGAAACAAAAACAATACAAGCAGTCAGGATATACAACAGAAGATCTAAAGCAGATTGGTCAGAGAAGCTACTTTGGTAGTTTGCCTCTTATTAGTGATGTAAACTATTATTAATTGTGATTATTACTATTAAAGAATTTTAGCAGTTCTTCTGGTAGCATCTTCAACTTATCTTTTTGTATAACAATTCTCAGTCCATGTTTTTCTATAAACATTTGGATTTTCTGTTGAACAGTACTGTACCTCAATATCATTCTGGCACTCATTGCTGTTTCATGACACATTCCACTGAGCTCAAAAATATCCAGGTAACTTTCCAGAGTAAGTTAGTAATACTCCACTTATAAATTACAAGTTTTTACAAAGTATCAATATTTCATTAATTTCTCAACACTTATCTTCTCTAATAAACAGATAAGGTTATTTTATCTATATAAAAAGGTGTTATAATCAGAACTAAGTAGCAGAATTATAATGAATATATTAAATTTGGAATTCCTTTGGTCAATAATATTTTCTCTCTCTCTCTCCCCCTCTGGATGGAAGA
Source organism: Carcinoscorpius rotundicauda (assembly GCA_011833715.1). NCBI lineage: Eukaryota > Metazoa > Arthropoda > Merostomata > Xiphosura > Limulidae > Carcinoscorpius > Carcinoscorpius rotundicauda. Next base: position 35,080,844 of record CM022404.1, on the reverse strand, counting down.
ACTTTACAAAAGTTTCCTGAGAAGATTTGGAGTACACAGAAGTTAAATAAATTACTACTGTATAACTCTACTGCTCAAATTAGTACAGTTTCTGCACAAGTCCTAGAACACCCATTTTTACAAATGCATACAAAGAAACCAAAATTAACATTTTCTTTTTCTACAGCAATAGTTCACTATTGATTTATAAGAATCCTTAAAACCTTTTCTTCAAAAACTTCCAGTTTCTAACATTTATTCGACACTTAAATCAAAGGATCTTCATTAAAGAATTACAAAAACTATCAGGTGAATATTTTTATTGCTTTTAAAATTTAAGTTATTTTTTGTCCTAAGGAAGAATAAAAAATCTGACCTTTCATGAAAACTGCCAATTTTTCTTTTATCCCTTCATAACAAGATATAAAACTTCAAACACAGGAAAATTATGTATGTTTATAAATACAAGAAGTACTGACATCAAAGAGTTTGTTCAGAAAGAGGAGTACAACTGTTACCATAACCAAAGATTGCCTGCTTAATCTAATGGAAAATATGAATTGGATAACAAACAACTGTAAACAAAAACATTATAATACAGAATTAAAATTAAAAAAATTGGAGGAAATAAACTGTTTTCTTTCTAAACACCTTTAAAACAAAGATCAACTTTGATATGTAAAAACAATGTGGGCTCATGGCAAGTAACCAATAAGGCATGAATTTATTAAGATTGTTATTAATGTTTAAATAAATCTTATTGTTCTTATGATGAAATGTCACATTTCAAATGTGAGACTCCTTTCATACAAGATTCATTATTACTGCAGTGGAAAGAAGACTGAATAATAAGCCAGACAAACAGAAAAGGTTGTGTGAAACATGGAGGTCAACTTAATATAGATTTAATAAATTGCCACATACGTCTTTTAACTTTAATATCAGTCATGTTCCAATTAATTATAACAACTTAAAATTGAATAGTAAAACCAAATAACTATACATTTAACAACGATTTTATGCAAGTACACACAATTATGACAAAATAATTCCATTTTTACTCCTTAGCAGTGTTCAAAACAAAGGTTCGAGCATTCGTATTTCATAATTTGGCATCTTAAAGGAAGAGTTTTGAACAGTCTCCACAAACTAAAGGTTTACCATTACTTTCTAAGCAAAACAAGTAATCAGAAATAAAAACTGACCCAGTAATTAATACAGCTTACTTAATACATTATCCTAATAAAGCATACGCAGTCAGTAATATACATACATATACATATATACAGACACACACACACGTATATATAATGATTAGAATGCACCAATTTATCAGTTGGGTAGCCTCACTGTTACCAAAATTTTCAGTTGTAACTTCAACATTAGTTCATGAGATTCAATCAGCTAACAGAATAAAATAATCATAGGAAATACAAACACGTATAAATCAGAATAAAATGTAGAACTATTACAGGTTACATATTTTAGTCAATACTGATAATAAAGCTAATACTAAAGAAAGAATACAACTTTACTTACAACACATGAAAACTAGTTCTTTGTTTCACACTCATCACCAATTCCTACTCCTTGAAATCAGAAAGCCATTTATAACCTTTCTTAACAATGTCTAGCAACCAATGAAAGCCCATTAAACAGCTCTAATAATGTAACTTTAGAACAGCTTAACATCCAAGATAAACTGTAAGCAACACATTAACTATAAGCAGTAGTTAATACAGCAAAAATCCAATGTTTATGAATTCAAAAAAAATTAATTAATAAAAAGGTATTACAATAAATAGTAAAATATCAATTATTTTTAATAAAATATCCATATTAAATGAAATATAAAGAAAAGTAATTTACTAAACCTAATATTAGCTGTATCTAATACAAGCCTTCACAAATATTTTTATATCAAGGAACCATGCCAGGTCTGATACAGAAAAGTTATGGAACATATTTTCAGTCAGTGATTATAGTAAAAAACAGTAATCACTAAAATTAATCATTAAACTTTATTATACAATGTATATTAAACTTTAATATATAAAATTATTAAAACAGTAAACTAAATCACTATAACTTAGGTGGAGTCTTACAATGAATGAAAATCAAATAATCACTGACACTGAAAGACTGACACTGAAAGGCCAAGGAAATTTCATAATAGGTCTAACCTACTCATTACTACAACATAGTACAATGGGGACTATGTAATATTTATTTTCACAGCAACAAGTGCATGCTAACAATAACAATATCAACAACCACTCGGTATTAATGCCCAAACTGTCTTTGAACCTGTCAAAGTCTAAACACATGCACTGATTAGTTGAATTGAGAGAAAGATGAAAAACAAGATGGCAAGAAATTAGTAATGCATTGCACAATTACAGCACTTCATTTTAGGTGGAGGGTACACATAAAGTCCTTCTGAATCAACCACTGACATCCTTAAAAGTTTCATTTTGGCTTGAAAGAATATAAAAATAGTTACAGACTTCCAAGAGACCAGAACCATCCTAGATTTGGGTTATGTTTAATACACTCCTACATATGAATGTAGCCACAATGAAATATTCAGTCATCATGGTAACCTGGATTTGTCAAAGCCTGATCAAATAAAACTGTTTGACTTTAACTATCCTCCATGAAAATTAAATTTACTGAGCAGGTAGCTAGAAGTAATAGATAAAGTTAAACCTTAAAATGTACAACTGTTAAAAAAAATGATAAAAAACACAGCAATAATAAAACAAAACTTACAGAAGTAAAACAGTTTAACATCAAAATAATTAAAAGAAACTACCGTGACTGAACCAATGATGTATTACTGTATTATTTACAGAACTGTTATACAGTTTGCATAACTATAGTGTGAGATTATACCAATAGGAGGCAAAATTAATGGTTGTAACTACTGTTCACTACTGTCTTATAAACATTACTGCAGTTAAAAACTCAGGTGCCAATGGTCCTTTTGCAAGAACAGCTAATAGCATGCTATTTCAGGTGTATTTTCTCATATCAGAACTAGCCTTCAAGATAAATATTCACCTACTGACAAAAAGCCAACTTAAGTTTTATCTTTCAAAGTACACCAGTATGTGCAGATAGCAACCTGTCTCAAAACTGATTTTAAAAAATGCTCAGAAAAACTGAAAAAAATATTTTTAGTTGTTTTTTTCCAGAATGACCAAAAGGCATAAGTAATCTTACCGTTTTAAACCATCCTGTAGTTGTGAGACATATATACAGAGTGGTTGCTAGAAAAGCGGAAAATTTGAGGGTTAGATGAGATCATGAATAAAATGCGTGCTTACTCATTTCTATTTTGATTTCTTTACATCATGAATAAAATGCATTTTGAACATCTATGAGTGTAATATAACATATGCCTTTAAAAAAACTTTGTAAAAATAAATAGCTGGTTGACAAATTTTCCGCTTTTCTAGCAACCACCCTGTATATATATATATATATATATGTAAAAGGTTACAAAATTAAGGATGATATATTAGCACACTTGGTTTATCAAAACAATCATAAAAAGTAACATTAGACAGATTTTTATCCACCTTTTCAGTACACCAATGACATTAATAGAAAAATATTTATGCCATACATAAATTATCTTATCAAAGTTCTATTGAAATACTAGGTTACAGGTAACTTTTGATCATGCTACAATTGTCAGTAACCAACCAAACATTGCATTATTCTAGATGATTAGAAGCTAGTCTTTTTGTTGTTGTTTTTTTGTACATATCACACCTATAATTTCTGGCTTTCAGTTAGAATTAATAATCCACTCAGATTCGAAAAACTTGGATAAAATCATGCGGCCATCTGAAATAGACACAGATCCCAGGAACACTCTTATGCCAACATACCACAGATTCTTTATCATTAATTACCATTACGTAACCTTGTACAAGCCTCACCTTAAGTAGCATCAGATGAAAAACATCTGTAAACTTTTAAGTTCAAGCTGAAATTTTTTTATTTTTATAAGGCCACTTCTTTGTCATTTTTGTTACATTTAAATGGATCTTTGAAATGGGTCACTTAATATCAAATACATTTTTATGGAAATTTCTCTTCTCCACCTTGTTGTACTCTTCGGTACATTTACAAGTTTCTTAAAAATGCATCCATACTGATCACATGTTATAATAATTAATGTAATCAGTTCTACCATTTTATCTCCTCTCTCCCTATTACGTATAGCATATTATTCAGTTGTAGTGCTAGCAGAATTATACATACATACAAAAACTAGTGCCACAGCAACAACTAAATAAGGTCACTATAAAACCTGTTTATACTAAATATGAAGTAAGTTAATACTAAAGCTTTCTGAAGCTGGTTAGCCTCCAGTTTAACAATTTTGACCAATAAGGTAACACTGATATTATCAACCACTTAAAGAAGTAGAATGCTATTTTCAAATATAGAGTAATTCTAAAAGATTTCAGAAACACTGTTACTAGAATAAGATGTGGTCAAGCATTCCATAAATATTATTTTCTCTATTTTTATGCTTCTCTAAACTAAAACTGAATTTGATTCAAATGCCTGTAAGGTTTCACACTCCCCTATAAAGGTTTTAGAATTCTTATCAAGGGGTATGTATTAAAAAGATCATTAGAATCTGTTCTGTTATGATAATTCAAACCATTAGCATTTCACAGTTTAATGGAATTTAACTAACCTGATCGAGTCAATCCATTAGCGGTCTCCAATGTCTCATTCCCACTATCCTGCATATGAGTTCTAGAATGAGGCTCTATTGCGGACTTCAAAAATCGAAATGCAGATTCCTGAAATAAAATATCAGTTTCATTATACACATAAGATTAACTGTACAATCTTTATCAACCTTCACCTTGATGTTGTTACTGTCATTAGCCTGAAAAACAATGTTACCTTAGAAAACATGAAATGGGAGCACATATTATTATTACTTAATATATGGTTGTCAACATTCATCTTTCATTGGTAGACTATTCTATATTATCTGATAAAAATAGTTCAAAGTTCATTTCACAAGATGAGAAATTTTTTGTTTCCTTTAACATTTCTACATGTACAAACTTTTAGAATGTGATAAGTTATTGAAGGCTGACATTAACTAAGGTAAAACAAATAAACTTTACAAAGTAACTTGATACACAAATCATGAATGTAGATCCAAATGCATAAACTCACTGACTGGTTCAATCTATGAGCTTGCTCACTATTTCCTCAAAAATATCTACAACTCTCTTTCCAACTTGTGATGGATTTACTGCTAGATATTTATTTTAATACTGATATTTGTTTCAGTTAAACTTGTACTTAGAAATGTATGTAACTTATACAATTAAATTTGTATTGCAAAACTCACACCTATTAAAGTTAAAGAGTGTAAGAATCAATAGTGTATATGCATGTCTAAATACTGGTATTGCTGTTTTAACAGAAATTTATCAATCAGTGATGTCGAGAAACCCACTTGTTGAGAATTTTATATGCAAAAACGGCTCGTTTGGGTTGAGAAAATATTTTACATAGAAGAGCGAACAACGTTCCGACCTTCTTCGGTCATCGTCAGGTTCACAAAGAAAGTGGTAACTAACCGGAAGCTGACCACATGTTTTGAAGGGGTTGTGTAACTGAGTGTCACAATGTAGAGGGCGGGGTTAGATGTTTGAATATATAAGTTATATATATATTGTGATATAAATTATCACAAATTTCTTATGCTTATTCTATTAAAAAAAAAACTAACTCATCTGAAAAACATTCAAAACAAACAAAATAAGAATTCTTACAGCTCATAAGCTTCTAAAAGCATTTAGTAATACTAACTTATATCATACAGCTATCAACTGCTTTGTAAACCACAGCTTATAAAAATACCAAATATAAGAGAACAAAAAGTAAATCCTTGATCAGAAAAAGTGATCACATGTATAGTGGTATAACTGTCAGGATCACAGACAATTTAATTATGAACCAAAGCAGAAAAAACTCGCCTGTCATGAGATTTTTGTCATCCGCAAGTAACAGCAGCACAGCTCGCTTTACTACAAATATTAAATGGAGAATAAAATTTGACTGACATGATGATATTTCACACTAAAATACAAATTCCATTTTCACATAACACTCTTCTTGTACTTTCCCTTAGGAGTAAGACTAACCATAAAGTTAGCTACTATCAAAACTGTGCAATAATAATGAAAACAAAGTGTGGACCAGCTGTATTCAGTTTCTTTTAATCTAGATGTCTTTGTTTTTTGGAAAACATTAAGCTTGCTTCAGCAATTTTTCAAGTTCTTCTGTTAAAAACACACGTTCTACTGCAGTTCTAGAATGAGAAATATGACAAACAGTAAAAAACTAAAAAAAACATTAGTATTGATAACACTCCATCTTTTATGAAGTCATAGTAAAGGCACAACCTTCTGCTTACAAATCATGTTGTTGTAGTTCTACAGACCACATTTGTTGGGGGTGAATTCACCAAACAGGTGAATATGTTTCCTTTCTTGATACATACTATAAAATTCAAAAATTGCAACTTTCACTGTGAAAAAACTTCTGCAGAGGAAGATGATGTCAAATGGAGATCACACATCTTCACACAGTTTCCACAATACATGGGCATTTGTCACCAAAGGTTACATCAACTAGAGAACTTCATAATATGATAATCCTGTTCTTACATCTCGTGAATGAATATTATATCAACTAATCCAAATGACTAATCTACTGATTATTAATGACAAGTCAACTTTTAATTAGTTCAGACTTCCAAATTATTCCCCTCTCATACAAAAAGTGACAGCCTCAACCCTCATTTCAAGGTCATACAATAGCCTATGTTCAGTGCCAATTTTTATATGATAGTCAAATCCATTGCTACGATGGTGAGGATGCAAGTTTGTGAACTCTTAATTTGTCATCCTATCTCAGTTTAACATCAGAAGATGTAGTCAGCTTTATTTTAATGGCTTTCTGAGTTAAAGGATTTTATTTTATAACCACAGCCTTCACTTTAAGAATGGACTGCTACATACAGAAATGAAATGTGGTTTTAGTTTTTATTGTCCTATTGCAATGAAAGCTTCCATATCCATGGATAACACTGCAAATCTTCTTTAATCTTGTTAATATATTTTTATTGTAGGAGCTAAACATGTTGTTTCTGGCACCAAATCTCTCAAATGTGGTTGCACAAACAAACTGCAGTGTATCAGTACATGCATAGTGCTCTTATCAAGTACCATAACGTTTCTGTAGAAAAAAATACCAACTGACTTTTGATTATACCATGAATAAGTGTAATCCATTTGCAACTCCTTATTTTAATTTCTACAAATCTGAGCTTGCAATTTAAGTTAATATTGGCATTCTGAAAGCCTCTTCTTATTAGCAGCTGCTAATATCAATCTATCATGGGAAATAAAGACCAAATATAATACAACCTTTATTGTAATTTTTTATTTAATCACTATTACATACTGAGATTGAAAAATAAATCATTAAACTTTGTTTATATGCAACATCACTGTGTTTACTTTTTATTGTAATATTTTATATTTTTTTAAATAACCTACTGGAAAAAATACCCAAAACTAAGAAAAAATAGTACAATATGCTTTAGTGTTATTTTTGGAGTTTTACAACTTGTAACAGAAAAAGTTATACCAAAAGAAATAAGTAATTATAATGTTTAATGTATCAAGATACAAGTACCTATACTTAAAACATGTTTTAATATAAACCATGACGAGATTCAAATTGTTGTGTAAGATAAAAATAAAATTCACTTTTTTTATTATTAAGATAACTGCATTCATAAACACAAAGAAGAATTTTCAAATGAGGACATTTAGTACTCACAGTTACAAGTACAGCATAAAGCTAAGAAAAAAGGCAGGGCTAACTTTCATACTTGCAATAAATAAGCCCAGCATTTTCGTAGTACAGCAACATGTGAAGGAAATACCAAATACCAACCAAAATATATATGTTTATGCACAACAATTATAAATTGAACAGCCTATATAAATTAAAACTACAATGGGAATATGGTATCATAATAACCATTCTTCTGTAGTATTTTACTCCATTTCATAGTAATAACAGCTTTACCTATTAATTGACAATACATAGAAGCCACTCTAATATCCAGCTGTTACCCACTTTTCACTACTAAAGAGTACATTTCTGCATGTTCTACATACAATTCTGTTAAACTAATATTACAAAAATTAAATTTTTATACTAAATAAAATATTCCAAAAATTGACCATCAGAATTATTTACATATTTAAAAATATTTACTATCACCTATTCAACAATTATTAGTTAACAACCAAATACGAAGAAATCCTAATATTACTTGCATTTACTAATATAACATTATCACACCAAATATTTTTAAATGTTCTGAGAAATACTTATGCAATGAAACTAACAATTTTACAATTACAAATAATCATTAATACCCCATTTCAATATGTAAATTTTGAAAACACACAGGTAAATAGTAACTTAATACCTCTTAAAACTTGAGAACATATTCATCTGTAAAATATTTTAGGCAATTATCTGTAAATAAATTTCATGTTGATGTGAAAAGTAATTTGAAAAAATAAATATTTATAAAACACCAGATATGTTCCATATTAAAAAATACTGGCACTGTAAGATTTCTTTACAATAAGAGTCAGTGAGTAAGTTAAACATGCTAAAAGTTAAAATAAGAATTTTTAAGGGAACTGTTTATGTATACCATTTCTACAATAAAGGAAAATGGGACACTAATACCAAGATTTAAACCCTATGACCTCCAGATAACAAGGCCAGTGCTCTACCACACAGCTATCGAACAGAACAAACAACTGCTGCTACTGTTAACCTATCAGGTCTCTTTCAAACCATGAATATGATTACCACACTATGTAATAATCAGGCATTAATGGGTTGATTTATCACCAACCAAATAAATTATAGTTATCACAGAAAAGTTTCAATGACAAAAGATATGCAAAATAATTAGTCATTATCATTGAATATTTTAGTAGTATCACTGTATGTATATACAGTTTATTTTATGTTAATTAAAACTATACAATAATTTTTATCTACAATCATATTGAAGAGTCTAACACTTCAGTTTATATTCACTATATATATGAAACATAAGTCAATTCTATCTCTGCAGTTTCATCAAATAATACAGTGCATATTTCAAGCTTATGTTAAACACTATTATGGGTACAGACCAAATACAGCTTTGCTAAAACTAAAAGTTAATAATAATTAATTCTACATTGTTATTTATTTGCTTAACACATATATCAACACACATAAAAGTGCAAATATGCAAGATTACTCTTACACATTCTACCAAAACCATGTGAAAGTGCAAAAACTATATACAGAAGTAGGACTCGTAAAAAATTAAAATATACCTATGCACGCGCATCCACACACAAATAGTTTTGTATTACGTGAAGCATTTCCATCGATAAATATTTTAAAAATTAGTATAAATGTGAATGTAAGCAAAAATGAAATAGATGTATATATATATATATATATATAACCTTTTCAAGACTGTTTCCTCTGAGCAAACAATAACATAAATAATACGAAAATAACAATAAAATATAATTTATCAATATCTAAGGGACATGGATTTCAAACAGTAACAAAGTCAGATGGTTTATATTTTGGATGAAAGTTAAATCTTGGTATTAGGTTTTTCTCATGAGTGTATTTAAAAATTTAATGACAGAAAGAAAAAAAGAAAAGAAGCATAGCTAATTCCAAAAATTACTGTAGAGTCACACAACAGGATATCTATGCTATGTCAATCAAAAATATCGAACTTAGAGTTTTAGTATTACAAGTCCTAAGCTTATCCCAGAGCCATCAAAGGACTTTGTATCAAGAAATAACTATAGACTAATAATAAATGTATGTATACAATACATAAAGATACACAACCCTACCTCCCTGGCACTTTTCACACGATGTACCTTTTGAAAGTGCTGAGGTTGATAGGATTTTGTATTAACTTAATTTTTGCACCTAACTGTTTTTCTACTATCATGAATAAACTATACATGAGTTTTCAAAAGTCATGTCTCATATAGAAACACAGAAATTGGTAAACTAAAACATCACAAATGCTCTAGAATTTATGTTACCCATTAACTGTAGAGCACATATCTGAAATATTCCTTATCAGGTATAACTTCACACATTAAAATATAGTTATTTTCCTAAAAAACATAATTTATTGTGAAAAAAGAGAAAAAAACTAAATCAAAAATGAATATGTTGCACTTAGAGTATCTTTTTCAATAGATTGTGTTGAAAATTGGTATGTGAAGTCCATTACGGTGAATCCACTGAAAATATATAATTTGGATCACCACAGTTGAAGCTACAAAAAGTGAAAAATTGCTAACCTATCGCCAACATATATGTCCTGCATATTGTTTTATTTCCCACAAGACACATTAACATGTGACTTGATAAAAAGTTTCTCATTCTACAGATAATAAAATGCCTTACTATCACTTTCAATATTCTTAAGTAATATATGAATAACTTTAACCAAATTTATGAACAAAAATATCCCTATGTTATAAATAACAAGCATTTAATGCTTTTATTGTTATTATTATTTGGCTCTGTTTCTTGGCTTGTAGAATGTTTGGGAAAAAGTTTCCACACAGCTAAGCTGAACCTTCATGTTTTTGTTGTTTGAATACAGTTGTACTGTAAGAAGAGTACCATTTATGTTTGTGATACTTTATTCACATTTCAAATTCAACAAAAATGAAATATACAGTTAAATTTCCTTTCTTACTAAACTGGCACATTCTGACCATAATAAAAAGAACATCATATTATGTTTAAAACAGCCACCTGGAATTCTTTACACAATATTTGGTAGCAAGCTAGTCAAACTCTTCACTATGATAATAATGAAAGCACTTTTAAAACAGTAACAATTTAAAAAAAAATTATGAAAAAATAAAAATGATTTGTAAAGTACTTTGTTACAAACTATAAAATAAATAGCCTTTACAATTTATTTAAAAATAGAACCAGAACTGGCATCTATCCTATGGACAAATACCTGGCAAGACTCCCTAGTAAAGCAGAGACAGATTTGGCTAGCAAAGCACTTAGAAGAAAGAAAACTTTTAATCACAAGTATGAATAATTTGGTTGCAGCCATACCTGGCCAAGTTTGGAAATAAAGATTTAGAAGTAATATTTGTTCTGACCTTAAATGATGGCCTCAGCGTTACTTTGACAATAAACAGAATATTTAAAACCCAATGCTTATTACCTAAGTCTGCCAATAAAAAAACAGAAATCTACTTTTAAGAAAGGAATCTGGTATTGTCATCATTACCTTTATATGCAGAAAAAGTGAAAAATATACAAACTGTTTCAACTGGCAGCAAATAAACAACACAAGTATACTATATCTGTTTGAACTGAGCACTGACATATCACCTACAGCCAAAGCCAAATAATAAACACAGGGGTATCAAATTCATATCACCTGATGCCCAGGACTAATAGATCTGTCTGAAGGACATAAAGCTTTACTGTTACTTTGCCCTTTGCCTAATGAACAAGTAACAAGTCCTCCCTTCCAAAAAAAAAAAAAATCCTCTTGTCCCTATAAAAACTCTCCTTGGAGGATCTTCATGCAAGTTCTTAAAAATTCTGAACAGTAAAAATCTAGCAAGTACAAACAAACATTTCAAATCAAAACAGTATACACACATGTATACAACAGATAAGAGTCCAGCAAATATGGTACACAACCTTGAAACAATAAAAATTTAATCTCGGAGTAACTTTAACCTACAGGTTCTTAGTAAAGTACATCCTGTATAAGTAATGATCAATAAATGCATTCGCATTAAAAATTTATAACAAGGACCTATGTGTGACAAAGGCCCTTTAATGGTTTTATCTAATCCACTTAACTATGACAAAAGAATTTAATCTGTTTTTAAGTATGGCCTAAAAAAATAATGATTCTGATCTTTCTGCAGGATTTACTCATCCATGCACAACTACGTTTTCTGGCACAATGCAACACAATAAAAATTAATTCATCTCTGAAAGACACTTTTTGTTTTGAACTTCACATTTACTTAAAACTAGATTCTAAGTTAAACACACACATATGCACACAACAGATGTCTACAGCAGGAACAAATTCTGCAAAAATTAAGCAATCAAAATAGATTATCTTTAGTGTGGCTACTTATCTTTTGTTTGTAGACATGGAAGTTAATAATAATATTTACAAATTCTGGTACAAATTACCCAAAGAATGTAAAATGTATTATGTTTGAAAAATGAAGAGAATAAAACATTCAATTTTTTAACATTCAAAGGTTTTTAATCATTAATACAAAAGAAAAAAATATTCACCTAATATCCTCTTATATATATATTTTCAACACTGTTCTTGTAGTTGTTAAATATGTGCTTCTTCTTCCTCCTATTAACAAAAACAACTACAGCATAACGTGTTTGGAATTCAAATTATTCACCAGAGGTTGCTGCCCCTTCAATTCTACAGTATTTTCAAAAACTTCTTGAATGTTGACAGTATTGAAATATAGAGAGATAACTTTGGTTATTACACATTTCATTAAATTTCTTAGGAAACAGTCTTAACATCTGATACTTACTGTACTATTAAACACATAAAACAAAATTATAAACTTCACTACCTTGCCACTTAAGGGAATTACCATACAAAAATGCAGTAGTGTGACATTAATGGACAAGCTTCTTTCTGGCTCAAAAAAACAAGTTTGGAAAAGTTGCAACACATAAAACAAAATTCTAATTTATTTTGACTTTCATAATCTTCACATAATTGTTCTGTTGTATGAAGCAGATAACACCAGATTGTTGTTCATCCAAGCACTGATAACCACCAATTATAAGGATCCACAAACAGGTATATAGAATTATGAACAATATAAATATATGATTATATTCAACCTCCCCCCCACAAAAAAGCACTACTGTCTTTTACAGAAGAATGGTCTTTAAACTACATTCAAGAACTTCAGTTTTCCCATGGTATATCAAACAATTTCTTTGAAAAAAAAACAAAAAACAGGTAAAGTGCAAATGTTTTGAACCTACCATTTCAATCACTGCAGTGTTACATGCATTTAAAAATGTACTGAAACCCATTCTGCAATAATATTGCTGAGTAATATTATACACTGACAGAATAAAACAATTCTCAAATTACCTTCAAGTGTTATTTTCAAATTAAATTTTACAACAATCAAAGAGAAAGTAAGTTGTAATTTATGCTTACCACTAGATGGCACTACAATAGAATTATTATAAACAAAAATCTAATAACTCCAGAGTGCATCAGCCACTCATGATATTATTGTATATTTTTAGAGCAACTAACTACACTATTGCATACCCAATTATATCAAGTAAAACACTCTAATAAAGGTATTATACTCGATTTATGGGATTTAAACAAAAGCAGTAGTTAAATCTAATTTTTTAGTAACACCAATCAAAATTCAAATTAAACTGTCCGCAAACAAATATTTTCATGCACTGAGTAAGTTACCCTTAGCTTTAAATAATCAATGTACAATTTAATTGCAACACTCTCCAGTGAAAGAGAAATAAAAAATAATTTCAAGTATGATAATAGTATTGAAATGATATTTTAGCTTTTAAAAAGTAAGTCAGCTTTGGTCTCTTACTCTACCTAAATTTTGTATATATTTCTAGACACGGTGGTTTAGTTACATTAAATTCAAACAAATGTGTACGTTTATTTTTTGAACCATAAACATTACATCTGGCAACAGACATACTGATGATATAACCTGCACGTATTTTATAATTTTTATATTTTACTCTAGTATATTACCACAAACTAATGACAAGTACAGAAAATCCCATTAGATACAAGATATAAGCACTAAGACTAAAACACATATTATTACAGAAAATTGAGAATACTACCATTGAAAACTTTCATCTAAGACAAAAGGTGAAAGGTGGAATACATAAAATCTATTGTATTTATCCACCATTAAATTTATGTCTTGTTGTATAAAATGTTTTAGCATAATTACAGCAGCCATGATTTACCATTTTACAGTTCTTTCCATGCACATAGTTTGTTAATTTTTGTGTACATACGTAGACACACAGATACTGGTAATAATACTAACATGTAATATAACACTAAAAAGATATATCACAGGAATCATATATTTTATTTCTGGATGATTATAATTATGACAGGAATCTTACTTTAAATAAATGTTATGCTACCTTTTCTAATTGTTTACATGTACTGTTATATGATTTATATATCTTTCCGTATCACTTACCTGACGATCTAATTCATGAATTTGAAACTTAGTATAAATTATTTTTGGTTAAATATGTTGATTTATTTTCTCTCAAATTTGTTTAGAAAAGTTAACAGCAATAACTGGTTACAAATAGCTGTAATGAAGACATGTTGCAATTGATTAACTTATTAGTCTAAAAACCCATTTCAACCAACTATCATTAAATCAGTTTATGGCCTCTGATTTACAGGAAAAATACAAAAAATTTCTTCCCAATTTGCCAATTGGCTAAAAAAAAGTTATGGAGTATCAATTTAACAGGTCACATTCTTCAAATAAACAGTGATCCCTTTATTAAAATTTTACACAAGTCTAAAAAGGGCCACTCATCTTAACAATCATTGAACTATAATTCTACAAAACATCACAAACAAGATTCCAGAGTAGACTGCAGCTAAAAAGCTTGCCTATTAGGCTGAGCTATTGTTACCATTACCTTCAGTAGTTTTTCTCCATGGAAGAGAAACTTAGATCAATCATACTGAATTTACAGCAGACACAAGGGAAGGCTTTGAAACTATTCAGAACATCTTTACAATAGCCTCAGACTTCAAAGATGACTACAAGAACCTAATGCCCATTCTTTCTGACAAAATGCTCAAAATAGGTATCACATTGACTTGTACAAGATGGAATACAGCTGCACTTACTACTAGCAGATGCTAAACGTAGAAGTTAACAATTAGAATTAACATCAATCCAAGACTGTCTCAAAAATTAGCACTTTCACAAGTCCTCTACAACATACAAACTATAAATCTAGCTTCTCTTGACAGTCCAACCAGATGCAACATCCTGGCCTTTGCTGATGACATTCTAATATAAAGCAGAAGCTCTAGCAAAGCTGAAATCAAAAGAAAAATATAATCATCACTTATCAGAATGAGCAACTAGTGCAATGACTCAAAATAATCATCAATCCTGTAAAAACTACTGCCTTGTTATGAACACTGAATAATATAATGATGAGGACAAACAATCAATCACAACCATCTGATTCCATTGCCATTACTCTAGAGTAAAAACTGAAGAGCTTAGCAGTAACCTATAACAGAGAGTTTGACAAAACATTATGATGACCACAGGTACTAAAGGCACCAATGAACTGAGAGTTGCTATTTGAAACAATGCTAAAGAAAATAACCTGATTATACTATGCCAAAATATCACCTACTCCATCCTGAATTATGCTCTAAAGATCAGTATTGGTACTAAACATCTAAATAAGATTGAAAGGAGGCAAAATAAACTACTTTTAAGAATGATTAAAAATTTAACTTCAGCCACCATCATCATGCCCCTATTACACCTGACATGGCTCGGAAGCATTTCAGAACATCAACTATGCTTACAAAAAAGTTTTTCACAGGAAAATTGTAGTGTAAAGACTTGGCATTCCATCAGTGACCTACTGCCCTTTTCAGTCAGCACATTTTAGCTCCAAAATGACTCTGAGATACCAACCAAATAGGGGATTGACAAAAAGCACCTTGGGATAATCAAATGTGGGCAGGTGCAACATACCCATCACTAAGATAACTGGTCATCATCCCCACATCTCAAATGTCCCTTTCCAGAATGACCATCTAGCACCACTAGGATTTGTGGAAGTGAGCCAGACAGAATATGAATAGAATGGACAGAAAGTAAAGGAAAAGTAGCCTGTCAACAATTATATAAATGTCATGGTTGGCAACTACCAGTTACAGTCACAATTGGTTATTCATTTTATGAAGAATCAACATTCAAGATTACAACAATAAACACAAGGAAACATAAATCCAGTTTTACTTAAAATAATGAATAAAAAATTGACAGAACAAAATATTTGTGACTGATTCACATGCAGTTCTGTGTAAAACTTAGGGTAACTGAACCACAGATTAATAAGCAAGATGCAAACAACTATATGGTAAGACCATCACCTGGATCTATAAACAAAGGTCATAAGCAGAATTTTGACTAACCTTTCATTAGCAAGAAAAAACGAACACCAAGAAAGATATTAACCAACATTCAAGAAAAAAAACAGAAAATAAAACTAGAGAAAGCAAATAGCATCACAACATTGAAACATGGAGGTAAAAATGGTCAAATAGGGAAAGGAACCTGAAATTTCAAAACATAATCACCAAAGGCAGGAGATATATTCCTATCAGTGTACTCAGTGAACATGAAATAAATTCACCGTAATACCAATAGCTTTATAATACACACAAAAATATGTTTATATGAATTAATCATTATCTATCCAGATACTCCTACATTTGTCACAAGAATTTGCGTGATATACAAATATATACGTTTTACACGATTAATATGACATTTATTTGCATATTTTAAAACTTCGAAATGCGAAAGATTTAGGTTACAAAACATCGCATGTAACGTAACACTTTAAATATAACATTATAATAACAGTTTGTCTCATACCGGCTATGGTCTAACTCCATTTCTTCGTGAAGATACAAGTTACCTATCCGAATCCAGAACCATTTAATAGCGCATGCCTTTTTAAATCATTTTCATTACAAGTTATTCTGTATATCATGCATAATTAAAACGAGTCCATAAACATAACATACGCTATAAGTACTAACGCGTGGCATATTCAAAAAGCAGACTCCTTAAATTCATATACAGTAATGCTTCCTTACAGCACAATACATGCATGAAGAATCAATCCTACAGGATGACTGGTCTATCTTTTACGCTACATTTCTATTATATTTTCAGCTTATCATCCTGTTCTTTCAGCCACAAAAAATCACAAAGAATTACAAAATTTTTGCTTTCCCAGAGCGAGATTTTAATTCTGATTATTTTCATATCAACTCTTAAACTTAGGTCTTTTTTCTGTCCACAAAAACAATAAACTTTGAATACTGTCAGCGTGGTAATATTTACAGTTCCTAATGTAACAGTAACGGATACAAGATACACAACTTTGCTGTATTTGTTACATTTTTCGTTACGCACTTGTGTATGTGTGTCTGAAGAAAATTTATATCAGATATAACTAACGAAGAAACAATCACACATACACACTACACCACCTGCCTCTCTTTTCTACATCAATTCCAGACAACACTCAGTTAAATAGAATATTTATAATCTATATGCGAGTTCGTACGCAACTACCATGCTCACCCAATTTCTTCACGAAGAATCTGCGTTTTGGACTCGCCCAGCACATGTACACTGTACAGTTGTGGACGACCTAATGTTTGCAACTAAGTGTGCTCTGACTGGCTGAAGTAAGCTAAACACATACAAAGTTTTTGTTGTTATTTTTTTCAAGTTGTAAAGTTGTAGTGCAAAGTGAAGTATTTCTGACATGTTCAAATAAATTTACTCAGACGGAAGATAAATCAAAACTATTTCCTGGCGTCACGATCAAGTAGTTTAGCCCCTTAATATGAGTGCACAAAAGTTGGGGGAATAGAATTTTGTTAGATCTGAAGTCTTAAGGCCGCAAATTTATTTTAGCATTCATACATACGCGATAAGGTCAATTTTTTTTTCAACACCGACAAACGTATTAGTATATCACTTCTGTTATGATGGATTTTTTTCTTAAAACACCACCCGTAATCGTCACTCGACCATATCGCCCATTTTATGTCAAATACGTGTCCCTCCCCTAAAAAAGTCATGTTAAACAAGTTAATACTGATAAATTTCCTTTGTTTTATGGAAAAAATATGTTTAAATATTCTACATTTACACTTACATTAAACAGGAAATATGGAATTCCACAGATAAAACACATTTCTGGTAAATCTTCGATTTAGGCTTCAAGACTAATGGATAATTACTGCTAAAAAAGCACCTGTTTTATAGTCACTTGTACTCTCTTACTATGTAACTACCATGAAATGCTAATAAGTGTAGTTTGGTTTGCTTTGAATTTCCCACAGAGTGACAGGAAGGTTATCTTCGCTAATCATGCCTAACTTAGCAGTATTAGCCATATCCTGGGATTGACCGTAATATAATAACGCTCCCACAGCGGATTCGAACCCACAACCTGCAGATTGCAAGTCGAGTGACCTAACCACCAGGATATACGGGTGGAAATTAAGTTCTTAAAATGTGAAACCATTTACTAAAAAATAATAATTTTTAATGGTCGTTTTCTTTTAAAAAATAATGAATTATCTAGAGTAAAGATATTTCAAAATTTAGGCCATGCCATTAACAGCTTCGTTTTTTAGAAATGTGAATTTGCACATGATAAAACTAAAAAAGAAAATCAAAACTTTAAAATCGCTGCAATTTCTAATTCTGATAAATAGTATCCATGTACATATTCATATTTCATGATGAAATTTCTAATTCTGATAAATAGTATCCATGTACATATTCATATTTCATGATGAAATTTCTGATTCTGATAAATAGTATCCATGAACATATTCATATTTCATGATGAAATTTAGCCTCCGATATGTTTTCTTTCTTGTATACAGTTTCTGTACATCCTCCCCAAAAGAAATATTTATGAAGTGCTTAAAAGATTGTTTTTATTCAAGTAGAGATGTATGCAATTTAAAGAAATAGTCCATTAGCTAATGTTGGGCTAAGCTTTCCAAATTAATGTAAATTAAAGTACCCAAATTTCAAAAATAATTTTTAATAAAAATACACAGTAAGTAAAAAGTGATAAATATGGGTGCTGATACAGCCACACAAGGTCATATATGAAAATAAGAATTATTAAACATAATTCATGTAAAAGACTACGGTTAACATTTAAGCCAATACGACCATTACTGAATATATAGGGTCAAAGGGAAATGCTGAGGTTTGGTATTTTTAACACCTGTTTGTTTTAATTACTTATACTGTATATAAAATAACTTTAAACAGCCCACCAACATGAAAACACTATGAATTTAAAAATGATAAGTGTTACGTTTGACTTCGATTATCTTTATCTTGTTTATCAATGTAATAATATACTACAGAAAAACTGAAACTAAAACTTAAACGAAAACATTAGTCCCAAGACATCTAAAATAATAATAATCACATCGATATTTGGTGGTTAAACTCAACAAGATACATCAACTGATCCGAAGTTTTTAACATCTAGCATTGTCTAGTGTTAGCTACATTAATATATTTTAATAATACTCTACTCCAAAAACAAGAGGTGGATATATATTTTTTAAAAAAACAATACATTTCACCCCTACTAACACTTCAAAAACATTTAATTTCATCTTGAATTTTCCACTTCATATTTTTCCTTTTTCACTGTGAAAAGTAACAAAATTTGTCAAACGTTCGCGATAATAATAATAGAAATTTTGACAAATATAGCTGGTGAATGATGAATAATTTAATACATTGACCATCCTGTTAAAAGTAAAATGATAATCATAGAAACGCATGATGTAAGACAGACTGGCTAATCATTTTAAACCGATGATTAGTTTCAGCCATACGATGAGCGTTGTTACACCAAAACAATAAATGATTATTACTATTCATGGTATTTTAAAATATTCTCGTGTTTTCAAATATTGCCAAGCCGAAACTGCAATTTTAGAGCTTTCTTGCTCTTTCCTCCACAGCAAAAGATATAAAATTCACTTTATCCACACATTCATAAATATTTATAACACATGAGAGCATGCCGTGTTTAACTCAGCTGGCGAAATATCACAGTGAATTTAACCTTCCAAATCCCTACACAAATTAACAAATATTGCATGTGCTTAAAGTACTACAAAAACATAAACATGGCTGTATTTAGCTGAGTGAAATCAGTGAGAAAACGGACTATATAAAAGCATTACCGATATAAGCCTTATCGTGTCTATTTCAAATCTCACTACAGCCCGTTCATTCGTTATAGGGGTCGCTTTCATATACAAACCTTACTGAACAAAAAGTCTAATCTATACTTCAAATAATTTTTTTTATTAATAAAATCCTCCTAACAACTTTCCATTTCTGTTGACCTGACAAAAACGCGAGTATTATTTAAAACTCCCGATATAATAACTTCTTGTTCCACGTTAAAAACGTATTTCTTAGTCGACAATCCCACTATTTGGGTTGAACATACAGTACACACGAGAGGTGTTTCATAAAATGAACCATATTCAAGCTGGGTTCAGCCACAAGTCTTTACATTCTATCTTGGTGCTTTTAAATCAGTTTACTTTTTCTGTTATACTTAATACGTTCGCTTTACTTTGGAGATTTATAGAGCAGACAATTAACAGGAATATCCATATTATAAGTCCACATAGCTCTGAAAAAACGGGTGACCGGTACGTACGTAGGTAGGTACAAACACTGCATTTCAATATTTTTATATGCAAAAACGGCTCTTCTGGGCCCAGAAAACACTTCAAATAGAAGAGCGAACAAGTTTCGACCTTCTTCGGTCATCGTCAGGTTCACAAAGAAAGGGTTACTGGTCGGAAGCTGACCACATGTTTGAAGTGTTTTCTGGGCCCAGAAGAGCCGTTTTTGCATATAAAAGTTCTCAACAAGTGGGTTTCTCGACATCACTGACTGCATTTCAATAGTTTGTTTGTTTTGAATTTCGCGCAAAGCTATTCGAGGGCTATCTGTGCAAGCCGTCCTTAATTTGGCAGTGTAAGACTAGAGGGAAGGCAGCTAGTCATCACCACCCACCGCCAACTGTTGGGCTACTCTTTTACCAACTATTAATGGGATTAACCGTAACTTTATAACGTCCCTACGGCTGAAAGGGCGAGCATGTTTGGTGCGACCGGGATTAGAACCCGCGACCCTCAGATTACGAGTCGAACGCCGTAACCCACCTGGCCAGGCCAGGCCTATATTTCAATACATTAAATCACTATGTCAAAGTCTGTGTGTGTTCCCCTGTAACTGGAGAACTGATGGACGAAAGAAGGCATGTAACCAACCCCACACGTACACCAGTGAGAACTCAAATTTGACCTTTTCACGTCCATCCACAAAGAGGATGTGTTTTCCCAAACGTTCAACGAGTCTTCAGCTATATACGTATCTTATAACCATAATTCTGTAAAATAAAACTATTTTCATTCGAGTGTGACATAAACACACACAAAATCCTTCCTTATTTTACATCAAGTCTCATATGCTCAGTATTCAATACTTATCTCACCTGCTTGCATTTGTTTATAACGGCGAAACATCACTTATTAACTGGTTACCACATGAATCTAAAGTCAGCTTTGTACAAAATATATTTAAGAGATTTATTATATTTTGTACAAAATATATTTAAGAGATTTATTATATTTACCACAATACAGATTTTTTAAAAAGATACGATAATTTTAACAGATTGACATTCAAGTACGAAATTTATGCAATAAAAATGTTGTCTGTCATCGTCATGGCATCAGTAAAAACGTGGGAATTCTTCCAATAGAACCTTCTACAGATACATGTATCGTTTCTTTCGAAAATTAACCAACAACTAGCTTTATATTGAGAAGTGGCTATACACATATAATTAGAGTTTCAAACTATATAGGCACTATACAACAGTTTGTTCTCGGAATGGCACACATTCAATCGTAAGTGGAATAAACACTTCTCACATTCAATTACAAGGAAGTCCGGTGGTTAACGTGAATTGCATTCACTTATCTGCTGACAACGACAGTAACGTTTTTTGTTGTTGTTTTTTTCCTAAGACGCGCGACATCTTTTCAATCAATCTTCACTTTCTATTCAAATAAAATATTCCAAATATTAAAACAAAAATGTTTCACACTGCGTTGAACGACATATAACAGAACGATATTCATTAGTTTTAAGATTGTACCTATGTGAAAGAAAAATCATAATTAATTACTACTTTAAATTCATTAACATGATACATGCAATTTATAGTATGCATGAAATACAGTTACATTTCTCGGAGGAAACAAAGACATTTGAACACAGCAGATGTGATACTACGGTTCAACGTCAGAACTTCTGTATTTATGTCTGTATATCTCGCTAAAAATGTACAGTAAAACTGCGAGCATCATACTTTCGGATAACTTTGGAGTATGACAAAACTTCTGCAATATTCAAAAAATCATTATCTAAAACTGTCTAGTTGTCAACAACTTTTGATCACGTTTCTTTATATAACTTACAAATAGCTTTGATTTACATCTAATATGGTTGATGTAACAATTGTGAATATGCGCGAAGGCGCTTGTGTTCGTCTATCGACAAAATTTTTGAATAAAATCTTTAATTAGCTACAAAATAATATTTGCATTTCTACTTAAATGTTGTATTTGCCACAGTTCTTTCTCAAAAAGCATAGGATGTATTTTTAATACTAAAGATTAATTAAATACACCGTAAAATATTATTACTGGTAATACATTATTTGCTCCGAGTAAATTGTTTTTATTTGTTTTGGAATTTCGCACAAAGCTACTCGAGCCGTCCCTAATTTAGCAGTGTAAGACCAGAGGGAAGGCAGCTAGTCATCACCATTCACCGCCAACACTAGAGCTACTCTTTTACCAACGAATAGTGAGATTGACCGTAACATTATAAAGCCCTTACGGTTGAAAAGGCGAGCATGTTTAGTATGACGAGAATTCAAACCCACGACCCTCAGATTATGAGTCGAGTGCCTAAACCACCTGGCCATGATGTGCCAGGAGACTAATACACAAATACTGAGCAATAAAAAATTGTAAGTAACTATCACTGAAATTTAATAGAAATGTCTATTGCAAAGATTTTAGTTTATAGTATTGTTTGTTTTGGAATTTCGCATAAAGCTACTCGAGGGCTATCTGTGCTAGCCGTCCCTAATTTAGCAGTGTAAAACTAGAGGGAAGGCAGCTAGTCATCACCACCCACCGCCAACTCTTGGGCTACTCTTTTACCAATGAATAGTGGGATTGACCGTAACATTATACATCCCCACGGCTAGGAGGGCGAGCATGTTTAGCGCGACGTGGACGCGAACCCGCAACCCTCGGATTGCGAGTCGCACGCCTTACGCGCTTGGCCATGCCAGGCCCCTGCTCCGAGTAAGGGATGCAATGATGTTTAACAGCTTGACAAATAACTAACCCAAAACAAGTTTCAACCCTTAACCACACGATGAGTCATCTCATTAGCTGGTGGGATATAATTATATTACGAACAGTTTTGTTACTTAATCAAAATACAATTGTGTGTTGTTGGAAAACAGTGTCAATTAAGATGATTATACATTTTATAAGAATATGCAATGTCACGAAATCGAGTTTTTTGGTGTTTGAAGATTACGAACTGCTAACCACCAGCATTGGGATGACGCGACACAATAAGCCCCTATATTTTAATGTCAACAGTAAAAACAAAATAAATATCTTCATGCTGTATTTTGTTATTTGGCTTACACTCCACCCCTTGCAAAAGATACATTTCAAATTCCTTATACCCTTTACTCATTTTCACTTTGTGTGTGTGTGTGTACAAGCCTCGGGATATTTAGGAACAGAAACCTCCATATTAGAAGAGTTAGTGTATATATATATATATATACTCTTATTAAAATGTGTAGGCCGTATCTCTGAACACCCTAAAGTCTGTCGACCCTAAACTCTCATAGGTAAAAAGAAAAAAGTGTGAGATAAAGAATTTCATATTATGTCGTCTACTAAAATTCTGCGTTCAGCTCACATTGTATTAACATTTAAATATCCACCCATGCCTCGTCGACATTACGCAATTACTGCATTATGTACAAAATATTTCATATTAGTTGCCGTATCAACGGCTCATCTCGGTATGTTCAAACTGTCAACAAGAATTCAGTAAACATCTCCACGTTTACTTTGGGGTCAATGTAACAATTTTTCACCGCAGAATTCGACGACCGGTCATAACTGTACCATAAAACTGAAACACCATTTCAAGGAATTTGAATTAAATATGTAAGTATGTTTCTTCTTTCAAAGTTAAACATACGTCTTCTCGAAAATCACTTAACGTAATCAATATCGTGATGGTAGAGATTTAAAACTATCTTGACTTGAAATACAGGTCCCCTACTTTCTGTCGATTAATTACGTCAACCAGTTGTCATGTTTCTTATCAGATCAGAAACTCAAACCTACACGTTTTCTCAGTAATAACACCTACTTTATCTGAAATATTTCCAAAATATAATAAAACATGCGAGCGAAATAGCAGATATCTGAGTCATATGGGTGTAGTGTTACTTAAACGCAGTCTTACACATGACCTAGAGTATTCGATCTGACAAAGACCATGGGAATAACAGAGGCTCTTTCCAAAATAAATAAATAAATGGATAAACAGCTACTATTAAAGTAAACTCTATAGTACTGTTAAAATCAGAACTGAAGAAGTCGGTCTAGGTCTCCACAAATTTCATAAGAAGTAAATTTATAATACACAGTTTTACGAAAACGGACTTAAGAACTTCAACCTGACATAACTAAACTTTAAGCTGGTGTATACATTTCGAAACATTGTAAAATGTGAACTATTCAACATATCTAATGTAACACAAAACACACCATACAAACCAAATGAACTCAAGAAATGTGTCAATTTGATAATCAACTAGTGTGTGCCTGGACAATAACATATAAACACATACAGATTCGTGCCTGACATTTGTCAATTAAATCAAATTAGATAAGATCATACAAAAAAGTTATATGCACAGCAAAAATCAGTTTTAAAAACTGTAGTAAAATGTAAAAAATAGTCAAGTTTTACTATACTCAACAAAAAAGGAGGAATTTGCTGGAACTGTATTCTAAATATTAAACAGAATGGTTACTAATACACTTTTTAACTGATATTTGTCACATATATCATTGATTTGTTATATAAATAGCAAACAAAAATGCACAAAGTAATCTAGGCTAAACAAAAATGAAACTTCAAAACAACAACTTAGAAAAATATAACAGGAGACTGGAAGACAAACATGTTTTAAATATGTTATAAAAATACATTATACATTTCCTCATAGTTTCATTCACCACCCAGTCAAACTGTCTACAATCTTCTAAAAGTAGATTACTCATCCAAGTTGAAACTTCCATTTAATGTATTTCTTTTTAAATCCCCACTTTACCAATAATTGAATCAAACTGGGAACTACAAACATATACAAAAAATATGTTGCACTAAATATTTCAAAGAAAATCCTTGTTTAAATATCATGAATTACTAAAGTAAAAACATACAGTAAAAGGTTACAAAGAATATAAAGGTGTACCAAGTTTCCAAAGGCAAATGAAAACTAATTTTATGAATTTCATGTCTTTTTAACTCGCAAACAATACAAAGTATAAAACATTGCTACTGACTAACCAGGTATATTTTGAATAACTTAATAATTATTAAAATTTCATGTATAATGAACTATTTAAAAAGATGATGACATTACAAATAAATGTGCTTCAAAACAACAAATCTTTTTTAACTGATACAACCAAAAGTACTATTTTTTTTTCAAACCAAATTATTTTCTTGCTGATAAATTTCTTAGTATCTTGTGGTTAAGTGTTAATACATAAGTGAAATATGTCATATAAAATAATTTTGGAGACTCAACACATTGTTAAATAGAGAATGACTTAATGTCATTTTATTTCATTCTTCAAATGCTTGAGGTATGTCACACATGAAAAGATGTGCTGTGGAAGAAACTTGTGTTGTTTTCTCTTGAATGGAGATCTTTCATGACTCTCACTCAAGGCTCCTTGTAACACATAGATAACTTTTGTTCAGAACACCTCTCTTTGATTTAAGTGTATAAATATTTAGTTTCAGAAAAGGCCATTCCATAAAATGTTTCAAAATTAATCAATTTCTGGTGGTATCAAATTACCTACAAAGTACCATGGTCAAATAGTAGTTCTGATACATGCAGTATCACAACAACTTTGAATCAGCTGTGGTTGCTTATGTGACTTGCTTAACAGCACATTCAAAATCATTTTAATGTAACATATTCAACCCTCTGTATAACACAGATCATATGAACCATTACTTTTAAGTTTAATTATTTCAAGTTACTAATTATTATGTTTCTCAAAACAGGCAATTAAGCAGGATGAATAATGAAAAAATATAAAAATAGAAACATCTTTAAAATCACTCTACAAACAGAAAATTACAAAGCTGCTTTGATACGTGTTTCCCTCTTAGCAATTTTAACTTTCTCTATGCTCTTATAAATTTATCTTTCATGTTTTAATTTTGATGTTTGCTTGAGAAACTCATTATTTTAATGACTAAGTTTTTTGAAAGTTCAGAAAAGTTAAGCTCAAAAATGTTAGTGTAGTATGTACAAATGGATACAGTGTAATTACAAGCATTGAATGACTGATTGAATCAGTTCAGTTCTAAACAAGTTATTCAGTTTAGTAGCAACACATTTGATATTAACAATTCAATAACTCCTCACAAAAAAATCAAAATAATTTGACACAACCAGCACACTAATGTAGCAGTTCAACAAGTCTGAGGGATCTACATAAAATATTTGAGGCACTTTTGGTGAAGTTGTTAGATAATTTTAATATAATAGTTTATATTCAGGAAAGTTTAAAGAACTTGGTGTAACTTCTTGTTTGATATCATCAGACTATATGCTGAAACATGTACATAACCTCAGCAACATGCAGCTTATCACAGCAAAAGAATTAATGTTTAATAAGCCACTTAAACAATATAATGGTTTGTTATTTACTGTTATCAGATAATGATGGAAATATTCTTTGTATCTATAAATCTTAGAAAATTATTGATGTGAATAGGGAAAACAAAAAAAGCATCCTTTGGTTACATGTATTCTGTTGGCACTTGTGCAGCCAACAAGGAATGCTTAATGGACATCCTGCCTCCTAAATCTCAAACTTTACAATGGATAATCAAATTGAATGGATCATAACTCAAAGAGTTTATCAAATGTCTTATCCTTGCCTTTATTTTGAATATATATATATAAATATGATAATTAGCTTGTATCTTGTTGAAATAAATACCCTTTGAAAATTAAAATTGTAACAAAATGAAAATTTCTAAAATTTTAACAGTTCTGATGTCTCACCATCCATCTTTTAAACATAAGTTTTATATTTATACAGTGATTAAACAGGTCAACGATTTCCATAGCTAAGAGCTAAAGACAGATGGCACTAGAAGTGCAGTGTTTACAACATATTTTCAGTTGTTACAGAAGCTATTTCTAAAAACCTGAGCAGTCAACCAGATAAAATAAAGAAAGTTGTCAGAAAAACTTTAAACATAGAATATTATAAAAGAAATATGTGATTACAATAAATGGGAAAATAAATAAATGTTGGCTTTGAAAATTCTACAAAATAAAATAATGAAGATAACTAACAACATGAGAAACATCTATTTTGTAATATGTAATATTTTTACATGTGGTATAATTCTATGCTCCCCTCAATAGTTAATTCACACCAAAATATATTTAATCCTTTAAAAAGCTATTTCCATATTTGAATATATACAGCATAAACTGCAAGTTAAACATTCAAACATAACTATTTATCATACCATCCATACAGTGACTACACAACTGGGACTGAATCCCATGAATTTTAGCATTATAAGCTTACTGCTGAGGCACTAAGGGGATGACAAGTTATACAAAAATACTAAGAATATAAACAAGAATCTCAATGAGCTGAAATTAAACAAAGAAAATGTAATTCTGTGAAAAATCCTGAACTTAGCTAGAAAAGATACTGGCTACTATCAACAAGTTGTCTATCTTCCAACAGATCATTCACTGTATGCACAGTTTTAGCAATATGCTATTTAGGTTTTATCAACATACATTGTACAAGAAAAGCAATACCAAAAATAATTCAAGAACATACGAGTGAAAGTAATCAAACAATATGTAACTGCAGAAGTGTGTAATAACACATAAATAATAAAAATGCTGAATATAAGGGTCACTTTATAAAACAATAGCAACAAAAAGTTATGATAACTGGATTCATGAGGTCCACTCTCTGCAAGTCATATTTAAAATTCTGTCAAAGTATTACAATACCTGCCTACCAATATATAAGTGATGAATAGCCAGCAATCCTGTAAAAACTTCTTGTAGGCAAAATACTTCTCTATAGAATAATTAAAATTATTTTTATCTTCTGTCTACATATAGATCCTACTAGATGGGTAAAATACTTTAGTAAAACATTATAAAGTCCTCTATAACCCAGCCAAAAACATAACAGTTAAGTAATATCTACCTTAAACTTAATTAAGTGGAATTTGAGTTTTGTATTTAACAAACTAATTCTAAGAACATTTATTGTTGGCAGTTCAATTTATAACTGACTTTAAAAGTACCATGTTGTAAAGTTTTGAGAAACACTATTTAATTCATCTTAAATTAATTAATGTAAAACATTTATTGGACCAACCATACTTAAGTTCTAGGGTTTAATCACAATATTATGCCCAACCTACATTTCACACATTATGGACATGTTGACCAACTTGAATGTAAAAAATGAGAGAAAGGTCACTGTAAAAAAATATACCAATGCAAAATAACTCCTGAAATTGTTAAACACAAAACTTTGGTTAATCCTATCTGTTATTATTATTATTATAATACATACAAAAAGTTTTTTTTATTATTATATAATTTTACTGCTTGATAAAGCCTTAAAATAAAAAAGGCCATTTAAATTTTTTTAAAACCTCACAAGTCATTTACCAATTACAATAAAAAATTAAATAAAAATTCAAAAAATAATAACTAATAATGATGAAAACACAGCAAGATATTTTTTGAAAGTAAATGTTCAAATATTTCTTTAATAACAAGCCTCTCACAAATAACAATCAATTAAATGGTTCCACAAACATCATTACACACTGATTTTACAAAGCACATAATTTTATTTCACTTAACAATAAAATGACCTCTGTTTAATGACTACATTACTAATACTTCATATTTTTTCCAAAAAATTTCATTATGTGCATGACCTTTTCTCTTTTACACATTTTCTGACAGTTATTGGATAGTGTATCATTCTCTACCATATAAATAATGACACACTATTAACTAAGAATGTCAGTAAAAGATGTCTTGCTAATGTTTGGTTTTATACAAGCCTTTGTATTGGTCCTTTTAAAAACAAAACAATGGTCAGTCATTTAAAGAAAAATGTCATAAAAATGTGTTATTGCAGAATTTTTATATAAAAAGGTTAGCATCTAACCAACTATTATAAAAAATTTCAGACTTTCATATATATAATAGCTAGTATATTTATGCACATCACTGTTACTCAGCTTATAAAGTTTAGAAGCAGCAATTGGAAAGAACAAAACATTCTCCTTCACTTACCTCATTGTAACCTGCAGTAAGTAGCTCCAGATAGAGTCGTTGAACATTAGGGTGTCTGTCTAATCCATTAGAACCAGAGCTTACCCCACTGCTGCTTCCACTCCCAGTGACCTGACTTGGACAGCTATAATCACTTCCTGTGCTACTAGCACTACTTAATTCACTTCTACCATTGCTGGGCCGATCACTATTTGCAAAAGGCAACAAGCTATTTCGAATCTGTGCAAGTGCTTTTTGTCTGTAGTCATCACTGGTGGATTTAACAGCACCCCCTCCACCGGCAGAATGCTGCTGGACGGCATTCATTGTGTTATATTCTGCCTTAATCTGCATGGGCTCCAACTTTGGTGGGGTCGAGAGTGGGCCAAGAGATGGCGAAACAACAGATGAACCACTAGTGACAACTACAGAAACAGCTTCTCTGCGCAGATGACCCAGACTATCTTTGATGTCCCGTAGCATCTGCCACTGGCTCCCTACAGCAGCACTGACTGGAGAGTTCGGGAGAAGGTTTTTTGAGCGTGTCTGATTCTCCCCTTCTCTCCGAATCATAAGTTGTGTATTTTTAGCAGCAATGGCTCTTAGTTGTGTAGAAGCAAACACTTTCAGTCCTGCCTGTGTCAAGGGTAACCTTCGTGATTCTTGGCAGCTTCAACGATGGCATGGCTCATAGAAGCCACAAAGACAGTAACAGCTTTTGAAACCACTGCTCCAATTCCTCCCCAAGGCCATTAAACTACACCACTACCAGAAATAACTTCACTAAGCTGGTATTTTCAGCCTAACAGACTTAAAGCAGGTCTCCTGTGACACACAAAAACACAATATCCAAACAATGATATGCACTTCCTGATATAATGAAGTTTGATCAACAATTGTGAGAGTCTGACAAATCAACCTTCATCACTGGCCATGAGATAATGCACCTCCATTACAGACAGCAACAGAAATCACTCATGCTGCATACCTACACCTTAGAAAAAAAAAAAAGTTTAAATGTTTACATTGTACTGAAACTTATTTGAAAAATTCCACATGTTATGCCAAATATATCCACCATTTCTAAAACAAAACTTTTACTCTCTTCTCATTACAAAGCCTTAGTATTTATGAGGCCTCACTGTATTTATAAACATCTAAGAAAAACAACTTTCATTTACACATATGTCCAAGACATACACACACTATATGTATATTAACTCCTGAAAGTGTAGAAAAGATGTAAATGAATTAAATTATAAAAAGTTCAGTATGATATCAGCCATCTCTTTTAACAGTTTCACCATATACAAAATTCTTGATGTTGATATAAACAGATCTCATAAATGAAGTTCAAAGAAAACAGGATAATCATTAAATATTCTAAGTTTCATATAAATACTATGACTATGTACAAAAAAATTAGCATATTCTATTTCCTATGAAAACAAATTAAACGTAACCTGACACTTAAAATAACTATGAGAAGCCTATGTTGTACATTTACCCAACCAAAGTCAAAGCAATGATTTCATGGAGAATATTTCCAGTCAGTTAACTGATAAATTGACATCACTCATGATCATGGAAGATATTTAAAGACATAATTAACTTGTTTTTATTTTATTTACCAATGCCCAAAGGTATAGCTTTTTTGCTTTTTTTTTAACAAAGAGTCTCTTCTGCCTTTGAACTAAAACTTGGAATTCTATTAAAAATATTATTATGCTAATTAAAAATAATAATAAATAAATAAAAGTGCCACAGATTTATTAATTTCATTTTACTTTGACTTTAGTTCTAATGTACTTATAATTTTAAAACTTTGGCTTTTATGACACAAAAATACTCATTATATTGATATTTTCAAGAGAGTATTCTTTGCATTATTATAAATTTAGTAACACAGAGGACAACTAACAAGTTCAATCTCTCTGAATTTTATGAAAAAACAAAAAGATGCTGTCAACAAGCTCTCTTCTCAATACATACTGCATATTTAGTATGGACAAACCATATGTTAAGCGTCTTAAAACTGACAAATCAACTTGATACAAAATTACATGTATACTGTGATACTATAAGGGCATGTCAAAAGCCTAAAAATACACAACTGTCACTCTGAACATTTTAAAAATAAATGCTTGAGAGCCAAAGTAAACATATGAAACTTTAAGAAATTCTTAAGATATATATCCTTAAATATCTTATAAACAAATTTGAAAAAAAACAGATATAGGTTGTAAACTTATTTTTCAATATCATTAAAAAAATGAAAATTTTCAAACATGATCTTAACTTAAATAGTTTAACCCTTTATATAAGATATTAAAGTGAAATGTCATGCATGTAAGAATTATTATTATAATATGACATTTTCTATGATAAGGTTTATAATAAAACCTTTAGAATTTAACCTTTAAACTGCAGTCACCATCAACTGATGCTGCTACCCACTGTATTCTTTGCATTTAAGGATAATATAAAAATATGGAGACCTATCATAACGACTTGTTACACAATCCTTTATTTTACAACTAAAATTTGAGAAAAAAGAAAACAGTACAAATATAGCATTTTATTCTATAACGGACAATTCATATACGTTGTTTATGTAATGAAGTTATAATGTTTCCAATTTCAATATCAAGAGTAATTGTTAGATGCAATTATATTGTTTACATTATAAATGTTGAAATAAATACATTTTACTGGAGTCCTTTATATGGCATTGTAAAAATTCTAATGCATTTACTAAGTTCAGTTAAATAATGAAGCTATTACTTAGAAAATGAATCATAGGTATAATATATTCAATGTAGATAGACTTCTACCAACCTGGTTTCTAACAACATGCCAATATAGCATTATTTGTATTGGTCATATTGGCCAATTCCCTCACATATTAGTATCAGTTGATATTAAGAAAATATCAGTCTAATACTAACCTAATAACTTTTCATTCTGTTTGACCACAAAAAAATACCATTAAAGTCAAATGACCATTCACCACTATTCTACTAAGCACACTAGTTAGACTGGTAAAAGATCTTGATGAGGAATACACAATGTTGTCATACTACTGACCTAACTTCAATGACTGAAGGTCTACTACTGACTCTGTTACATAGTTCAAACACAAACAAACCAACTTCAAAAATATCTAGAAATATACACTAGTTAGCAATTTAACAGAAATATCAAGAAATTACTTTCATTATTTACATGCTGAGCACTGTCTAGATACTTCTAGAATATTCCACATAAGCTAATACACAACATTTTAGAAATATCTATAATTTTCCACACATAATGTTAAGAAACAAATTTCTTAAAAGTTATTCGATATAATTCTACAGTAAGAATGGAGGAATGTGCATGTTTATTAAGGATTTCTTCTTCACCAGAGATGAAGTTGAAAAAAAAAAATCTAGGCACAAGAGGCCTAGTGCATTCTTTGATGACTTGTACCCTGTGCTGTGGACTGCAATTTTTGCCTCTTCAGGATTTATTAGCACAGTTTGGGGCAGCAAACCACAGAAATACCATTATACCTTTTATACTTAGGTTATAATATGCTGAAACAAGTTAGCCTTAAAATACCATACAAGAAAAATAAGTACTTTCCAGAATAACACTGTGAAGACTGGACAAAAACGTAGAGTTTGTGACATCACATACAGATATATAATATTATATTCGTATTTTATGGTCTAAGCTGAAGCCTGACTAAACACTAGTTTCCTGTTTTAATAAAAATGTAAGTGAAATCATCAATGCCTGTTGCTATGTTTAAAGACATTCAAATGAAGTGTAATTGCTACAGACTATAAACATGCTTGTAATTCAGAAGCTGAATAGACAATTTCTAGATTATATTACCAACTTTTTCTCACTAGGCTAGAATGAGTTCTGTGCGATCAGCATTCTCTCATAGTTTTGTTGGGTTTTTTTTAAATACTGGTATCAGTTACTAACAGTGTTACTTGTACATTCCTACTTTTTTCACTGTGACATGGCAGCTCAGAGAATGTCTCCTGGTTTTTCATGTACAAACTTTTAGCTCATAATTCTGTAATCTCTTGACCAAATTGAGATATAATTACAATTTTGGAAAGGGAACCTCAAACCCTGCTGAAGGTCTCGTAGATTAATTTATCCTAATTCTGCCTAAAATTTCAATTTGATAGTAGGCTGACAGAGGTTCTGATGAGTAATAAATTTGAATCAGATATATTATGATCCACACATGATATTGCTGGCACTCAAAAATATAGCTAATAAAAAGGAGAGAAAAAACCCCAGAAAAACCTGAGATTAATGATTATTTTATTATATTCCTACCTGAAAGAATTAAGTGCCATAGTTTCACTCTTGTTTCAGAGAGTAACAACAACAAAAAAAGCCAATAATGTAATCAGAAACACCTTTCAGTAACAAGAGTTACTATTTTAATCATATGTATTACAGGTCGGTTAAAAATAAACTTTTAAATAGGAAATCTATTGAACAAATAATTATACTCACTCAAAAATGGTGAGCTTATAATGACAAAAATCTTTTGACTGTTTTCTATATCCACAATTAGTTCTTGTAAATGAAACATTTCACTAAAAATGT
The DNA here is from genome assembly GCA_011833715.1 of Carcinoscorpius rotundicauda. Taxonomy (NCBI): domain Eukaryota; kingdom Metazoa; phylum Arthropoda; class Merostomata; order Xiphosura; family Limulidae; genus Carcinoscorpius; species Carcinoscorpius rotundicauda. The sequence continues at coordinate 35,046,425 of CM022404.1, read as the reverse complement.
CACACTACATTATTCACTTTATAAACTCCTGTGTAGTTTGACTTGAGCTATTCCTGTTCATACTACAGACATTACATAACAGTCTATTTAGAAATATACTGAGAGGAAAAAAAAGGCATATCAGACCTTTCTGTTCTCCTTCACTTATTATCTTGTCTAAAAGTAATGTCTAAATGATGACCATAATCTGAAAACTAGTCAATATCTTGAAGCTAAGAACACTTATATTTTAATACATTGGGTCAAAAGTTTCAAAACTTTTGTTTTTAAAACTAAACCATTTCTCATACAACTTAAATATCTAAACTACGATATCTCTAATTTCACAGCCTACAATCATAATACTGTATATAAACTTGCCACCAAATATTTAAGCATTTACAAATACAATAGTAACATAAAAGACAAAATTTAATTGCTGTCATATAACTTAATATATGCACAAAGTGTTACAACTGAGAAAGTCAACTTTTACAGCATGCGCAAGATATTTATTTGGAAGGTTTCATTTTAGCAAAGTTACGGAATATGTCTAGACAGCAGTGCTTAATACACACGTACAGTGACCCAATTCCTTGATAGAGATAATACCATACCTTTTTGACATTTTGTTGTTGATTATCACTTACTTTTGGTACAGTTACTTGTTTTTGGACAATTCATAATTGTGGACTAATCATCAATTACATAAAACAAAAGACAGTCGTAATGTCCAACTAACTAAATGACCAAAAACAAAATCCAGTTCACAGGGTACAAAGCACACATTTGTTTACTATAGTAATTGCATAATGCTTTAGTCTCTCAAAGACAAAATTTGATCTCATGTCTGAAAGTAATTAGTTTTAAAATAATTATATTTGAACATACTGCAAAACAAAAAGTACTACAAATACTTGTTAGTTATTGTTTCACTATCACATTTATAAATATTGTGTAGTAGTAGGACACTTACAAATTATGTATACATATCAGCTAAATCATCAAAACCTTTTCTGAAATTCAAAAATTTCACTAGTCACTTGATATTCATAATTATTTTCCAACAAAGGCAGATATCCTGGACTTGCATGTACAAAAACTGTTTTTAATATAGTTACCGACACAAAATGCAAAGTAACTTACAAATTCAAACACAAAATAATGAAAGCAAAAACAATTTCTCATTAAAATATCTTGATTAAAGCTCACAGAGCAAAACATTCAAACATTAATATCTCAAATACCCACAACTAGAATTTAGACATTCTTTCGTGCAAAAAAGTGTTTTCATGTTAAAAGCAAAAAATAATTTTATTGGTAAACACTTAACTAAGCTTTGGTCAAATGGATGCAAACTGAAACTTGAGTAGCCAAAATGCAAAATTAAAAGCAAGAGTGAAACAGACTTTATCGAATAATATCACCTTTTATTATGGTAAAAAATTATTTTTCATCATACCTTGTATTTAATGGCTTTCATAACAGGACCTCTTGCTAACCTCTGTACATATAAATACAGCATCTCAAGTTCATTTGTTGGTTTCCCCCAATTATTTTCATTCAAAACATAAGAAATACTTTGTAATAATAAACGCTGATTAAAAATTAATTGTAACCAGATAATCACATTTGATAAAGCTACAAAGGGAATGTATATCGATCATCTAATGTTGTTAGGGGAGACATGTCAATAACCAGTCTAAGGTTTCTCAAATTTACTAGTTCATGGTTACCTAGCAATGCCACGATATTTGTGACATATTTAATGTAAAAGACAAAAAATAAAAATTATAATTAAACTTGGATATTTTCATATGACAAATTCTAATTCAAGATGTATAAATATACTTAACTAAATATAATATCACTGTTGTTATTAAAACAGACTACTGAATATATACATTTAACTACTGTTATAGTTTAAATAATTTTGTAAGCTGTCAAACACTTACAATTAACTATACTAGTCATAAGACATTCAATATATAATAGTATGAATTGCTACAATAGTCCTAATACTGTTGTCTTGTGACAAACATACCTAATTTTAATAATTATGGGTTGAAAAATCATTCTTTCCAAATTCTGATCTGAGAAGATTTCAAAAATGTGATTAAGCTTTATGTACTGACAAATCAAAACTCATGTATCAGTACTAAAACATCATTAAATTTGAAATGCACTGAGCATATTTTTGCATTGATTGAAACTTGAAAATGTTTCACTGGATCATTATGGATTTTATTAATCCCCAACCTATGCATTATTCTATTCTTTGGAAAATTGCGCTACATTATGTTCTTACCAGCTATTTTACTTTTAATATCTCATTTTTATATTTGAAAAAAATTATTACATTAAAAACAATACTGACAAGATTTAAGCACAACTTATTTTTTAAGGTTACAAAATGTATTAGCAAAACATTTCATATTAATTACAAATTTATAATAATCTTAAACAAATTTTGATTTAACACTACAAACATGCCATTTGCAAGCTATACTTATTATAGTGACGTGTTACTAAATTTCACTGCAGTCACCAAGATCACTCTTGGCATCCATAATACTCTTAGTTATAGTTCTAATTTAGGGAGATTAACAATGGCTATAAAACTCTATAGTACTGAACTAGGATTTTGAAAGAGAGGTTTTATGTTAATCGACACTTTATTGCTGAATAGCAAAATTGAATTGCTATACATAATTAATAATTATTATTACCATAAAATCATCAGATAAATTTTAACTGGAATGCTCATTTACATTAAATTGTAAGCAATATTAGAAAAATTTCTTCAAAATTTTGGCTGGTTACTTCTTCATACACAAAGCTTAATATCAAATATAAAAAAAAAATATGAAGTCATGATAAAATGTTCATTAGGAGAAGTTATATTTTAAACTGAAAATAAATAATTATGAAATCTAATGATAATAGTGTTTGGTACAAACCAAACAAGTAACTAACAAATCATGCTAATTAATCAAAAGCTTTTATGTAATTCTGATGTTTACAGTTAATGAAAATGGAGGCATATGTTATTTTTAAACATCAGATTTAAAACTGTCAATACTTCCAGTTCCTTGGTCAAATCCTTGTTCATCCACCATGACACTGAAGATGACAAAAATGTGCTTGTAACTGACAGATTAACTCTAAAGTGGTACAAGTTATTATTTTCTTCAGGTAAAATTGCTTAAATAAAAGTCTCAAATGTTAAGTCTTCTTAACCTTTTACAATACTTTAACTAGCATCATTTACATTGTGTTTCACACTTATTCCAACCACTTTAATCTTACTACACTTCATCAGCCTATTTTCTTTATCAGGACAACTCTACTTGGAAACTTAGAGCATATCTTGCTAATTGTTTAAGCATGAATAGGGAACATGATCCCATTCCAACACATGATTTGCTTGTGAAGCCTTAGAAATTAGGTCAACATGTCATACTTACAGCAGTACACAGCATGCACATTTCTGCTTATCAATGATACAGCACCTATGTAACTAAGGTTTCATGCTTTATGAATAGGAATTTTAATTTTCAGTCAGAAAACAAGAATCACAAGCATTTTAACTGCTTACAGAAACATAAGGCATATCCTAAGTAAATAGAATTTGTTCATTTCAACTCCTGTTTTACTTGTAATTTGTTCCACATATCCATTTTTTTACTGAATTCATAAAGGTAAATTTATTAAAAAATGTAAAAAATTTGGGAAGAAAACATTTGGCCATCTCAAAATCAGCCTATACATGTTCTATAAGGTTTATATACCAATTAAAGGCAATATGATTAGTATAAAAAGAAACTGGAAGTGTTAGCTAAAGCTTGTACTTTAGAATAAATTTACTGAATTACAAATGTCAAATATACGGATTTAAGAACAATACTGAAAAAAGGTGAAAACTAATGCACTAACTAACAGCATTAATCATTTGCAGCATGGTTGTAAAATAACTTAATTTGGAATAAAGATAAATTCATGCATTTTTTTTAAATATAAGAAATTAAACATTTACCAAGTAAAGAGATATTAAGACTTTTTTAAAGTTCCAAACCAGGCTAACAAAACTAAAACTTAATATCCTCCAATACTTTGCATATGATTTGGCATTACATGCATCAAGGTTACTGAATTAGCCTACACATACTCTGTTTCTTGCAACAATCTATACAGAAAATGAAATGTGCTTTAAATATAGCAAATAAGAAGTTCAAAACTTTGTTTAGTAAAACAAAAAGCACAAACTACAGCATTAAGCCTATATTCCAGAAATAACATTTGTAGATTTATAAAAAATTAAATATTTTCTGGTACTTTTTAATACAGAACAAAAATTACTACACTTATCTACAAGATAATTTTTTCACTTAATGAAACCTACAAACATTGTACATACTTGAACACTGAAACCTTATTGTAATTATAAAAAAATATATTTCATGTTCATGATATAGTGCATGTGTGTAATTCAATCTTGATCAGTTAATAAATTATGCATTTTTCAATATACTATACACATATATATCATAAGTGGATGATGGTTAATATCTACTCACCCAAGCTCAAAATAAGTATTCCTCAAATTGTAAATTTATTATTTCTCAATGCATTAATAACATCAGAACAGTTTACCAAATATGTTTCAACAAGCTGACAAGCAAAAATTACTGGTTTGTACAGATACTGTGCAAATAAGAATTAAGAAAAACAGGTTATATGTTTCATTCCTTTTTTGTTTGAAAACATAAAAATTTGGACTTTCATAGCTATAAACTCAATTAATAAGTTATGGGTTAGCAACCTTTTTAAGTATCTCCTGGCTAAATGGTGTGTGACCTTGATAATAATAAAAAGAAAACAAAATAACATTGTGTCACTTTCCTAATTTTAATTCCTAATATTTCTTCACTTTAAAGCCTGCTACTGTTGGATTACATGTTAACTTGACACTTTCAACGAATATTACATCTACGTATGTGTTAATACATACATCTTGGTTAACGTTTTCCAAAAACTCGAGTATCGCAGGAAATGTTACATTTATACTAGTCGTTACCTAAATTTAGGCTAACTCTCTGCAGCTTTTTTTTTAATATGTTAAGCCTAAAACACATTTTAATACCTCACCAATGGACTATGCGCCTTTTTTGGAGGATTCAGTTATGAAAACATTTAACTACACAAGTCACCATATCATTATTATTTTATACTTTAAACGTTTTTTATCTTGTTTTTGCGAAAAATATTGTATTTTAATCAATTAATGTAGTAATAATCTTACCCACGCGTCCGACCTCAGTATTCGTGGCTAGCCGCCATATTTGAATCAACAAAAGGCAATTCAGTTACATAAGCCTAAACAGTTTGATATATGAAAAACTTAAAAATTTCAAAATACTTACCAAAACGTCTACTGTACCCTGTTCACATATAAAGCGTAAATAAACACAAATTTTCCTAGCAACAACATAGGTCTAACTTCATCTTACCACGGATCAATTCATCTACTTTTCACTCAAAATGATATCAAACACAGAGCCACGGGCGCTAGGCTTAGCTATGTTACAACCAAGGTCTGAAAAGGTAGGGAGAATTTAGAATATTATTAAAAAGATCTCTTTACGTTTGACCCGTTTTCACATAACTTCCTTATTTTTCTAACAAAAGTATTCCTTAATGGATATTTTAAACTTGATTTCTAAATGTCCAGTCAGGAAACTTATTTTTTCGTTTCATCTATTACGTAAAAACGACAATTGCTATAAATGTTCCCCTATTAAAATATGTGATTGGCAGGTACCCCGCCTACTACCACATTGTTTGAATTCCAATGTAGTCACGTGGAGAAGTGATTGACAGTAAACCACGCCTTAATTAAGCATTTTTAACATTCCTCATAATATCACGTGAGTGTGTTAAGTAAATGCTCCTCCCAAACATTAAATTCTAACATGATATTTTATCCACGTGACTATTGTCGACAAAGAGTTTTTGTGTCACAAACGGGCGCACGTGGCAATTGGGATTTATTGTTTGCCAATCGCGAGATAGCTTATAATATATGAACAAATATTTTTTAAATTATATTATACAAATATGTATACATATATATCTGAGCATGTGTATCTGCGTTTATTAATTTTAATTAAGTACGAACACATAGAAAAGGTTGAAAGATAACTGAAGTACTTATGTCTGTGTTTAGATTTTTGACTTAATATGATTTTTTCTACACTTATGAAAAGAGTATTTTATTTATAGTTTCAATTTAAACATATTTTTACATAACATTACCTAACATAAATCGAGTAATAATAACACAATTGGTGACTTTTTTATCATCAGCACCCATCTAAATTGCTTTCTTTCTTTGTTTTTCTTGTGTCTAAATGGTATTTCACATATGTCCTTTTTATTGAATAGTTTGTTTGTGCGATAACAATGATTTATTAGCGTTTGGAAATATAGCATCTGTAATTTACAGGGCATACTCGAGTTGGAGACATTATGAGCATTTTGTGAAACTTATCTTGGAAATTTGAAATAATTCCTTGCAAGCATCTCAATAATTGAACAAATCTGCAGTTCTATACTTAGATTAATTTATTCATCAGTCTGGAAGTTAAATGTGACAAAAAGTTTTAAATAATTGTTGCTTTATTATCAAGCAAAATATATTGTTGCGCCATCTAGTAAGAATAAACTTAGTAGTTTTACATAATTGATACTTAACTTTCTGTATCTGATGAAACTCCGCAATTACGTAATTGAGGAAAAAGAAGACTATTGTACATTTTACAAAAACATAATTTATTCACGATCATGATTTCATCATTAAACAGATCATTAGGTAAAGACTGAAGTATTTTGCAACACTGAGCAGTTATTTTGTTTTTCAAGTCTGTAAGTAGTTTTTATGCTTAAAAATTGAAATGTAAATATATGAAAGATAAACACAGTTTTGTGTTATATTTAACATGGAGTACATTCTTAATTACGTAGTTTCAATTATATTTTCTTCAGAATTGTTCTTTTCCTCTAATTCTTATGGACATATTTATGTATTTATTATTTAAACAACATATGAACCATCCCTTTGCTAATACATACTTTGAAAACCTTTTTTGCTCCTTGAGAGCTCATATTATTTTTAAATATTTGTCTTTGTCAGTTTGTTTTTAAAATCAGGCAGATGGTTTTTATTTGATGTTTCAATCAGTACTTCTAAAACAATAGCTATAAAACAACTGCGTGTATCAAATTATCAATATGAAATTGTATACAGGATTTCAAGAATATAAAGAATTATTTTAAGATAATAGAGTAAGCAGTCATTATGTTAGCTATTGCAGTTATTTTACGCAAAAAGTCTGCAAGACTTTTAATATCATACGGTTTTGTTTACTGTTCACTTTTTATTCGATCGACATTTTAGTTCCACCTTAAACTTCATTACATAACAGCCCTATCTCAATTTCTATCTGGAGCAGGTCAATTTTGTGTATCTATGAATAATAAAATTTAATCTCCCCCTACTGGTGAGGTACAAATATTAATATTGTGAAGAACCATATTTATGGTAATAGCTAATCACATGACATGTGATCCCACGTTTTAACCATAAAATAAAAACTTTCTTTAATCTTGAAAAGAAATTTCTTCATGAAATATAGTTTAAAAATTATGGTTATTTATGTTATATCGTATATCAGTTTTCGTATCCAATCCTGGTCATGCATGAATGCGTTTATAGTTGTTTATTTTGGAAGTGATGACATTCGTATTCTAGTTGTTTCGAAATTTTGAGACTTTTGTCATATTTTAATAAATTATTTTTGTTTGCCCTTGGTTGTAGCAGCGTTATATTTAGTCAGTTACACTTAGTCTTAGTTTTTGTAACACAGGCCTAGAGAAATTTACAAGTGTACAAATCTTGTAGAAAGTTAAAATAGAAAATAAAGCAAGTTCCAAGAACCCGCTAACGAAAAATAATGTTACACAAATATGTTTGCTTATATTGAATTTAATTTTGATGGCAGATTCAAAAGAGCCTAAATTGTTTGCAGGTTTCCTGGTGAATTTAAATAATCTTGTTTATGATTTCATAATTATAATTTACTTATGATTCACATAAATTAATACTATTAGAAATCTGCTCTTCCTCTCCAAAAGCTTGCATATTTCTAATTGAGAAATTCATTTTTTTATTCCACACAATGTCTTTATCATCAAAACATATAATAATGCACAAGGATATCCCAAGTTGCGAATGGTAAAATGTAATATACTTTTTTTATTTCGTGCAAAGCTACTCGAGGGCTATCCATTTCTAATTTTGCAGTATAAGACTAGAGAGAAGGCAGCTAGTGACCACCACCCACCGCCAACTCTTTTACCAACGAATAGTGGGATTGACTGTCACATTATAACTCCTCCACGGGTGAAAGGGCGAGCATGTTTGGTATGACGAGGATTCGAACCAACGACCCTCATATTACGAGTCGAGTGCGTTATCCACCTGGCAATGTGATATACAGTACTGTGCAAAAATGTTAGGGATAAAGGCAAAAATTAGATTTCAGGCTATTTTCAAAGTACAATGGGAGGTAAATCACAGGTGAAATATCAAAACTTTATGAATCTTCATATTCACTAAAACAAAGTAGACAGAAGTACTTAAGTTCAGCATACAATTTATATTTTGTGTGTTCCTGTTGCTTTAATAACTGCGGACAGTCTTTTAGGCATTGTTGCAACATATTCAATTAAAGTATCCTTTGGGATTTTACTCCAAATATCTCTAATAAATTTTTAATAGTTTCTTTGAATTTTAATTTTGACTGTCAAGTTTTTTTATTTGTTAAACCTCAAATTTTTTCAATTTCGTTGAAATCCAGGCTTTGTGGAATGATGAATCATTGCATCATTTGAATGACTCCAACAGCTTCTTTTTCATCTAAGTAATTTCTGCATAAGTTGGATGAGTGTTTGGGGTCATTATCTTCTTAGCAGTAAAATTCTTTACCAACAGTAATACCAAGTGGGTATTCTATAACGAATTAGTATCTGAAGGTACTGTGCTAGTCCATTATTCCAGTATTTCCCAAACTGCGCGCCGCGGGATATTTCAAATTTTCTAGGGAAACACAGTGGTATCGACATCTATCGGACACAGCTCGAGGTAGTTCACAGTTTTAACATTAGATCACGCTATATTTCTTTCGATGACGTTCTTAAATGTTTGAGGTGTTTTCTATTTGTAGTTCTGGAACTTTTCTTAAACTTTGTATATAAATACTTGTCGATTCTTTTGGGGAAGACTTATCCATCAGTAATTAAAATAACTATAACTTAAGGGTGTTGTGATCAAGTGTCTGCGAGGTCTAATGAAGTTCGGTAAATTATTTTGATTTTTAGTCCTTATGCATAATAATGGAAAGATGTTTAATATTAATAAGAAGTGTGGGAGTGAAGAAAAGGATGGCAAACCACAGACTAGTGGCACTCATGTGTAGAAACGGAAATACGATGATGGTTATCTAGACTATGGTTTACTTTGGTAAATGTCAATCATGAAGAGTCAGTGATGTCGAGAAAACCAACTTGTAGAGAAATATACATGTATACGGCTCGTTTGGGTTGAGAAAATATTTTACGTAGAGGAGCGAACAACGTTTCGACCTTCTTCGGTTCGATGGAAACGATCCGTTTTTACATATATAATAATCATGAAGATTGTTTTTTGTTTGTTCGTTTGTTTTTGAATTTCACACAAAGCTACTCGAGGGCTATCTGTGCTAGCCGTCCCTAATTTTGCAGTGTAAGACTAGAGAAAAGGCAGCTAGTCATCACCACCCACCTCCAACTCTTGGGCTACTCTTTTATCAACGAATAGTGGGATTGACCGTCACATTATACACCCCCACGGCTGGGAGAGCGAGCATGTTTAGCGCGACGCGGGCGCGAACCCGCGACCCTCGGATTACGAGTCGCACGCCTTACGCACTCGGCCATACCAGGCCTAATCATGAAGAATAATATACATTGCGTGTATTACATCTAAAAATTTTGGCTCCAGAGTGCATGCTTCCAAGTAAACTAAAACACTACTTAGAGACCAATCATCCTAACATAGCTAAAATATCCCGTGATTATTTTACCAGAAAGTTAAAAGAACAAAAAGGTACGTTTTTGAAAAAGCATCAATAACCAAGCAATGCTTTGCTAACATTCTACAAGGTGGCATATACAACTTGTGCAAATTTATTGAATCAAATGGTCAATTTACAATATTTTCAGCATGGCGGCCGATGTAGGCTCGCTGGACCCGTTGATTTCATGTCACTTTTTCACACAGATGGCGTCATTAGTTGTGTTGTGCAGTACAGTCGATCTCTTTTTGGGGTATATCACGAAATATTGAGAAATATTACGTCATTCGAAATTGCGTTAGAAGAGCAAGTAGACCAGTCAAAAAACAACTTCTTACCAACTCAATAAAGACAATACGGTGTCAATGAGGTCTGAAATACAAGAACTGGACGCAAAAACAATGGAGAAAGGTGTTATTCAGTGACAAGACTCATTTCTTCACAAAGAGTCAAAGAAGTCTGCATGTTCGCAGATTGTCAGGTAAGAAACTTCGAGAATCTCGCATCAGTCAGTTCGTACAACATCCCTTAAAGATGATGTTTTGGGGTTTTTTTCAGCTACTATGGTGTTGGAGGCTTAGATATCGTAGAAAGCATGATGCGAGGACCACAGTACATCGAAGTTTTGCAGAGAACAGTCGTTCCAGAATTGAAAGAGATTTCCAGATAGATCTGACATTTTTCAGCGAAATCTGACTCCGTGCCACACATCGAAACTTGTGAAGAATTTTATGATTACAACGCGAACTAAAGTGCTGGACTGGCCTGGAAACTCTCCGGACTTAAATCCTATTGAAATTCTTTGGGCGATTTGTAAGAAAGACTTCGGGGAAAAGACTGTACGATGAAAGATAAGCTAATTTAAGCCATAATTGAGGTGTGGTAACGCGATCCAAAAATTAGTAAAGATTGCAGTCAACTCGTGGACTCGATGCCAAAGCGGATTAATGATCTTCTGAAAAATAAAGGTGATCATATCATGTATTAATTTGCGAGTAATTTTTGGATTCTCAGAAATAAAACGCAAAAAAAAATGAAAAAAAAATCGTAATTTTCAGTCTTGTTTCAATTAATTTGCACAAGGGTGTAGAGTCGTGAAACGTAAAAAGCCACACACAATCGCAGAATAACTGGTATTACCAGCTACAATGAATATGGTGAACATTATGGTTGGTGAATCTGCAGGAAGACTGCTTTCAAAGGTGCCTTTATCCAACAATACTATCATTTTCAGAATTCAATACATGAGCGAAGCCTCAAAGATCAGCTAATTGAAAAAATGAAAGGTGAGGAATTCGAGTTACAACTAGACGAGGTAACAGATAGTAACAAGAATGCTCATTTGATTTCCTACACATGGTTCATGGATGGCGGCAATATTGTGGAAGACCTTTTTTGTAAAACTATCACTGCAGGTACAACAGCTCAAAACTTGAGATTCTTGACATTTTTATGTGTGAAAACAACATAGACTGGACTAAGTGCGTTGACGTCTGTACTGATGATGGTCGCTCTACGTCCATCTGTTATGGAAGATTGCAAGGACTCACAAAGAAAAGCTCTTTGTGAACCCATTGCATAATCCACAGGAAAGCCTTTACGTCAAAGCACCTGACTCCTCCACTGAACCTAGACCTGGAAAGTGTGTTGAAAGTGCTGAACTTTATAAAAACTCTGCCACAGAAGGCTAAGTTTTTTAAAAATCTGTGTGAAGATAGGTGATCTGAGCACACATCTTTGTTGTACTACTGTAGCTCACGATAGCTCTCCAGTGGGTTCGAATTACGACAGGAACTCTACTCTTATCTTAAAGAACAGGAATATGCTAAAATCTTCTTGGATACTGATTTTTTGTCAAAATTAGCCTACCTGTGCGAAACCTCTTCGAAACAATGAATGCACAGAATCTCTCTGCAGGGAAGCAACACGCACTTTTTGAAACTCTCAAAGAAGGTTTCAGCCTTTAGAATAAAGTTACTACTGTGGAGAAGAAAAATGAATGAAAATGATGACAAGGGCCGTTTCCCCTTGTTGCATTAGTTTGTTATATCCAATGAAGTTGATTTGACCCATGAACTAAAATCTGTTTACATGGAGCACGTAACACAGCTCAGTGACTGGTTTCAAAATTACTTTCCAGAAGATATGGAGAAGTTGGCATGGATCCAAGACCCATTCAGGGCTAAGTCCCTATCTAATTTACCTCTGAAGAAGAAAATCTTATTGAGCTCTCTTCTGACAAGACCTTTATGAACAAAATCTGGCAGCATGAAACAAACTGCGCAAAATCTCAACGAATCCTCATTCCATTTACAACGTCATATCTGCTGTGAAGCTGGGTTTTTGACAGTTGCTGTGATATAAATCAAGTACCACGCGAAAATAAATGTTGAATAGGAAATGAGGGTTGCTGTGTCCCATCTGATTCCAAGATCTGAGAAGCTGTGCAGTGCCCAACAAGCGCACACATCCCATTAGTAATTGTGGTTATTTAAAAATGAAATAAAAATGTTGTTCTGCATTATTCCATCTATTTTGCAAATACCTCCTGTCGCCTCAGCAGCAAAACACCCCAAACCATCTCACGACTTCCCCATGCTTTATGATAGCTATGAAGCATTGAAGTATCTTTCACCTTTCTTATACTGGATTGTCAACTTTCGCTTTGAATAAAATATTTCACACTTAGATTCATTCGTCCACAACACCTTTTTTTGCAATTGTCAGCAGTCCAGTTTTCAATTTTTCCATTTACCTGTCTTGATCTCACGGTGTACTTGACAAGTCTGCAGCTATTTGTCAGAGTCCAACGAGCATCACATAAAGCTTTTTTGTGAATTATTTGCTTTACTGATAATTCGCTACGCTTTTTTAGGGGGTGGGTGGAAGGCATGACAATTAAAGTGAATATAAACACTTTTTTTATCAAGGTTTATTTATTTGTGGAGTGCTATTAAATTTTTACACTAGTACATGAACTAATTTTTTTCTCTATAGTTATGACACTGGACGGAGTACCATCAGTTATTTTAAACCCTAAATGTGATAAATATGTTTATTCAAGCAGAACCTTTATGACATTTCTTCGGTATAAGGAATTCTAAAAGAATAAATATTTTCATTTTGGTTCATTCAGTTGTCAACAGAAATCAGTGAAGTATTACCTTAGTGTTTAAATTGTATTATGTAATGGTATCGAAGAATTAATCCCATAAAATGGAAAGAATAACATATTCTCTGATCCTAATACTTTTGCACAGTACTGTATACACATGTACAGTGAAAGATCCTGGTAAATATAAAAGTCATTTTTATTTTTGAACAAGTTAATCATTTTATAAGGGTACAAAAATGTGGATAAGGGGGGAAGAGGTTTTGAATTTTGCGCAAAGCTCCTCGAGGGCTATCTACGTTAGCCGTCCCTTATTTAGCAGTGTTAGACTAGAGGGAAGGCAGCTAATCATCACTACCCACCGCCAACCCTTGGGCTACTTTTACCAACGAATAGTGGGATTGACCGTCACATTATATCGCCCCCACGGCTGGGTGGGCGAGCACGTTTAGCGCGACCCCCGGATTACGAGTCACACGCCTTACGCGCTTGGCCATGTCAGGCCTAATTTTGAACTGATAGACAACTGGCATTGATAATCACTCTTATAAAAACATAGCTCCAAAGTATGGGGTACGATTACCTTACTATATTTGTGATAATGTGATGCAAATGCTGAAAACACAGATCCACACAGTCCGGCAGATTAACACTTGATTTGAAAAAAATAAATCGAAAGAGTGTTGTTAATTTTCTATTAAAATAACTTTGAAACGTATTGACCAAACCAATTTCGTCAATTGTATTGAATTTAAACACTTTTTTTTCCACTTCCCTTTTTATACGATCAATGCTTAATACAGAATATCCTTATTTTAAAACGTTTTCCATCCTTTGATGATACAGTGTGTGTTTGTTATAGCAAAGCCACAACGGGTTATCTACTGAGTCGGAATCGAACCCCTGGTTTTAGCGTTGTAAATCCGTAGAGCTCCCGCTGTACCAACGGGGGACTATGAGGATACTATCGTTTTATATGCTTGTGAAAATGGTTGTCAACAATAGACAAGCAGACTAAAACAGTTTCCCTCGGCACTGAATTCATGATAAATCGTTTGAAAAGTAGCAGTTCATGTATATTCAAACCATATTCTCCACCATACATTTACAATATACACGAGGCACGTTTGAACAAAACAATAACAGTTTAGGATAGGTAAAATGTCTACAGAAAATTGTCAAAAATGAAATATTTATACCTTTATTTTACACTCAATAATATATTCTAATGATGTACTATTATTAGGTACAAACAATTCTTCAAATTAATTTTAGTAAAGAATATAGCATTTGTTGTCGAAATATTTTTTTTTAGTTTAGTAATGTTAGTAAAGCATTTTCTATTGCTAATATGTGTTTTTTGTTTTTTTACTTTTTTTTAATAACAAAGCCACCTCGGACAATCTGTAGTATCTTCCGGGTGGAACCAAATTCCTGATGTTAGCATTATTAAGTCCTGAGGTTTAACACTGTTCCAACGTGGGACAACGTGATCGATATGAAACTTAGGTTAATCATCAGATAAGGAACATTACACTCAATAAAAACAAGAAACCAAGCTAGAGAATACACATTATTATCTGCACAACAATTCACAAAATCCCGTCTTTTTATGCTGTTTCATGGCACGTGTGTACTTTAATATTAAATGAAAACTTTCCATGTACTTACCTGTACATCTTTAAAGAAACAATCCATTGTGGTTGCAATCAGTACATAATTATTTAGTTTCTAATTACATGTATATACAAAGTCAGATTTATGCTGTCAACAATTAAGGAACTAGGATTTATAACTACAGAAGTGTAGTACAATGGAACAGTGCAAGACTGTGCTCACCAACGCCCTAGATATGCATTGTTTGTCAATCTTATAATGAATTCCAGGGGAAGAAGGGCTGTTCTTGGACATTGTAATATGAAATAAAACTGAGAATTTATTTTGTGAGGTAAAATACTGTGAATATACTTTATTAACTTTTAATTCTGGACATATCTTGTGAATCCACAAACTTTCTTTCAAGCATAGCATCTCTCTGCTGTAAAACATTCCCTCAAATGTTGAAGCATTTAGAAACATTTACATCGCAATCCTCTAGACAATGGTGAAGAATGAACCACTGATTAAATACAGTATTTTGTGCATACTCTTTAATATGCGAGCACAAACAATGTATTGTCAAGCCATGTTGCCATGGTTACACTTTGGACATGTAAATTTATATATGATGGGTAACTGGTATCCTGTCTTTATATTTGAATTTAAATAATTACAAAAATTAAGCAATGGTTTAAACACAATTATCAACTTAATATGAGGGTAAATGTTATTGTTCAAAATGGATTTAATATTTTTCATTAATTCACTGAATGGTTACCAGTAAATGGTAAAATACAATAAACTATTTTTTTATATTCAGATTGTTTACTAGTTTTAGGAACGTACAAACCTTTTAAATAACTCTTAATATCACTGTCAGATAATTGTATAAAAAGTTCTTTTTAATAAAACAACCTTTATGTTTTGTATTTCTTCAGGAAAAGTGAAAAACGAATTACCTTTGTTATAAGCTTAATGAGTTAAATTATATATCAGTTTCTTTTCAGATTCAGAGGTTAAAAATGTCAAAATGAAAATACTGACCCATGAAAGTTGGCTCATGATAGCACTCTGAGTCAAAACTTTTACCTAAATTAACATATTTAGTGTCTAAAAAAAGTAAACTATTAACTGTCTGTTCTTCAACTGTAAATCTAACATTTTTATGTTGATTTTTCAAATAATTTTGTAATTCTGAAGCATCAGATTTTTGAAAATTAAAAAGGTTTCATCAACATATCTTATATATGTTTAATCTCAGCTGAACAACTATTATTTTTCATAACTAAAAATTGAATTAGCCAAACATGGTGTAACATTTGAAACTTTGTTTGTTACAACATCCATGATCTGAAGAAGCATAAATCTGCAATATATACTTCTCGTCATCCAGATTAGTACCTGCAGAACTTCCAATATAAATAATAACTTCTGATCAGAGTAAGCTGTGTAACAATATGGCCACCAGGATAGTTAATTAAATATACATTTCTTACATTTTCACTTTTTAAGCCAAAACTATAACCCATCATTTCACCAATTACCATAAGCGATATTTTTGGTCATTATTCCAATTATGTCTCATAAATTTCAATCGGCATAAGATTTATGCTACGCCTAAATATGAAATTAAAGCTAATAATGCAAATTGGTCTCTATAATGAAAATATAACATTGAATGACGAATGAAAAAGTACAATTTATATACTGACTAATGTAATAAATGTTATAAATGAAAATACAAACAAATACACAAAACAACATAACTTACACAAAATCACTGGTAGCTTTTTGAATACTGCAAATATTCAATTAACCTAAACACACAGAATTTAACTTTCAAACTTAATTTTACAAGAAAAGTTTTGTAGTAATGATTTGCTGGACACATATGTAAACATGAATTAACGAGCTGAATAAGCAGGTGCTTTAGAACATTTTAAACAAATACAATCAGAGAGATTAAGTACCCTCACCCTGCTGCTACTTTTTGAGATTGCTCATATTTATACTGGATAGTATAAAATCTTACCTTAAAAATCCTTCTCAGATCCAGAATTATCAACAATTCAAATAATATTTTTTTGGTGTAATGAGAAGTCTCAACCTTGAAATGTGTTACAAATCCCATCACTCTTTGCAGTTATTAAGTGAAAACTTTGAAAATTCCCTGTCACCCCATTATAAAAAATGCTTTGAAGTAATTCAAAAATTGGATTCAAACCAAATTTGGGGAGGACTGTCTCACAGTGACTTCCTATTTTGTGTAAAATTTGTATGTATCAGTCTGTTCAAATTTTTTGATACCTATGTGAAAACAGACAAGCACACATATGAATCCAACTGCAATACTCTTGCAGGGCAAGGGCAATTAATAAAAAGTGAAAAATAAAATAATTATTTGTTCACTAGTTGCTTACATTTGTTACATTGTAAATATCATTTTACCAATGAAATATTTTAATTTCTTCAATTCATCTGAGGACAAATCAAAACTCACAACTCTATTTGAGAAGTGTAGGTTTAACATCCATTATATCATTCACAGGCTTGATCTCAATTCTACTATCACAGGATGGTGTGATAGTGTCAAACATTTATATTCAATTATATTGTCAATGACTGTCAACAATCACGTAGTAAAGACTTTGCTTACCTCACTTGTGTTTAGCACATTCACAGCAGGTGGTACATATACTGCCTCTAAAGGATATTTTTCTGTTCACTGTATCAACTAAACAGAGTAAACGCTATCTAGTAAACTCACAAAATAATCTTGGTTTTCTATAGCAGCAGTGGCAGTCGCTGCAAGATGTTGTCACATAGGCCTCTGACATTTTGAGACAAACTGATGCAAAGGCAGAAATAACTGACATACATGTATATACGGCAATATATAGCGGAATGTCACTGGAAGACATTGCCACAAATATTTATGATCCGAAGCATCATGCATGAGTTTTAAATCAAGAATCCATACATGTTTCAACTGCAGTGAACATAAAAAAGTTAAAAATAACAAAGATCAGAGGCCATATACACACTAGCTGCAGTGATTGTAATAATGATCATTACATAACATAGGCCTCATATTATTCCGTTGTTTTTGTCAATGACTAAAGTAATGCAATATTTCTTATCACACTTGTCCAAGTATGTATATATAGGTTTTATATTACGTAATTACTATTATCTCTAGCCATATGTCACAAAGCTTTTGTACAACTCCATCATTCTTCACAGCTAGTTTTGTTTGTTATTTTATCATTGGCCACAATGCAGAACTTGTGTATTATGTCTTTTTACATAATAACCATCTTATATTCTTAGCCTCTTTTATTTGTAAGATTAAATCATTTACTTCTTCTGAATTCTATTTTGACATTCTCCTTTTGAACACAAGTCATCATAAGGAGATAAAACTAAAATGTACACATTAACATGTAGCATTTTTTTTATACTTCTCAATACACAAAACATAACTGATAAGTACATCAAAGTTATTCTTACACCTGCACAATTACACATCTCATGTGACTCTTCATTTAAACTGCTTCAATATCTCAGTTACACCTAATTTAAGATTTATCACTTGTAACAAATTCTCTTGACTATCATGAAACCAAAATAATTATCTTCTGTATAAATTATTACAACTGTTGCAATTACCTAGGTTTGCAGTGCAATTGTAAGTAACACACATTTCATGAACAAACTAATAAATGAAAATTGTTATTAGGAGGAGGCATTACATTTTGTTTATATAAGAAAAATACTTTCAGACTTAAAAGTATTTAGGTAATGAACATTTTAAAATAAAATAAATGGACAGTAAAGTTTACATTAATGAAACCTATAGTTAAATTGAAGTTACTTCTCTGTGAGGGTAACAACATTAAACTTACTATGCTGACCATTATATAAAATTAACTGCATGTCTCGTGAAACCTAAAACACAGATTTAACACAATTTAGTTTCTGTAATACAGGTCTTTAACCAATGTGATGTAATAGAAAAACATTACTTTTAAGTAATTTTTAGCCTGAATAACTTAATCTACCATTAAGGGTAGAGGAAGATACTACTTTTTCTGAACTTGAAGGTTACAGTAAAACTGTAATATCATGTGTGTGTATGAAATTAAGAACTTGTCTATCTTTTTAAATACAATAACTTATTACAAATATTTCTTCTAATACTTTATTAAAAAGTTACATTCTAACCCTGAGTTACTAAATTATGTGTTTTTGTTTATTTCCTGTTATTATGAAATATTATTGAACTGTGTAAAGTTGGTAAATATAATAATTTTTTAGGAGGAAAAAAAATCAAACTTTTAAACCTTTTCTTCGAAGATTCAATGTTTGTCTAATTTATAAGATCCAATCTTCAAACCTGACTTCATATTCGGAAGATGTTTAAGTGTCCTCACAAATGTAATCTCATTCCAATATACTATAGTGTAAGCATCTTATTATTGTAAATTTTATTGTCAACGGCTTATTCGATCCCATCTCCACACAGTGGCATCATCACTAACACACAGGAGTATATTTCCATCACGGTTTAGGCTAGTCTGACGGATGGCTGCTGTACATTTAGGGTGAGTTAGAACTGTACATCTACAAAAACACCACAAAAATTTATTAGCACCTTTGTCTTTTAAGAAGGAAAAATATCCCATATAATTAAAGTGGAAATTATTATTTATAATCAGATGAAGTATTATCATGTTAACAACAAAATTGTATTTACAGTAAATATAGTAAACAGAAAATTCTGGTTACACTGAATAAATATTTTTTAAAACATTCTATAAAAAGGTTCAACCATTACAATCACAATTTTTACACTGGTCCTACTAATTTTGAACAAAATGTACGTAACAGACTATTTTTATGAACAAAATCATAAAATTTTCTTAAAATCATTTAGAAAACTTATTTCCTCTAAAAATATCTGAATCACATATTACTACATTAAAGCACTGACTAGATTATAAAAACAACCAAAAGATAAATAATAAAATATTGTTGAATTACACACTGTCAAAGTTTTATGCTGTGATCATAATGCATAATACACTCCACAAGAAAACCTCAAAAGTCATTCTTACCTCTTTGGGTACCATAAAAAGTTAAGGAATAGAAAACAGAATGATCACTTTTAATTTCTGTTAATAAACAATTATAATTGCAGTAACATACGATTTGCTTTAAAGTAATCTATGTTTCTTCACATAAATATAAAATGTAAATACAACAGAAAAACAAAACCACTGATTTATTTTGATTTATTGACATCTACTGACATTCTCCCATGCAAACAATGCAGTTGCTTATTATTAAGTTTGTGAATCTTTTAAATTTTAGACATAAAACTGGTTAAATAATACTTCATATTAGTTAATCATTTTTAACTTGGTAATTTTAAACATATTTCTAAAGATTTGTAAGTAAATAGTTTACTGGTCAAAAAACAACCTTTTTTGTTAAGTTACAAAAAACTGAAACAACTGTACGTAAAAAAAAAACCAGAAGTATATAAAAGAACATGTTTGTTACAAATTTACTCTAACCTAGAAGTTGCTGGGTCATCAACATCTAGATCCCACACAAATGTTCTTCCAACTTGATTGCCTAAAGCCAGGATCTAAAGGTAAATATGTCATTGTTAAATGTTTTGTGACACTACAAAATCTCACTGTGATAATATAAAAGTACCTTGATTCTTTATGAGATGTTACTTTCAGATTTATATCTGGTTTTAGTTAAAAGATACTATATAGCCAGTGTTATTAATAATAAAATTAATAAACTATCCAAGTTATAAGTTACATTACTGAAAATGAAAAAACAATACAGACAAGTAACAACTTCAACCACTTATTGTGAGCTAACGATACAAGAACTTCGACTACAGATTATGAACCAACAATATAAACAATTAAGGACTTCTACCATTGACTGTAAACTAACAATATAAACAACTGAGCACTTCTACCACTGATTGTGAGATGATGCAGATAAGTGAGGACTTCCACTACTTATTGTAAACTAACAATAAACACAAGTAAGGATTTCCACCATTGATTGTGAGCTAATGATACACACAGGTAAAGACTTCAGCTACCATTTGGGAACTAACAATACTGATAGAACGTAAACAACTGATTGTAAGCTACTAATACATAGAGGTAAGGACTTCAACCACTGATTGTGAACAATATAAACAATAAAGCACTGTTTGTGAACCAATTACATAAACAAATAAAAACTTCTATCACTGACTGTAAACTAAGAACACAAATAAATAAGAACTTTCCCTGTTGTGAACTAGTAATATGTATGAACTGAGACTGTGTCTACCAAGTTAAACAAACACAATAACTCTGAATTTTATTAAGCGTATCTTCACAAAATTTGATAACATTCTATAAGAACATAAAGAAGATTGTTTGTGAATTTATGAAACCTTTAACATATGAAAATGGATTTTCATGCTAATATAAAAAGTACACCTTTTCATCTTTGTTTCATATTTCATTTGCATAACTTCTGGAACCTCCAATTGTAGATCAAAAGTTGTTTCAAAGTAACATTTTATTTCTTATCTTATTTTTCTTTATCTCAACAGTACCCTTCATCCTCTGGTCTTTAAAAATAATCAAGATATGCTGAAATTAAATTTGAAAAATATTAAATAAAAGGAGTGATATTTCTTTCCTCTACAGTGTTGGTCAAAAAGTTTAAGATGACTCATCCTCATAGTTTCAACTTTAAACCTTTTTGTGTCTTTTACACTTTTAATGCATTACTTTGTATCTACTGAAGCAGCAACCCTTGTGACACAAAGCAATAAATCATAGCAGAAACCATTAGTCACATCAGGCATACTAAAAATAAGTAATGCAAAAAGTTACATGATGCATTACACATATACAGCTGAACATTAACTTGAGAAACTTTTAATAATTTTTTTTTATGAAGTTTTAATAGGTTAAGCTGAGAATAGTTTATATCTTAGTTACTTTTGTATTGCAGTGGATATATACACCATCTTTCAGCCTTAATCTTTATTAGCTATTCTCATGTAAGGAAATAAAATATTAGAAATAGAAATTAGGAGAGCGAGATGTGGGTGCTCAAGCACATAATGTAAGTAAGTTAAATAAACTTACCACTTGAAGTTAGCATTCCTGCTCTCACTATACAGGAAAGGCAGTTCTATCACACTGGTTCAGACTTTTGAGGTTATAAGAAGCCATATTTCTGTAGACTTCCACTCATAAATTTGGTTGTCCAAAATTAATTTATGCAACTTTCAAGTATATGTTTTAGAATACCAAAAACATATTAGTTACTACAATAACTACTATAATTTATTCAACTTCCTAAGTAAGATATAAATAGGTTTAGAAACGTTTTATCTACTTTGAACAGTGTGACAATCACTCATCAAGAAATTCCTAATAACTGAATCCTCTCCTGACCAAAAGATTAAAACATGAGCAAGCTTATGTAAAGGAAATTTCTGTACCTCCTACTGCTTATAAACATATCTATCAAACATGGAAAACTGACTAGCAAACTGTCTTAGAGAAAGAAGGGAAGAGCTTCACTTATAAGTTTCAACAATTTACTGATATCTCAGCATATCAAGGCAAGAGGTGGAACCTTTAGGTTCTTGCTTGTAGTTATATATATTTTATCTTAGTAGTTAGAATGGAAAACAATTTATTTTTTTGATGTTAGAAAATTCTGAAGTAAAGAAACTGGAGTGCAGATGTGTCACATGATACAACAAAATGGAGAACGAAAATTTAAAACAAATTCTTGAATTCTAAAATAGATTATCTTGCTAAGTTAATTGAAGTACATTAATAATAAAGTTAGTCATATAGACTTTGAATGTAACATTAAAATGTTGGACATACTGAAGTGGAGTTAAAGCCAGGTTACAGGAACCAAAATTAAAATTTAATAATATCATACTAAACTAAAAATCTAACTCCTGAAACTGTATTAAATCTGAAACAAAAACTCTATCACCATTACTACACAGGAATATGAAATAGAGACTGCAGCACTTCATACAATTCTGGTTGAGTACAAAATCCTCATCCAGATGACAATGTTGATTATAAAATTACTTAAGAGTTATTTCAAATTAAAAAAAAACATCACTTCCAGAACTTTTGTATAATGCACATCATCTTCATATATCACAGCCATATTAATTTACCAAATTTATCTATTAAAATGTTTTGGAATAAGCCAGACAAAAAGAGCAATAAATTCATTCACAACAATTTTTAAAAGCATTAACACATAATTGTAGTGAAAAGATTTCACAGGTTAAAATCTGTACATTTATTTTTTTTTACAACCATATTTGAAGTTATTAAAGCATGTACACAGTTACCATTGTAAAAATACTGAGTATTTTCTCACTGCTTGTAGTTACACGTACATATAAATTAATTCACCTTCAGTTGAAAATCCATGGAAAACCTCATGAACCAGATTTCACATTCCTTGTATTCAAAGCGATGAAGAATGGTTACATTAGTATCTGTGTTTTTCACTTCTCGCTCTTCTAAAAGTCCTGGTTTCCAACAAACAATGCAGTTCTCACAAGACTAAAGATAAACAGGAGGCAACACTGATAATGATGCAAATTACAATAGAAAAGTGCATTTAATGTGTAAGAAACCCACATTTGTTAAAATAAAGTTACACTCGTAAAGAAAAATGTTGATTTGCATCTGCTTTCAACAGTTTTTATGCAAAAACACATTAAGTACATTTTGTTTAGTTAAAGCTATGGCAATGTTAAAGTATAGTGCTAATTTGTACTATATATCTGTGCATAATTGAATATTCTTTATCTACAGGGTGGTCGCTAGAAAAGCAGAAAATCTGTCAAACAGCTATTTATTTTTACAAAGTTTTTTAAAGCCATATGTTATATTACACTCATAGATGCTCAAAATTATTAAAATCATGCATTTTATTCATGATGTAAAGAAATCAAAATAGAAATGAGTAAGCACACATTTTATTCATGATCTCGTCTTACCCTCAAATTTTCCGCTTTTCTAGCGACTACCCTGTATGTGTTTTAAGTTTCATAAGTAAGCTTCATTCCTTTGACTCGTTTAAAAAGAGTAAACTATAAGAATTTATTTTTAGTTATAATTATGAATCCAAAATGGACAACTTAAGAAGTATATTGGATTTCAATGCTTGTCAGCTTTTGAAATATAAACCATACTTTATAATAATAAAAGCTAAAAGTCCCTGACAGATACCTTGTAAAATTACTAGCAAAGAATAGAGAATTAATACATGCTAATTCATAAACAATACAAAACTTGGTATTCCCAAAAAGTTCTACCTGATTTAACCAAAGTCTAACTGAGGAAAATTACTGAACATGAGGGGAACCAAAGCTACATGTATTTCCAACCAAATTACCCAATTTCTTAATATAACAAAAAAGATATCACTTTGTTATAAAGTTACTGACACAGACTTGACCAAAACAATTAACGAGTAAATTAATTTGATCATTTGCACAGCCCTTAATGATAGCTTTCAATGCTATTTATATTGTATGGTAAGGTGTATTTTGATGCACTTGGACAAAAAAAAAAACCTACTGATTACACGATCAAGATCCATAAGAAAGGTAAAGTATAATGCAACAGTACTAATAAATTATAAAACACTTCAGAGAATAAAATCTCACCTTGGAAAGGACAAAATTTCCAAGCCATCTGACACAATCTACATAGTTTCTATGGATGTCCCTCGTTGTAAAATTTGGAAAATGTTGTTTAACTGTTTCAAAAGGCCTAAAATGAATATTTATATAAATATTGAAAAATTCTGCAATCTTTTCCCTTACATTCTATAAATACAAAATTATTTAATATGCTTTTATCATTCTTTTATATGACTAAAAATACAATATAAATTACATAATCATGCAATTACAAATCACTGACTTGTTTTTCTTCAGTACCAACAAAACCCTTTTATTTATTTTTTGTTCTTTGAATAGACAAAATAATGTTTTCATTCACAATATTATACAATTTTCCAAACCCACTGCATTTATTCTATTCATTTAACTTACATTTTGAAACTTAGTCATGATTTGCAGTCTCGGCAAAATACTTAAATATACTCGCACATGCGCTGCTTTTTAAAGCATCCTTACAAATTGCACAATACAAAAATCTCTTGATGACTTAAACATACTTAGTGAACTCATTCTGATTGCAAACATTTGGAAATTTGTTTGGCTTTTACTCTCTAATGTTTCTCTGACCTTTCAATTATGGTCAAAATTTGATTTTTTTTTAATGCCAAATGCCAAAACTACTTTGTTACGAGGTAAATGAAGAATACCATTACACACAACAGTATACAAGTTTTATTTGATTGCATTCTTTAAATTAATTTTTTTATGTAAATTAACGAGTAACTTGAATTTAAAATAATACTGCTTAGTGACCATACTTATACTTTGTATAACTAATAATTACCTCTATTGACAAGTAATCCAATAAAAAATGCAGAAATCCATGTGAAAAAAAGATGCACCTTACCATTGATTGATTATAATTATTACAATATAAAATTAATGTTTTTCTTTTTTTTAAACACAAATTTTCCACAATAACTTTGGTGGGGAAATCACATCAAGTGTGCCAACCTGTTTATCTCTGTATTTGTATGCCAAGTTGGAAAACTATGGCTAAGTATGGACTATCTCAACAATTTGATTGGCTTACATTAAGACTTTTAAAACCAAGCAATGAAACATATGCCATTCTTTATGTGGAAAGTGACCAACTGAGTTGAAAATAAAGACGAATCAAATCTTGATAACAGAGTGAAACTGGAACTTTCAACTGTTTGTCTTGCTTGGATTACACTAGCAAGTGTAACCAATCTGTAGGTTTTGTCTGGATAATAACAATATTAAAGTATTACCAACCTACAGTTTGTTTGATTTTTTCAATCAGAATACTGCAATAAATTCTACCAACTTGTTACTAAAAGTAAAGAATAATAATATCCATCAGTATGCCAACACACTATACCTACTATATCCAATGCTCATAATATTTTGCTCCACAACAGGGCTCATCAGGCTGAGATACAAGAAACACATAAGCAGTTAAAAAGCTTTTTATATGATTAAATTACTTTACCAACTAACACTTTACAAAACAGGTTATGAGAAATTTTTATGAGTCACAAATTAAAATTAAGATAAGGATTAATTATACTGTATTAAGCCACAGACCGGCAGTTTTTCCATAGATTATTATAACAAGTGTAATATATAAGCCTCATTTGAATTATAACAGCAAGTGTCACTGAATTCTAGTTCCTTCTTCTATTACAGCACTAAGTCTGACCCATAAGTCATGTGCCCTCCCTGTATTATGGTAGTTTGTCACTGACCTGTAGCTTTTATCTGAATTCTAGCAGTAAGAGCCAATATCCCATAGGTTCCTTCTGACTTGTAACGAAAAAAACCTTACCTGTAGGTTTTGCTTGGATTATAACAGTAAGAGTCACTAACAGCTTTCTGAAGTATTTCAGTATCCAGCCTCCATAATTTTAGAGAGTGATCCATCCCACAGGACAGTATCTTCTGTCCAAGAAGATCAAAATCCTGTAGTAAAATCAATGATACACAAGTATTAAGATAAGTGATTTTGAAATAAATATTAACTTAAGTGTAAAGTTACACTTTATTAAAAATAAGATTTGAATTTTTTAGTTCCTGACAATAACCAGATACTCATAATGCTACAGATGAAAAACATTATTCAGCTTTTCTAATATAAATAAAACCTTTGTAAATAAAAATATATAATCACTTCTTTAACTCCACTGCAGCTCACTAAAGCTAATTACCCATATCCAAATCTTTAACAACTAGCCTGAACAACATGCTAATGCTAAGTTGCCCATTAATTTTCAGCCACTTTATATATTGCATATATGTACATGTTTATAATTAATTATTATACATATATCTAGCAAATATAAATTCAAGATAATTTTTTATAAGTTTTTTAAAACAAAAAGAAAAATAAAACAATATAATTAGGACTTTAATTTTAACGGTTGTATTTCCCAATAACTTTGTTACTGACTCTCATCAGTGAATATTCACGTAATATGAACATTCTGTCAATATGAATGTAAGAACTGTCTTTATGTAGCTAATGTCAACATGAATATAAACAGTCTTCACACAGTTCGTGCCAACACAAATCTAAACAGTTTTCCTGAAGTTCATATTAATATGAATCTAAACACTGTTCTTAAGCAGTTCAAGTCAACACCATACAATGTCAGTTAGTCCTTGAGATGTTTCAGTTAGATTTAACATTTTTTTAGTAAATATAAATTTTATATCTCAAACAATTTCACTACCAGTGTAAAAAAAAATGTTATATTAAATGACAGAATAATTGACACAAATGTCAACTTTTTACATTGCCTTTATACACTTAGAAATTAAACATGTGTAACTTGATTATATTGTTTACTTTATTTGAGGGTAGAAGTTGATACCAGTTCTTAGCATGATTTATTCAGAGGGTTTTATTACTCTCTTTAGTTTTATTAACCAATGTAAACAGATTTAGTTAAAACATTCAGATAACTAAAGACATGGCAGCAAACGAAACATTCAAAAAATAAAAAAGGCGTTATTCATTTGTTTCATCTTTTTAAACTTTAAAGTGGTGATTTTGCTACAGCTTATAGTAGGTAGAGAATGTAACAGATAAAATAAATTTTTCTCAAATAAAAGACTGATTCATTTAGAAGTTCCAAAGATTAAGCAAATAAAATATGAAAACTGTAGGATGAAAAATATTTTAATTCGTAGCATGAAAACCACCTTTCATTCAGACAGTCTCAGTAAAAGCTTTAATTCAGACAACTCTTTGGTATAAACTTTATCTTGAAAAAATCTTTTTTTATATACAACTTTTATAAAGTATTCCAAATCTTGTAAAGAAATACTACTTAGGAAATTCAGAGTACTATCAAATGCACTAGGGGCAAGGATAACTAGTTACAATGTTTAACTCTTATTGTACACACTTACAGCACTTAGTACTTCATCTCTATGACCTTCCACACCTCCAAAAATGGCAATGCACTGATCTGTTTTGATGTTCCAGAGTCTTAGAGCATGATCTGGAGAACAAAAACACATACAACAAACATGTAGTACCAATTAATATGAAAAAAAAAGGAATATCAAAAGTATGTGCAGTTTAAAATACTCGACAGGAAACCCAAGTTTTCTTATACTTGCATAAACAATGAGGATGAATTTGACCATTGAACTTTTAACCTGCAACTCTCAACACCGATCTTTAAAACTTACAGTAAAACTAAGATTCTCTAAATGTGTTTATGGTGAACAATAATGACAAATTACAAACTCAACACTTTAATGCCTTGGCTATGACAATAAAATTATTAGATTTAAAAATTAAGTTTGCAGTGAAAAATACTTTACTGAACTCTAAAAACGTAACACTAATTTACAAGTATGTGACATACATTTTTGCAACTTTTCATCTAAGATTTAGACCACCTGATACTTTAGTATTCAACCTGTTAACACAGGGCTAATGTTTAACCACAGATAAAACTGATATGCTGTCTGTATAATGTACAACTTGTATTCAAATACAAAAACTTAGAAAAAAAATACAAGATGATCTATCACACTTTCAAACTTCTCAAATTTATTACCAACTAAGACAACAAAAAAGTGCTGTCAGTTAAACAACTTTGTGCCTATTTGTATCAATGTTTATTACTGTTTATTTGTTGACTAATACTGATTGTTATTCCTTCAGAAACATACTTAGAGATTTATGAAAATATAACATGAGTTACCTTTTTATTGCAAATGTTTAGGTGGTTTTATAAGAAAGGCTATTATCATTAAAATAAACTATGCTACTCAATCTTGTAAAATACCTCCTGAGTTGTATATGTAAAAACAGCTTTCTCAACCCATACCAGCTGCTTTTACACATATAATTTTCTCTACAAGTGGGTTTTCTCGTCATCATGGATAAATACCCCCTAAACTTGACTGGTGGATGAATGGTGACTGAGAACATTATACTTTCCATTCATTATAGCATTTCCAACTACGGTTTTGCTTATTTTTAATACCCATACCAATTTTTATAATATCTGTTTCTTGTGTTTTTTAACTTCATTCTTTATCTTCATTATTTTATTGAATATGTAGAATAAGTTTTCAAGGACACTTTCAACCAACCACTGATTTGATAGCTACTAAACTACTCTTGCAACCATGTGGACAAACTGTAAAAAACATTATGTAGCACAATAAATGTACTTTTTTTTTTATTAAACATGAAAATACACACT
This sequence comes from Carcinoscorpius rotundicauda, assembly GCA_011833715.1. NCBI lineage: Eukaryota > Metazoa > Arthropoda > Merostomata > Xiphosura > Limulidae > Carcinoscorpius > Carcinoscorpius rotundicauda. The sequence goes on along the minus strand of CM022404.1, from coordinate 35,017,100 downwards.
GGTAAGTAATTTTATATGAGTAATACAAATTTCTTAAGACTATTCACGTCTCATACTAATATGTTGCATCCAATGAATGTGAAAAAAATATGTATATACCACATACAAAATCAAACATAATAAAATTTAACTTAGATTTCAATACCAACCTTTGCTAACTGACAAGAGAAGATTACAATCTGTTGGATGAAACCTCAGTTCATTTACTGCATTTCCATGTCCAATAAAATGCTGTAATTGTATTAAAAACAATAATAAAAAAATCAAGCTTACCAGATTCCAAGTTCAACTTTTACTTGGACAAAAACTTTAAGTTTATGCATCATTCAGTTCTATCAGAATAGGAAAAAAACATTATCTTCTAACAATATATTTGATGTCACTTATATATTCATGAAAATATTTTAAAATAAAACCAACATACTTCATTCTCTATGCTCTATTTTGTGTAACATTTTTTCAAGGATCCTTAATCTGCAGATAATCAAAAATAAAGTTGTAACAATTTCTGTTGAGCAATAACATTCTATCAAACCAAAAACAAAACCTTATTATAGATGTAACCATTTTTATCCATTGCAAGCAAACTTTTGCTCCTCCAATAAATATGGATTAGGAAAATATTATATTTGTAAATGAACAAATTATCAATTACTTCACACATAAAATTCTTAATTTTGAACTACAATAAAACAGGTTGTTTATGTTACCTCTAAGTAAAAAATAACAGAAATTGTTTTACAAATGTTATTTTAAAAATTAAATGAATTATGTGCAAACAATATTGTCTTTAGAAGATTTTCAAGTGATGATGATTTTGGCATGCATTTCTTCACTTTTCACACACAAAAAAAAATTCAATAGAAACTTCAATGAACTATCTTCAATGAAAGTGTTGGTTTAAAGAAAACAATATATGAATCTAATGCTTTATAAAAATCATTTAAAAACCTCACAAAAAACAGAAAACTGTATACCAAAGAGTAACACTTGGGTCGTACATGTTAATGGGAGCACTGGAAAACTTATTTGGTCATCTAATAACAAACAAATTTTTCATGTTATTTAAAAAAAAAAGATCTTAGCTTAATGTTTGAAAGATCATATTACACAAAATAATTTACTTGTTTCTTGTTAAGCACATAGTTTTATAATGGTTTATCTGGGCAATGCCCACAATGCCAATTGAAACCCAGTTTTTAGCAATATAAACCTTCAGGCACACTGCTTAGCCACTGGGGAGAGAAGATAAAAGTTAAAAATGATTAAAACAAGAAATAATGACCTAGTAACTTATCAAAATATTATGCTACCATGTTTTAACTGTTTCATATATTTGCCACTTTTAAAGTATTCAAACACATAGGTGCATCCTTTTAAAATATGGTTAGATGATTAGTCACAAAAATTTGAAACAACTTACTTTTATACATTGCATGGGAACAGGACTTATTATCCTTATTACTCCACGTACTCCTCCAACAGCCAAGAGAGGATAACGTGTCACATCATCATAAGACCAAGCACAAGTATAATAATTTTCATCAGGCTTAATTACAGCTAAAGAAACCATCGACTGCACAACATTTTATAAAATAACAACCAGACTATAGTAGCAATTATATCATTTATGCCAACCCTATATACAGTAACTTAACGTTTTAAATCTTAAATACATGATCTTAACATTTCCATAATAATTCAAACACAGAAAACTTACAAAGTAATCTTAAAACGAAAGTATAAAATGTATGTATCCAGTAATTCTGTTATCTCATCTACACTTAATGAAAAAAGAGAGTTATTAATTATAAATTATTTAAACAACCCTCTTAAAAAATAAAATTACTGGGCAGTTACTGTAATAAGCCATTGATCCTCTTTAAAAAAATATATCAAAACAAAATTTAAGTTAAATGCCTCTAATGCCAAGAAGGTAAACAGGATCTAATACTGAATACTGGTTCAGTTAGCGAAGCAAATAAGAACAATAACACATCACCCCTGAACGAGAAGCCAACAATGATAATTTGCAGGTTAATCCCTAGCTAAAAGCTGTGTAAACTGAATCAAAGGTGGCAGTCTTGTTCAAAGACACAACAACGTAACTTAAGCCAATGTTCAGTGATTGCAAACTGAATAAAAGTTACTGCCATGCAAATACAGCAATACAAACTAACTAATAATACTAAACAAATTTCAGTTAACAAAGTTTCTAACCTTTTTTTCCTTTCAGAATATAATATCTTTATAATACCTCATACATTTTAACTCTTTTTCTACAAAGAATTTTTCATGCTGGAGTAATAAATGTCAAAAGGCATGTCTGAGAATTCAGTTTACAGTCAAAGGTCAGGTTCAAAGTTCAAAGGAAAACTCTTTCATTGTAGTCAATCAGCTAGGTGACAATTTTCAAAGATTTTTAAATGGAATTTTATCATCCAATATTTGAGTAAATACCATGGATAAGCCCAGTCTATAAATCTTGAGTACATCAGTGACAACCATACTTGTTAACAAAATAAGCAGCAATGTAAATCTTGGCAAGTTTAACAAATTTATTAAAACCATTAAATTGCATCTTACCCATCACAGTGTTTTAAAACTATTGAAATACTTTTAAGGGCATTTGTAGCAAATGTTAGTCCTATATATTTCAAAATTATGCTTTTCCCTCCAGATTAGATTTTAAAGAAATCTGCAAAAACACAATTATGCAAAAATACACACATATTATTTATTATTTTACCATATAACAAGGATACATCAGGATCTGAATATGACTGAAGCAGTTTTAAACCACAACCCTCAGTGCATTCATAGATTGTTACCTGTAATAAAAATAGCAATACTATGGATTAAAAACAAATTAAAAATAAATATCAGAATTTTCTCATTTTTAAATGAAAAATTACCACCAAGACATTTAGTCTAAACAATTTTATATTAACCAAAATATGGACTGTTATGTCAAACTCATAAACCATAGTTTGTTGCATAAAGTGAAAATATTTTTTAAAATCTACACTGACAAAACTGGTATGTTCTTTTGTTAAGAATAAAAAAATGTTTATTATTTTTGCAATAAAGCTGAAAAATATTTTAAAACTAAAAGTTCAGAGTTGCTTAAGAGCTACCATTGTAAAATACCAACCACACCTAAATGGCATGTAAAGTTCTTAAACCATTACTTTTATTAAATGTTGAAAGGTACTTTAAGGCATTTATTTCTATATTTTCTGTATTAATTTTTTAAGTCTTTTTAAGATAGTGAAACAACATTCTATGCTAGTTTAGCCCTTAAACATATAACAATTAATAATTCAATCAATATTCAATGATTGGAAGAATCAATATTCTATTAAATTACCTGTAATAAAAGTACACAAAACAAATAGTTCTTCATAATATTTTGTCCCCATTATTATTTACTTTCTTTTTAAACTTGCAAATACACTTTATAAAAAACAGTTTAAAATTATACAAGTATAAAATATATATAACTGGATTTCAACAAGCTTAAAACTCATTACATCCATCATATCTTTCCTCTTAATTTCCCATTTTAGATGTTCCAGCTGCCCCTATAAAATTATCAAGCTTAATACAAATTACACACTTACAGTATAAATACTGCTAAGACAAAATCTAAACTTACAGCTTCTAATCTTTGTTCTACTGAAGAAAAATACAGATAACACTGCACAACAATGTCTTTGAGAAGTTTTGCTTCCTGAAAAGTTTTTGCTAATTGTGACAGGTACATGGTGGGTATGTACAAATATAGTTCTGGTTTTGTTTCATCACGTAGGAACTCTGAGAAATAGACAGTTAACTGTTTACCAGCAATAACGTATTTGTGTTTATATTTCTAATACGCTATTAAGCTCAACATAATTAAAAGTGTTTTGCTCCTGATTTTCGTTCGTATTCAATATCTGGTGCATCACATTGCGGTGTCCAACAGTAATCAGCAAGTATTGATGGATTCAAGTCGCCCTGATATCGTTTTTCCATTTGTAACAAAACTGAAGATTTTGACGAAACAGTACGTAATGGGCAAATTTGGATGCAATTTTCATGATCGACAGCCAAAAATCAATAAGAAACACCCAACAGTGTTCAAGAAGCAAAAACTTTGTTGTGCAATGTAATCAAACCCACATTCATGTTATCCTGTCTTTCAAAATATGTCTGATTCTCTTACATTTACTTTAGATATAATCAACAGCAAAAAAAGATTTACTCGATTCTTTCTAAAGGTAGCTTTTTATTGATGACAGTTTATAAATTATGAGGCTTACAGTTTTGTACTTTGCAATCACCAAGTCACTCGAATCAGATATTAGAATTGTTTTATCCCACTTATAGTTTAATTAGAAAGCCAAATAAATTATTAAATTTAAGACTCTGCAATCTTTGTGCATATTATTATTTTGTTCAAATTGTACATTTAAAATGAATTAAAAAATAAGTAAAAACAATAGCTCAATGAAAAGTAGAGTTAACTGCTTTAAACATTTTGAGTACAAAAGTACAGTACAAACCCAAATGTAAGTACTAAACTTCTTGTTTTTATGCATATTTTTCACTGATTTTAGAACAGTAACTAAAACGTAACAATTATACATACAAGATGAGATAAAAATAAAGGAAAAAAATTAAATAAAAACTGCCAGTAAGCACACAGCATAAGTGCTGGCAGTTGTAATCTGACCATACATGTTGGTAACTTTTGATCTTATTTACACAAAGTTGACCCACTGTGATTATTTTTCCCATATTCTGAGTGCAGCTGTCAAGCAATAAAACTCATTGATCAGGAGATTTGAAAAGTATTAGCTTTGACTATAATATTAAATAGCTTGTATTAGCTTTGACTATAATATTAAATAGCTTGTATTAGCTTTGACTATAATATTAAATAGCTTGTATTAGCTTTGACTATAATATTAAATAGCTTGTAATTGTTACAATATGCAGCCACCCCAGAAAGAACAAAAGGGCAACTTAGGTTTGTCATTTTTTAGAATAAAGAAAATATAAAGTTCTGCTGAAAACAAAATTTGAGGGCCTTCAGAGAGTGTGGATATAAAATATGAAATCCTATGATGAAAAAACGAGCTTTTAATCTTTACACAGACTAATTCATTCTGTTCATAAAACAAACTTTGGTACATCATAAAAAATCTGGCTTTTTGTGTGAATAAACATATTGTATTTTCAGAATCATAGCACATATTACTTCTTAAATAAAGGTTCAGTCTGATGAATGAACCCATTCATATAGGGTCAATGTTATAAGAAACACTGGTACCTTTGCTTAATAAAAGTATTCAGTATATCAGCCTGGAAAGTTAGTTTGATATAACACACATGCATTGTCTCACCATCCCTAAAGCCAACAAACTAAATTCCTTTTTATGTGCTTGTATATTTGCCTGTTCTTATGTTTTTCTTTTGGAATATATGCTTGTCCATCTTTAAATTTCTAACCCTTTATAACCTAATTTTCTGCACTATTTTTGAAAAAAATAAAAAATGATGCAGTTGAATGTGAAACAAATTTGTATTTTTTTATGCAAGGTTAAAACAATCTTTATAGTATTACCATCTTCTGAGGATATAAACATAACTTTAATATTTGGTGTGTTGATATCACTAAGATATTCAATTAGAAAAAATATTTCCACTTTAATTTTTGACTCTTTCATATTGTACAGGTGTAACTCTTTATATCACTTTTTATTTTCTTCTTAAAGTGAAAACTTGTATGAAACTTAATACAAACTTTCTAAATAGCATAAAGGGTGTTCAAAAAGTCACTGTGCAGTTTTGTCTGTTAATAAATATATAAGTGCACAGTGACTTCTTGAACACCCTGTTGTTCCTGCTTTAAAAATCGTTTTAGTATTTCTACAATTTTTTTAGATTTTGTGAAAATTATGTTGTGTAATACTGTTAAAAACATTAACCTTAGAATTTTGTTTTTTTTTACTATTAGTTTTAGCCAACTTTATATACCTTTTCAGTTCTAACATGTGCAATATTCAAAATTTAATTAAAGTATTTTATTATCAATACATACAAATAAATTTGGCATCAAAATAAAGTTACTAAATCAAATTTTTTATAGTTTGAAGCAACACAGACAATTTTATGAACAAAAGTCAATGTAGTACAATGTCACTTGTTAGATTAAAACCTTGGTTTTCTGTTGGTTGCAAGTATTAGACATCTGAAAGAACTACAGAGGATTCTAGTTAATTGGGACACATTGGAACTAGAATATTTTGGCCTAATTAAGCAGTTGCCCCAATTATGTGAAGCTGCACATAAAAGATTTAAAAGGTACATATACGTATTTTCCATAAGACAAAAGTTTTCTGTTTATTCAGTTACAAAAACATACACTGTACTGTATAAAACTTCTACTTACTACATAACAACTAAAAACATGATGCATATAGACAAAAATGTTTACCCTAAAATAAAACTTAATTTCTACACAAACATGCATTTGCATTACTGTAATTCCTAATGCTTAATGACATTGGAGAAATTTATCAAGTGCACCCTTCCATGCTCTCTCAACTGACAGCAGCTGAACAAAATCAGGGCAGGTATCTACTGCAGATATTGGAATGTCTTCATTGCCTTCTTGCATAAAATAATGTCACAGTCCATCAACAAATTTCCTATCAAGTCACTCATTCAAACTCAACATTTGGATCCTTGTTTTCTTACTTCTGTTCTTGAAAATTTCCTTCTCCTCTTTCTATGTGTAAGATCCAATCCTTTCACAGTTTATCTTGCTTCTGTATTACCCATGCTATTGTAGATTTCAGCACTCCAGTTATCTCAGCCAGCTGGCATTGACTTGTGTTCTTTTAATTTGGTCCAGAATAACACTTTTCTCACCAATCATCAAATCGTTCTACAGCATCTTTGTAGGGGTCTGAAATTTTACACAAATGACACAGAAATGATTAGATGCAACACACATGATCACAAACAATCCATTCAGCAGCCAATGCCAGTCTAGAAGACAAATATGGTAGTGGAGTCAATGGTGATGACTCAGTAGCAACCCACAGATCACTTTACAGTACAGCATGCCATTATACTGGCCTAATTAAATGGCTTGGTGTCCCAAATAAGCAAAAACAAATTAAGGTTATATTCTTGATTGGTTTGTGTTATTCAAAATTTGTCCAAATAAACGGCTGACTTGATTAACTGGTAGCCCAATTAACCAGAATCTACTGTATCAGCAATTTTTGAAAGAGAGAATGTAACAAGTGGATATGATTTTCTATTTTATGACTCTGTAATCAAACAAGACTGAAGGCTATACAAACTATGCTTTGCCTGAACATTGAATATATTACAATGAATAGTTATGTTAAATTTCATGATTCTTGGAGGGTTGGTAAATAAATTAAAGAAAGGATACCTAGAGAACAAATGACAATTCTCAAACTAGGGGAAATTCAAGATTTTTTAAATATTATCTTTTAAAGTTAAGAACTTAAGAACTAAAAATGTATATAATATTAAAATCTGAATCATCAATGACATTTTTATACCAAGTTTATTTATATACTATGACAAGAAAGTAGTTTAATTACATTTTGAATGTAAGACACAAAAAGCTCCTGACACACAAATGATGTTCTGAAAGATTTAATTAACCCTTCCACTAGAGACTCAATAAAATATACACAAGTTCGTCTACACATCTGCACACATTTAGTATCTGGACTATAACTTAAAAAAATTGTATACTTTTAGTAAAGAATACAAGTTTTTTTTACACACAAAAAAAATCAGATTTTTAATGACATTTTTACTAAGATTTGTTTGTAAATATAGTTCACTTCATTACTTCTTTGAATGCAAAATGATTTCATGTTATGACTAAGAAAACTATTCTTCATCACAAAAATTTCAAATATGATTTGCATAATATCTAAAACTTCCAAAATACATTTCAATATTTGCTTTGAGTAAAACTTTACATATATTATTTTATATACTCTTAAACTATGTGGTGCCTGTCATTTGACCAACCTCATAACCATCATAAAAACTAAGAAATAAATAAAAATTATGCTTTAGTGTCATAGAGTGACTACATATTAGAACAAAAAATACAAATGCTTAGTCTAAGCAGCTTAAGTCACATAAAATTACATATTTGTAATTTTTTTTATTATACTGACCTTCCAGTCATGCCTAGTTGACAATACATAACTTGCATTCACATAGTGTACGTGTACTTATGTTATGTATCCAATATAAAACTGACCTTTAATCTTCCCTGTCTTAAATGTGTTTCAGTGAACTAGCATTTTGTAATACACAGTCACATTCCAATTATTATACATTATACATGTACACAGATTATTACTATTTAGAAATAAACTTATTTTTCTTGAAATATAGAACAATAAATCTAGAAGTAAAGCAAACAAATTATCTCTTCTCTTTACGAGCTTTGAATTTAGCTGCCACTAGACATAAGTTGCTAAGCCTTTTAACATTTTTGCACATAGAGGCTTTCTTTCTTCTTTTTTTTTCTCTCCAGATGTGGTAACTTTTTTCCAGATTCAAATGACTGAGAGAAACCAAAAAGGGAAAATTCTAAGCTGTTGATAGGTTATTCACATCATATACTGTAGTAAGAGTATATAAGGTACTGTTTAAAAATGGGAAGAGCTGAACAGGGCCACCATATTTGATTCAATACATAAGCCACGTCTCAACAAAACAGAAAGATTCTAGATTCTTACTTTATATTCTAGCTTGTAAATACTAATAATTTGAGATCCTAACTTGTATGAAATTACAGACTTAGCATTTTGACATCACAAATATCCAATTTTAAACAGTGCTGTATTAAACATATCATGACTCACTAAAATCTATATTTAGGCATGTTCTTTTAATATAAAACATAACAGTTTGAATTATAATCTACAATTTGATTCCAAATTTATTGGGATAAATTCATAATAGTAGTTTCAAAATTATGAATACAAGTAAACAAACATAATGCAATGGTTTTTGACCCATAACCCACTGAGAAAGGGTTAAAAAATTTAATTTTTTTTAGGTACAGAAAACTTTTAATGTTTTGACACAATCCACATTAAAAGGTATAATATAAAAACTAATGATTACTTTGAAGTTACAAATTAGGTTACATAGACTGATGCTACAGGAAAATTGTTAATATACTACTCTGGGTACTTTACTTAGCAAGATAAAAATATCACCAAATTCAGCAATAAATCCCATAAAAACATGAAAATCTGACACAATTCATCAGTGAACTAGGAATTCATTTTTTATGGCAACTGCTGTTACTTTTATCAGGCATTGCACTGTGATTTTTACCATCAATATACATGATAAAGATCAGTTTACAGCTAGTAAATGCAAATTGTTTTCAATATTTTCATATTTTGTTGCTTAGATATGATAAAGTTATCGGTACACACACACACACACACACACAAAAAGAATCTAAGACGTCCAAATAGATTGCTATTACTTGTCATATTCTAAAAATGTTACTAAACCTATCTGTTATGTATACCTTGTCATAGAAAATATCTGTACACTTTTCAAAACAGATATAATTTAATTCTTAAAGTATTATTCAGAATTCAAAGAAGTTATAAAAAATTGCCAAGTTCATAACTTTACCTTAAACTTTCTAGGCTTTGTTTTAAAATCCTTTCATCACCCTACAGGAGCCCACAGTAGTTAATACTTCAGCAAACCATAAATTTCTGCTAAAAAACACTTTGTTGACATTTTAAAACTAGAACTTTTCACTTCAGTCATTTTCAGCTATTGATTTTTAGCTATTTTCAAAGAAGGATTTCATTAATAATTGTTTTGACAATATGCTATTAACTAAAGTGTAGCTGTAGTAATAAAACTACAGACATAGAAAAGTGACTAAAACATGAAAATGTATCAATTTTTTTTATGCATTAAAACTTGTTTAAATGACAAACCCATTCTGTGGGATAAGCAGAACAAATCTAACAAAATTTATCACTGCATTGTTTAAAAGCACAACTCAGTTGTACAGAAATGAAAATAGGATTTTTTGCACTTGTCTTTGTAAAATACACTAAATGTTAAAATATCAATTTAAAATAAAAAGACTTAAGTTAAAAAATTACTAAAATGTAATTATGTTTACAGTTTAATACAGATGCATGTATGTAACACCTGAAATGCACATGTTGGTTATATTACAGTTGAAATAAAAAGATGTATTATTTCACTTTAAAGATTGCTTTATGGTAAGCTTAAATTTAACAATTAAACAAGAGTTTACTATCATCTAGAAACAAATTTTATATAAACATACAAAATCTCTTAACTTTGTCAATAAGCATATAATTTTATAACTAAATGATTTCAATCTGCAATGTCATCAACATCTACTTGGACATACTTGGTGGAGATAAAGAATCAGATAGTAAAACAGATGCCTTGAGTAAAAAACATGGTTTTGAGAATAAATATGTTGGAAACAGGTATGATGTATTAAGCTGACCCATATAAACACAACTGTAATAATGATTCTACATGATTCTTATTATAAAGCTAAGATCAACTTCATAACTAATTCTTTGATGTAACTGGTAAATTACAAATCATTGAACAAATGTTTCTTACCCTATTTCCTCCAACAGTTGCAAAAACATCTTGTCCTTCTGGAAGATGATGGTTAAATTGAACTCCAAAGAGTGGTTGCTTATGATCTTCCTAGTCAAAGACAATGAAAAAATAATTAAAACTTTTTAGTAAAAAACTTGAATTTTTCTTCACCACACACAATCAATCTTATTTTTGAAAGAAAACTGTAATGTTCCTCAATACACAAACTTCCAAAAATAAGAAAAATTAAAAACACAGTACTGGTTACTAACACATACATTTCACACGACTAATAGTCGAAAAATTCTTGATATATGCATGTCAATACTCATTAAAAAAAAAAAAAAACTACCTTGTCAAGCATCTTTTACACATTACCTTCATAACAATTTATTTTTTAAGATCCCATCTCCAACAGGAAGAGCTCAAAATATGTAGCATAAAGTTATAATTAAGAAATATATATTTAAAGCTTTAAATTTGTTGCAATTCATTTTATCCTTATCATCATTCAAATTTTCTTCAGACACAGCATGGATACAAGGCTTAATTTCAACAGTTACCCAGGATAAGCAGAAATCAAACTCAAATTTGTTCCAAACCCTTGCTTTCCCAAATGAACAAATAATAATAATAATAATAAAGGTTGTCTCAGTTTTGCATATTCACTATAATACAATAATGGTAAAACAAAATGAAATAAATTTCAAATTTATAATAATGTATACTGTATTTTTGTCTGTTTACTACTTATTGCTTTAAATGACATCTATTGCTTTCAATTTTTCAATGAACTGTGCTCTTTATAATAAGTATGCTGTTTGGATAGACATTTGAACTGCTTACTGAACCATGATTATATTTTTACAAAGTATTTTTTGTCACTTGCATGTGATAATAGGATGTACTGATGCTTTAATGATTAAAAAGATAGTTTTCAAAACTTTTCAATTATTACATGATATTACAAATATGCAAAAATAAGTAGTAGTTCAAAATAAAACTGAGTAAATGTAAGATAGAATCTACTTGCTGCTCTGAACAATATAACTATAAAATTAGTATCAAGATTTGAGTTATGATGAAAACAGATTCACAGCACCTCACTAAAAGGAAAACAAAAACTTGCATATTATCTTAGGGTTACAGGACAGTAACTTGTTATAACCAAATGCTAAACAATGGAATTATTCTTGATCAATGCTATAATTATGACTTATTATCACTTAACCTATTAAACTTGAAAAGTGCTGACCTCCACAACAGGTGCTGGTAACAACTTTCATTTATCAATCACCCTGTTTGAGAAACAAAACTTAATGGTAGCCTAGTCGGTCTTTTCCAAGTATTCAGCTTGTATCCTTTTGAATCCCAAAGTAACTTCCAATAAGATAACCTCCTACTCTTCTTAAAAGAAAAAGAGACTTTAAATTATCCCTTTAAATTAACCGTTATATCCCCAGAATCAACCTGATAGCCTTTCTTTGAACCCCTTCCTTTAGCCTCCTTTTTCACACAAGATAACCAGAATTGTACACAGTACCCCACTGGGGTACTATTAATGATTTGAATAAAAATACATGTGTTTTGGCTTCTCATCAATATATCTATAAATTCACCCTAAAATTCTTGTGATTTTACAACTAACTTGAGTGACTTATCCACCAGTATGTCAAGATCCTTTATTCAGTCATGTTACAGAATTGCTTCCCATCCATATTAAACAAATGACATGATTATGACAATCAAATTACACTACCTTTCAGTTACAATAATTAACAAAGGTAGTAACAGTTAAATACAGATTTACCTTCACATATGTTGAACACTTGAATGCTAGTTTACAGTGACGATACCGACACCTTCCTCTTCCTCGTCTACGTCCTCTATTAGTGGGTGTCTCACTCCGAGAAGTATTGTCAGCTGTTGAAGCACTACCAACACTTGAAGTTTCATCCTAAATAGAGTATTTGAAGTAATTTGACCTTTATAAAATTAAAAATTCATCAATCAGTAATGTAACAGATCATCTGAGCTATTGAAATCATCCCAGTCAATCTTCAGACCACAAAAACCATCATGAGCAACATTTAATATTGAAATGAATAAACACTGTAATCATATCTCAAACCAGAAGTCCCAAAATCTCAGTTCAAAACTAATTTAACCACATTTTTTGACAGTGTTATAATCCCATAAAACAGAAACTCTATGATCTTTTAGTAACCTTTTACTAAAAACACATAAAATATATAACTAAAAAACATGTTTGTGCATATTTATCTACACTGTAAAAGTGACAAGTTTATTTCATTTTATTTTATAACAACTTCAACAAAAATAATTCTAGAATTTTTCTTTTCTCAAGATATAAGGGCGAGTATTTAATAATGGATATGGCACACTATATCTACATATAAAGAAAGATAGGTATGTATGTACCAGTTGTTATTTGGCACTTTTTAATGCAAAGCAACTAGATTATCTGTGCCAAACAACCAGTTAAAAAAAAAAAGTGAAATTATTACAAAATATAAAATGAAATTAAATCAAAGCAAAAACAGTGGCCCAACATCAGATAAAAACCTAAATAGAATTAAAAAACACTTGTTAGGTATACAATGTCAGGGATAAGCCCATAGTAAAAATATATGTCTAAAATTGTGTTGTAGCCCATGGTCATAACAATGACATAGCGGTAAAATGTGGGTTACTGTGACTTCAGTGTAAACAGACCATACATTTGTGCACCAGTCCAAGACAAAAAAACCAATGAGTTAAAAAACAGTAACCAATGAAGAGAATAGTTAAGGCAACTGCCTAAGAAGTGGAAAAGAGAACATAGAGAATGTCTAGTGTCCTTGTACACTTGATGCAGAACTGCTTGATATGTGGAATAAAAGTCAATTTACAGTCAAACATTAAGCCAAAGAACTTTGCCTCAGGGATCACAGGAAATGCAACTTCAGAGAGATAAAGTTCAGGATTGGGGTGAATTCATGTTGGTGGCAAAAGTGTATGCAAATGATTTTAGAGAGAAAAAATGTAAAACCATTTAGTGTGGTCCACTTCAGTAAGCAACTGAGGGCAGTCTGTAGCTGTTGCTCAATAAACCTCATACTCAACAACTGACATAAGATATGGAAGTCCATTTGCAACAGTAACAGTGATGGCATTAAACTCTGTACTGAAAAGTGTGGCACTCAAGACACAGCCCTCTGATACTCCATGTTCCTGTGGGAAAGAACAGGAAAGTGTCAAACCCACATAAACTTAGGATCTCTAGTCCGTTAAAAACTTTTGATAAAAATAAACATTCGGCCACATGACTCATACAAGTTGAGGTCTTGCAAGAAACCATACCTCCACATTGTATCATAAGCTTTATCAAGCATAAAAAATACAGAAACAAGATGCTATCACATGAGAAAGGCTTCCCTGATTGATGTTTCAAGTCGAATCAGGTGGTCCATAATGGAGCGCTGTCTTCGGAACCAAACAAGATGGGCATTAACTATCCTCTCTTAGATCTTACAGAGACAGCTCATCAAATCAATTGGATGGTAGTTTGAAGGAATCTTGAGATCCGACTCAGGCTTGGAAAAAGGAAAAATGGAAGCCCAGTGCCAAGCATTCTCCTGCAAGATTCAGTTGAAACCAACCAAAAGAGTAGCAATAGAGGCAGGAGAGAGATTTAATATAATCAAATCCAATTCATTTGGATTAGCAGAAGTTCTAGAAGCACATAAGATGCTTTTTTCCAAGAGTATCAATGATGATCTAGGCATCAGCAACTTCCTAGCCATTGAAGAGTAAGATCAAAAGGGGGGGTAAAAGTGTACTACCCACTGACCTTCCAAAGTTGATGGAAAAAGATATATTAATTGTGCACTTAATCCCAAAATCCTTCTGGCTTTAACATCTCACCTACCAAGCATGTGCACAGGCTTGCTAAAGAGCAGTGTGGTTTAAAAGTGTGGGTTAGCTATGAAAGGTATCCCAAGTCTGTTTTTGAGCCTTATGTGCCATGTTGCAGGCAGGATTCCACCAAAGGTCAGGATACTGTGGAATACGTGTCGAGGTTTTAAGAATGCACTGCTGCCACACGTTGTCTACTGATGGCTTACAGATGATGGCAATATAGTGTCTTGAGAAAGCAGTGAAAGAAAGCCTGTTGGCCTAGTCCAACTTCTATCAAAGTATGTAGGTCGGGTGGCATCAACTATGCCCAGTCTCTCAAAATAAGAGTAAAATTATCATTGACCCATGTGTTACTGTCAAACATCCAAGAAAGGTGAAGGGGAGCAGATAGAGATCAATAGCACTAGAAAACTGACTAGATGCATGAAAATAAGTAAAAGGACCAGTATCGAAAGAGAAAGATTGTGAACTGAGAGCACACTCTATAGAATAACCCTTCCCATCAATATGAGCACCACCCCAGAGGGAATTTTGTCCTTAAAATCCCCCTGTTTTAAAAATGGAGATGGTAATCCCAAATAAGGGCATCAAGATCTGATTTATCGTATGTTTCTTCAGGAGACAGGTGGAGAGAACAAATAGCGATGGTACAACCCAAGGAAACATGGACTGCTATGGCCAACAAGGGTGTGTCAAGTGGCAAAGACAGGGCAGGCAAATGCTGATTGACCAGCAGTGCCACCCTTCCATGCACTTGTCCATCACACAGCCTGTCATTTATGCACAAAGAAAACTGCTGAAAGATTAATGCGTCAGCAGGTTTCAGTAATGTTTTCTGTAATGTAAGGAGAGACACATGGGATGATAAGAATCAATCAAATCCTTAATATCATATATATTCAAACAAAAATCCTGACAGTTTCACTGTATCAAAGCAGCCATTTTTATTTATCTTCAGGAGAACGGGGTGGGGAACCCTTCTGCTTCTGACCACTTTTCTTTTTTTTTAACAGAGATCTATCAACCTCCATATATCCAGCCCTGGACAAGTGGGCATGTCTCTGTCTCTGGACAAAGATTCCAGTAACTGAGGGCATCAGCAAATAATCATTTTGCATCTTGGGGATGGAGAAGAAGATGGACCCAAAGAAACACCCAAATCTGTACCCAAAGGAAGTGGATCCGAGCAGTCACTGGAAGGAGTGGCATGGACAAAAATGGAAGTACATGTAGATTCGTCAACCCTTTTAACTATGGTGGACAAAACACTCTTCAGATGTTTTGTAAATGACTCTGCTGAAGGCACAGAGAGATCTGTCCGCACTTCCATGATGGGCAATTGATTGATTTAGTATTTATTGGCACAAAGCAGCTAGGCTATCTGCACAAACATCTGGTAAAAAGGTAAAAATAAAGTAAATGTAGTAAAATACATAAAAGGAAATGAAGGTAAAACAAAAAAAGTATAAAACCAATGTTGACACCTAGTCTGCAATGTTAAGAGAGAAAGCACTGTAAAAGAAGAGTAAAGTCCTTACTCTACCAAAATGGTAAAGAACATAACCCACCAAGAAGACTAACAGGTAAGTTCAAGAACCACCGTCAGTCACCTAAAGTTGGCCTTTCCAGTCCTGGTTCTAGGTTATGTGTCATAGCAGTTATTATCAAAATGTAAAAGAATAAAAGGTTTAAAAGAGACAGCACAAAATCATAATAATGAGCAGCCAAATGTCCAGAAAAAGATAAAAGTCAAGTAAATGGAGAAAAATTTGTAAAAGTAAATGAAAGTAAAAACAAAACAGCAATTAAAAACAGAAAATGGCGTAAAAACCAATGTTGACATCAAGTCTACAAAGTTATAAAGGACTAACTGTAGCAGAATGGTAATGATCATAACCCACCAGGAAAACTAACAGGTAAGTATAAGAACCACTGTCAGTTACCTGAAGTTGGACTTTCCAGTCCTGGTTCCGGGTTATGTGTCATTATGGTCAGTACTAAAAAGTAAAGTAGTTAGTGTGAAACGACATTCAGCAAAAGTGTAATAACAACTCGCCAGGACAACTAACGAGTAGTTCAAACAGCAGCATTAGTCACCTGAAGTTGGCCTTTCCAGTCCTGGTGTCGAGTTATTTAATGTTCTGGCCATTTTCCAATGTCAAATTAAACAAGAAAAAATAAAACTAAAAAAAAGGAACCACAATTAAGAAGGTGTAATGAAGAACTATGCAACATTTAAATGAGATGAAAAAGATTAATGGCCATTAAAAATTAAAAACTTTATCAAAATGGACAGTGTCACCATCACCAATAACACTGTCCAATGTTACAGATAGACCCTGGGAAAAAATATGTTTAAAATATTGCCGTCGTTAAGAATTGTAACAATGGCAAGAAAGTAAAACGTGGCTGATAGTGATTTGAGTGTCAAACAAGCTACACATTGGTGCATTAGTTCCAGATAAAAGAAAACGATGAATTAAAAAACTGTGGCCAATGCGTAGCCCAATGAGAACAACTTCCTCCTTGCAAACTTTACAGAAGTTACACGACCAAAGTCCAATATAGGGTTTGATTTGAAAAAGGTTGTTGTTGCGTTGCTCACTCCAAGTGGACTGCCAGCTGGCATAAAGCCGAGCCTTGACTACAGGACCATAGTCCATGTATGGAATAGGCACAGTGGTGAAAGTGCCGGAGCAGATATATTTAGCTGCTGTGTCTGCAAGCTCGTTTCCGCGAATACCAACATGGCCTGGTATCCAGAAAAACTGGATTGAAATAGCTGTTAATGAGAAATGAGCCAGTCAGATTTGAATATCAGCAAGAACAGGATGTGAGCCAACATGAAGGGATTCCAGAGCCAGTACAGAAATAAGCAAATAAGTATAAAAAGTGCAGCTGGAGTACTGCTCATTGCAATATGATCCAGGGCAAGAGATATGGCATACAGTTCAGCAGTGAACACAGAAGCTGTAGAGGGGATTCTGCGAGCAACCATTGAACCACAGCAGAGCCCACTGAATTACCTGATTTGGAACCATCTGTATAAATGTGAACTGAATGATTGTTCAAAAGATGTTCATTAAATAAAAGACGGTACTTCCAATCTGGAGTATCTGCTTTTTTTAGATGATTGAAAGAAAGGTCACATTTGGGGGCTGTAATAAGCCATGGTGGGATGGGCTGACCTGTGGAATCTGCAATGTTATACAAGGACAGACCCAATTCATCCAATTGCGCCTGCATGCGAAGGCCAAACGGATCAATGACAAATTGTCTCTTCTGAAAAAGTACGACCCACCGAGGAAGGAAAACACAGCCCCAAGTGGGATGCTTTGTTAATGAACGAAATTTCAAAGTATATTGTAAAGATAGCTGCAAACGGCGAAGGTGCAAAGAAGGTTCATGAGATTCAACGTATAAGCTTTGAACTGGAGAGGTATGAAAAGCTCCAGTACAGAGTCAAAGTCCTTGGTGATAAATGGGGTCCAGCATCTTTAAGGCCCAAGGCCCATCTTTATGCTGAAAAGCGTGACACTCAAAACACAGTCTTGAGGGACTCCAAGTTCCTGTACAAAAGAACGGGAAAGTGTTGAACCCACACGAACTTGGAATCTACTGTCAATTAAAATTTTTTAATAAACATGGGGAAATGGCCATGTAACCCATATGTATGGAGGTCTTGTGAAACACCATACCTCCATGTTGTGTCGTAAGCCTTCTCTATGTCAAAGAATACTGATACAAGATGTTGGCGTTTGAAAAAGGCTTTTCTGATAGATGTTTCAAAATGAATTAGGTGGTTTGAGGTGGAGTGCTGTCATCAGAGCCCACACTGGGTGGGCGAGAGGAGGATGTTTGATTCGAGAAACCAAACAAGACGAGTATTAACCATCCTTTCTAAGGTCTTACAGAAATAGCTCATCAAAGCAATTGGATGGTAGTTTGAAGGAATCTTCGGATCTTTCCCTGGCTTAGAGAAGGGTAAAATAATAGCCTGGCACCAGGCATCAGGAAAAACAATCTCCTGCCAGATCCGGTTAAAGACAATCAGAAGGACATCAAGAAAAACAAGAGATAGATGGTGCAGCATGTCATAGTGTACATCATCAGGTCCAACAGATATACTGGCAGACCGATGAAAGGCCATTTTCAGTTCCACCAGTGTAAAGGGACAATTATAGTCAAAGAAACAGTCAGTTCGAAAGGAAAGAGGTGAACGCTCTGCCTGAGTCTTGATGGCCAAGAAGGTGGAAGAACAAGCAGAAGTGCTAGATACCTGGCAAAAGCTTTCACCTAGAGTATCAGCGATGCTCCAGACATCAGTCACTTCCTGACCATCAGAGAGTAAGATCGAGAGGGGAACAGAATTGTAGTGCCCATTAACCTTTCGAATCCTGTCCCATATGATCTTGGAACTGGTGGTAGAAGATATGCTAGTTGTGAACTTAATCCAAGATTCCTTCTGGCTTTGACGTCTTACCCACCTAGCATGTGCATGGGCCCGTTGGAAAGCGACACAGTTTGAAAGTGTGGGATAACAGCAAAAAGTATCCCAGGCCCGTTTTTGAGCCTTCCGTGCTAAGTAGCAAGCAGGATTCCACCACAAACAAGGATATCGTGGAAAACCCTTCGAGGTTTAAGGAATACACTGAGCAGCTGCTTGTATAATACAGCCAGTTACTGCTGTCACACAGTTGTCTATTGATGGCTAATTTACAATGGCAGGATCAAGTTCTGCAAAAGCAGTGAAAATGGACCAGTCTGTCTGATCCAGCTTCCACCGGAGCACGTGGGTTGGGTGGCATCGACCCAACTAGGCATTATCACTGCCTAGTGGATTACTGTCAACCCTTCATGAAAAATGGGAGAATAATGAAGGGGAGAAAACTGAGAGATCAATAGAGGTAAAGAACTTACTAGGTGCATGAAAATAAGTGGAAGAACCAGTATTGAGACGAGAAAGATTGTGATCAGAGAGCATCCGCTCTACAGATCGACCCCTCCCATAAATAATAGCACTTCCCCAGAGTGGATGATGTCCATTAAAATCCCCAAGGATTAGAAAAGGAGACGGCAACTGTTCAACGAGAGCATCAAGGTCTGATTGCTCATGTGTCTCTCCAAAGGACAGGTAGAGAGAACAAACAGTGATGATATGACCCAAGGAAACACGAATGGCTACGGCCTCCAAGGGTGTTTTGAGTAACAAAAACAGGGTGGGCACATGCTGATCAACCAATAGTGCCACCCCTCCATGTACTCGTCCATCCCACAGCCTGTCATTTCTGTACAGAGAAAACTGCCGAATAGAGACTGTATCAGCATGAAATGTTTCTTGTAGGGAAAGACAAATAGGATGGTCGGAAGCAATCAGTGTTTTGATATCATCCAAATTAGAACATAAACCTCGACAGTTCCAATGTACCAAGGTGGCCATTTTTAAGAACGGGTAGGTCAAGTGGCTGTAAAACCCTTCGATTTATGACCACGTCTATTTTTTCCAGAGGAGGAGGTCTATCAACCTCCATGGATCCTGCCCTGGGTCAAGTGAGCAGGTCTTTGTCATTGGAAGGGGATTCCAGTGACTGAGGACGTGAACGAATGATTGTTTTGCTACTTGGGGTGGGAGAAAAAGATGTATCAGAAGAAATGCCTGTATTTGAAACTAAAGGATGTGGATCTTGAGGTTTGTTGGAATGTTTGGGAGGAACAGAAATGGGCGTGGAAGTCGATTCATCAACCTTTTTAACCACAGAGGTTAAAAGGCTTTTCAGTTGTTTTAAAAACGATTCTCTTGGAGGCACAGAGAGATCTGTCTGCACTCCCACCGTAGTTGTGGAATGAAGTGCAGTAGCATATGTGCGAGATGGAGTGGTGGGAAGCAATTTCTGAGCCTCAGGATAACTAATGTTATGTGTCGTTTTCAAACGCTGCACCTCTTTTTCCTTCAACCATTTTGGGCAATAATGAAAGTAAGAGAGGTGAGAACCATTGCAGTTGATACAATGTGGGTCCATATCACATTCATATGCATCGTGGTCCTTGCCCCCACAACGAGCACGTCAGGGAACCACGACATAATGTCTCTGAGTGGCCGAATCTCTGACATTGGCAACATCGGAGAGGGTTTGGAATGTATGGCCAAACCCTGCAAATGAGATAACCTGCCTTGATGGTGGCAGGTGCACGTGATAAAGTAAATGTCAAAACGAGGGTATTTGTTGGCAGTGTAACTCCATCTTTGCGAGTGGAGATGCAGAAACTCCTTGAGTGGAAAGATTAGCAAGAATCTCTGACTGAGGGACATTCTTCAAATTCCTCTCAACAATAACTCCTTGTGATGAATTTAAAGTAGCATGAGGTGTAACATCGATAGGTATATCCCCAATTGCCTTTGAATTCAAGAGGAGTTCACTGTATTGGGATGTGGATGTTTCAACCAATATGTCTCCAGATCAAAGTTTCTTTACTGACTTTGGAGAGCCAGCAAGTCCCTCTGGTCCCTTCTGAATAAAAAAGGGGGACAATTGCCCTAAAGGTTTTTCTGAAAGAGAATGTAATTTTAGAAAATGAGGTATGTGTGTTACAGATGTTGAAGATTGCTGTTCAGAGTCTTCAAGACATGGTCGCTTACCCAGTGACTGTTTTTTCACAATTTTATTTAAATTTTTTGAAGGAGGATCCATAGGAAAAAAGGACAAAATTTCAGTACCCACTGACCCCACACACCAAGAAGCCCTACGAGGGGATGCACTACAAAGTCATGCAAGGACAATGCAGCAATGCCAGGGTTTCATTAGCAGTATACCCAAACACCAGCATCAAGCACAGTGTCCACAACAACCGTTGAGAACTTCCACCACTGGTACTTGGTTGACTCTAGCCCAAGTGGACCAGCTGATTGACCCAAGGGGAGCCACCCAAAGGATGCCCATCTGCAGGAATTCAAGGCCAAGGTGATGTGTTAGGGTTGGACCCCTCAACCACCAGGATCCTCTCCTCCCCTTCACAGGTTGCCAAGCACGGCTAACACGTAGGTGGATGTTTAGATCCCAGAGAACGTAACCAGACAGAACAGAACCTTCCCTGGGAGGTCCCCTCACCACAAACAGAAAGCCACACTGAGAGAACATGTTGGACAAAACACTCTTCAAATGTTTTGCAAATGACTCTGCTGAAGGCACGGAGAGATCTGTCTGTACTTCCATGGTAACAGTGGAATGTAGTGCATGAGCATGTGTCTTAGATGGAGGAGGGGGAACAATAGCTTCAAAGCCTCTAGGTAGGAGATACTGTCCAGTCATAAAGCATTGAACCTCTTTCTCCTCCACCCAGATGTGGCAAGAACTAGAGTAAGAGGGGTGTGAATCACTACAGCTAACACAGTGTGGTTCCATTTTGCATCGGTAAGCATTGTAGTCTTTGTCAACACAACAAGCACATGTCAAAGAACCATGACATGATGTCTTTGAGTGACAGCACTTCTGACACTGAAAATATCTGAGAGGGTTGGAAAGATATGGCCATACCTTACAGTTCAGATAACCTTTCATAACTGTGACAGGTGGACATGATAATGTAAATATCAAAATCAGAACATTAATGGCCATCATAATTTCATCTTTGCAAGTGGAGATTCAGCTCACTGCAAAAATGTCTTGGCTGGAAAAACAAATGAGGATCTACAACTCAGAAATGTTCTTCAAGTCTCTCTCAGCAATAACTTCTCCTAAGAAATTCAGGGTAGCATGGAGAGTTACCTTGATGGATATATTTCTAATGCTCTTTAAATTTAGGAGAGTTTAACATGTTTTGGTGAAGATGCTTCCACCAAAATATTTCCTGAGTGCAGCTTTCTTACTCACTTGGGAGATCCAACAAGTCCCTTTAATTTCTTTTGAATAAAAAAGGGGAACATCTGCCTGTACAATTTCTCAGATATTGAATGTAGAATGAGAAATCGAGGTGTTAAGTCTGACTTCGATGGTAACTGTATAACAGTCATCCATAAGTGGTCATTTTCTGATCTGTTTTTACTATTTTTTTTGTTCATGAAGAAAGGTATCCATAATAAAATTCCAGTCAGAAGCATTACAGCAATGCCAGGTTTTCAAAAGCACTATACCAAACATCAACATAAAACATAATATTCACAACACCAGTTCAGTACGTCCAACGCTGGTACTTGACTGATACTAGCCCAAGGTCTCCCATGTACAGGAAACATAGGTGGACGTTCAGATCTCGGAGGAGGTAAAAAAATTACAGAACCTTCTCTGGGAGGTTCCCTCACTTCTTACAGGAATCCACCTACGGAGGGGTATGTACTAGATGTACTTCCACAGGGTCCCCAGAAGTGTTCCATTTCAAAATTAAATAAAACCAAAGTACGAGTAACAAATATTTTTATTACCTGCTTTTGAAATTCATATGTCATGTTTCATAAATCTCCTTATGATTCACAGCCTGCTCATGCTTTACCAAAAGTCATGACAGTACAAATTGCCACCATTAAGTATCCCTTATATGACATCATTTCAGTGTGTACTCACTGACTGACTCACAGACAACACAGTAGTGGAACAGTGATACGAGGGACTAAAACACAAGACCTCTCCAGACAGGATTTGATTTCTTTTGGGGAAATAACATACTCCAGTTTTAAGGGTGTATAGTTTTTTCACCCCACCAGTTATCACCTAGAAATAAAACTATCAAGACAAGAGAAAAAAAAAAATCAATAAAAAAATAAAATTACACAAACAAACTAAACAGAAAAGATACCAATAATAATTAAACCAAGCCTAAAGCAATTACTGAAACTGTGTAAACTCCATTAACAATTAAGCTCTTGTTAGTACAGTTAATTGCCATACTCTACTTGTACCCTCAAAAGAAAATTCATAATATTTATCAAAATAGTGACTTATTTATCTCTGTAAATTAAAAAAAAAAGTTCTATCAATATTTAGACAATCACTGTTCCGCAACTTCAGTTGTCAAGTGTGATTTAATTACCTATAATTCAACTTCAAAAAGTCAGACCTATACACACCATGAAAGCTTTTCAGGTGTTTTTGGCTATAAAAGTCACTGAGGCATTCAGTTCAGCAATATACTGACTAAAGAGAAATGCTTAGCTCTGTATCAAGAAACTAAAAAAATAGGTGTCTGTGAGCAATTTCTAGTACAATTAAAGCTCTCCTTCTTTAAAGTTTGTTAAAAATATGCTTTATCATTCTGCACATCAATTATAATGTTAAAATATATTTTGCAAAACAAGATAGTTAAACCATATGAAGTTTTACTTTGCCAAAAAATTGCTGTGTTACACTTGGAACATACCAGTTTATTACTTTAATGGATAGAAAAAAAATCACCAAAATAATTAATTGCAAGTTGTATTATGTAAAATAATGTTAAACAGGATTTGACACATGTATATTAAACCTTTGTATTAAGAACTTTTGAAAAGTTGTTTTATTTATTCACATATGATTATTTCTATGGTAAACTAGTGATAGTAAACAGTGAAACTACATGCACTTTTAACTGTTTTTCAAATAAAAACATAAAATAATTTTATTTATAGGAAAGTTTTAAAAATAAAGAAAAACAAAAATTAGCAACATTTATGTCAAAAACCAACATTTTAACTTTTTCTTTAAATACTACAATGAAATTTTAAAAATCATGTATATAAAATAGGATATTTTAATTTCAAAAGCTACATAATCTGTAGAATGTAAATGAAGTTTTATACATTTTCATCTGGTTATTTTTTTCACAATGTAGTAAAATTAATCTTTTTTAACTTGTATAGTATCCAGTTTTCATCACTTGAGTACAGAATTAGAAAACTTCCAATCACTTGAATAGAAAAAGTCACTATATTTGAGAAATATTTCCATAAGTTATTATTATCCATATCTCTGGAATTTTATCAAATCTGTTAAAGACCATGACTGAGGTAATCATATTTTTGAACCATCTATGTACAGTTTCTAGGCAAACTTCAAAATATTTTTGAAAATATTAAGCAAAGATACATTCACATATTCTAACTAGCAGACAGAGAAGTCTTAACATATTTTGTAGATATTTTTAAAAATATGGCAAGACTCCAAATGATTCTTTTATACAAACTTCTCACCAAAACCCAAAAGCAACAATTTTTTTTTTCAATTCTTGATAATGATGATTTTCCATATCAAAGCATTAAAAATTTAAAATGGTATCCAAACCTGTTTCTACATATACAAGTATAAAAACACACAGTAAAAGAAAAAATATATTCAAGACTTGAGAATAGAAAAATAACAAAATGTTCATTTCTATTGTAATTTTCACCTCCCCACCCTCAACTCAAGGAAAGTCTCAACATCCAACAGAAGATTAACAGAACAAGATATTTTCATATGGAATTTATTTAAATTCTAAATCTCACAAGAACTGATCATTATGTGAATAACCAATGTGAAAGAAAATGGCACTGTTAGCAATGCAAACAGGCACTCTCCATGGAATATAAATTCCATAATTTCTCCTTTAACTTTCAAAGAATTTAAAATAGGTACACAAACCAGTTATTGTCAAGAGTGGAATACATTGATATCAAACATATAACTAAGTATTCTGAAAAAAAAAAAAAGATGAACATAAACAAGGAATTATCGCGTGCAACTAAAAATATTTCAAGTTAATTTTACTTTTAATTTAATGTCTTGGCCTTTACAAATAGTATCACTGTATGAAATACTAACAGGGTCAGATGTAATTTTAATGATTGAGCCCTAACAATATCACAGTACTAGAATAACACTAATGTTTACATTATAAAAAATATATAATTCAGTGTCTAATAACAGAGCATGAGCTAACAGTAAAACATTGTTCGATAATGATAACAGAAATGTAGCATGTTCAGACTGAAAAATCTACATTTTAATATAACTAAAAATAAAAAACTGTGAATCGAGAAAATTGATCGTTAGTTCTTAAATGCAGACGTATATTAAAATGAGACAGATAAACAAAAGCTAAAAGGTTCACATTTTCATCTCCTGATTCTTCCGTGTGAGTCGAATGATCAGAATTTTGTGCACCAACTTTCGGCTTAGAAATTTTCATTGTTTGCAACAATTGTTCTCGATCTGACATTTTAAGAGCCCGCTAAATAGACCCCTAGTGTTGGTGTTGAAAACACATGTATTGGTACTTTACCTTTATAAACTGCTATTAATTTATACTTTACTTTTGTATGTGTATCAATAAATCTTATGACTACTCCAAAATTTTGAGGTTAAATAATTGTAAAAAATAATCATGATCTTAAAAAAATCGCATCTAGATCTTAAAAATTTAAATCAGCTGCACCATAAAATATTTCGCTCTAAAATTTCGTAGTTAAAAATGCATTATTAGCACTTTTTCAGTGATTGTGTTTATTTGTTCGTGTTTTTTATAGCAAAGCGACATTAAGCTACCTGCTGATTCCACCGAGAAGAATAGAACCCCTGATTTCCAGTGATGGGATTTACCAAAGCCAACCAAGTTATAGACTGACTTTCATAACACTGGGGAACACTTTTTCAGTAACTTTGAATTGCATTGGATATTTTAACTGATTCTGAATGAGTTTTAGGCGCTGATTTCAAATCTGAAATTAGTTTTTCTCTACAAGCTCTAGTTTGTATGCAATTTGAGGTTAATGAAATTGTACAAATGTGAACTTGCGTAAACCATGTATATGCATTTTCACGTCCATATATGTAGATAGCTTCTAATATTTTGATCATTCTTCTTTTGTTTCAGATCAAACATGGCTTCCAAAAATAAATATCATTGCAGAAACAAGCCTGATGCCTTCTGCTACATATGTGGATGCTACACACTCAATCGTCAGAGACGTAACATATCCTCGTTCGTCAAGCGTGCCTACAAGGCATATTTGGAAGTTCATCTTGGTGATCAAGACATGCAATGGGCTCCTCATGTTGTGTGCCACAATTGTGAGGAAATGCTTCGAGACTGGACCAAAGGAAAACGCAATGGTCTGCCTTTTGGTGTTCCAATGATTTGGCGCGAACCCACCAGCCATGTAACTGACTGTTATTTCTGGTAAACACAACGGGTATTGGGAAGAAAAACCGACATAAGATTACGTATCCGAACATTCCCTCAGCTATTCGGCCTGCTCCGCACTCTGAAGAAGTTCCTGTAACAGTTTTCAAAGGCTCGCCTTCATTGGACGATAAAGACATTGGACATGATACAAGCGAACAAGACAGTTGTGACAGTGAATTGTCAGAAAAGTGTACACAATCGGAGAACTGTTCTTCAGACACTGAACCTTTCCCGTCCCCAAACCTCTTCCCCAGGCTGAACTGAATGATTTAGTGCGGGATTTAGGTCTTTCAAAGAAAGCACCAGAGCTTTTGGCATCAAGATTACAAGGCAGAAATCTTGTTGATCACTCTGTTAAAGTATCATATTTCAGAAAGCGTGACCAGCTTTTTGTGACCTTCTTTTCAGAAGACAGACAGTTTGTTTACTGCCATGACATCCAAGGGCTTCTCAAAGAACTGGGTGTACCTTACTATAATCCTGCTGAATGGAGACTCTTTCTAGACATTTCAACGCGCAGTCTAAAGTGTGTTCTTTTACATAATGGGAATGTTTATGGAGCAGTACCTGTCGGTCACTCAGTGCATTTGCGGAAAGACTATGATGATATGAGAATGGTCATGGACTTATTAAAATATCATAAGCACAACTGGATCATTTGTGTAGACTTAAAGATGGTCAACTTTCTTCTTGGACAACAGAAAGGTTTCACCAAGTTTCCATGTTTCCTCTGTATGTGGGACAGCCGAGTACGAGACAGACATTGGGTCCAGAAGGACTGGCCTATTCGTAACACCCTTGAAAACGGCATGCCAAATATCATACAAGACCCAATTGTAAGCAGAGATAAGATCATCTTTCCTCCTCTTCACATTAAATTAGGTTTGATGAAGCAATTTGTCAAGGACTGGAAACGGAAGGTGAATGTTTCAACATCACAGCTTTACCAGGGTTATCATTTGAGAAGATCAAAGCAGGCGTGTTTGATGGCCCACAGATTCGAACCCTAATTCGTGATGATCAGTTTGTTGCTAAAATGACCGCTTTAGAAAAGGCAGCATGGTCATCCTTTGTGGCAGTCGTTCATAACTTCCTTGGAAACAATAAGGCGGAGAACTACAGTGAACTTGTGAACAGAATGCTCCTCGCTTTTCGTGATCTCAGGTGCAAAATGAGCATCAAGCTTCATTTTTTGAACAGCCACCTTGATAAGTTCCCTGACAACCTGAGGGCTGTGAGTGACGAACAAGGAGAACGATTCCATCAAGACCTAAAGGTCATGAAAGAACGCTACCAAGGGCGCTGGGACAAAAGTATGATGGCTGACTACTGCTGGAGCATTAAACGAGATTGTCCAGATGAAGTGTACAAACGCAAATTCCTACCTGAATAAAATACACAAACAAATTGATAAGCTATTCCTATAATTTCCTATTATAACGAAAAATTAAAAAATAAATAAAAATGTCAAATTGCATAAAATCTGTAGCTTGCAGACAAAAACCGACTTCAGATTTGAAATCAACACACTCAAATTGACTATAGAAAGGTCTCTTTTTAAATGCAACAAAATGAGTGTTCCCCAGTGTAATCTAACCATCTGTGTACAATAGTTTAGACTCTTAATTATCTTTAATGCGAATTCTAGTGACTTAGAATTCAAGTTCTTTGTGATATATATGTTATTTGTCTTTTCCAACCACTTTAATAAATAAACTGTATCATTTAATTTAATTTCACATATATACATATATAAATGGACCAAGAAAAGTGTGGGTAGTATATATATTTTTGGATTAATCCCATGTCACTAGATTAAATCGGTTTCAGGAAATTATATTCATCACCAGTAATTATACTCATGGCTGATCCTTGGGATGGATTAAAATTAACATTACAAATAATTAACTAATTAACACTCTTATTTACGAGTACAGTCACAGCCGACCGTAGGCAAAACTGTTACTTATGCGAAATTTGTATCAGGCGCCCCTTCTTGCCAATTTCAATGAGAGAGGGGCGCCTGATTCAAATTTTGCATAAACAACAGATTTGACTACGGTCGGCTCTGTCTGTACTCGTAAACAAGAGTGTTAATTTGTTAATTATTTGTAGATAATAAATAAAAGTTTGCAATTGATTAGGGAATCTACTAGAAAAAATATTATTTTAGATATATTGTCAACTTGTAATACAGAAAGGGCTGACATGAAACTTTTGGGTGCAAGTGATTATTATTCAATTAGGTTTGGTAGAAAAACATATGGAGATAAGAAATAATAAAATTTTGGGTTCAAATTTAAATAAAAAAGAGAGGGATTTACAATGCTAAAATCAGGGGTTAATTTTCCTCAGGAGCACACGGCAGACAGCTTTGTTATAAGAAAACTCACGCACACACACATTCCTTATTAATTATTCAACAATGAATTCTTGTCATTTTTAACAGGTTTTTGCACTATTAGTAGCACATATCCTGGCAAAAATGAGGGCAACCCCACTCCATATATACCCTAAGCTCATACTTTGTAGCTTATTGAAATAAATAACTTTTGCGAAATCAAGCATGATCAAAAAAATAAGAAGCAGAAATGTGCAGTCTAGGCAGTCAAGCATTGATACATTCGTTACGAGTCAATTAAAATTAAGATCATTCATGAGATAAATTCATGGCGTATTCATTAAATAATTATGAGTAAAAAATCAGTTAGATTACTAACTTCTAATATACGGAAAAGCCAGTGCATTTTGGTAACACTATATTAAATGAATGATTTTTATGTCACGTTGCAACAAAGGTATAACCTATTGTTCTTGTTAGTCTATGTACTGAATAAATGCAACAAAACTCAGAAGAAAAATTGTTTATTTCTTAACTTACAGTCGCCATTGATTAAAGAGGTTTTTTTTAATTAAAAAGCTTTGGTGATATAACTGAAAAAAAGGTTTAAGCCAGAAACTATTTAAATTAAAAATTTAATAGATATTTTTACTTTCATGATAAATTTTATGCTCTATATTTTAGGATAGATGGTTCAGCATTACCTCTTATTATACCAACACACAGCACCCCGCTAGTACAGCGGTATGTCTCCGGATTTACAATGCTAAAATCTGGGGTTCGATTCCTCTCAGTGGACTGAGCAGATAGTCCAATGTACATAGATAGTACTATGAGAAAAACACACATACCAACTTGTTTTTGGAAGTTCGCACAAAGCTACTCGAGGGCTATCTGTGCTAGCCGTCCCTAATTTTGCAGTGTAAGACTAGAGGGAAGGCAGCTAGTCATCACCACCCACCGCCAACTCTTGGGCTACTCTTTTAACAACGAATAGTGGGATTGACCGTCACATTATACACCCCCACGGCTGGGAGGGTGAGCATGTTTAGTGCGACGCGGGCGCGAACCCGCGACCCTCGGATTACGAGTGCACGCCTTAACGCGCTCGGCTATGCACATACCAACACCTGCATGTACTACACTTATAACGTTTCACGGCATCTTTGCGCCCTCGTTGCTGAAATCGTAATGGGCAGACAGTTATTGAACTGTCCTAGGAATTTTGACTTTTATGATTTTTCCTATTTCGAGAAATCAAGTGTGTCTTGACACATACTGGTTTTTATGTAGGATAGATGCTAGTTTTGAAAGTTCTAATATGGATATACTAAATATAATACTCTTCTATAATAAACTTTTATCTGTAAAATTATTTAATTTCACCAAGCTCTAATTCTGTAACATAAAAACTCTGTTTTTAAAACTTTTTTGTAGCTTGACCGGTTAAGGAGATAAAGAAATTACACTTTGCCTTAAAGTATTCTTCAAGCAAAACATAGTTTTAAAAAATAAGAGAAAATTGTTTTGTCAAAACCATTTAAGTTAATAATGTTTTAGTTGGAACTTTGTAGAATGGACAGCAACTGCCTGTTGTGGAAACACAAGTGTAGAAGACGACGTTTCAAAAGTTTTCCGCCTTTCGTCTTCATGTTTGTGTGTGTGACACTTTAAACTTGGTAGGGGTTTTGTTTGGAGAAAAAGAAGTCTGATTAATTCACTCCCCAACAGGGGTGGTCAGAAACGTTGTGGTTCCTCTTCGTCCCCGCTCGTGGAAGATTGTTTACTTTTACGTAAAAGTTTTCTTGAAATTTGATTTTGTTTGTTTAAGGTGATGAAGCGAGGTGAGGCATTATAAAACTGGCGAGTGAGAAAAGGAAGCAAAACAAAGGCGGCACAAGGGAAGTACGCCAGGCCAGAGCCCGCAGTCCAAAAAGCCGACGAGACATCAACTCAAACTTGCTTCGGCGGTACACATACTAAAAGCGTGTGTGTTATTAAATTATTAAAGACTTGGCAGTAATTTTGGTTTGAAAGACCTTTGGGGAGACCCCAAAGGCAAACCAGGGGCGCTCAAAAACTTCTGTTTCTCTTCAGCCCTGCGCATGAGAGAAGATTAAAGTCATCAGGAATTGAAGGATAAATACTTGGTAACTTAATGACTTTGTAGATTTCTGCTGGTAGACATTGGGTGATTCAGGCGAAGTTGCAATGAAGGCCAGAGAGCCCGAGGAGAAAAGAAGAAGCAAGTTAACTTGAATTGAAGAAAAAAGTAACAAAACTAACGTAACGAGCAGGGGTAGGCAAATAGGGTAGAGTAGAGAAACGTATTAACTTAGATTCTGCATGCAATAAAGAGTAGGCACAGGGTAACAAATCACCTTTTTTAGAGCCTGGGTAAAGTAATACCCCAAATTTAGCTGTGGGGGGAAACAGGAGTACCCCGACCTCACTTCATCACTTTAAGCAAGTCAAAGCAAAATACAAGTAAACACCTACGCAAAGTTAAATAATCTGCCATGAGCGGGGATGAAGAGGAACCACAACGATCCTGACTATCCCTGTTGGGGAGAGAATTCATCAGACTTCTCTCTCTTTAAAGTAAACCCCTGCCAAGTTCGTTTAGTTTAGTTTAGTTCTTGTCTTTCAGAATTTGTCTGTTTCGATGATTCTAGATTTCTTTCAGTTTATTCTGTGTCCAGTTGACGTGGCGTGCTCTGCAATGGCTGAATTTTGTGTTTTCATGAGTCTTGTTCTATCTTTCGGTTTATTTTATTATTGTTGCGAGTTTTCTTCCCGTTTCTCCAATGTATGTATCGTTGCAGGAACATGGAATTTCAAACATTAAAGTGGTAGGTCGCTGTTTGCTTTTTACCAGAATGGACCTTAAGGTACTGTAGGATTTCCACCTGACTTATATGTTGAATTTTTTTGGCTATGAATTTGTGTTTTTTTAATGAAATGTTGCAGGTATGGTAGGTAAATGGTGGAAGTAGTGGTAACTTTCTGATCTTTTCTTTCTGTCGTTGTCTTCAAGGAGTTTTTAATGAAGGAGGAGGTACAACCATTCTGTTTATAACTCTCTACAATCTTTTGGTGTTGGCGTTCATAACACGCCCTCCACAATCCACCAGGACACTATAAAAACCGTCAAAACCTACACACACGCTGACTTGAAGACAAAAGGCAGACTACTTTCAAAACATCGACCTCTACACTTGTGTCTTCACAACAGGAATTTGCCGTCCATTCTACAAAGTTTCATCATGAATACTCTGCCTAAACAATCCATCAAAGAATGTTTTAGCTATATACAATAACAAATCATGCTGCTAATAATTAAAAGATAATGTAGTGTATTTAAAGTATTTAATTAACACAGTTTTATCTTTTAATGAGTGAGATTCTGCGACTTTCAGATTTGTTAGAGTTTTTCTGTCAGAACAAGTTTCTTCTTCTAGTGTTAAAATTTCTGCCGATTTGTTTTTCTGGTTCATTTCATGTATTGTTTTTGTTTTTGAATCTCGCACATAGCTTCACGAGGGCTATTTGCGCTAGCCGTCCCTAGTTTAGTGCCCCCCAGTGGCTCAGCGGTATGTCTGCGGACTTACACGCTAAAATCCGGGTTTCGATACCCGTGGTGGGCAGAGCACAGATAGCCCATTGTGTAGCTTTGTGCTTAATTCAAAACAACAACAACAACAACAACCCTAGTTTAGTAGTTTAAAACTAGATGGAAGACAGCTAGTCATCACCACTCACCGCCAACTCTTGTGCTACTCTTTTACCAATGAATAGTGAAATTGGCCCTATATTATAACGTCCCTATTACTGAAAGGGCGAGCATGTTTGGGATTCGAACCAAGGACTCTCCGATTACAAATCGAGCATCTTAATTACCTGGCTATTCCGTGCCATTTCATGTATCAAATAATAATTTTTGTAATGTGATTTTTATCATATTTCTATACAGGGTCACAAAAAATTATGGAATATTAATTTGTAATGTGTAAATAGCACACATCTCACTCTCATGAAACATCTTTCACAAAACTTTCAGGGCCTGGCATGGCCGAGCGCGTAAGGCGTGTGACTCGTAATCCGAGGGTCGTGGGTTTGCGCCCGCGTCGCGCTAAACATGCTCACCCTCCCAGCTGTGGGGGTGTATAATGTGACGGTCAATCCCACTATTCGTTGTTAAAAGAGTAGCCCAAGAGTTGGCGGTTGGTGGTGATGACTAGCTGCCTTCCCTCTAGTCTTACACTGCTAAATTAGGGACGGCTAGCACAGATAGCCCTCGAGTAGCTTTGTGCGAAATTCCAAAACAAACAAACAAAACTTTCAAATTTTTCTAAGTTCCGATTTCGTAATATATGAATGTGGTACTTTCAGTTACAACCACCTTAATGAAAGATTAAGAAAGGTCCTTTCTATAATGCAAAGTAACATTACATTTTATTAAAAACTAACTGTGGTAAATGAAAGACTGAACATAAAGTGTAATACACAATAAAATCGTCTTTATCTGTACAATGCAAAGCAGGAGCGTGTATACAGCAATTTTGAATTGTGGACAATTGACTTTACTGGAGACATGGATTGATCAGTTAATACGTATTTCTTAACCGACCGACTTACTCCATACTGTTTATATCTCACTTAAAGAAACGGAATCGCTACTGTTAGACTTTTAAAGAATGATTAGCGCTATTAGGGAGTTGGGTACCTAAGATGGTACCTAATGCACAAATGCAGTTTCACAGTTACATAGGTGTTTCTATGGTGAAATGACAAAAATAGCTAGAATGAAACCAACTTAACTTTCTTGACCACATATTACGCAAAACATGTACATGCCTTGAATAACAGATTTTTAAAAAGTGCACAAGAAAATAGGAATACATGGCAAGCCTGTAAACTACTTTAAATCTAGTTAAGATTACTTTTTAAATTCAACGCTGTGTTGCTTGACTGGTTAAGGAACTTGTGTACTGTTTCGTGAAATTGTGTCCTACTTCAGCGACAGTGCGCATTGAGAATAGCTTCGCGACATCTTTCTCCAGTCTTTGCTGCCTGTTTTCTAATTGGTAAACTGCAGAGAGAGAAAATTTGTTTTGTGACTGCAGTTTTGACTCGTTCATGGATGATCCTTACTTTTGAAGAAAGCAGTTTTTCATTTGTTGTAAGAGATAAGTCTGTCGTCCGTTCGTTTTGATTGTCATATACAATGATTGTGTAAGTTAACTTCGTTTAGTCTTTATATGCAATTTGTTTTAACTTTCTATTAGCTCTTCTATTTTAAACGCCGAACCTTTATCCAACTTTTTATGAATCACTGCACTTTTCTTTACATACATCACGCCCACGAACCTCTTATTTTTTGTAAAGACGTGTGACTTCGAGTAGATGTACATTTGAACCCAGCCTCAGTCAAAAAAATAAATAAAAAGAAAATTACTGACATGCAAGTTTATTGATAATTGAACTAAATGTTGAAATAATGAAGATTGCATAGACTCGCGTACAATAAATAATTATTTATTTGCAAAGAAGTATAGTTGAATTAGGCCCGGCATGGCCGAGTGCGTTAAGACATGCGACTCATAATCTGAGGGTCGCGGGTTCGCGTTCTCATCGCGCTAAACATGCTTCCCCTCCCAGCCGTGGGGGGGTCATAACGTCAAGCTCAATCCTACTATTCGTTGGTAAAAGAGTAGCCCAAGAGTTAGCGGTGGGTGGTGATGACTAGCTGCATTCCCTCTAGTCTTACACTGCTAAATTAGGGACGGCGTGTTGCAGCGGGCTAACAACCTACTCACTTAAACACGTTACTGAAACCGCAAGTGATTGCGGCCCTGTGTTCCTTCATGGAATTGAGTGGTGGATGATGATGATAGTTGAATTAAACGAATGTTGAATAACGTTGCTACACCAATGCTGCTATCGGTATAAAGATAACTCAAGGTTGAAAACTAAAACGCTTTTCAAGCTAGGGTACTCAAGTTAATGTAACTGTTTGGGCCTAAGCTATATGAAGGTTAAACAGTAACAGAAAATAGTAAGTAGACTGAATATGGTTGCCCGACATGATAAATAAAATAGCAAAATCCTTCTATATGTCTCAACATTTTGAACGAGCTAAATCAAAATTAGCTATAACAAACCAAACAAACACATGAAACTTTCCAGCATCACCATCAGTATGATACAACAATTATATTAAACAAATATTTACTACATTTTTATCACAAGAGAAAAAACAAAAAGAAAATCACATAAAATAAAAAAAATTACAGAAACACCATCCCAGTTTTGAAAGTAAGATTTCGGAACATACTCGGATATATTTGTTTACACTGCACAACAAAGTTTTTGCTTCTTGAACACTGTTTGGTGTTCCTTATAGATTTTTGGCTGCTGATTACGAAAATCACATCCAAATTTGCCCATCACGTACCGTTTCATCGAAATTTTCAGTTTACTACAATGGAAAAACGATATCAGGGCAACTGGAATCCGTCAATGCTTGCTGATTACTGTTGGACACTGCAACGTGATGCACCGGACATTGAATACAAACGAAAATTAGGAGCAGAACACTTTTAATCATGTTGAGCTTAAGAGCGTATTAGAAACATAAACGCAATTAAATACGTTATTGCCAGTAAACAGTTAACTATTTCTCAGAGTTCCTACGTGATGAAGCAAAACCAAAACTATGTATGTGCATACACACCAGGTACCTGTCACAATTAGCAAAAACATTTCAGGAAGCAAAACTTTTCAAAAGAATTGTTGTGCAGTTGTTGTTGGTACTTAACAATATATATATATATATATAGGTTGTTGTTGTTGTTGGTACTTAATATATATATATATATATACGTTCTTTTACAAAAACACTAGTTTTTTTTTAGAATAGTGTTGATAGTTTGAGAAACTTGCATAATTCATATGTAAGCAGCTTAGTAGCTGAGAAACAACAGAATAATATTATTGGTCAGCTACAGTCAGTATGCTACAGGCCTCAGAAGCTATAACTGTGATTAATGCCTATTAATCAGAAAACTACAGAATTTGACAGGAACATTTACAGATTTCAAACTCTTCAACTTCAGTGAATTACTTTACATGTTATCATTTCTATGAAAACATCAAATTTCTTTACTAAGAAAGTCAACTTTTAAGTGTGTGACAATATCAACTCAGAATTAATTTGCTTGCCATAGATCTGGTTCATTGATAAAATGTTCAGTTGTAGACTGGATATAAGACTCAGTATTGTTTGTATGTTTGTAAAACTTGTATATAAACTGTCATTTGTAATAACTATTAGTAGTAACTGGTATTGTAATTTTTTTTTTACATTGAAATATATTTGTGTTAAGAAAGAAAATTTTGTGTATCAATCTTGTTGGCAAATACCATAAATTTGATACGTATTAACATTTAATTAACTTCTTAGTTCAACTTTCCAATTATTGGAAATATTAATACAAGGTCTGTTCAAAAAATACGCAGACTGTTTGAATTGCGTGGCTCCAGTTGGTTTCAGGGGAATCCGCTTGGTGTCGCTAGGTTCGCACAGATCAGCTGATTACGACGCCATTTCCCGATTGCAGATATCTTCATTTGTGTATTAGCTATGCGGTTTTAAGTGAAGTGCGATTTTTCCATTTGGCGGATTTCAGAATGAATGACCTGAAGGACCAACGACTTGCTGTGAAATTTTGTGTGACACTTGGAAAATCTGCGACCAAAACTTTTGCTATGCTTAACACGGCTTACGGTGATGTTGCTATGAAGCATACGGCACGTTTCAAGGAAAGATAGTCCATTGAAGATGATGAGCGTCCTGGACATCCTTCCGTGTCAACTGACGACCCACACGTCGACAAAATCAACACCCTGAAGCGGGCAAATCGACGTCTGACTGTCAGGGAGCTTGCTGAAGAGTGTGGAATATCAGCTGGATCTTGTTACGAGACTTTGACCGAAAAATTGAAGATGCACCGAAATTTATGCCTCAGAACTCACGAGTTTTTGGCCAAACACTCGATCACTGTTCTTCTCCACCCCCCTACTCACCTGACCTTGCTCCTTGCAATTTTTTCTTGTTTCCCAAACTCAAAAGACCCTTGAAAGGAAGAAGATTTGAGATGATTCCCGAGATTAAGGCAAATGCGACGAAGGAGCTGGAGGACATAACAAAAGAAGCGTACCAGGACTGTTTCAACAAGTGGAAACACCGTTGGGATAAGTGTGTGCGTTGGGGAGGAGAGTACTTTGATGAAAGCTAAGACCTGTAACTTCTAAATAAAGTACATTTCGTTTTATGACGTCAGCCCGCGTATTTTTTGAACAACTCTCGTATGTCAACAAACATAATAAATCAGACTTGTCCAAAATAAATTATAATTTGTAACATTCTCCATCCAAGTTTCCCACCATAAATATTGTGTTATGTTCATATGTTTTCAAAACCCAATACAAAAATTGTTGTGGCATCAATGCTGTTACTGGCAGGTAGCAACACATCAATTCAGAAAGAGTATTATCTGCTGTAGTTATAATTTTCTTTCCAACAATGTAATACAATCTAAAAAACAAACACACAACTTGATGATAGGGCTATACAATTGTTATGGAGGATAACAGGAAAAAAATAATACTATAGCCTAAATCCAACAGCAAAATAACATGTAATAAGTTGTATTCCTTTACTTTTGGTAAAATTAGTATGGCTCCTTCTAAAAGCATATAGTCAGTTGTATGTATTATGAAAATAACAATGTTTTAAAACATTTTGAATTTTCGTGATTATATAACTCAAGAGATAAGTTTTAGTAGCTTTTCAATTTCTCCAAAATCCATCACTGTTTGACACAAACTTTAATGTTCATTTTTAAATTCACACATGCAAAAATAATTTTCTTAGGATATAACAAAGAACTGTAAATTAAAGAGATCTTCACAGACTACTTGTGGTTAGAATAATGATTTTTTTGCAAGTTGTATAGGTTAATTTTATGGTAGAAGTCTATGACTAAGAGCTTTTCAAGTGTAACAACTCTACCAGCATTATACAGTGTGAGCAAATGGTTGGGTAATTTTACAACTCTTTCTTGAATGGTTTGGGAAGTACTTTGTTCCAATGCTCAAGCATATTGTAATGCATTGGAGATCAGATCTCAACTGCAAAATTTTTTGTGAGAGATAATGTTGAAGGAATGTTTTTGCCACCTAATTGCATCTAAACACCAACAAGTGAAAAGCTGATTATATTTAAAAGATGCAAGTTAGTTAATATCTGAAAATACACTTAAAAACTTTTAGATTTGGTATAATGTACTTTTTATAATTTTAGCACCAAATTTCAACCTAAAATTTAGACATTCCACTGATGAAGAACAGTATACCAAGCACCATAAAGTTCTTACTTTGAGATATTTTGAGCATATTAGCTGCATCTTGCAGACTAAAATAATCACATTACAAAAAACAATACTACTGTATTCAATTTTTTTATAGAACTCTAAATAAATATTCCAAAGACTTACATCAGTTGTATTTGATAATTACTTTTCATCTGTTGATGTTACATGAATCAGGTTTGTTGTAAGAAATTCATACAACTGCACTTAGATACAAGGTACATCAGATAGCATTCAAGTTACAATAATTTCTGAAAAACTTAAGGTTTTAAAATGTTATGAGAGTACAACTGAAAAGTTTTGTCTTTAAAAACAACTTTATTTTATAGTACAAAAAAAAAAGTTTTATGACAACCACAAGTTAAACTTTTGTTGCATAGCATCTTTATGTCATTACTATAACCATTTCCTTTTATTCTCTACTGCATGTAATAATTAGCTCTTTATAAATTTAAGATGTGCATGATTATAGTACTTCAAATATATATTTAATTTACATCAACTGACTCCACGTATTTTTATCCAAAGTGTAAGAGAATGTACATTAATTAACATTTTAACAAGTTTTATTAGAAATGTTTTACAGACTTCATGTTGAGTACAATTAGAAAATGATATAGCACAGAACTTTGTATCTGATTTGATATTTAAAAATACCTATGTACACATACATATATTTCTCCTTCAAGTTTGTCAAGCAGTTTCTCAGAAACAAAATCCTTTTTTCAAATAATTTTTTTTCATATGGCCAAATAGCTTTCATTCCTGGCCTTCTGAAAACCTCAAAATGAGTCACTTTTGTTCCCACAAATATGTTCAGTCTTTGTTTAAAATTAAACACAAAGCCACACAATGGGCTATCTGTGCTCTGCCCCTCACAGAAATAAAAACCCTGTTTTTAATGTTGTAAGTGAGCAAACATACATCTGTGATATGCTCAGTGTTCAGGACTGCTATATGCATTGCAAATTTATACAACAGTGTGCAACATGTATTAAAAACTTGTTTCTAATGACCTGTCCATGGACTGGTGATGGACCACAAGGAAATTTTAGTTGATTACAAGAGAGTTGACTTTTTTTTTTATACAGCTACATACATTGTTTTTCAACACAAGATAAAAATATTTTTAAAAAGTTAAAACTAGATGAAACAGTCTGTAAAATTTTGGGATTAGAATTGACTGGTCCTCAAATGGAAATAAAAACTGCTTCTGTATTTTTAATTTGTTGTGTCTGTGAAATAAAACAGTTTAAACAAAATAAGTAAAATATTAATTTCTAATTTTAACCATAACTTTTATGCTACACATTTGATTTAAAAGTGAAAGA
Organism: Carcinoscorpius rotundicauda; assembly: GCA_011833715.1. Taxonomy (NCBI): domain Eukaryota; kingdom Metazoa; phylum Arthropoda; class Merostomata; order Xiphosura; family Limulidae; genus Carcinoscorpius; species Carcinoscorpius rotundicauda. The sequence goes on along the minus strand of CM022404.1, from coordinate 34,977,258 downwards.
GAAAACATTTGTCTTTTGTTTCTACATCAGTCATCACTTACAAAAATGTGTTCTAGTTTTATACGTAGGTACATAATGTATTATTGTATTTCGTTTTCAAAAAACATCAACCAGTACAGCCAATAATGTGATGTTAAAATTAAAATGCCCAAATGGGAAGTTAACACCATATGATAAAATCATATCTTTAGGTGATACCTTTTAAAGTATAAGAAAAAGTGCAAAAGACCTCTGTAGCTCACCATCTACTGTTAAGTACATATTGGACATTTACAAGAAATTCCACATGTATGACATCAGATACGGCAGAGGACAAAGGAAAAACTTCACTGAAAGAGATTTTAGATGCCTAAAATCAATTCTTTGAAAGTAAAATTGAAGGAAAATTAAAAAGCTTTGCTGATGACACAAATAAGTCATGCACAGATAAAAGTTTCAAGTAGTAAAGTCTTAAGAGTGCTTAAGGAATATGACCATTAAGAAAGAGCAGCAACAAGAAAGACAACAAAGATATTTTCCCCCAAAAAAGTTTGTCAATGTTTGGAACAGTGTAAAAGTTGCTTCATAAAGACACACTCAGGTTTGAGTTTAATGATTCCAAATGGTGTGTGTATGTTTGCCAGACAGTCCATGAGAGATTACAGAAGGAATGCCTTGTAATAAACATTAAGCACACAGGAAACTCTGTGTTGTTTTGGTATACAGTATCTGTTAGCCATCTTTACAAAACAATTGAATCATAGATCAACACAAATACCACAGTATACTATTCTATCATGTTACATCCTCGCAGAATTTCATACTTCAGGAATACATGCACACGTTTCCAAGAGATATTGAACTTATTTTTATTTGGTAAAGATTTAATTTATTGAATTAACTGGACTTCATGCCTGACAAAAGTATCATCTGTACCAAAGAAATATTCTGGACACAAAGAAAAATGAAATGAAATTAAACAAGTCTTTGAAAAGATACAGACATAAAAATGCCAAATTGTTACTGATGCACAAGGTGGCTACACTAAATATTAACATGAGAGAGACACAATACATTAATATGTACTAATTTTGTAATACCTTTCTTCACAGATTATGTGTAATAATTTTAAGTTCCATTTCTTTCAATTGACTATTTTGTGCATAACACTCATAAAATGAAAACTGTCAAGACATTCTAGTAAACTTGCACACTATCATATGTAGTTACATATAGTTATTTTTAGTAATGCAGATGTTCACCTGACCATAGGACTTGAAATTAACTTTTTGGGGGCACATGTAAATGTTTTCCACAATGGGCTATCTATACTGTTCTGACAACATCTAATATAATGTGTATTTTAGCATATATGCCTTTAGACTTGTGGCTGAACCATGTAGGGTGGACAAAAAGAAAAGAAAAATATAAATGAGTAAAGTTGCTTTCTCTCGGTGGACATAACTAATCAGTTTATATGCATTACAAGGAAAAATTGCATTTTTATTCCTTGTTTATAATCTTCTATGAAATTTGAAAAGGCCAATGAAAGATACTTTGAAAAGTCATTTAACAAAGCTCAGTTTTATTGGACAGTCAACATGGTTTAACTAAGGTAAAATCTTGCCTTACAGATCTTTTGACATTTTTTTGAAAATGTTACTGCATATGTAACAATATAAATTTGGTGTATCAGGATTTTCAGAAAGTATTTGACAAAGTGCCACACTATAGATTTGTAATGAAACTAACCTCTAAAGGTGTGGGGGACAGTTAACTAATTGGACAGAAGAGTGGCTTGATGGAAAAAGGCAAAGGGCTGTTAGAAATGGAGTTTCAAGCTGAATTAATATTTTAAATGGTGTACCTCAAGGTTCATTCTTAAAACTACCATGTTTTGTGATTTACATTAAAGAAACAGGTGAAGAAATGGTCAATAAATCACTGAAACTTACTAATAATGTCAAGGTCTTGGGTGTGCTAGCTGTAAACAGGATGCTGCTGCTGCTTTTAAAAAAAGAGTTATATCATTTAGTGAGTTAGGAAAATAAATTGCAGATGGGATTTAATTACGATAAGTACAAGATAATGCGAGTTATCATATGAATTATAATTTGGTTAGAAATAACCTTGACAGTGTCATGAAAAAAGGGATCTTGGTGTAATGGTTGATAAGTCTCTTAAGCCATTCAAGCAGAGTGCAATTACTAACAGTCGGGCAAATAGGATTTTAGGGTGTATCTATAGAAATATTGAATACAAGTCTAAAGAAGTTATAATTTCACTGTATAGGTCACTGGTTACGCTACATTCAAAATACTTTGTTCAGTATTGGGCTCCTACCTTAGGAAAGACATCAAACTGTTAGAAATGGTTCAGAGAAGGGTTATTATACGGTATGTAGCATTAAAGGGCTGTCATAAGAGGAGAGATTAAAATACTTAAAATTGTTTTTTATTGAAAAAAAAAAAGAGTTAAAGGGGTTCTGAGAGAAGTGTTTAATATTGAAAAAAATAACTGATAATGTTGATGCACCAACATATTTTGTAACAATCAGTAAGAATCATACAGCTTTGGAATACGAATATAGATTTATGAAAGGTGGAAGCCATCTTCAGCTAAGACTATTTTACTTTTCAAATAAGATGTTGGCCTGCAAAATGGGTTGCCTTTTGGTGTTGAGAATATAGTAAATTTGAGTGCATTTAAAAGAAAGTTGAATTAATATATCAAAGATAAGGACTAGCTTTACTTTTTTTAAATATATTTCATAGTTTTAGCTGATTTACAGAATGAAACAGCTGAGATGGACTATTAGGTCTCCTGTTGTCCCTAAATGATTTGTTAACAAGCTCATTAATCAGTTATTACAATGTAGTTTCCCCTATAAAAGTCACGTTTTTAACCAACCATTTTTTTTATTTTGATAACTGTTTACAACTTGTGTGGTTATTTATAATCATGTATAGAACATCAACTGGTTAAAAATACCAATGCACCATGATGCTCTTTGGCTAAACACTCACTGGTTGTTGGTTTGTCATCCAGCCACCACTATTTTGAGCTCTGCCCAAAAAATTGACACACAATAATTCATATGGAGTCTAATCTTTCACTTTTCCTTTTTGAAATGCAAGCATTAAAGCTAAAACTTATTTCAGTAAAACTATAATTCATTATCTCTGTGAGAAAAACTTTTGAAATCAAATTTGCATTTTAACACTTTAAATTAAGGATGTGAGAAAGGATCAGCGTATATGCTAATTATTGATCTTTTTTTCTGAAAAATATATGAAACCAAGTAAATCCACTTTTTGATATAAAAAAAAATTGTAGCTAAATGAAACACTGCTTATGTTTAAGATGACAAGTTTAGAGGGAAAACTAAGCAAGTATTTTAGAAAGCAAAGTTTGACTGATAGTGTGACACATACAAATAAAGAAGTTTCACAGAATAACTTACCAGTTACTGTACTTTATAGCTGAATCAAAAGTACATAATTAGAATATTATACCTGACTGTGAAAAAATTCCTACCACACAGAATAAAGTGTTGATGGTATGCATTACAATGTCCATGTGTCCCATCAATTTTATGTTCAGTATGTACATTTATCAATATCTACTGAAATGAATGAAATAGAAAAATTACATAACACATAACAGTTATGGCCATGTGATGGGATTATGTTTCTTCTTTTTTGGTGTACTCTCATAAGAGGATTCTTCTGATAAAGTCTACAGGAAAAATATAAAAAAAAAGTATTAATAAATTAGTATTCTGAATAAGATAGACACATATACCATAAAATATCGTGTAAAGCAAATTAAACACAAGAAATTTCCATATTAAAATAAGATAAATTTTCAACGTGTTATATATTTACCAGAAAGCAAAAAACAAAGAAATCAAATACAGTAAGAAGATAAACACTGTGGTTGTATTTTCTCTGTATACTATATATTTATGTGAGCTATGTATCCGTACACAAGTAAAGAGATGTTAAAAACATATCATTAAATACATTTCACCAGTAAAACATAGAATGAATGGTTGCAAGAACCAAACAACAAAAAAGAAATTCTTCTTGTTATATGTCTTTTCTTATAGTAAACTCACATGGCTATGATATATATTACATTCTTTCCCTATATCCAACACTGATGTATTTATGTTGGCTATAAATATTATGCATCCCATGGAACATTCCCACGTTTTCTAGTGGTTTCATCATATGCTGTGTACATTACATGACAAAGTTGTGCAACTATACAAACTTCAACATAATAACTTGCTCTCACAGAAACTTTATGACAAATCCCGGGGCTTCTCTGGCTATACATTACTGTTAAGCCAAAGTAAATTTTGAAGATATAAAGAAAGAAAAAAAATCAACCATTTTTCTTCACTTGTACAAAAAGTTTCTCTCTCCCTATCATCTTAAAAAATGCAATGCAGTGAATATTGGAAAACAGCCAGTATTTACCCTATACAAGTTTTGAATACAAGATGAACAAAGTTTATAACTGAAAGATGCCTAAAAATGTTGCACAAGTACTTTTTGAACACAACTACAAGATAAATAACTGTAACATCATAAAACAAAGGTTTCTACTGTGAAACCATAAATAACTATTTTAGTATTTTTGAAACTGTGTTGCAAAAGCTTTAACATTATAAGAATATTAATAAAAAATTCTGCAGACTTAAGAAATAAATGTTTCTTCTGCAGCAAAAGGGATTAAAAAATCAAAAATAGTTTACATCATGTTATTTCTGTTTTTAGCCATTCTCTATTTAAAAAAGCCTGTGCCGTATAACAAAAAATATTATAAAACAAAATTACATAACACTGTTTTAACAAAGTGTTCAGAAATTCAGGTACTCACCATGTCATGATTTTTACCTGGTTCTAAATTTAATACCTGATGCAAAATTTTAGCCAAAGTAATGTGAACAGAGCTGCAGACAATAGAAACCAGTAAGTAAAAATCAAAAACTAGCAAAAAGAGGTCATGACAAAGAGAATGAAGATAAAGATGGAAACAATCATAGTGATAGACTCAGATTAAAGTCTAATGGTGGGTCAGCAACACTGGTCAGTAAGTTATTGATCTTTAAGAGTGTACAAAAATCTTCAAGCACTTTATAAGTCAATTTATTCAACTGTTAATTAAATTCTCAAAATCATATTAACTTTCACCTCTTCCATTGATAGTGATGAATATAGGAGGCAAAGAATCAATTAAACAAGCAATAAATTTTGAGTAATCCATTTTAAATTTTTTCTCTGTTAAATTATTATTGGTTGATACACTACACGTAGTCTAGTTATGGATACTGACACTTTGTAGCATGGCACAATTGACATTCTAGCACATAAATGAGGCCCATCACTTTTAGAAAACTTTTAAACTTGATATCTGTGTGATTCGTAATGGTAAATAATGTGTCATTGTATCAATATATATATATGATCTTTGAAATGCTGCTACATTTTTGTGTAATTAGTTCACCTTGTATCAATTATAGTTAGCTGCTGCTTATCATAACTATGAAGTATTAGGGTGTAGCAATCATTGCTGCAGAGTTACTTTTTTCACTTCACTGCAATTTAAATGAGAAACTTGCATACTAATCTTAATGTGGAATTATCAAAGTTTTGTCAGTGAAATGTTTGACTTCATCTCCATCCATCAATTGTGCTAATTTTTCTGATGGTGCAGGTATATTCAACTTCTTGTAATATCTCCATGTGAATTATAACTACAGGTGGCTTCAGGTACTGTAATATTCACATGTAAATGTGGGAACAGACAATCTATGTGTCATATATCAATACTGCCTGTATTGTATGGATATTATGTAATAGCAGTCAGCCAGGGTGAACTATTAAAGATTACTTTGTTTCTTTACCAGTTGCCAATATCAGTAAGTTAACAGTATTCAAATGAAGAAACAACTGGAAGTCTTATACTTTGATATTAGTTTAATAACCACTAAATAGGTGCTCATCACTAATCAGTGAAAAGTTAGAAAAATAAAGAAATGTTTGTTTGAGTTTGTTTTGGTACTTCATACAGAGTAGTATAAATACATACAGAAGAGTGTACTTTACAGGTATATGCTATAATACATAGAGTGCTACAAAAAGTTTTGGCATTAACACACTTTTTCTGTTTCATTTATTATCACATAATTCACTGTTTTCTTTTATTTTTCTATCCAAACATTCATAACTTTTAATTATTGGCAGTTTTAGATATGTTTTTACCAAACAATAATGCACACAAAGTAAACTTAAACTGTGTGGCTCATGGTTCATCCTGTATTGTCTTTTGCACACTAGAAATGGTCATGTTGGTTGTGGTCAGAGAGTTTTGGCAACCACATAATTGCCTGAATTATCTATCCTGGTATCTGGATAAGATTTTTGGTACCTGTTCAAAAACTAAATCAAATAACAGCTTTATTCTGAAAGAATTTCAAACTTGAATTCTCACTTAAATTTCTTACTGAATTTATTTAGTTTTCTCAAAATTCCCTCTTGATTTCTGCACAGAATGACATTGCTTCATATACCATGCTGGCCTGTACATAAAGTGACATTATGAAATTTAGGCTTCAATAACTTATGCTACTGAGTTTACTTTAGCAACATCACTTTTATTTTCTTATACAAACACCAACACACTGATCATTCTTCCAATATAGTCATATCATCCATTTGGTAATTGTTTGCCTCATATTATTGTATTTCTCAACTCTAGACACTGTTTGCTTGTGTTAACAGTAGAAGCATGTATTTCTACAAATGTTTACAAGGAAACTACATATCCTTTATTATCATCTGCTCTTGAATGATGCAATATTAAATAATACAATATTAAATTGGAGGATTGGTGACAAAATACAATATTTATGCAAAAATGGCTCGTTTGAGTTGAGAAAATGTTTTACATAGAAGAGTGAACAACGTTTCGACCTTCTTCGGTCATTGTCAGGTTCACAAAGAAAGAAAGAGGTAACTGACTGGAAGCTGACCACATGTTTGGAAGGGGTTGTGTAACTGAGTGTCGGAATTAAAGAAGCCTTACTTATACAACAACTTAAATCCAAAATAAACCAATATAAAGAAATACCTTTATACTTATATTAAATATAATAAATTAAATAATATAAAATTATATATTCAAACATCTAACACTGCCCTCTACATTCTGATACTCAATTACACAACCCCTTCCAAACATGTGGTCAGCTTCTGGTCAGTTACCTCTTTCTTTCTTTGTGAACCTGACGATGACCAAAGAAGGTCGAAATGTTGTTTGCTCTTATACATAAAATATTTTCTCAACCTAAAGGAACCGTTTTTGCATATATATTTCTCTACGAGTAGGATTTCTCAACATCACTAAAAATACAATATTAAATTGGAGGATTGGTGACAAAATCTTTTGATACACTGAAAACTACTGATTTTTATGGTTAGCTGTTTTGCTCATCACAACATGGAAAGCATTTCATATCAATATATCATGTGACTAAAGAAATTCCTAATTTCAAATTTACTTCTCAAATAAAAACTTATATTGTTTACATAATATTAAACAATTTAAAAATTCTCCAGAGAAACATTTATTTTTCAAGATTCCACACTGCACACTTAATACAATAAAATTAAAAACCTATCTTTCTTTTACATTTAATGAGATAAACCACACTAGTCTTACCTTGTTTTGTTCGGTTGTGGTGCCTCTTTTCATACTGGGAGATGACCCTTTAGCTTTGAATGACTTTGATACATTTGTTGGTGTAGTAGATGAGTTAAGGGTACTATTTATCAGTTTTATTATTTGTTGTCTATTTTCATCATCTCTTTTCACTGATGAGCCACCTTTTGATTCATCCTTTACTGAACTTACTGAATGTTTCTTCAATATGATTTTTTTCTTTTCAATATTCACACATGATAGTTGGGGTTTTTTAGAAGATATACAAGGTGATTTTTGCACAGAAGAAATATTCTCTCTTGTCATATTAATGTCAGGTCCTTTTATCCTGTTAATTAACAAAAGAATTTACAATGAAGGAAAATCAGTTACCCTAAACTAAAAACAAAACAAAACTGAAAGTTTGCAAGTTATGAAAATTAGTCTGTCAGGTCTTCCATTTTAAAACATTGTTTTTTTATGTAAAGGTAAATAACATGCATTAAAAATCTTAAGTCCTAAAACAAATGTACAGGTACTAATTATTATATACATAATTTTTCAGATAAATAAATTTAATTCATTTTTAAACTATTTGGTGTGTAAAAGTGACCATACAGTTTTTCCTATTTTTTAGTTTTCATTAACAATTTGAAGCAGATAATAACTTTTATTTTGTCCTCAATGACTTAAAGAAACACTAATTAATCAATTCAATTAATTAATCTATTACAATTTAAAAACTTACTGCATTATTGATGACATTTTGCTTATTAACATCCTGAATGAAGTAGTTCCAATGTGTTTGAGAAACTTCCTACATTTAAAACTACTTACTTAAAAACAATTAACTGAATTATCAAGTGTTATAAATTAAAACTTGTATAAACACAGTGCCTAATGACACATTTAATTCACCTTTTTAATAGAATAAACTTGTTTTACTATTTATGTCTATACTACGTTTCTTAAAACGATGAGGAACAAGTATTAAATCATTTTATTTCTGCGATGGGAGAAATAAATACATCAGATATTTATACTGAAAACAAATTATTTCTGATGAAAACCATGACTGATCAGATACACACATACAGATGCAAACATATGTATCACTGTGCATACAAATTAATTACCAAGAAATACTGCTTCTCTTCTCTTTGCTTGTATCATCTTAGTCTTTCCCTGTTAATTACTGCTGCTTTTTGAATGAAGCTGTTTACATTTGAAACTTCAAGAAATAAAATATATTTATAACATGAAATGATTTTATCCTGCTCATCAAAATTTTCATGCAAAAATACATTAACAAATTGGTTTGGTAGGCTTAATACTTGTGATCTGGCAGGTCAAGGTAAATTCCAATTTCATCTTGCTAAGAAAATAAGTCTGCAACACTGTTTGAAGTGTGGGATAGATAAATCAACCTCTTGAAACACACCAGCACCATTTTAGCATAATGTACATATGTGGTATCCTGCTATCATAGTTTTATGAACTTACATAATCCAAGCATTAGAGTTAGGTCTAGATCTAAAATAAATCATAACTTGTCCATGTACGGCCTTGATTTAATACTTAACCATGTTGTTGCTTACGTTCAAACCATATGTATATTATACATAGCATTCTAACAAGCTCTGTGGCATAAAAAAGACAAACAAAATTTCAAAAGATAATGTTGAGTTTGTTGTGAATGACCACGTATATAAACTGAAAAAACAACTTCTTAGCAATAAATGTACTATTGTAACTTTTTGGGTAAGTAAATTTGTTCATCCAAAAATTTCTTCTGATACCAAAAAAATATATGATGACTGTGTCCAGATAACACTTAAAAGACAAAGCCATTATTTTGAATCCTAGAGTATGTAAACTAGAAAATTTCTCAAGTATCAAAGTATTTTCATGGCCATCTACATTCATTGTGTTACCCTGCTGTTGAAAACTTTATGAAAATGTGTCTAAAGAGTATGTTGATTGAACATGCCGTGGCCAGATTACGCTAAAGATAAAACATTAATATTCTTATTAGTATCTGTGCAAAAGTTAACATAAAAAATGCATTTTAGATAACAAATGACTAACACGTACATACTGTAAGTGAAACATTTCTAATGGAAAAAGGCTTAAATACTCACTTTTTTTCTTGACCTTGGATAGTGTTTTCTTCAGACTTTCTTTTCTTTGCAAGAATGCTTTGTTTTTTTGTCAAAATTCTGCCTCTTACTGTATCTGTAAAGTGACGTTGTGGAAGGGGAATCACTGTTTTATAAAAGAGGTCAATCAAGCTTGCTTTGTCTACAAGTTTTTCATGACTGATATTCCTCTAAATAAAAGTAACAATAAGAATAGTCAACTGGATATTTTAACACATCGCTCAAAAGTTCAGAAATTCTTTTTGGTTTGGTGCAGAATTTGTAATTGACCATAATAATAAAAAAAAAAACAATCAATTAGATTTTTAATGTAAAAAAATCAAAACCTGGAAAAGACTAAGTTTTGCAGGGAAAAGTTACCCAGAATCAATCATGATGGAATATGAAATAGTCGCCATTCTGAAAAAAATAACAATACTGAAATAAAAACTCCTGTAATAGCAAAGTTGTTTGGATGATTCCACACAGATAACTTGTATATCTGAATATTTGGTTATTTTTAAAATTATTTAAGATTTTCCAGAAATTAAATTTCCAAAACCACACAGGTCCAACTTTCCAGTCAAAATTAATTTCAACATTTACAGTAAAAGTACATAAAGCAAACTACACTACACCAACTTTCCATTATTTACCATCTTCATGTACTTGGAAACTACTTTATATTTTTGATATTTTAAAAACATACTAAAAACACAAATGACTAAGTAAATAGTTTTTTTTTAAATTGAAACTGCAGAATAAAAAACTTGAAAATTAAAAAGCTACGAATAATGCTTCAACAGATGTTTTCAATAATGTCATACATTTTACCTTTGTCGTGAAAGTTTTCTTTAAAATCCAATTATTTTTATTTAACTGAATTTTAACAAGCAGCAGCAACATTGACTTTCCTCAATTAAGTTTTATAGATTAGATAGGTTAATCTTCTGTGGTTTCAGTAATAATTATATTATTGAGTAAATTAATAAAAATTAAACAAAACAGCTTAGCTTCTCTTTAAAATTGTACCATTTGAATTTGAATGGAGGATCTGAAATACTTTGAAATTGAAAATACTGACAAATTAAAGGAAAGTTTAAAAATATCATACAGAAAAATAATGTTAAACATTTAACTTACAATTAAAGATGAATAATGATGTTGGCTTGGTTTGAGATTTTTTTTGACATTTTTTAAAACTTAATGTGGTACAATTTCCAGGTTATTTAATTGTATTGTTACTCGAGTATAGCTGTCATTATTGAAGAGCAATCTCACTAGTAATCTTAAAGCAATTACATAAATTACAGGTGCATCACAATACAAAGAATCTGAAAGGCAATGTAGGTAATGCTAAAGGGTCATTGCAGTACACCTCTTCTGATGTGGATTATATGTCAATAAGCTAACACCATTACTGTAATAGACACTATAGTACAGTTAGTTGGTAAAAATAACATTTATATAAAAACAACAGAGATGCAACCAGTGGTATTTTCTCACAGATCAACTTAAGAAGCTTTACTATCTTCAAACAATGGGTTAACAATAATCGTATATACACTTTGTATATTCAATCACTTAAGAAATCTTTAAAATGTATAATAAAACTGCAATCACAATAAATTCTAGTTTTATGTCATAAGCAACAAGTTTTAGTGTCTTTAAAATTATGCAGCAATCTATCAAAAGATTATATATTTGTCCCTTGTCCTACCATTCTTACAATCAAGAATGAAAAAAGTTGACACAATGACACTACAAATTCTCTTGACAATTTTAAATACCTTAATCAGATTCCCAGAAAAAAAAAATTTCAAAGATCTTAACTATGATGACCTTTACATGCAAGATATTACTTTAGTAACAATTCTCTAAAGTGCCAAGTACAGAGCTTGTTGGGTCCTAGGTGAATGTAGCATGCAAAGCACCCTTGGCATATTACACAGGTGATTTTGGCCACGGAAGTTGCTAGGTGCTATATTTTGTAATACTGAATGTAGATATTATGTGACTGGAATTTGAAGAAAAACAAACAACAAATCTAATTCCAAAAAATTATTTTCAAACATTATTTATCCAGCTTATTTTAAAAATGAACTTACAGAACTCATACACACTGACACTTGAAATACACAAAGAATAGTTATGGAATAAAAATACATCATTGCATACATCAACAAATGAAATATTATGACTTTTAACACAACACACAAAATTTATTTCATTGTTCACATTATTTATTTTATAACAGTAATTTTCAACTTTTATGCACACTGACGTTTATGATCAGATCAGAGAAATTCAGTTTCATACACCATTTTCTATAGATGGAATATTCAGGACTCAAAAAGTGCTAGTTATACATCTGGTTATATTTCAAGTAATTTTCTATGATAAACTTCAAGGCACAGTTTATATTAGGTATATAACACTTACAGCACATAAGTTCTTCACATATTTTTAACTCACTGATGTTACATAAAAGCTCAAATATGAATTTAATAAAATCTCTGCAATGTAACAAATGTTCTTTTGTTATAGTGCAAAGTTCTTATACATCACACTTCGGCATATTTTTTAAAAGTATAAAATTGGATTTTAGTATGTATCTTAGAACAGCTGTTATGGGTATTAATACTTTTACTGATAAGAAGAGAACAACATTTCGACCTTCTTGGGTCATCTTCAGGTTAAAAAAGAGAGAATTTGAATGTGACCATTGATGGACACATCTTGGGGATGAGAATATAATGGGTACAAGATTGTAGGGGCGTTCCAGGCAGATGTTAGATTATTAATTAGCATAGGTACAGAGATGTTCCTTTATATTTGTTTAATTTAGGTTTTAGTTGCTGTATAAATAGGGCTTCTTTGATTTTTCCTTTGTTTATATTTGTTTCCCTACTTAGTATCTGGGCATTTTCTATGGTTATGTTGTGTTTATTTGATTTGCAGTACTAAAAAATGTGTGGTGGTTTTTGTGTTCTTTGAATCTAGTTTCAATTTTTCTTCTTGTTTCTTAAAATATAGAAGTCATGACAGTTGTTGCATTATATTTTATAAATTATGTTGGTGTTGTGTTTCTCAGTGCAGTTTTTACATAGTATAGACCTTAGTTTTGTACTTTGTATATTTGGTGTTTACTGGAATAATGTGTTTTAAGTTTTTTCCACATATTTGTTATTTTTTGGTGATGTCAGAAACATATGGTATGAAGCATTACAAGGTTTTGTAGTTTGTTGCATCTTGGGATTTATTGTTGGTCTAGGTGTGTGCATATACTTTTTTCCATGGTTTCATAAGGAAATTTGTTGATGTTGATGAAGTGTTATTTTATTTGGTTGATTTCATTGTTAATTTTATGGGGTGAGCATAATTTTGTGAATGGGTTTATTTGGTTTCTTAATATGTTGAGTTTTTGGTTTGTTTCATGTGCGAGTCCCAGGGAATGCACAATTCAGTGTGGGTGATGTTTCTGTTGATTTCTGTTTTGAATTGTGTATCAGTTCTAGTTATTTTAAAGTTAAGAAATGCTATTTGATTAGTTTTTCCTGATCACAGGTGAACTTAATGTTGGGTTGTATCAAGTTAACGTGATTGAAAAACTAAGTGTGTGTTCTGTAGATGTAATTCCAGCAATTGTATCATCATCATACCTATACCAGTATAATGGTGGGTGTAAGGCTAAACTGACCACTTGTGATTTAATCTGTGTCATAAAAGTGTCAGCTAGGACTGGTGACATGGGATTTCCCATACTTAGGACATGTATTTATAGGTAGTTTTGGTGGTAGTAAATTCTATAAGAGTTGCTAATTGGTTGTTGGGGATGTGCATCAATGGGTTGGGGTCTTGGATGTAAAGTTCTAAAGCTACCTTGCAGGCTTCAGTTCCTGGAACTTCTGTGAAGAGGGAGATTACATCAAAACTGGTCTTTAAGGCTTTACAGTTTAGTTGGTCAAGAATAGATTTAACAAAACACAACATTCCAGTAAAAACTAAATTTATTCAAAAACCAAATACAAAACTAAAGTCTATGCTATGTAAAAACTACACTGATAAATACAACATCAACATAATTTATAAAATACAATGTAACAACTGCTATGACTTTTATATTAGAGAAACGAGCAGAAAAATGGAAACTATATTCAGAGAACAAAAAAAAACATCACATGTTTTTGAACATTGCAAATCAAATAAACACAATATAACCATAGAAAAAAACCAAATACTAAGTAGGGAAACAATTATAAACAAAGAAAAAATCAAAGAACCCCTATTTATACAGCAACTAAAACCAATGTAAAGGAACACCTTTATATCTACAGTAATGAATAACCAAACATCCAAGTGCAATGCCCCTACAATCCCGTACCCATTTATACTCTTGTCTCTAAGATGTGTCTGTCAACAGCCACATTCAAATTCTCTTTCTTAATCTGAAGACCTAGGAAGGTCAAAACGTTGTTCTCTCCTTATCAATAGAAGTGTTAATACCCATTACAGCCATTCTTAGATGCATTTTTATTGCAAGTGGGTTTCTCATAATCAAGAATGTATTTTAGTATTTACAAAAATCCTATCAACAAGAAAATGAAAATAATGAATCTTGATTTGTTTTTAGAATCATCAATATATTCATCTTTGCTTTCGTAATTAAAAATGTTTTTCTTTATTCACAGCTGCCCTTCTATGAATTCATTTTCAACACCTAAACATTTAACCTAGATCACTGGCAGCCAAAAGTGACTAAGCCTGTTGATCTATATTTACAATTTTATTTTACAAAACTCTTAAGTTATTTACAGTGCTCTCCAAATGCATGTTATTATTCTGTCATAATTTATTAGAAGATCATACTATATAATAAGAAATACTAAAGAATCATAGAACATAGCCTCATTAATAAGAGAATCAACAGTTTCAGTAATAGTATCACAGATGTATTTGGGCTGAAATCAAAAAGCTTTCCCATTATTTATGCTGCACTTTCACCTAGCTTCTGAAAGCGGTATTAAGGTAATATTTACCTTTCAACACATACCATCAGCTTGGAGATTCTTAAAGCAGTAAACAAAAAATATTTCAACTATTACAACCACAGAGACAAAATAAATATTTTTGTTTTTTACACCATTATCATAGCTTTATCCATTACAAATTTGGGTGTCCAAGACAAGGTTTTTTATTTATACAAGGTCTGTTAAAAAAATACGCAGACTGTCTGAACTGTGCAGCTCCAGTTGGTTCCAGAGGAATCCGCTTGGTGTCGCTAGGTTCACACAGATCAGCTGATTACAACCGCATTTCCCGATTGCAGATATCTTCATTTGTGTATTAGCTATGCAGTTTTAAGTGAAGTGCAATTTTTTTCGTTTGGCTGATTTCAGAGTGAATGACCTGAAGGGCCAATGATTTGCTGTGAAATTTTGTTAAACTTGGAAAATCTGCGACTGAAACTTTTGCTATGCTTAACACGGCTTACGGTGATGTTGCTGTGAAGCATACAGCATGTTTCAAGTGGCATGAACGTTTTAAGGATGGTCGACAGTTCATTGAAGATGATGAGTGTCCTGGACGTCCTTCCACGTCAACAAAATCAACACCCTGGTGCAGGCAAATCGACGTCTGATTGTCAGGGAGCTTGCTGAAGAGTGTGGGATATCAGTTGGATCTTGTTACGAGATATTGACCAAAAAATTGAAGATGAACTGCGTTGCTGCAAAATTTGCGCCTCAGAACTCGTGAGTTTTTGGCCAAACGCTCGATTACTGTTCTTCCCCACCCCCCTACTCACCTGACTTGCTCCTTACAATTTTTTCTTGTTCCCCAAACTCAAAAGACCCTTGAAAGAAAAAAGATTTGAGACAATTCCTGAGATTAAGACAAATGCGACGAAGGAGCTGGAGGAAATTACAAAAGAAGCGTACCAGGACTGTTTCATCAAGTAGAAACACCGTTGGGATAAGTGTGTGTGTTGGGGAGGAGAGTACTATGAAGGGGTCCCAGACCTGTAACTTCTAAATAAAGTACATTTTGTTTTATGACATCAGTCCGCATATTTTTTGAACAGCCCTCGTACTAAAATAATTTTAGACATGTTTTAGTTATTTCTAGCATTGGTAGAAAACTAATAAAATATGCTTCAATTTCTCCAGTATTGCATTCAACATGGTATATTATTATTGTCATTTGTTCAATATGATCCACATCTTTTATACAATCCAAAAATAAATGTGTCATATATCACCTTCTTCACTTTCTTTATTACCCTTACCTTTTACCTTTATAGCAATTAAATCAATTTAGATAGTTTTAATCAAATAGTGAGTGTTTATTTCACTCCTCATGATGCAACCTAAATGTTTTGGCATTACTGGATAACATTAACCCAATAATTAAACCAATCCAAGGAATATCACACAATTTTTTTACAAGCTAATTCATTTCATGGTCTTCAGTACTGTAAAAGGGTAAAATAAGTGATACTGAAACTGAACTACAGCAAGGAGTCTTTCCAAAATATTTCCCCGCTGTTGTTTCCCTATTTCCATGTGTTTATGCATGTTTGTTAATTGTATTAATATTATTTAGTCACTTTTCAGTCTACTTCATCACACATTTTTCACAATTTTTATCATTCTTGTGAGATTTTAAAATTAAACAAGTTTTGCAGATTCAACAACCTTGAGAAATAAAGGAAATCCTTGTTTGTAATTTTGAAAATAAATATGCAAAGCAAAATAAAGTTTTACTTTAAGAATATACTGACCAACATCAATCATGTTTTTACCTACCTTAACTTAAAATAAGTTTATAATGAAATGAATCAAAATGTTTTATTATATCATCTAGAGGAAAAATCACCATTTCCTCTGGAGTTGCAAATCAGACTTTTTGAATAATATTGCATACATAATAATCATGTAGTAACAAATCCAACTTATCAATATCATATAAATTGATAAAAAAACAAAAAACACCCACTTTCAATATTATCAAATGTTTCTGCTAAAGAAATTGAATAAGCATTTAAAATCATGTCCAAACCCTTGTAACCCACTGAGTTATTAGCAATATTTAAGAAAGTTTCAATTTTGTTTTTACAATACATATCATACTCTATTGGATCACTTACACATGTTTGGCTATCAATATTACTAGAATCAGTTCTCTCACTAATATCTTTTTGAAATATACTCTTAAGTTCTTTCAAATGTGTTTCTTAATGAGTTTTCCAAAGCAATACGCCTCTTCTTTTGTGGATCAAGATTCAAATTTTTTATATTTATCATGAACTTGGTTCATCATTATTACATAAAATGTTAGATAAAGTCAATTTCCTTCTTTAAATTCCAATTATTCTGCAAACACAATCAAGAATGAACATTTAAGCCTCTAACTTACAAACTTTATTAGCCGGTAACCTGTGCAATGCTCAATAAGAGGTTTTTTTTATTATAAAATTTTATAACTGATTTTGTTTCACATAATTAGCTTTTTATCTTACTACCATGCATCCTTGGTTACTTTTGCACATGGTGAAAAATATTGTTGGTCATTTTTGTTTCTTTCTACATGCAACCAAAACATTCTTTTGACTTTGTAATTTCTACTGCACCTAATTATCATTAGGATTTGGAAACAAATTATTAACAATTATGATTGTAAAGATCTATTTGTTTTTGCACAAGATAACGTGTATTTAAAAAAAGCTCTCTCAATATAAACGTGTCTATCTAGAAAGCAGGTATAAAGAATGAGTGTAAATCCCGTAAGTACTACATACAGCTCTTCCTACTGGCTGGTACATATTCATGAGTGAAGTTATGAAATCATATGCATTTTAATAGAAAAATAAGTTTTTCTTGACACATATGGCATCACTTGCAATTGATTAAACCATTTATATTAAATGTGTTTAAAACATGTTTGCACATGCCATAAGCCTTTTGCTTCCTCTCCATTGGAAATTACTCATGTCTCTTATGCAAATTATCATGTAACAATCTCCCATGAATGAAAGTGCAACACACACTCACCAGACATACAACTTTTTCTGTTTCAATCTACCAAACTATCACTTTGGGTTTTGGCAGAAAATGACAGCATCAGTTTTCAGTGGTAAAGAAGTGAGAAAGTAGGTTAATACCCACTGGAAATATATTTCTAGTATAAGAAGATTATAACTTCCAATACAGTACATTACCTATTCTTACAAAATTAGCTAGAATCCCACATTAAATAGGTGGAGGGACTAGTGCAAAGGAAAAAAGAATCATCCTTTGAAAATGCCTAAAGGATATACTTTGAGATGAGAGAGTCAGTTTTTAAGACCTGATGTGGAAGACTGCACCACGTCTGAACCAGGTATAGTCTTTGCTCATTGGAGAAAAGTGGAGAACATCCAAGTGGTGAAGGAAAAAAACAATGGAAGTGTCCTCAGGTGTAGATTTGGTTGGGGCATGACAGACTGCACTCAGCAAATCTACATCTAAAACACATGCTGCTTTGAATCAACATCCACATGGGGATAAGATAAGGATCATTCCGTCATCACGTATAGTTCAACAGACCACAGGAGATCTCATCCTCCCTCCTCTTGACTCCAGAACAAGACATATTAAGAATAGAAAATGACATATCAATCAAGGACTACAACATCAAGTATCAAAAAATGTCTACCACAAACAAATCAACTCCCTCATCAATGCCTCTTAAACTTACTGCCTCTACAACAGCTGAAGATAATACATTTATGAGGCCAACCACCCTGTTAGAAAAAAAAAGCTGTCTTAGCTGAAGATAATTCCTATCTCACCAAAACTTACACTAGTGTCCCGTCATCCTGCTATTCTCACCATTAAGTATGGAAGAAAATGACACATCAAAACTATCAATCCCCTCTACAATCTTAAACACCTCAATCAGAATCCCTAAAACATTTATTCTTTCAAGAGAAAACAATTTCAAAGATCTTACTTCCTTCTTATATGAGAAATCCTTCATCCCAGGCACTGTTCTAGTAACCCTCCTCTGGACCCTTTAAAACAACTCAAAGTCTTTCCTAAGATAAGGAGTCCAAGACTAGACAATATTCCAAATGGGGCCCAACCTGTAAACTATAAAATAAAATTATAACCTCTTCAGAATTGTTTTCAATATTTCCTTAAATAGAACCTAAAATCCTATTTGGTTTAACACCAGCCATAGCATGCTTCTTGAATGGTTTAAAAGATTGATCAACGATTACATCATATCTTTTATCACGACACTGTTAAGATTACTCTTATTCAAATTATGAAAAACCCAAAAACAATATCTTCCACTTATCCTAATTAAAATTCATCTACCATTTATTTGTCCAATTCACTGAATAATCTAAATCATTTTGTAAAGCAACAGTATCCTATTCATAGCTAGTAACATCTAAGACCTTAATATCATCAGCAAATTTGAGTAATGTATTAACGACTATTCATTAATCCATGTCATTGATGCAAATCAAAAAAGCAAGAGTCTCAAGACAGAGCCTTACTTGTGACACTCAACCATTTCAACTCAACACCATTTATAACAACCCTATGCATTTTTCCACTTCTCTATCCAATTAGCTAACTTACTACTCACACCTACAAAGATAATTTTTACAAGCCTTTTACATGGCACCAAATCAAAGACTTTCTGAAAATGCAAATACACTAAACTCACACCATTAGCCTTATCTATATAAACAGTAACCATTTCAAAGAATGTCAAAAGATTTGTAAAACAGGACTTCCCTTTAATGAAACCAAGTTGACTATCCAAATCCAAATAAATTCTAAACTTTGTTAAATGGCTTGTTACTGCAAAACAAATGGGCCTATGATTACTAGAACACTTTTTATTGCATCCCTTGAAGAAAGGAGCAACATAAGCTCACTTCCAATCTTTTGGCATCTACTCACAATACAAGGATTCCCAAAACCAGTAATAATTGACTCACATGTCCAATACTTATCATTCTTTAAACTTCAGTTTTTTTATAAAAAGCTCAAAATTTAAGTGATCATCTTGTTTAATTTTGTTTCCATTTAGTAATTGTTCATGAAGACTAATAGTGTTGAAATCTTTTGGTAAAAATTAAAGAAAAAAAAAGGAATAACCCAGCCAATTCATAATCATTAGGTAGGAGCCTTCCTGTATCATCCCTCAAAAGCACTACTTTTATCTTAACATTTCACTTATACTTAATGTATTTGAAAATGCAATAGTAAGAATTTTTTCAATCAGACTTTTCTCATGAAACTTTCACAATTTCCTTGTATCATGTTTGACTATCTTTTATAACCCTCTAAGGCTTTCATTACAACAACCAATATAAACTTACAATTTATAAAGCTTTTCTTTTCCAAACTAATCTGTTTTTTTTACTTGCAACCACCCTTACTTTTTATAAGGGCCATGCCATCTTGAATATTTAAAAAAAAAATATTTTATCAGTATCTCTAATTCAGTGCTCAACTCACAACATACAATTCATGTTGCATCCCTTAAAAATGTTTTTTTTTATCTGAATATTGGTTTTCGTTATCTCAAGCAAAAATCAAACACAATTAAACAATGATCACTTCTGTCCAAACATTACTCAAATTCCACTCCATTGACTTTTTTTGTATTACAAGTTAACAGTGCATCTGAAATAGAAATGTTACTAGTAGATTCTTTGCCCAATTCATGAAGAAAAATCACCATAAAAAGTTCTAAAAACTTTTTTCTGCAATGACTTGATAACCTTTCCCAATCTATATGCCTGAAATAAAAATTATCCATAACTACAACCCATTAATAGCTGAATTCCTTATTTTACTGTAAAATTTCTAATTAATTTTACCAGTTCCATCTTAAAGCTTTCTCCCATCACAACCGCTTTAAGAAAGCCAAACAGATTTGTCCTACTTACTATTAGTTTTGATATCCTTACAGTTGGGATTTAAACATTTTCCATATGTAGCCTGCATTCCCCTTTTTAATACTGAATTATAACCTCATATTTAAGAAACTTCTATCAACAAAATTATCTTTATTTACCCAATTATTAGTTATGACCATCATATCAACAAAACCCTCTGTTCTAATTCTCCAAAGGGTTGTATTTTATTTCTTATACTTCTAGCATTTCAATAATAATAACAGGTTAGCTAACCTTATAACTATAACCACACTTTCTTCCAACACAAATGCTTTTCTATACATTTTTAAAAATTAATTTACTTAATTCTGATGCTTAAAAGTATCTAGTGCTTAGAGTTAACACTCCTTATAAAAAAGTCAAAACTACCTAATTTATATTACAGCACCCTTTCCAAAAAAAACTCCTTTTTCACATTGATCTGCTCTCACAAATCTCATCCTTACATATGACCTAAGCCTAACATTCAGCTCTAATATCCTAAAATGAATTTCATCAAAACAATTAAGTCTCAGAAGTATTCATAACAAAATTAAAGTTATTATGGCTTTCTCTTTAAATACCTTTATCAATCCCTTGTACTTATCAAGTATTCCCTCTGACCCATTCTTAACTATATTGTTATCCACTATGTGCACTAGAAATACCAGCATTCATTGTTATTATACCACTTATTCTGTCAGTTATATCCTTTACCCCAAGATAGTGTAATTTAATTTTTTCTTCATATTTACTCCAAATACTATTCACGTACTATACCACAAAAAAATGGCTATAACTTCATAATATTTTTCACTTCCATCCATACTTTTCCATTAAATTTTATTTCTTTCCCAAGCCTTCCCATTAAACCTACAGGCTAAATTCTGTTACTTAACAGAAACTGCACATCACAATTATATCCATTATTTCTGAACCTATTACTAAAGAAAATCAGAATTAGGTATTAAATTCTTAGCACATAAAAGCATAGTTCCTTTCGAAATTTTGCTATCTTCCCTCCAATTTATTTTTCTCTTTATCACCTATGCTCTATTCAAAATAACCCCCAATTTCTCTGCTAACTTGCAACATCTACAAACAATTTTTTTTTATTTTGTTGGTCAAATGTTTGAATATTAAGAACACAACGTTAAAACCAGTTTTATGCAATTTAAAATACTAAAAATAAAAAAATCAATAAAAAAGAACTGATGATAGATATAGCAAAGCCTATCAATGAAAACAATATATTGTACTTGTGTATAAATTTTATTACATGAATTATTTAAAACTCAATTTTTTTTTTAATTTTCCTTGAAAACATGTTTATATATGACTTGTAAACTTTCAAACAAGTGTTGTGAACTATACACGGTTTTGAGTTATTCTTGCCCCTTAATCTACGTTACCCCACATAATTAAGAGTTAACTATGAACGATCCACATTACTGTTTACCAAACTGTGAATGTTTACTGACACGCTATTCTCATTCTTTCTAGTTACAGTTGGGGAGAGTGAATATATAATCAACACTAAATTCAAGTACCTAACACCTTTCCCTTTTGTAACAGTAACAATATACAACACAATCTTATTGTTAAATCTTGTTTGGGAATTTCATAATTATTTTTTAAATTATATGCTCCATTTTTTAAAATACCTGTTACACAAAAGTGATAAAATTTATCTTTAAGATAAGATTTGACAACCTAAGTTTAAGAGAATATTTAATAATTTATGTAATATTAAATGTATTTAGCCGTGTTTATAGCTTACTAAATATACTGAATTGTAATTAAACTTTAAAACTTCTAGTATTTAAAATAACGCATTTACACTCGCTAAGCCTAACATTTGTATTATTACACGTTATGGAAAAGGTACGAAAAAATAAATATATTTGAAAAAAATAACAATTACACAGACCTTTCGAAATATTTCTTTTAAAATATCTATTGGTAAAATCTCAGGTTGTTGTAAATCAACATAAATACATTTATCCTTCGTTAAACCTGTACTCTCCTCCATGTCACTAGTAGTCATATATTGCTGATCGAGTAGCACGAAGCATATTTTTTAACATGGAGCAATTAATAAATCCTAATGTTTGTTATTGTTATTTATCTTTCACCTAACAAATCATGTTTTCTGTGTTAAACATTAAAAAAATATTTTTCTCGAAATAAGAATACAAATGTGAATTAACATGTATATTTCCTTCGTTTATAAATGTCATTTCTTTAATGATATAAATAAATAAATATATATATATACAAAAGTAATAACATATTTACGAGAAAAAAGATTAAAATAAAGTTTAGTCTTTTTTTATTCAGTTACAGCAAAACTAAACATCTCTTGAAAAAAACAAAAAATTATACTTTAAACTTGTACATCAGTCCACAATTCACAAAAATTCTGACCGTTCTTTCACAAAAAATCTAAATAATCCTTTTCAGTTCTGACTGGTCCATTCAAAGAGCCTTTTTATATCTGTTAATTCCATTTAATCATTTGCAAATGTGAAATTTTTAAAACATGTATGTGTGTGTCTTCATATAACAAATCCACATTGGGCTATCTGCTGACTCCACCGAGGGTAATCGAAGCCCTGATTTTAGCGTTGTAAAGTCGTTGTCTCACCGCTGTACTAACGAGAGCATGAAGTTTTAAAAAATACAATTGCAAATATGTATATACATAAATGTGTAACATGAAATAAAACTCCTTAACTGAAAAAAAAACACTGCACTTGGTTTATATATAATTTTTATATTAAATAACAAACAATGTGACTCGAGACTGCTATTTTAACAATGACCAAAAAGATTTTATCTAATGAAATTTCAATATTCAACACACTTCTTTTGTATCAATCCCGCCATTCGCCTGTTTCTGCAACCTCCTTTTAATTTCAAACTTCATAGGAATTTCCATTTTTTTTATTGTTTAAAAAGCAGGTCAGATCTCTGGAAAAATTAGAAAGGCTCCATTTGGGAGGTTAAATAAAGATGACACTTTCACTAAATCCAAAAACAACTAAATTTTTAGGAATAAAGTATAGAAATGCACGTTTGATGATGAAGTAAAATAGATAAATATTTAAATTTTTGAGTGGTCCTATTGGGTTACTTCTGTTATCATTGTTACTATTATAATCGGCCCATGGATTTTCTTCCTGGTCTAGGTGAACTTAACAATACGAATTTCGAATCCATATATACATACGGATAATAATGCATCAATTCTGGTCCATCAAGGATGTTCTTGCAAGACCGCATTGCACAAAAATAAAACTTTTAAGCCCACTCTTTATTTTTCAACAGTCCCCTGCTAGGACAGCGGCAAGTCTTCGGAGTTACAACGCTAAATTAAGGGGTTCGATTCCCCTTGGTAGACTCAGCAGATAGCCCGATGTGGCTTTGCTATAAAAAATACACAAACACGCTCATTTTCTAATAAATAGCAAATTCCCGTTTTAAGTTTTTGTAATCTTGAACTACACTACTATTGATGACAACACATTTCATAAGTAAATCATTTGTTTTAACTGGAAACAAGTTAACATAAATGTGTGTCATTGTAGCATTTAAGATTATTGTTTCTTTCCTATCCTTGTTTAAAAAGGTGATATTTTATTGTTATCGATAATATTCAAATACTTTATAAGTGTACGGTTTCTAAGTATACAAAATTTAAGCAACAGTGAGTTGGTTATGAAATCAGGTCAAACAGTTTTGCTTAGCTTTTACTAAAACTTATTAGTAAGAGTAAACAATATATCAGCAACATTAAATCTTCCTGTCGCGGGTACGAATCCTCATCACACCGAACATACTCGCCTTTTCAGCCGTAGGGCCATTATAATGTTACAGTCAATCCCACTATTCGTTGGTAAAAAAAGTAGCTCACACGTTAGCGGTGGGTGGTGATGATTAGCTTCCTTCCTTCTATTCTTACATTGCAAAATTAGGGACGGCTAACACAGATAGTCCTCGAGTAGCTTTGCGCGAAATTCAAAAACAAACAAATAAACAGTTCCGAACGAGTTCTTTCGCCTACTCTCGTGGTCCATCAGGTAGGCTGACACATAGATATAGTTATGTTTGAGGCGCTATTTTCATGTATAGCCCGGCATGGCCAAGCGCGTTAAGGCGTTTGACTCCCGGTCGCACCAAAAACATTATAATGTGACAGTCATTCCCACTATTCGTTGGTAAAAAAATAGCCCAAGAGTTGGCGGTGGGTGGTGATGACTAGCTGCCTCCTCTCTAGTCTTACACTGCTAAATTAAGGACGGCTAGCACAGATAGCCCTTGAGTGGCTCTGCGCGAAATTCAAAACAAACAAACAAACAGTTCCGAACGAGTTCTTTTGCCCACTCTCATGGCGCCCCCAGTGGCTCAGCGGTATGACTGCGGACTCACACTCTAAAATCCGGATTTCGATACCCGTGGTGGGCAGAGCACAGATAGCCAATTGCGTAGTTTTGTGCTTGATTCAAAACAACAACAACCACTCTCATGGCCCATCAGGCAGGCTGATACGTAAATATAGTTATGGTTGATGCGCTATTTTCATGAACAACGACTATTATGGAGGGAACTTCATTAATAAAATAAGTTGCAAGTATTATAAATTATTATTTAATTAAATCATTCACAAATCAGAATTAGAGTAAGAATTAATAACACAAAATCATTTGTCTATTTTTATTATAATCTACGATATTTGAAATAACTAGTTACATTCAAAATAACTGACGAACCAAAATAGCTAATCTTCTTGTCCTCGTAGCGTGTCAAGCAAACACCAGGTGTCAATGATAAATGAAACTTTGTTATAAAATATTAGTAATTTAAAAAAGAAAGCAAATAGCCTGTATAGATATAAGAGTTCTGTCTGTTGTTTGTTGTATGTCCATGAAACTACTTCGCAAGGTGTGGATGGATCCTCGCCAAAATTGGTATGGAAGTTCATCAAGTGCATGATGAATTACATTAATAATTCCAATAACGTATTTTTGTGTTCTACGGTTCTCGTTAGCGTAGTTACGTTTGTTACCACTACTTCGTCTCTTGTTGATAGATCTTCACCAATAATATCATTTTTACTTTGCCAAGATAACTTGGCTAACAGTTCACAATATTCCAATTGAGACCTAATCAGTGATGTTTGATAACAATTTAATTACCCGCCATACTGAATTGTCATAAATATTTCTATGAATTCCTTTAAAATTTCTGTTAACTTTACCACTAGCAACAGAATGATATCTCGATAGCTTCTGTAATTTATTTACCGCTATGCTAAGATCTCAAACTCATTAATTAACATTTACCTTCTGCCGTGTATTTGTCCAACTTGCCAATTGAATCAAGTCATTTTGAGCCTCAACATTCTTAAAACACCTGAGATTACTCAAGAGTTTAATGTCGTTAGAAAACTCTATCAACGTACTAATTAGGTTCCTAACAATATTATTAAAGTAAATAAGAGAGAAAAGAGAGAGAGCTGAACCATGAGGCACACTGCTTGTACAGTAATGGTGAACTTTACTTTAAAAGCTGAGTAGGAGACACAAGTAATTCGAAAATTGGTAGCGGGTGTTAGCGGGTTTCTAGTTTATCACTTTGAAGTTATTCCTTATGTAACTTTGCACAAATATATGAAACAAAACAAATTATCACTTGTTTGAAGATAAAATACAAATGTAATTACAAATTCTACTATTTAACTTTCCTTCATGCGTGAGACTGTTATTCATTTAATTCTTCCAATGGATTTAAAACAAATCTTTTTTATAGAAAATAAGAATTGTTATGAGTCACACATTCCATTTACATATTTATTTTCAGTTTCTTATAACATGTGATGAGCTTTCAAGTTTGTTTGTTTTTTTTCACAACTGCTTTCTCCACGGAAACCAATGTTATATGCTGTAGATAAGTTACACCTTCTGCTTCTACTTAAGTTCGGAGACCAAACTTCCTGTGTCTACTACTGTTTATTCTGAGTGGAATTGGAGTAGCCAAGGAAGTTTCAGGACATTAATGTCCAAAGCACACCTTGCTAGAAGCCGATAAACCATTTAATCTTCTTGCTTCAGTAATTGGAGGGCTAAGGAATTTGTGAAATTTTAAAACTGTTTTTTACTGAGGTTTTAATCTAACATTGTTCACTTCGGGGGTACCGAAGACGTTACTTGTGGTTTGTGCTAAAATTGTAGGTTACATCATCTGTGGAAAATAAATACTATTACACCAGCTTGTGTGTTTGTTTGTTTTTGTTTTGGAATTTCGCACAAAGCTACTCGAGGGCTATCTGTGCTAACCGTCCCTAATTTAGCAGTGTAAGACTAGAGGGAAGGCAGCTAGTCATCACCACCCACCGCCAACTCTTAAGCTACTCTTGTACCAACGAATAGTGGGATTGACCGTACTTTATAACGCCCCCACGGCTGGGAGGGCGAGAATGTTTGGCGCGACTTGGGCGCGAACCTGCGACCCTCAGATTACGAAGCGCACGCCTTAATGCGCTAGGCCATGTCAGGCCAACCAGCTTGTGTGATCGTGAACTACAATGTTCTATAAAGTTTGTCCTCAAAACAAATTCCCATATCGTTGCTCATTCTGGAGGAGTTTTTGTCATTTTTTTGCTTATATTTGAAAACCAAAATTGATGTGCTTGAGATATAAATAACAGAGCTACAAATTAGTTGAAATTATTGTATAAAATAACATATATAGCTTATTTTATTAACTATTATTCTCTTAAATTTTTTATATTGCTTTTCCAACATCCTAGGTCAAAGAATCTCCTAGGAAGAAAACTGTTATGTTGTTGAAGTCTTTCGTTGTTGTTGTTTGTTTATTTTTTTTTTAATTTCGAGCAAAGCTACACGAGGGCTATCTGCGCAAACCGTCCCTATTTAGCAGTGTGAGATTAAAGGGAAAGCAATTAGTCATCACCTCCCACCACCAACTCTTGGGTTACACTTTTACCAACGAATAGTGGGATTGACTGAAATATTATAACGCCGCACGGCAGAAAGGGCGAGCATGTTTGGTGTGACGGGAATTCAAATCTGAGATCCTTGGATTATGAGCTGAGTGCCTTAACCACCTGGCCATGCCGGCCTCCAACATCCAAGGTTGAAGAATTTCTTAAGAAAAATACATTAATATTGTTGAAGTCTTTCGCTGTCGTTGAAGTTAGGTGTTTGATTGGGGCATATATATATATATATATATTTATAATGTTCGTGTCACAAAACTTAGATTGGAACATAAAAATGACAGAAACTTTGTATTTTTCACAGACTATTTATGATCTACATCTCTTTTTACTTTTTTTTTGTTCGTCCTCTTTTGGTGGTCAAGGACACACAACGATGTTTACCATTAACCATTGTTACATATTATATGTCTGAAGAGTATCCGATTTATCACGTTACGCACGTTACACATTACCATTTCAACTGAACGAATATGTTAATTTTAATTTAGAAGTTAATTGAATATTGATATATATAAAATTTATGATATTTGTCAACAAAACTGATTCACACAATCCTATTTCTTTATGCAAATATATTTTAATATGCAAATAATAACACAATTGATTGTAATGGTTATTAAACATACTGGTTTATATACGAGAGTTTTATAAACTTACAAATTGTACTGAGTCGTGTATCTGGTCTGGAATTGAAAGAAAATTCATCCTATATTGATAACATATATGTACAATTCAACTGACGGCGAAGTTAACTCGCTGCTTCACAGGTACATGTAAGTTTTACACCACCGCAGTTACACAATGTCTTCATGGAAATACTAAAGTTCGAAGTTAATTCTCTGAAGTTGAACAGTTCGAAACCTACAGAAGTTCCTGGTTAAATATGTGTAGTTTCCAATTAATAGGCACTTATTACAGTTATAGTTCCCATAGTTCATATTATACTGAAAATGACAGACTAACAATTCTCTATTTTCTCCCCACGTCTTGCGAGAGCTACCTTTTATACTCATTAGGTGAGATTCTTGAAAATTCACTTCGTAACAATATTTGAAGATACGCTAGCACTTTCGTGAAACGTGAACTGTTGACTTTTTGAACTCGAGAATCTTCTACATATTTACAGAAGAAAAGAGACATGCGCAATACACATTTAACAATGTAAGTTACATACATTTCTAAATATATATTAAACTGAAACAAACATAGACATTAAAACAATATTAAATCCTTTACGTTATATTTTATACCTACAAAGTTAAAATATAACACAATACCCTTTTCTTGCTTGAACCAAAACATAATGTAATTACAAACTTAGAAAATGCGAAAATTTGTAACTATGTTAAAAACTGCCCCAAGAGTTAGACAGAACATTAAAATTTCTCTCAGTCACACATTGTAATTTCCCTTGTTTCATTTTAAAAAGCGCACAAGATTGCTACTATATAAAAAAAGTAAAGTGTATATTGCTATGAATTTCAAGTCATAACACGCCAAATTTATTTCGCTGATTACTACCAAAGTATCACATTTAAAAACCGAGAACAATCTCAGAGCAACAGGCGCTGATAAAACATCAAACTAACCAGGTGCAACAGATGATATATTATTACAAAATTATTCTTACCCTTCATGTGCAATTTATAGTTGACATTTTGAAAGAAAGTTGATAAACGAGCAATTTCTTCATCTTCTTCTATCTGCAGTCTCGTATTTCCCAATCTTGTTACCGTTCTTTATTCCGTTTCTCTTGTAATTTTTCCCATTATCTCTATAGTCCTTACCCATCCATATATCTTATGTGCTGTCCCTCATTCTTGCTGCATAATATTATGCGATGCCATGTTCTGTGAGACATTTTAAAGTGTAAATGGACTTACATCGGCCATATTTTTCTGAAAAAAAGAAACATTTATAACGTTTTGTTTGTTTTGGAATTTCGCATAAAGCTACTCGAGGGCTATCTGTGCTAGCCGTCCCTAATTTAGTAGTGTAAGACTAGAGGGAGTCATCACCACTCACCGCCAACTCTTTTACCAACGAATAGTGGGATTGACCGTTACATTATAACGCCCCCACGGCTGGGACAGGCGAGCATGTTTAGCGCGACTCGGGCGCGAACCCGCGACCCTCAGATTACGAAGCGCACGCCTTAACGCGCTAGACCATGCCACGCCCCATCTCTACAGTCATTAATGATTGTCCAAGACAATTACAGTCTACCCAATAAAATTAGCTCCAAGTTTATTTGTTTTCTTATAGCAAAGCCACACAGGGCTCTCTGCTCAGCCCACCGAGGAGAATTGAACCCCTGATTTTAGCGTTGTAAATCCGGAGACATACTGCTGTGCTAGCGGGGGGCATAGCTCCAGGTGCGCAATACTTTAAAATCTTAAATGTGAATGATGTACACCAGTTTCATTAATTTCATGTTCAGGACATCAAATACCACTTTAAAAGCATTCAAAAGTTGTCTCTTTTTGTCACTTATATCAATAAAATGTAGTATGTAAAGCATATTTAATGTTTCTTGTCTTCTTGAGTTATTAAAAAAAATGTTTTTTGTCCATCAAGAAATTTCAAAAATTTCCACACATGCACATTTGTAGCCAAGTGAGTAGTTTTAACAATCGGACTTTAGTGAAGAAATATGAATAAATTCCTTTTTACCTTATTAATTATTGGTCGGGGTCGTTTCTTGTAGGAAACAATTTTTTTACAGTAGAATATTTTGAAACTTAGAAAAGGAATATCACCGTTCATAGATTACGTGTAATCTATAAGAGTATTTAGACATGTATGTATTCTCTTGTGGTTATGTAATACTATAAACAGATCTGAAGCTGAGATTCACTTGGGGAATACATACAAGAGTGTCCGGTCTTGAATAAATACCGACAAAATGTTGTCAAATATGCCATTTTTAGACCCAAAAATGGAGATCATAATTATATTTTCCTTACTTTTTCATTGATGGCCTGGCATGTCCAGGTGTGCTAAGGCATTCGACTCGTAATCTAATGATCGCGGGTTTGAATCTCCGTCGCACCACACATGCTTGCCCTTTCAGCCGTGAGAACGTTATAATGTTACGGTCAATCCCACTATTCGTTGGTAAAAGAGTAGCCCACGAGTTGGCGGTGGGTGGCGATGACTAGCTGCTTTCCCTTCTAGTCTTACATCGCAAAATTAGGGACGACTGGCACAGATAGCCCTCGAGTAGCTTTCAGTGACAATCAGTGATGTCGAATGCTCCGACCCGGCTCGACACTCTGGTGATATTTTTATGAGACGAACGAACAATTCGAGACAGAAACACAGAGAAAAACGACAACAAACTTTTAGTTGTAATTCAACTGTTTTGTGACTATAAATTAAGATAAGTGTGTGTTATATTACATTTCTGAAAAACTGGGAAAACTGTTGACTGATCGGAGAGTTCTAAAGGCGATAATTCGATTGCATAAGCCTTCGACATGTACGACAGCATGATTCTTAACACTGTTATGTACACACTATATTACTAGTAGTAATACAGTACTGTCAGTGATGTCGAGAAACCCAAACGGCTCGTTTGGGTTCAGAAAATATTTTAAATATTTAAATAAACCAATATAAAGGAACGCCATTATACCTATATTAATATTATAGATAAAATTATGTATTCAAACATCTAACCCCGCCCTATACATTGCGACACTCAGTTACACAACCCCTTCCAAACATGTGGTCAGCTTCCGGTCAGTTATCTCTTTCTTTGTAAACCTGACGATGACCGAAGAAGGTCGAAACGTTGTACGTTGTTCGCTCTTCTATTTAAAATATTTTCTGAACCCAAACGAGTCGTTTTTGCATATAAAATAATACAGTACTGTAGTCCCGTGGTCATACAAAGATACTGCAAAGAACCGACAAATCAACAAAATTAATTTAGGATTGTCTGAAAAAGTGCATAAATTGAACAAGTTCATGTGAGCAAGGTTAGTACCAAGTATTATGCTTAATTTTAGTGGCCTGAGATCTGACCTGGAAGAAAACTGAAAAATGTTTATAAATTTTTAAACTTTTATTTCACTTTCAGCACTTATTGAGTCTTAATGTCTTGCCAGTTAAGCAATGGAGGAGCCGAGGGAGGGACTATTGTTGGGACATGCTTGCTATTGCAAAACTGCATGCAAACAAGATAAACATGTCGTGAAGTTGGGAGTTGCATTTCTAATAATAATATAGTTGTTGTTTTTTAAGTGTTATACACATCAACTAAGAATTTCATGAACGCACGATCCTTAGAACTTTGTTTTGTATTTTAGGTCTATCTTAACAACCTGCGCCTTCATCTAGCGAACATTTAAATAACAACATTAATAATATTCGAATGGAGAAAAAAGTTTTCCGTAAGGGGAAAGAGAGAAGAAACGGAAAATTGTGACTTCTCACTGCAAATCTACATGAACACAGGCTAAAAATTTCGCGAAGTCGGAGGTTGCACATCGCTTAATAAAAGCGTTTTTCTGTTATTGTATGATAGAGAAATTATCTATTACAAAGAAAATAACAAAACAAAAGAAAAATATGTAATACACTTAGGGATAGTTGATATGAAAACCATAAAACTGAAATTAAATTTTTCCATTTTAATGGTACCATAAATGTATCTGCCATCACAAAAGTTCTGCTAAAATATTTGATTCAAATAATGAGATTGACTGTCATTGTTATACAACAGTTGAAAGTCTTGACATTAAAAACATTCAACCAGTACTCCTGGCACAAGTTAATTATTGTGACACTTGATAATTACGATAAACATAAAATTTGAATTTTTGACAGAATCAGGTTATTATATGTTATGCAAAATAAAGAATATATATACATTTAATTTTGAATTATATAATTTGTTTATTTTTTTAATTTCGCGCATAGCTAGACGGTAGCTATATGTGTTAGCCCTCCCTAATTTAGCAGCACAAGACTAGAAGAAAGGCAGCTAGTCATCATCACCCACCGTCAACTCTTGGGCTACTCTTTTACCAACGAATAGTGGGTTTACTGTCTCTTTATAACGCTCTCACGTCTGAAAGGGAGAGGATGTTTGTTGGGATTCGAACCTGCGACCCTTGGATTACGAGTCGAGTGCCTTAACCACCTGGCCATGCCGGGCCACAAGAAAGACTTAGGGGAGATTAAACTCGACATGACGATTCGATAGATAAGTCTAAGTTAGGTGGTTATGGCGCTCGATTTGCATCTGAGGATCGCGGATTCGAACGACCGTCACACCAAACTTGCTCTTCCTTTCAGCCGTGGGGGGCTATAATATGACAGTCAATCCCGCTATTCGTTGGGAAAAGAATAATCCAAGAGTTGGCGGTGGGTGGTG
This sequence comes from Carcinoscorpius rotundicauda, assembly GCA_011833715.1. Taxonomy (NCBI): domain Eukaryota; kingdom Metazoa; phylum Arthropoda; class Merostomata; order Xiphosura; family Limulidae; genus Carcinoscorpius; species Carcinoscorpius rotundicauda. The sequence continues at coordinate 34,944,079 of CM022404.1, read as the reverse complement.
ATGACTAGCTGTTTTCCCTCTAATCTTACACTGCTAAATTAAGGACGTCTGCTGCTGAGAGCCCTCGTGTAGCTTTGAGTGAAATTCAAAAATAAACAAACAGTTACCTATAAAGTAACGTACGCACACACACACATATGTACATACAAATATATAAAAACATTATATACAATATATTAAGCATTTTTTATCCTATAAAGGTTTGTTTCTGTTTGAGCACAGGTTTATGCAATAGGCTATATTCCCACCAAAAGTGTCATATCTCAATAGTTTTTGCTATAAGCCCAGAAGCTTACTGCTAAAGCCATCGGAGGAATCTTACGAAAGAAAAATAAAGTATAAGGTAATTTTCTATGTTTTAAATTTAAATTTTTCTGATGAATGCTTATGTTGGGAAAAGTACTTTTCAGCATTGATTATAGTAGATATAGCATGGTTGACATATTTTTATATGAAGATATTTCAGAAAGTAAAGGCAATTTATTCAGAATACAAATAAGACACCATGTGTAATTTACTGGACTGGATAACTTCTCTACATAGTCCTCAACCATCATTTGAAAATGCATGCGCTTCAACTATTCACAAGTTTCTTCATGCTCTCCTGGTAGAAAGTGTTCGGTTACTGTGTAATTTAAAATTGCATCTTTGTCGAACCTTGTGGCCACTGGCAATTTTCTGACCTTGGAGAGCACCTTTCAGGAGTCCAAAGAGTTAAGATTGGATGGTTAAATATTCAGACTGTATGGTGCATGAGGTAGCTGTTCAAAGTGCATTTTGATAAATTATGGATTGTTGCTCGAGTATTGTGTGGTCTCACATTTTCATGCATAAACATAACACCATGTGTAAGTCTTCCACACAGTTTTGTTAAAATAATTATCTTCAGGTGGCTCTCTAGCATATTGCAGTATTTTGTTCTGGAGATTGTGAGTCAATGTTCTATGAACTTGACAAGGACTGGTCCCTGGAACTTTCGAAACAAGTCCAACATGACCATGTCAGTGTATGGTTGTGTTTCGAAAATTTTTAGGTGACGGTGACTCAGCATTTCTTTCCGCATTAAACTAAGAGTCTCTGGAGTATTTTAGCCACTGCTCACACACACATAAAAAAGAATAAGAAAAACGAATTACAAATCCTAGTGCACACTAACAATTCTGTGGCGGTGTTCTACGCGGCGAGTACACAATACGTGGACTAGAGAAAATACTTTCATAAATATGATTATGAAAGCTACTTGGTGGCGTGGTATTCATCGCTTTCTATTACTAAGAAAACATTAATATATATATTACCTTTATTTTCTGAAACACCCTTGTATATATATATATATATATTCCCCGCTGGGACAGCGGTAAGTCTTTTAATTTACAGCACTAAAATCAGGGATTCGATACACAGCAGATAGCCCGATGAGGCTTTGCTATAAGAAAACATACATGCAAAGTATTTGTTTACATATATATATGTATATATTGCTTTCACTTTTAAACTCTTAGAATGATACATATAAAAAACACAAGACTCGAGGAATTATAAAGGATTTCAAGCGTATATATAATCAACTATTCAAATACATAACCAAAACGAACAAAGTGTTTCACAGATTATATTTCTGTTTACCGTAAATTTAGGCATTTCACCTTTTTTCTTTGAACAACTCTTCAGCGCTCATGGTGTGGCTTTTTCAAGGCGGGAATGTATGTATGTTCGCTATAAGTTACGATAATTAAAGCTGTGGTTGATGGAGTGTTGGATTGGAATATGACTTCGACTATCTCGGAAGAAAATCCTCTATCACTTTCCAAAGTAAGTCAAGAGTTATGTAATATGAAATTTTGTGTTTTATGATAAACTGCAAATTAAAATTATGTGTTAACTGTTATCGAACTTACCCGAAATTATGTAAAATTGAATTTGGTTTGAAATAATTTGCTTATTTGTAAAGTCAAAAGCGTCGATATTTTAAGATGGAAAAATATATTTATATATAGATCGAGGTTCATCTTTTTCATTCGTGATCAATCAGTGTTTGTTTGTTTTATGTGAGTGAAACACAATAAATAGCATACTGTACAATTTTAAATGCAGTTGTCGATATGATCTTGTCGCAGCTGGGTACCTTGATTTACGTAATTTTCTGAGCCGGAGGAGTGAGGGAGAGTTTTTTGTTGTTTTTTTTGGAAGTGACTAGAAAATGTTAGAGCTGTATAACATACTGACTGTTTAAAAAAACAATAACAAATTAGTGTAAACATCGAGAAGTTCGAGAAAATGAAAGTTACATTGCTCAAGTACTAGCAGCACAGTTAATGCTATGAATATAAAATTGTAATCTTTATTTTATAATTTCTTGTTTTAGGTACACATGATTGCAATATATGTATTATTTAGAATAATACACATTGTAGATGCACCTTTCAACTGCAAACGTGTATATTTGAGAATTTAAACCTTTTTATACCTTAAGAGATATTCACTCTTCATTCTCCTTTTACTTCTTTTGCCTATTTTTTAAAGTATCAGGCTTTAGGTTTGTATTGAGATTTATATTTTAAGATGATTTGTATTCCATAATTATGCAACCTTTCTATGGACTACAGATTGGGAACCATGTATCTGTGCTGTATACAATTTATTTTAGTGTTTTGGCTTTTACTTTAAGTATTAACATAAATGCTAGAAACTTAATCACTCTTTCAAGAAACTATTCAAATAATACATTAACAACAAGGGACCAATTAATCCCTCAAATGATTACTTCTCCACTGAGAAAAAAAATTAAACCAATTCATTTATTTTTCATGACATTACTGGTTCTTCTCATAAACTTTTGTAAGATGCTGTTAGTAACTCATTTCATAAGTTAATTATCATACTAAAACATAAGATGTTTTTAACTTATTCTCATAAGATAATATATTAAAGTAACATTTAAGGACAACATGGTATCTGTTGGCCCATCTTACTTGTTCTATCCTCAAAGCCAAACTAAGAAGAAAAAAAATTAAGTCAGTTCTTATCATTCATATATCTGCCAAGCTTTCTTTTAAACTCACTCAAGTTTTCTGCCTTCCCAACATCCTAAGGCAACCCACTGTACAGACCAACTATCCCATTTGAAAAATAAAAGTCTTTGTCGAAGATGGTTTCTACCTTTTCTAAATCTATATTTATGTCCCCTAGTTCTACATTTCTTTCTTTTAATTACAAAAAAATGTTGATGCTTCAACATTAACAATTTCTTTTACAATCTTAAACACTTTAACCAAATCCCCTTTAACTCTTCTTATTTCAAGAGAAAACAGTTCTAAGGATTTTAATCTCTTTATATGAAAACCTCTTCACCTCAGGTATCATTTTAGTAAACCTTCTCTGAACTATGTCCAAAATTAAGCATCTTTCTTAAGGTAAAGAGCCAAAGACTGAACATAGTATTCCAAATGTAGCTTAACCAGCAATCTATACAATGAAATTATAACTTCTTTCGACTTGTATTCAACATTTTTGTAGACACGGCCTAAAATCCAATTTGCTGTATGACTAGCAACAGCACACTGGTTTGATGGCTTATGTGACTAATCAATCATTACACCAAGCTCTTTGTCTTACATGACATTGTTACAGCTATTCCCATCCAAATTATACTTGCAATTCAGATTATGGTAATCTACATGCAATATCTTGTATTTTTCATAATTAAAACCCATCTGCCATTTATTTGCCCAAATCATTAAGTGTAAATCTCTTTGTAAAGCAGCAACATCTTCACAGCTAGTAACATCAGAGACATTGACATCATCAGCAAATTTAAGTAATTTATTGACCATTCCTTTATCTATAGCAGTAATGTAAATCAAAAAGAGCAATGGTTCTTCGATTGAGCCCTGTGATATACCACTTGCAACATTAATCGAGTTTGACTGAACTCTTATCTACAAAAATCTACTGCTTTCTTCCATTAAGCCTCTCTTCTATCCAGCTAGTTTACTTATCTTCCACATCATTAGAGATAACTTCCTCTACAGTCCTTTTATTAGTGGTGCTTTGTCAAATGCTTCCTGAAAATTCAGGTACACCAAATCTACACCATTACCCTCATGTGCAAATGCAGTAACATTGCCAAAATGTGTCAAAAGATTTGTAAGACAAGATTTTTCCCTTAGGTAAATCATGATGACTATCTGATAAATTTATAAACCTTGATAAATGACTTTGAAAAGTATCTTTTTATCAGATTTTACAAAACTTTGTTTTCACAACTGATGTAAGACTAATAGATATATAATTACTGGGACAACTTCTGATACCTCTCTTGAAGACAGGAGTGACATTAGTTAATTTCCAGTCTGTTGGCACTTGTTCACTATTAAGTTATAAAAAAATTATGGAAAGTGGCTCACATATCCAATCCTTCACCTCCTTTAAAAGCCTTGGGGAAGTATTATTTGGCTACTAAGCCTATTATTCTTTAAACTTCCCAATGTTATTCTAACAAGCTCGGACTTTATGCTGTTATTTTGTCAGTTTTGTTTTCATCTACCAGTTGTTCAAGATGGAAAATAATGCCAAATACTCATTAGTACAAACTGAAGGAAAAACAGAATTAAATAACCTAGCCACTATATAATCATAAGATACAAGCCTTCCTTTGTCCTAAGAGTCCCATCTCCATCCTAAGATTTTGTTTATCCCAAATGTACTTTTTAAAATCCTTACTGTTAATTTTCATGTTTTCAGTCAAATGTTTTCAACATCCTTTTGGATGTTCTAATTCCCTGTTTAACCAACTTTTTTCATCTTCTATCATACCAATCAATTTAAATTTGTGATGGTTTTCTTTAATTTTATCGTTTATACCCTGCATGAACCAACCTGGTTTTTCACTTGCAGCTACTCTTTTTTTAGCAATTGATATTTTTTTTAAATAAAGAAACCAAAATTTTAAACAATATTTTATATAAAACCTAATTTGTGATTTGTATAAAGAGATAATTTCCTCTTTTGACTTGTGTTCAGTCTTGGGTTCCTTACATTAAAAAAGACATGGAGTTGTTGGAAAGCATCCACAGGAGGGCTATTAATGATACTCATAATGGAAAGTGTTGTTATAATTAGGACAGATGAAGATGTATGAAATTTTCTTCTCTGAGTGATAAAAAGAAGCACTAGAGTAGATCTGGTTGAGATGTTTAAGATTCTTATGAAAATTGATTTTTACACACTTTATAATTGGAATGGTATGACTAAAGGCAAATATATAAATTTTAGCAGATTAAGAGTCATTTGAAACTAAGACAATTTTATTTTTCAAACCGAGTGGTTGCATTCAGATGTCTAAATTTAAGAGAGTTTAAAAGGTAGTTCTATTAAATATTTGAATAATAAAGGTTGACTTTTAGGCTTTATTGTAATAGCTTAATTTAGTGACTAGAATAGGCAAGTTGAACAAACAGGTCTCTTGTTGCCTTTAAATGTTATGTTGCTATACTATTTTGATATTTTTGTGTATCTGGAAGTTTTTATTGATAAAATGGTTTCTGATATTAAAAACAAAGCAACTGTCTTATTCAGTCATTGGGGTTTTGCTTATTATACCTTTTTATTAAAAATAATTTTGTTTTCATGTGTTTAGTAATAAAGCTGATCTTGTAAAAGTATTTAGAACTTTGTACAACATGATAAAATTATTTAAGTGAAGATGTGTTAGAGAAAGTCCTAATTGTGATATAATAACTGATAAGTATCATTAGTTGATGTTAATTTTTTAAGTGTGTTATTATGTAGTGTTAATCCTGTAATATGTCTGTTTTCCCAAGGGCTGTTTTGTTCATCGAAAAAAGCCTCTTCAAAGGACAAAAAATAGTGAGTTTAAATTTAAAGCCTATAGTACATTATTAAAGTAGTAAGATAAAATAGTAAATGTGCTTTATTGTGCATTATTAAACTAGCAAGTAAAAATGACAATTGACCTCTCAGATACATTCTTAAAGTAGTGAGTGAAAATATGTTCTGTGTGGTACATTACCAAACTGTTGAGTGAAAACAGTAAATGTTTTCTATGGTACAAGATTATGTTTCTAGTTGTGAATGTTAAAAATATTTGAAGTTGTTGCTTCTTCAAGTATTATTAACTTCTTTTATGTAAGCCTGTTGTGCTTTAAACTATTTGTTTGTTATACATTTCCTGTAACTTAACTTCATAATGATTTATTACAATAAGTTACCTACAGGCATTCATTAAAATGTAAATACATGAAAGTAAATGTTATTTTAGAAATTTCTTTAAATTGATGTTGTGTAAATGTGCATGAAATTGGTTTTGGGTTTTATTTGTATGTTTTAAGAACAGTTTCTCTAATTCTATATAGCTGTAGGTTAAGCTAGAACTGAATTAACCTGTTTATCACTGTAGTTTATTGGTAGAGATGTGTAATTTTGCAGAATTAATTTTCCACGTTTATTTACTTTCTCAAAATAAAACTAAATGAATTTTGAAAATATTGCAACAAAAAAGTAATTAGTGAAGTGTGTGTGTGTGTGTGTGTATTAATGTTTATTTAAGGTTTATGTATGTGAATTATTAAAACTTTTGGAAGTAAATAGTTGTACAGTATATCTGCACATACTATTAATCAACTGTTATTTAAAAATACTAAACATGTTCCACTTAAAACATTATAATTTAGCAAGCAAATATAAAAATGTTAGTAAACACAGAAACAGTAACTAAAAGAGAACAAATATTTTAATTTAATATATTATACTTATCTTATTTCACAGATATAAAAATCTAAAAACCTGAGTAGCAAGCCACTTGTCTGTGATATCCATTTCAATGTTACTTTTCATATACCATGTACACCATGTTCACATTCCATCTTCAACCTGATTCATTGAAAGTGCTAGATATAAACATTAATTTTATGCTATTTATTTATTTTTTAACTTTGTTTTGTTTTACCTTAATTTTCTATTATGAATTTTACTGAATTTACTTTTACCTTTTTTACTGGACGTTTGGCACAGATAGCCCAGCTGCTTTGTCATGAAACATTAAATCAACCAACCAATCATTGAAAGTGTTGTTGAATCACTTTCACTGTTTTAAATTAGTTATTGCCTTTACCATTCAATATTTCTTTATGACAAGTTTTGAAAGATTTGATTATTATGTAGGATGTTGATAATACTTCTTTTTTTCAAGAAGATATCTTCAGTTTTAATAACCAGTTTGTAAAGCAGATCCAGTGCATCCCTAAATCCTTCATCTTTCATAGTGATGTTATATGATTTTATCTTGGTGCAAATTTTTGTTTTATTTCATTATATGTGAAAAGTTACTTGCATCATCATTTCACCCATCAGCAAGATATACAGCAATGAGCACTTTTAATTTACTCATCAGTAGCTACTACTATCATTTATTCAATGTGTAGGTACTTTAACCTCTTTGTCTCTGGATTGAATAATTTTTATTTTTGTGTACTTGCATATACATACTATCTAACACTATAATGACATCATTGTTCCCTTCTGCCAAAAAGTTCTGTGTAAAAGAATGATTATGACAAAATTAGCAAATTTTGGATAAGAAGGCACAAAATCACTTACCAAGACAAAATGAGACAAATATTTCTCACTGTATATCAGGAATGTTTTCAAAATATCAGATTTTAGGAAGGAATCTGTTGAATAATCCAATACATCATTTAACCAGACAAACCCCCAATAGATTCATACATATATAAATGTAAAATCAGCTGGTTTGGGTTGAGAAAATTTTTTATGTAGAGGAGTGAATCAGTGACCTTTTTCAGTCATTGTTAGGTTCACAAAGAAAGAAAGAGGTAACTGACCAATAGCTGACAACATGTTTAAAGGGGGTTGTGTAACTGAGTGTAATAATGTAGAGGGCATGCTTAGATGTTTTATTATATTTATTAATACAGGGATAAAGGTGTTCCTTTGTAGTTTCATACAGTTCTTGCCTGGGCATTATGGAGAAATGGAACCACAGAAGGTAAATAATCAAACTAATACTTGACCATAATTTGGTCAAAGTATTTACTATCAGGTAACTTATGAGACCTATTAAAGTCTCTTTTACTTGATTTTTACTTTTGCAGTTCTTTTTTCTAAAAGATGAATATCACTTATTATAACTGGTGTGTTTTCTTCTTTGCACATTTCATCAGCAGGAGTCAAGTGTGGAATATATTTTGTCCAGATGATCTTTACGTTACTGGGCTTCAAAAAGGATGATGATACCTATGCAATACAAATATGTGTGCTTATGCTTGAAGTAATGTATCAGTTAGCTGAGTATGTTTTGAACATATAACGTTTGGCATGACTTCTGCCCTTGAAGTTGATGTTAAGTCTCAAGTGCTTTAACATTTGTACAGTCTGATTTGCTTCAAGATTTACCAGGTGTAACATGTAAAAGATAAGCATAGCTTGAATTATCCTTATCATTCTTAACTTGCATCTGGAAAGAGATCATCAGATATGTAGCATCTGGAATTAACAATAATGTTGATGGCATTTGGTACAAATGACCCCGTCGTCAGCGGGCATGTTTGTTTTATTTTTATCACTTTGAAAGTATCGTCTTAATTCATCACTACTTGGTCTTGATATGTATGTAGTCTATTTTTACATTGTTATTTTACATGGTTCATCTGACTGAATGATGTTTTGCTAACATTATTTCAACATGAGTATTATAAACCACTGAGTATGCAATATAGCATAACTTTAATTGTTCCTTATTTACAAAAATATGTTTGTGGTCTTATAGTTACTTGTACGGAGCAGCTTTTGATTCATTGGCTGAAATACAGATTTATTCATTGAATATATTTTGAATGCTATACATTTACATTGCAAAATAAGCCGGAAACATTTTAAACTTTGGTAAGAAATGCATCTTAATGCAAGTATGAATAAGAATAAGTGTGGCTGCAGACAGTGAATTTTTACTTCAGTTGAAGACACAATAGGTTCAAACTCCTTATTCTGGCCCTCTGACAACTTCAGATTTGTTTATCTGTCGTTGCATAGCAGATTCCTTTTTTTGTGTATAATTGCAGATACAGACTATTTTCAAAATCTTTTGAATGGTAGGATGCAATTGTACACCATTAATCACTTTATAGGTTTTAACATTTGTTTTTGTTTTTATGTTTTGTCTTTGCTTCTGTTTTGTTTACATTTTAAGATATGGTATATTCATTCATTTGTTTAGTTGTTGACACCATTCATCTGCTTACATGTGATGATGCTTTAAGCTGAGCTCATTTTGTAACTAAGTTTTTTATATATATCAACCATGTATGGTGTATTAACTTCAGAAATGATGATATATATATCTGTATTACTTTCAAAATAATCTAGGTAAAAGTACATCAGAAGAAAATGAAGATGAGTTGTGGAGCTCTAGAAAAGTCATTTATCAAAATTTGTGGCAGATGATAGCAAAAGAAGTTAATGTAAGATAAGTTTCATGTTTTCTGAAATACGTAAAGGTTGCTTGTTTACTCTATCCTTCTTAATGTGGGAATTATTATTTTAACAATTTATTCAGTTCAAGTGTCACAAGAAATACTCTGTTAATTACGGTAATGGATGTCTTTACTTTCAACTGATTTTAATGTTTTTATCCATAAACTGACTGAAAAGATCACATCATATTTTGTTGTTAATAAACAACCAAAATATGCATAAAGAAAAATGTGATAAAATGAAAAATTAAAATGGTTGTGTCTGTATTCCTTCACACGTAAGATAATTTTAATTTGTAGGATAGGTTTTCATATTCTTAGCTTGGGTGTTTGCTTTGTTTCACATGGGAACAGTGCATCACTTAAAACAGAAGGTCTGTTAATGTAATTGTATAAAAATAACTATTTATATATTTTCTACATGGTACATAACACTTTTTACAATGATATTTCTAGTTGCTCAGAATCTTAATTGGAAGGTGAATAATGGATAACAGATTTTTATTAGACACTTATACAGAATTGTACATTCTACAGAAAATAATTACAACATGTAATGTAGTTGGCTTTTGAATAGATGTGATTACACAGTATTTTGGCACTTGGAAGTATGTTTTTATTACAAAACTTTTGTGTCAACTATTCAGATTTTATTAAATTTGCATTTCCTGCCCTTTAATTTAAGCTACATTATTCAGTAGTTTTTTCACTAGCTATGGTAATTGAGGAAAGTTTAGTGTGGGAACAAAGTATAAAAGTTGTTGATGCAGAGACTATAAAGATATCTAGAAGGTCTAAGTGATAGATATATGAATAACATGACCAGTTGAGCAGGAATAGAGTAAGAGATAGAAAAAAGTAAAGTCATGTGAAAGAGAATATCAGTCAGAGAGTAGTTAAATATAAAGTTAACTGTTTTGGGAGTGAAAGGTCTACGTTTTTATGTTAGAGTGAGAGTAACAGTTAAGAGTGAAAGAAGGTAGGTTTTTAAAAGTTCAGGATTCAACTACAATAACTCAATTACAACATAAGTAAACTAAACATGGATACTGTAGTGATAAGAAATTGAGAAAAACAGTTTGGCTTATCAACTGAAATTTAAAGCAATTGAAATAGTCTAATTGGATTTTGGACAAAAACAAGAAAACTAAATAGTGTTTAAGATACAACTATTATCTCCATGGTGTAAAGAATTTTTTGTGTATGCATTTAACTTGTTTGAAATATATGTATATATTATTTTAAAAAAGAAGTGGAATGCGTGTTGTTTGTTTATTATCAAGTCTATCACCAAAAAGTCACAGACATCTACTGCAGTAGAATCCTTAACCTAACACTCCCTATATTTAACTTAAATTGCTATATCTACTATTAAAAAATAAGTTATTGTCACTGTGAATGTTTGAAGTAACAAATCTTTGTGTAGTTATGTTTGGAGTTTATAAGCAATTTTGTTTCAGGACTTTCAAGAAACTGTTCATGGAGAAGTCTTAGATACTGTGGTTTCATTTGTTTTAAATTCTTATTCAAGATCAAGCACAATAAAAAATGTCATCAAAGAAATTCCAACTGCAGCTCTTATAATGGGTAAGTTTTTAGCATGCAAACCACAAGTACAGATTTGATACATCAGAAATGTTAATGCAATATTCTATATTAATCTAGATTGAAGCTTATTTTAAAGTGAAATTGTATACCAGAAATTGCAGTCAAACAATTTGTTTTGAACTCTAATTAAAATGAAAGTATTTTTTAAAGTTCTATATTTATCATAACTTTTTTATCAAGTCAAGTAACAGTAATTGGTTGGATTTGTTTTCAGGTGTACAAATTATACAAGATGTGTGTAAAATACTAAACTAACCACTTTCTTTATTGAATAGAAAGGAACTATACCAGATAAACATTTGTGATTTGCAACATGTTATAGGCTAATGTCTGAAGTTTTTGTTGTTTGTTTTCACTAATTTTGATGGCAGTACATGAAGGTAATTGATTATATTACAGTAATTTCTAATCTGTGGTTATCAAGCTGTATTTAAGTGGTCTTTTTAAAGGTTGGAATGATGTGGGAAAAAGAGTAGCTGCATTGTGTAAGTTTATTCATGAGTTAAGAAAAACTAAAATGTTTGAGTGGTTCATGAACATAAAGTTAGATCTACTGGTCTGTAAAGATGAACATATTAAATATAACAATGTTTTGTGTCAAAAAGCCAGTGCAATTATGATCATTGCTCAGAAGATGCTGGTTTTTTTACACGGATGGTGATTGACTATCAAAGACATCCTTCAACTCTCAGATGATGCCCATATCAGTGTGTACTAGTGGTTCCACTGATCATGTACAAACAAATTTTAGAGGTTAACTTCCATTATAACACAAACTACAATTGTTTTATCTCTTGTAGTTTTAGTAAAGTGGATAAATAATTTATTGCAAGTTTCTAGCAGTTTAGGATGTAATTGCCACTTGCACTGCATTTATCTAATAATATCTTGATTTTTTTGTGATTTGACATAATTGTACAATTAAGATGTTTTTTTTTGTATTCTAATTTAGGAGTCAACATGCCAGACCATAGTGCTATTTTGCAGCTCCTTTTTCAGCGATTGCTTCATTCTGTCACTAATCATGTTGTGTCATTGCATTCAAGAGATTGTAAAACGCTGTCAGCGATGATTCAGAAGTTTGTGTCTAGTATCATGAAGGCTGGCAGTGATGTATGAAAAGTTTTGTGTGTGTACATGTATTATGTCTTAAATAGTAATCAAATATTAAAAATTTGCAATAGCTGTCTTATTGAAAATTAACTCAAGCTTCTGGTTTCTATAAATATAAAAACTTGAGGGAGAAGTATATGGGGTTGTTTTCTCACTTAATGAATGAATGTACTTGCATGATGCTATTTAAATATATAAATGGCTAGCTTTGGAAAGATAATATATTTTTTAAAAAAGTCTTAGATTATTTAGTAGGAAGAAATAGGTGTACTGGTTATTATAAGCGAGAAGGTTAGTTTCTGATGAAAAAGATGCATTTTACTCTTTACTGAAAAAGATTATTCAAGTTTAGGTGTTTGAATTTTCATATTACTCTCCTTATACTGTGCTTTGTATTTGATTTTTCTTCATGATATTGAATGAAGCTCTTGCATTTGGGCACACCCAAAATAAAATCATGCAGTCTTGAAATGGTGCTGGGGGTACTACATGCACTGAAAGTATTTTGTAGTTGTGATGGCTCAGAATTCTAGGTTGTTATATTACCTCTACTAAGTGTCCTACTTCTTTTAAACCAAAGATGGAAAACTGTAAAGTGTTATGTAAAGCAGTTTAGTCCGTGATGACAAGAAGTTTAAATCTTCTTGCATTCTGTAATGAAGTATGAAAATTGTATTATGTGTTATATTCATTTAGTTTATTTAATTATCAGTGTTTGTAGAAAGGTTATATATGTTTTGACTTGTGTAAAAATTCAGATTAATAAATCTGAGAAAAATGAAATTCACGTTACTTTTACCACATCTTATTGAAGTTCTATATGATGTTAAGTTATGGATTTAAATAAGTTATTAAAATGTTTATAACATTCCTTTATGTATCGGTACGGCTATTATCATTTGTAAAATAAATATATGGAAATGTTAGAAAGAGTGATTCTTGATATTTTATGATAATATGGTTTAATTTTATTACTAATATAAGTTGTTCCTTATCTGTAGTGTAGTAGTTCTTTTAGATAATTGCCCTTCAGTCTTTACTTTTATTTATGTATTTAAAATTTTTAAGTTATGGGGGGGAAAGCTATAGTGCATGCTCATTAGTAAAACTATTTAATGTTTCCTTAAGAAGCAGTAAGCTTTATATACTGTAAGAGAATACTATTTTGACACATTTTCTGTTTATTATACATCATTTTTATGTCATTACTGAATACATACTAGATGTTCTAACATGTTTATGTTTCTTAGGAAATATCAGAACTAAGAATAAGAAACTAGCAACAAAATAGATTTGTTTTCTATAGGATTTAGAATGTTTGAAACGGCAGGACTTCACTTTCCACTCATTGTCAGCTTGGTATCAAGATTCAAATCAGAGAAAGGTATGATTATATTTCTTTTTGTATGTGTGTATATTGTGTCGTTTATGACTTAAATTGTGTTGAATGCTTGATTGGTTTAACATCTAAACATATTTGTTTAAAGTAAAGTCTATTTAATGGATCAAACTTCGAAATTGAAACTAAATTTTAAATAAATTGAAGTTTTACTTTTATTTATATTTTCTTCTAGTTTTAGATATGTTCCATTAAATTATATTTTGGAAATTAACAGTTTGGAGTTAGTGTTACTTTTCAATGAGTTATTCATGATGTTAGAAAAACATGTAGGCTCAAAAAATCATTTTAACTCAAAGATACAATATTCTGAAACTTGCGTGAGTTTGAAAGGTATACTTTGTTAGATAGGTATCATCAATATCATTGTAATTTGTTATATTTCTGTTTGAAGCTGTATATATAAAAAATCCAGCCTTGCAGAAGGGAGACCTTGTATGAGATGTGCCATATACATTCTTATATTCTTTTGTTACTACAAGTATTTCTTTCATAAGTGTTTTGCTTGCTAGAGACTGAATTCTTTCTTTCTTTTTGTTTAGAATAGAATTAAGGTATATAATTAATATTTGAAACTAGAGGTATCTGATTAAACTCCATAATTATAGAATGGTGTACAATTATCCTTATTTATGTTTCACAAATTCTTCATTTATTATTACAGTGATTTCTTTTTCACTAAAAGGCATCAATGATTGTACTTGTTTTCTTCAGTTCTATAAAAATTATTTTAAATGTCATTAGATTTTACCTAAAATTAATGAAGAGAGTCATGGAATGTTTCTACGCTGTTTTATTACTGCTGCTATTACTTCATTAAGGTTAAAGCTTTAAAAATATTACTTGTAAAATTTTCATCACATGTTTTTTGGTTTGTGATAATTTTTTTAGAGTAGAACTTTACTTGGGCAAGAAAAATATGTGCCTTTATTTAATTTCGGGCATGTAAATTGACTTCTCTGTTATATATGGCTGAATTTTTATGGAGATTTACCTGTTCTTTTTCACAATCAGTTGATTTGTGTGTGTATGTGTAGTGAGGATAGAATTTTTTTTACTATTTCCATTGTCTGATAATACATGGTACTAGTTTTTAATTTTACATAAAGTGAGGGATTGAGAAGGTTGACAATGCTCTTAGAAAGTTACATATAGAATGGGTTGCAATAAATTAAAATTATGGGTTAACTGTAGTATGAAATATATTGTTTTTCATTGGACTATCGTTTTTAGGTGTATCACTTAGCATGTCTCATATTGGAATTTAATCATTACATATAATCTCAGTGCTTCATCTATATGGAAAGCATTATTTATTTTAAATGTAATAAATGTTTTGTGATAAATATTGTTTCTTATACACTTACAATGACAGCTAAAGTGAATACTAACAGTGGTTCAGTGGAAAGTTGCAAGGTTTTGATATCAATTAACAACAAAAACTAATAAATAGTCACAAAGTTTAAATGCATGAAAATTCTTTTGTGCCGTGTCATTGAAAGAAATGCAATCTAGAGGGAGCTGTGAAAAGATGTAAATAGTGGGGAATGGAAAATCACTCCTGTAGTATACGTCTTCAATGTGAGTTCTGTGTGATCCCTCATTAGTCATGTGGATGAGCCACAAGTTTAAGAATAGGTGTACTGATCTAGTTGTCCTCATTATTTACAGTAATATTAATAAAAAAATTCATTTTAGTTTTATGCTGCAACTTGTAACTAAAAATTGCTTATTGTAAACAAGATGTTATTAAATTTTTTTTCATCAACTGGATTTAGAATCTTGTACTTTATGCATACAACAATAAAAACTGATTTCTCCCATTTTGAATTTTTTAACATCAAATTCAGTTTCTAATGAATTACAAACAAGAACGATGAAAGTTTGGAGTTGTCTCTAAAGAAGTATTTCTTAAAAAGTAGGTTCTTTGTCATCAAATTAAAACATAAACTATGCATAAATAGAAGCAAGAATATAAAATTTGTCAAACCCACCAAAAAAAACCCTCTCCCTTCTACCTTGGAGATTTTTTGCTAATATAATAAGCTTTATATGGTTGGCAAACATGCTTATAACCAACAAAAAGAACAGATTCTCTGCTACACTTATCTTAGAAATATTTGTTTAGTTTTGTTGTTGTAAGGCTTTAGTTATGAGGAATTGTCTGGTTTTTAGTGATTATCTTTGGTGCTCTAAACTTCAGTGAACCATTTGTTTTAACATTTTTATGGCTTACTTATAAAGTTGAATAAAGTATATTAGTTTTGGGACATTTATTCTGGTGACTGATAAACTTTTTGTTCAAATGCAAATTTGAAAGCTGTATGAATTCTTTCTAGATACCCAAATTTGTAAGACTTGACATAGCTTAAAGAAGAACATTATAAATTTGTTATATTTTTTAAACAGAAGTACCTTAACTCATGAAAATTATAAACTTTTCAGAATAGATTAACAAAATTTTGATAACAATCAAAAAAATGTTGATAAAGTAAAATGTTTAAATGCTTTCTAGCTTGGTATGAGAATTGACCCTAACAAGCTTGTTTATACTAATGTTGCTGGAAGCAGCTAATGTAGGTATTATAGTATGTGTAAATTAACTTTCTGAACAATACTCCATTTATTTTATATTTTTAAACAGTTCATTGAGAATTTCTATACAGACTTGAGAATTGGTTATTATGTTAGTGCTAGCAAAAAGAAAATAAGAAGTAAAATATAAAATTTGACCAAAAAACATTTGATATTAATTTAGAATAAGCGAGTAAAGTACCTATTGGAAATACATTTTCAGTTTAGAAAAATTATAACCCCTATAGTACTATACTAGTGGCAAAATAGTACTATAACTTTATATTTTATAAGGGGCAATTGTAATACTTAAAGACTTGTAATATTATTTGAGCTTAATTTCTTTCAGAGTGAATTATTTGGTTAAAAGAAATTATGAATATTAAGTAATTTATTATTAATGTTTTTTTTTACTTTGTAGCAGTTCCTAATACTACTTGTGATTTTTTGGCCTCAAGTTAACGAAATCAGTATATTATTGTTTGGGAAACTTCCTTTTTAGTTGTAAATATATTGATGTGTTGGGCTAAGGATTTTTTTACAGTAGGTGTCTGTGACATGTTGGCAACAAACCTGACAATAAATGAAGAGCATGCATTCTGCGTGTTTGTAAAATAGTAAATGTGTATGTTTAAAACAAGTTAAATGTACGTACAAAAAATCTTTACAATATGGAGATCATAGTTATATTTTAAATATTAGAGTTTTTCTTCTTATCAATATTTCACTTAGGCAACTTTAATTACCATAGAATTTGGTTGACATATAAAACTATTTTTCTCTCTCTTTTATCACAGTAGTATTCATGTATAATTCACTTCATATTTTATTCAATTCTAGAAATTTCTCAAAATCAGTGAATTACAAACAAATTAAATAAAGTTATAATACTGTACACTGAAAAGTTATTTTTATATTGCTAACATATTGCTTTTGTAACAATAAAGTGAATAGAAAAGCTTTGTAGTTTTACATGGTACTTGTGATACACTTTTATAATTTTATAAATCTCTTTGGTGTGTGGTTGAATACAGAAATGTATTGGGAAGTCTCCACAGAAGAAGCGGAAGATGTTCGACCACAGTGCTCAACCTTGTGCTTCAACTCCTATAGTTATACTTCTGGAAGATTTAGAAGCATTCAACTGTACAGTTCTGACTGACTTCATCTTACTTTGTAGGTATGAAAAATGTCACATGTATATAATAATCAGAGATGTTGGATAATATTTACCTTTTTGTTCCATGCTGTATAATGGACTTTTCTGTTTATCATAGAATTGTGCATATAAGATCTGGTCAGCTAATAGGATTGATCGTATGCTGTTTAATAAAATTCTATATTATAAAAATAACACTGTGAAAAAGACTAGACATGCAATATGACATATTGAAGTGTTTTTAATAAAGGTGATTAATATGCTGCTGACTCAAAGGGAATGTTCTAAACAAAACTTAAGCTTGGAAGACAGTACTATAAAGTTAGAATTGTTTATGCCATTACTGAGTTTAAATTATTCCATTTGTAAAAAATCTTTCAATTCTAAACATTGCTTGATTTTGAATTTCAGTGGAAAAAATTCCTTTTTTAATAGGCATGGATATTTTGTCTGGTTGATTGGTGGATAGGATAAATAGTAAAAATACAAGACAGGGTTTTAAATGTTTTGTACAAAAGTTTTTTTGTTGTTGTTTTTTTTTTACTAATGTCAGATGTTGTAGAGAGCTTTAAGAAATGGAGTAGGTTAGGTTTAAGTGAAACAGCCATTATAATTTTATTATAAATATCAGATAAATTATTTTATTTTTCATCAAAAAACTGATAGAAAATGTATTTAATATTTTAACATTAGCAAAGATTTTAAGCATTAGGAAAACATTGGTTGAAATAAATCTTTTTATAAGCTGTTTTATGAGATTAACCAGTGCAACAGTAATATTTCAAATTATAATTATTAGTATTAAATAAATTATTGGAGTTGCCTGTCTTTATTAACCCTATCTGGGCTGTAGAACATTTTTTGAGGTGTTGAGTGTACACTAGTATATGAGATTTCAGAATCTAAGTAAAAATAGTTCTCACTCTATTTTAACAGTTTTTAGGTAAGAATATTTTAGAATATTTATTCTATCAATTTGTAACATTTATTTGATGTAAAAAATTCAACTATCATTTGTGCACTGTAAACAGTGCATTTATTTAAAAAAAAAATCTAAATTTTTCTGCTTGTCACAAATTATAGACTTGTATTTGGTAAGACGTTATCATCCCTTTAGAATATAATTGTCTGTTGTTTTTTTCACATAATTTCCTTTTCTGTTTAAGGTTTTATTAATGATCTGAAAAATTACGAATGAGTAGAGATAGCACCATGTAGTGGAGCAGTCAAAGAAGGTTGAAACGTTGTTCGCTCCTTGTATAGTGCTTTCTCTATCCATACCAGCTGTTTTTACATATATAGAATTCCAATTATTACTATTTTTAATTGTTGTTATTCAAGTAATCAAAATGTTACTACTATGGTTCATTGTTTTAACTTTGGTGTTTCTGGGGGCTTGTGTTTTGAGGGTCTTGGATTTGATTCTCATTGTCACAAAACTTGTTTGCTCTGTCTTTGTTTTGTTAAAGTTGTTTATAATATCTGCCACTGTCAATTGTGAACTGTTAACTAGAGGAAAGACAACTTTCTAGTAGCACCTGTTGCCAAGATATTTTTCTTTATATATATACAATGGTTTGAGGAACTAATCAAATATAGTAGATTAACACATGCCTTTAAGTGCCCAACTGTAGTGTTTGATCTTCTAATTTTTAGATACAGTAGCTTGCAAATGTAATTTTCAGTATTACTTATGAATACATGAAACTTGGTACATGTTTATTATATGTAATTCAAACAAAAATAAAATGTTTTCACACACTAAGAAAACATATTGAACTTTGCCCTCACCTATTATTAGTATTAAATATCAGTTAACTTGTGATATGATAGTAAAAAATAATAATTTAATTTGATATATGATTATAGTTTCAAAAGCTCTTTTTATTCCTTTTTTTTTACTATTATTAGGTTATTTGATTTTATTTTGAACCTCTGGTTGCTTTTCTAGAAACTATCTCGACAAAATACCGATTGTCCTGGTGATGATGATAGCCACTGCAACAGTGACAATACACAGTTTACTGCCTCAACAAGCTTCTTCATGTCTTGACATAGAAACTTTCTATTCCATACCTCCTACAGAATATCTCACACAAATCTTACAAGTAAGTATATTCTGGTAGCCTTGTATCTTGTGTTAATATTTAGTGTGTACAGAAAAGTTAGACATTTTCTTCTATTAGTGTTTTCATTCTTTGTTACATTAAAGGTTTACACTTTTTACCTGTTACATCATCTTAATGTGTTCTATTATGGTTGAGAATATGTAAATACTTCATTGGTTTTTCAGTAGTAAGTTAATTATGCATCATTAGAACTCTCAATAAATGTGTTCTCACATATTCTTAAGTTATGAAAAGTTTTAAACACTCTAATCAACATTCTCAGTTTTTGTAATAATAAAACTTCTGGCTTGTAAGTTTTGTTTGATATAATATGCTACAACATAACAGTCAAATTACAGTTTTAGTCATTCATATATCATCAAGTATTGTAGCTCAGTAATTATGTATTCCACCGAATGAAGTCTATGATTTTTCATTTTTCATCCAAACTTTGAAGTTTTGTACATTTTCAACTGGAAAAAATATATGTATATATATTTGCATTTGCCTACAATACTGAACATACCACTTTTAAACTAACTGCTCAACCAAGAAACTTTTTACATCAAAATCCTTCAACCATTTTTGAACAAAACTTAAGACAGTTTTAAGTTCAGTATGTATTCATTTCCTTGCTAACTAACAAGTCTGGTACCAAATCATACATCCACATAGTCCCAGCTTTGGTCAAGTTTTGGTGATGTCATGTTTCTAACCTGAGACTGGGAATTTTTTTACTTCAACGAGGTTCTTTAACATTTCTGGATGTTACACAGAAAGCTCTCAGTTAAGCATACATTTCAACAATATTTATCATGCATAACATGATTTGACTCTATGATGGTTTGCACTGGTGGCTTGAAACATCCATCCCAAAACTTTAAAGCAGGCATTTCCTTAGAAATCTCTAAGAATTTCATTCTTTAATTTTTAATAGTTTTTTTGTTGTTGAAATGTATAATATAAAGGGATTTTTTCAATTTACCTTTAGTAGTTTTCTCACTTAACAAAAAAGAGGGTGTTTATGGATAAAGTATCAGAATTTTATTCTGCTTTTTTGAAGGTTGGAAAAACAGCTTCTCATTGTAACTTCTGAGTACTCCGATTACATTCAAACCATGCATTATCTGAGAAGCTGTTAATAAATAAGTACTAATACAATTGTAATATTTTCAGATTATCATTAATCCAAGTGTGCCATTTAATCTGGGACCAAGGGTCATTCAACTTCTGGTGGATGTTGTGCTGTTTCATGATTTTTCAGTTGCCAATTTAATTCACATGTTGAAGGTAAGAAATATTACATTTTTCATGCAAGATTGTTGAATATTTCTATTGTGAAATAAAACGAAAATGATAAGAATAATTTTTATAACAATAAAATAAGTGTTGGCTTGAGTATTTAACCATAGAGTAAAATATCAATGTTTTAATGGTTAAAGATTAATAAATCACTTCAAATATTCTCACAGTTTTATTCCCTTGAGCTGAAAATATTCTACATGGTTATAAATAAGTTTGAAACAAATTCCAAAACTTTTTATACTCTAAATAAAAGTATTTAAAGGTAGAGGTACATGAAATACATAATCCAACTAACATTCATTTGTTGGAAGTGTTTTTCCTAATGACCATCTTATCACAGCAATAAACTTAGTAAAAGAACTGCTGAGTGAACAGTTTAAAGTGAGAGTGAATAATGATTTGAATTAGAAATAAATTGATGTGTTGAAGTTTGTTAACTTTTCTGTTTGCACAAAAAATATTTAAGTTGTAGTATATATAAGTTGCATCAAATACATTGAAGAATTAAAATAATTTGTTTTTTAAAATAAAATTTATCAGTTTTTATTATCATACAAAAAAGTTCATCATTGATATCCTTTCCCTAAATTGTAGAGTGTTGATCACCACATCATTTTAGCTTTAATAAATTAGTTCAGTAAAAACCGAGTGTAAATTACAGTTAAATTAAGAAAACCTAGACCTATAGTTTTTGAAAAACCATATATACTAGATTAGTCTTAAATACTGTAAATAACTATATATACCGAGTTGGGCATACCTAGTGACTTGCTTATTAGATCGAACATCTGAGATTCATGGTTTGCATCCTGTTAGAGAATAAATAAAATAATTCAACAAAAAAAAAATAAAAACAATTGTACATTTCACAAGAACTTCATTTATTTGTGACAGTGGTTTTGCCAGTAAAGGCATAAAATTTTGATATTTCGGAGGCTTTTATTAACTTGCAAATCAAGAAGGCAGTCGTGATGGATATATTTAACACATCAAATTGTAAATAACAATCCAAGTGGAATTTTACCCATTACAAAAACTTATGGTAAGATGTAACTTGCATGCTTGCAACTGGCTGCAGGTAATAAATAACGTTGAGTTCCATGTCTGTAACTGCCTGTAGATTGCAAATGATGTTGGTTTCTGTGCCCACAACTGGATGTATGTGGTGAATGATGTACAATCCGTGTCCAAAACTGGCTCTAGATAGTGAATGATGTATGATTATATATCTACAACTGGCCACAGGTGGTGAATGATGTTGGATTCCATGTCCACAATTGGCTGCATATAATAAATGATATTTGGTTCCATTTTTGCAAGTAGCTGCAGATGGTGAATGATGTTGGGTTCTGTGTCCACATCTTGCTACAGATGGTGAATGATTTGGGTATCACAACATTCCATAAGCCCAAGTTTTTTATACCTTCTTAATTTTTGAACTTTTGCTGTGATCCTCCGTGTTTTCCATTCTGGATTTGGACTTTTTATATATATGTATATATAAACAGAATATCCCAACACTTTTTTACTTTAGTTACACAAATATACAATACTTCATGTAACTTTAAAATTTTATTTTGTGGCTTAATTTTATAGCTTAGAATATTAGCTTTGAAAATCAATGTACACATCTTTTTATTCTACGTTCATGTGTATAACATTTATTGTTGGTTATTTTTAATTTATTCTTCTATAGTACTGTCTTTTTGAACATTTCTACACATCTGCTACAACAATGTTATGTTGTGATCAGTCACAGTTAAAAGATTGTATTGAAAATTTAGGAACATCAGAACTTGGAGCCATAAAAGAACTTCCTTCTTTTAGGCGGTTAGTAAAGATTTTTGTCTTGTATTTTGTTTAGATTTCTCATGTAAACAAAATTTTATTTTTCATTTACTATGTGCCAGAAAAAAAATGTTTTTGCAACTTAGATTCAGAATCCTCCAGTCAAAACAGCATTATATGAATACATTGTAAGTTTTCTTTACTTTTGTCAGCATGAATATGTTGAATATTGTGAGTACTTATTTGACCCTTTCATTGAAGGTTAGATGGAATTCATACAACTCCTAACCACAAAAGCATTCAAAAAAATATTCATACCATGATTTTTGATAATGTATGCATATGTTTACAAAATTTCTCAGGCTATTAGTAAACAATAGAAGGCTTTCAAAAAAAATTAGTTTCATAAATTAAGTTGTAAGATATTTTAATTAAAGATTTTTTCAGAATATTGATTAGGTAATATGCTGAATAATTTTCAGTTCAAAATTAAAAATACTTTTATGCATGAAAAAATTTTCAAATTATAGCTTCCAGAATATTATCAAAAGTTTTTTTTTTTCAAAAAAGAACTTCTATTTTATCTGTTATCTTCACCACTACATCAGAATCTCTGTTAAATTATACTTTTTTTTCTTTTATAATGACAACAGATTATTACTCTGAAACACAAATATTCAATCAATACAGTGTTCCCTTGTGTATCGCGGTAGATGCGTTCCAAAACCCCCCGCGAAAGGAGATTTTCCGCGAAGTGGGATCGCCGATTTTTACGTATATATTTATGTGCATTTAGACTTTTAAAACCCTTCCTGTACAACTATTTAACGCTCCCATTACAAAACTGTTCATTATTGCTGAAATAATAAGAACAATTATTAAGATATTAAGGCTTAAAATTAAAAATTACATATCTTCAGCAGGTGGTGTCTTTTCGGGGGACACAACTTCCTCTTCTGTGGAAGGTGAATCGGCAATTTCTCCGTCGGTCGTTACAACTTAAGGAACAGTACTTGCCACCGGTACCCTTTCTTTCTTGCTCGGCTGGAAAAACATTGTTATTGGCAGTTGTTTTCTCTGCCTCTTTAGCCTATCGAAAATCATTTGATAAGGAGTCATCAGTTCTTCTATTTTATTGCAAAATTGTACTGATCAAACCATATCGTTGTCTCATTCCTGTGAGCACTCCTTCACTTCGTTAATTAGTTTCATTAGTTTACAGGCAATCAAAATGGGTAGCTGTCATTGGCTGTCTTTCATTTCTGCACCAATCATAGCCCGTCTTGCAAATCGCTACACCATGAAGCTGATCTCGCGTAGCCTTCGCAGACGCACAATACGTACATCTATAGCCTTTCCAGTAGGTTCTGTTTCCATTTTTACACTGTTATAAACTCAAATATATGTTTATATCTCAAAATATACCTTTTTTTTTTCTTTACACTATTAATTATATTTATTTTTAATATTTTAATGGTATTTAATGCTATATTTTAGATTTAATGTTTATTATTTTATATATATATGGGGGGGTCAGTCGAGCCCGCGAAAGAGGATCTGCGAAGTGGCGAGGGAACACTGTATAGCTTAAAATTATAACTTTATACATTTATATATATTTATTATTTCAAACTTTCAGCCATTGCTGGCTAAATAGAAGTTATAAAACCTGTACATTCATAATATCGTATCCAAGAATATAAAACTGGACTTTAGCCTTTGCGTAGTGACTTTTTTTTTTTTTTTTAGTGGACTGGTATTTTATAAAATCATGTTTCAGTTTTAATACATTTGATATGTATATACATTGTTACTACTTAAAAATAAGATTTTAAATTTATTCTTAAAATGTAAAACAGTAAATAAAGAACTAAAGCAAGCATTTATCTCCTCTGCTTTTGATTTTTGTACTTGATTGCTGCATTTTTAGGTTAATAAGCCTTAAGAAATTTCACACATGTAGGATGTGAAACAAAATTTTCTTTAGGTTTTGTATTTACATTTGAAGTAACCACAAAATTATAAATTACTATATAGATCTAGTGTACTAATGTAGCTGTATATGGATTAAAAAAAATCAAATAGGCTAAAAGATTCAACTTGCCAGTATAAAGGTTTCTCTAGAAAGAAACAAATGACACTGCATATTTAATAATCACTGGGAAAACCACTTGTGGGTCATTCTGAGCTTTCTATTGGTTATTTTCATGTCATATTTAGAATTAAATGTATACAAGAGGTTCAAAATTTGAAGGAGGTGAGTGGGAGGCTACTGTGCTTGATTCAGTACATTGTGGTATCTCCTCATATATAAAGATAGAATATTTCTATTTTGTATTCTTTCTTTTATATATATGTAATTTGAATTCCTAATTGAAACAAACCTTAAAATTTATATATTTTGACATCAAAAACATATAATTTGAATCAGTGCTGCTTTCATCTTACCTCATGACACAAAAATCAGTGTTTAACCCTTAAATAGCAGGAATATTGTAGGTAGCAGCATCAGTTGATGGTGGGTGGCTGCCATTTAAGGGTTAAGTATGTTTTTTTAAATATTTACCTTAGAATCAAGAAGTTAAATAATTTATACTATGAAAAACTGAATTATAACCTATATTTTAATACGAAATTTAAGGAGATAAATTAGTAAAATAGTAGTTAAATAAAATGTTGAATGCAAGTAAACAAATAATGCGACATGACCTGTGACTCATTGTTATAGTTTTAAGAGTTTAACAGTTATTATTATGTTTATTCTTTAACTTTAGATAATAAACAAATTACTTAATTTTTATTAGATTATTTCAATTGTAAAATAATATTATGGTACAAAGTAATATTTCCAATGGGTATTTTAGGTATTTAAAGAATTGCCAAAGTGTCCCAGGAAATAATAGAGTCTATAAGGTGAGCATTTTGTTACTCAAGTTTATCCATTTTTACATCGTCCTGAATGTAGTTTAGTAATTTTCTTTATAACAGTACTAATAGTTCAAATGAACTTTTGTTTTCAGTTTTAGAAATTGTATTTTTAAGAATAGACAACAACTTTTGTTACTTTTCTCTTAATGACATTGCTACTTAATTTTAATATATATTATTCCAAATAATAAACATTACATTGCTCTGTTATTATGTGATTAAATGAACATTATATTGCATTTAAGTACATTAATTTCTCTTGGTCCAAACGGTTATTTCCTTTTTTGTAAAAGCAATTTGTGAAGTCAAAAATAATGCAGTTATCTATACTTTATTGTTGATATTAAACATAAGGAGTTTTGTACAAATAAAATTTACTTTATTTTCCCTCTAACTTCTGATAATGAATCACTGTAATTTTTTTCATATTTGTCCAAAGTTACAGTATCTGGGAAATATTAAGTAAAATACTAACTTACAATTTATGAACAAACCCAGTCTAACTTTATCATGAGATACTTGTTTGTCTTAAACATGAAAATGCTTTTCTTCATTAAATGTATGTGTTTTGTAACAATGTAGTAGTTGTTTTAAATGCCTGCTACATTTTGAGCCTGTATGGTTATATGTATATTAGAAATTTATATTTACAGATATTTTAATCAGTAAAAGTATAAATTTTAGTGTAGAATGTATCTCTGTTAGTCCAGTACTTTGTACACTGTGATGACCAACTTCTAAAAGTTATGTACTCTGGAAAAGTTTGCTGAATGTAAGTCTTGTGAGAAATATGCCACTAGATGTGCAGCAGTCAGTTTCCTTTAAAATAAGCATTGCTCTTGGAAGTTAGTGGCCACATTATGACAATATTCTTCCATAAGAATGGGCACAATTTGCTCTATTAGCATGCATTGCTAACCACTGTACTCAACAAAATTCTCACACATATTGCAATTAGGTATGTGTGTGTTTCCTTAAAATACTTGGAGACCAACTTGGAATTTGTTACTAAATACAATAGATATATATGTGACTGATTATTAAATTACTTGTATGTTAAAAAGTCGGGGATTATATGATTTCTTTTTGAGGCAAAATGCAAGCTAACTAACAATATTGTTAACTGTACTATTGCGGCATCTACACATAGTTGTAAATTGTAGAGTTGCTAGGAAACTGTTCCATTTAACATGTGATACATAATAACCTACAGTGGTGGAAAGCAGTTATCTTTTTTTCATAAAATTGTTCAAAGATATTTTTAAACTTAATTCAAAATTTTATTTGACTGATTATTCTTCTATGCTTGGAATTAATATTTAACAAACGCATCTAAATGTTATAAATGGCAAAGATTTGAATGGACTCCTTTTTTAGCGTTAAGACTTAACTGTTAGTATTTCATTAAACACATTTAAAGTATTTTTTCATTCTTGCTTGTTGAATAATATTATGCTTTCATTTGAAATTCTCCATTTAATTATATTTTTATGTTAAACTATTTTGTTCTTGTACTCTATATAGGATCTTGTATTCAAACTATTAGAAGAGCTGCATACTTACCAGTACAAAATGTTTGGATTAGTAGGATGTCTTCATGTCCTTGTTAAAGATCTACCTAGTCATCCATTAGGTAAACAGGTGAGAATGATCAAACAGTTGTTTGTGTACACTATTCTTTCTTGAGTGTTCCGGAGTAGAGTTAAGTTATAGTATATTTCTTTTTCATTCCAAAAGAGAGATAGTGTATGTGTAATAATCTTATTTAGCAAACTTGCAACATTTTTTAGTGTTGGACCTGCAGTTGGGATGGCAAGAAGTTGCAAATGTAAGCTGTTGGTTAGAAACATTGCTTATGCATTTCATTTTTAAGGCTGAATCCCTGCATTATCTAATTTGCATAATATTACAGACTTGTGTAAGAGGGATTTTCAACAAGTTTGTATCTCAGTTTTAATAATACTTCAAATTATGTTTAAAATTAGTCATTTTAGTTTCAGTAGATGTCCACATTTTGAGTCATTTTATGATTTTACCTGTTAAAATACTCAATGAGAGAAATAACCCTCTCTCAGAAATGAAATCACTCATCTTCTTTTGAAACTAACTCACCAGCAATTAGTGGAATAGCTATTTTTTGCTTGCATATTTTTCTCTGACTTGTATGTAAGTAAGGAACTTGTAACTAACAATATATTTTTTGATACACAAGCAACTTTATGCTTAAATAATTTTGCACAGTATTTTCAAATATCTGATGGGGTTTTGACCCCCATTGATAAATAGTGTTAATGTAGAAATCTTGCAGTTACTTGAGTACAATGATGTGCTGTATCTAATGGAGATGTATTATGTTATTTGTGGTATTAAACTTTATGTAGCTCAAAAACTAATGCTATACCAAACTTAGGACTAAATTCTTTGTTCTTGATGATGAGAAACCCACTTAAAATAAAAATATATTTCAGAATGGCTAATGTGGGTATTAACACTTTAATTGATAAGGAGAGAACAACATTTCAACCTTTCTGGGTCATCTTCAGGTTAAGAAAGAGAGAGAGTTTTAACATGACTGTTGATGGACACATTTCTTAGGGACGAGTATAAACGGGTACCAGATTGTAGGGGGCGTTGCAGTTGCAGGTGGACGTTAGGTTATTAATTAGTATGGATATAAAGTTTTTTCTTCATATTGGTTTCATTTTGGTGTTAGCTGCTATATACTCCTGTCCCTAAGACTTGTGTCCATTAATGGTCACA
Source organism: Carcinoscorpius rotundicauda (assembly GCA_011833715.1). Classification (NCBI taxonomy): domain Eukaryota; kingdom Metazoa; phylum Arthropoda; class Merostomata; order Xiphosura; family Limulidae; genus Carcinoscorpius; species Carcinoscorpius rotundicauda. The sequence goes on along the minus strand of CM022404.1, from coordinate 34,915,828 downwards.
TTCAAATACTCTTTCTTTCTTAACCTGAAGATGACCTAGGAAAGTTGAAATATTGTTCTCTCCTTATCAGTTAAGGTGTTAATACCCATATCAGCTATTCTAAGATATAAGAAGTCATTAGATTTAAGTAAACATAACAATATGGTGACTGGAATCATTTTTTTACATGGAACTTCCTTAAGGAATTCTTACAATGTCTTATCTGAAAATGCACATGTCAATCAATATATTCATATGACTTGTGTGAATGTATTTTAAATTTAACAGAGCAGTTCTAAAGGCTGACTGAACATAAAGGCAGTTTTTCTGTAAAATTTGTATTAATTTTGATTTTGTTTTTAAGAAACTAAGAAAAAAGTAAGTTTAAAGTAAGAAATTAGCATGCATATTTAAAACAGTCAAGCATTTTGTAAAAAATATATAGGAATTTACATTTACCACATTTTGAAAAATTGTTACTGTGAATTCGGGGTAAATTAATATGTGTGGGGTTAATTGGGTGTGAATCATTAATATATAAGTAGATATATTTGTAAAAGACACTCACTGCTGTTGTTTTCACAGAATGTTTATAATATTTTTAAGTTCTGTAAATTTTATTTTAGTTCATTATTTAACTCGGCATTTGACTTAGTAGAGAAAGTATTTTCTTTAACTATGCAAACACAGCTTTGCTGTTTCAATGTTATGTTTGCTTCCCTTTTGAACGTTATTACAGCAGAAGTCCTTGAAAAAGACTGTAAAGGAACTTTTGTTATTTAATCTTGAAGTGGTTTTAAATTTAGCATAAAATATAACATAAAAATTAAGGATAAAAGTAACCCATTAATTTATCTTGGCTGTAGTAGAATATCAGTTTGAAGGTCATAATTCATAAAGAGGTGGAGTGAAATAAGGTGTAAGGTTAAAGGAGAATAGTTTTAAAAAGTGTTGCAAAACAGTAAATATTTTAATTCAAGCTACATAACATCTTGCAAAATGCTAACTATAAATTAATATCCTAAATATAAATCAACCATTACAATCATGAAACAAACTCTGCTTTATGTATTGTCTTGTATAATTTTCTGCAGTAGGCATGGGAAACTTCTGGAAATTAAGGTGGGTTATTTTACTGAAAGGTTTGAGAACTGCTCATGTTGGTCATTCTATCCAGTTAAAACACTCTAAACCATCTTTTTATCTTTCAATTATCTACCAAGCTTTTCCTTAAACTATCTTAAATACACCATATATAACTGGCTTTTGGAATTGGTTACTTTCAGGTATGTTGGATATAGTGTATTTAAGATGGTTTAAGGGAAAGCTTGATTAATAAGGTGATTAGAGTTTTGAACTTGCACTTTGAGGGTCACAGCTTCAATTCCCTGTCACTGAACATGTTCATCCTTTCATCCATGGGGTATTATAATTTGAAAAATAATCCCACCATTGGTTTGTGAAGGAGTAGCCAAAGAGATGGTAATGGGTGGTGTTCACTAGGCCTAAAAATGTCATACAAGCAATTTTTGATGGCTGAATACAATATAACAGAACAAAAGATTCTACCCTGAAATAACAACAAAAAAAGAAAAAAGCTTGTTTTAATGGCTTTGGAAGTTTATGGGAAAACTTCAACATTATAACAACAAAGCATTCTCAACACAGTAAATAAACATTGGTGCTGTATTGAAGAGTATTAAGTATTATAAACAGTTAAACTGAGTTGATCCAATATGATTCTTTTAACTATTAACTTTGAAATGTGCATGGACCTAATTAGAAATAATGTTTGTCAATGTATTAAATAATAAATTTTACACGGATCTTCCACTTAATCTATGTGAATTAGAAGCAGTAGAGACTTTAATGTTTGTTTATTTACTTAAACACCTGGATCTAGTGGTTCAATCTACTTCCATTCAGTTTTTTTATTACAAAGGCAAGGTAATAATGAGTACCTGTTGGTTTCGATAAAATTGTATTGTGTATTAATCTCTCAGTAATCATTTACATATATACTAACCATTTGTTTGTGAATTTCTTTATCAGTTACTTTTATTTCATTTTTTTAGATGAGAGAAATATATGTTCTTGCCTTAGAAAAAAATATTAGTGAAACACAAGAATATACGAAAGCCACTAAAATTTTGGGGTAAGTTAAATTAACTTGGATGACCAAGAATTAATTACTTTTTCATTTCTGCAATCACATCTTTCTCTCAAATTTACATATTTTGTGGTATTTTAACATCATGCATACACTTCACCTGTACTGTTAAACCTGTTTGTTCTGTTTCTGTATTTATAATAAATTTCTTTTTCACATTTTGGCAGGGCATTGTATATTTTATTTCATTCTATTATTCTGAAGCACGGAAGCCTGGAAAAACAGTAACAATTTAAAATAACATAAAATTTATTCATTCACTTACAAATTGTTTGTGAAGTATGTTAATAAAGCTGATCTACCTTTAGTTAAGAATACCAAAATTCTGTGAAGCTTCTGATTTAAATGCATATTGCTATTGAAATTCAAGTTTATTCAAATTTATGATGAATTTAAGCTTTCAGAACACAGTTTGTTATAATAGCCTTGAACCAGCTTTTACTACCACTACATTACTAAATAAAAGTTTGTTTATGGTATCAATATTTATAGTATTTGGGAACTTGTAAGCTACATAAGTTAAATTCTTAAAATGTTGTCCATATTTTACAAATTAAATTAATATTTTCAAAATTTAAGCATTTTTAAATTAAATGCTTGCCTAAGAACACAATATATAATAATATGCAAAAAGCAAATAATGTCCCATAACTATACAGTTCTTCTGGCTTTTTAACAATGTCATAAAAGCCTTTAAAAGTTAATCTAAATTTTTTGTCATTGCTTTCATGAGAATAAATTTGAAATTTAAAGAGGAACTAGAAAATACCATTTTCAGGAAATAATTTAATTTATAATTTGGTAGATTAAAGTATTGGTTATATTTCAGTTATAAACATTTAGTGTAAAATGTCAGAACAAGACAATTTGCAAAAGAGTAAATGTAAATACTGGGTCTGGTTTTCTAGTTTTTAGTTTCATAAATAAAACTGAATTATATAAAAATTGTGATTTTTCTGATTAATATTTGTATTATAATGACTAATTGATGTTACATTCAGTACTTCTCATAGGAGTGGTCAATAAATGAAAGAAGGAAAACCTAGAGAGCAAATGTCGCAATTCTTATACTAGAGGAGCTTGGCAATATTTAAAAATATCTCCTTACAAAATTTGATTTATTAACTTCATTTTGATGCTAATATTCTTTTTATAAATTGATGATAAAGTGCTTTTATTAAGTTTTCAATGTAACTTTTAAACACAGTTAAATGTATTCTTTCATTTACTCACTGTGGAAACGTTAATTATACATAACATTTAAATATCACCTATCACCATTTTATAATACATAGGTTACATTACACATTAATAATTTACTAATTACAACAATATTAATATAAACTCGCTGCTCACATTGCATCCTATTTTCTTTTCAAAGGTTTAAACAGCTAGTACAAATGAAATCATGTCATCAGTCAACCAGTTATGTGACAATGAAGAAAACCTTGTTTATCCCTGTACAATGTGTTTATTATTCATTTTTAGAACAGTTGACCAAAGCCTGTGACTTTCTTTCTATACATACAACTTCCAAGTTTATATCACATTTGCAATACTTATCTCTTTGAGAAGAAAAAATCATGTGACACTTCTGTTTGTTAGAATTATGTAAGTTACAAGTACTTGGTTATCATAAGTTGTGTAGAGTAATTATAAATTACTATGTTTGCTGCTTGATGCATAAATATCATTTGTCTAATCTTCTGTCTGATCTTTAAATAACAGTTTCTAAGAATCTGTTGAGCTAGAAGAGTCTAGTGTTATCCATGAACCATCACCTTATATTTCGTAGTTTATAAGATTATTGGTCACCCTGTCATACATTAACATTTTCTTTTTGTTGTTGTTTTTGTCTTATGTTTCTGCAATTGTTTCAGACTTGATTTTACAAAATGTTAATATTTTTTAACTTTTAAAATGTTATCATGTCTGAATGATAAAAACTCAACTCCACATCTACGGTTTGATACCACTTTTATAATTGTTGTATAACATAAATGCTGGCTTTGATTTTAAGAATTAAATATTTAAAAAATGGTACTTCAATTAGAAATTTGTATATTTAAAACAAGTTATATTTTGAAGAATAAATTGTTTTAAAACTGAAATTATATGATTGTATTTAATATTGAGTCATATCTATAAATAATCTTGATTTATTATTTGTTAATAGAAATTGCTACACCCATCCTTATGCATAGTATGTCAGCAAATATTTAGTTATGGAAATCGGATAGCTATATGTTAAGTTTTTTTTCTTGGAAATATAATATTTTAGTATGAGGTATATCTTAGGCTTAAGATTTTCAAGTTGCTGTTTTTAGCTTTTGACAAATCTCTAAAACAAAGTTAAATGAATATGTGACTCAAGTAGACTACTTCTGTTAATATGAGTGTTAAATAAATGTCTGAAGTCTGGGCTTAGTTTATAAGAGATAAGTTTGTTTAATAGCTGTTTTTGGAAACTATCTGTAGTCTGCATATTGTTTTATCTTTAGTTCTTAGTTGTAAAATGTTTTTGAAGTTATTCATTAAAGGAAAAGTGTAACTACTGTTTTCATTGAAATTATATTTATATTAGCTTTGGTTGATTGTTTACTTTTTCATATTAACTAATAATTAAAATTTATAGAATGCTATCTCGAAATGAACTAGAAGATCACCTCTTGTCTTGCCAGTCATTTTTAGATGACAATGAAATACAACATTGGAGTCAACTTCAAGAAGTCAAGAAAAAGCTTCAAGAGTTTGTAACTAATTTGCATCATATAAAAGAAATGGGTAATTTTTTGTATATTTTAGGGCTGCCTGTTTACATTTTCACATGTCATGTTTGTGAGTACATCTACCAGAACTTGAAGTAAGCAAAAATTTGTTTTAAGATCATTTTGTTACTGAAGAAAAGTACGTAAAGAAAATCTTGCTGGATATCTATCTGCACACATGTTGATTTAATATTTAAACATTCTTTTATAACTTCTTATTTAAGAGTTTGCACAACTTAAAATCATCTTCACTAAACATTCTAGTCCTTAAGTGTGCAATTTCACTTTTCTTAGACAAGTTGTCAAAGATTGCTAAAAATAATTATACATTGTGAATTTAAACTACATTAAATTAACAGTACTTAGGCTTATGTTTTTTTATTTAGTTAAAAACTAAAGTACGAGGTATCAAATCAATTAACAGTTAAATACAATATTATAAAGAATGTTGATAAATTATAAAATTAATTGTTATACTCCTTTTTTTTTTAATTGAAAACATTTCTTAATTTCACAAATAATTTAAAAAAAGCTTTATTGTAAAATGGTTAATATATTATATGTTTTTACATTAAAATGTTACTTTTTTTTTACCATCATTTGAAAGACATTTTTCTCTTAATTAAATGTCTTATATATGTAGCCAACTCTGATGAGATGCAAAGGAAACAAAAACAGTCTGTGGTTGTGGACTTTGGAAAAATGACAAGTAGATCACAATTGAAAGAAGTAAGTGTAGGTTTGATTTCTAAAAAATACTTTTATGAAGGTAAAAACGTACAAAACAGAACTAAATGAGCTATAACACATTTCCTTTGAACTAAATATCATACTGTATAGTTCATACAGTATAGGATACAATTTTTCGATTATACTTGTCAGTGATATTTTCTGTATAACGAATTAGGCTTAATCCTGTGCTGTAGCCTGATTTTAGTATCAGTTTAATGGTATTATGTGTCTGTAATCAATTACCCATTTGGATGGCATAGAACATTGATAAAAAGACATCATAACATAAATGCAATAACCACCAAATTTAAAAACTGCATGTCAATTCTTGTCAAATGCTACATGGCAGCTACATCTGATTCAAAATCCATGTTTATTGTAATCAAAAATAATTATAAACTAGGAAATGCTTAACAAATCATGTTTTCATTCACCTTAAAGAGGGAGGACTGTTATAGTATTTGAAAAATAGAAAAGTATTTTCTCTTTTCATGATAATTTTTCACTCATTTTTCTCCACTAAATGTTAGTGTTTTCCAAGTAATTTTTTACATTCCATAGTTCTAACTGGTGTGAAAAAATCCAGATTGTCCAATCTCAATTTGTTTTCTTCAAAAAATACATTAAATATTTATTCCTTTTTTTTCTTTAAACGTTTTAAAAATGATATACAATGTGTGTATCATATAAGGGTCATTTGAGAATAATTCAACATCCAGTCCATGTAACTTTCACATTAATTTATGTCCTTCTTTAACATTAATACGAGTTTGAACAATTGTACACTTTTTGCAAACTTTCATTAAAATTGATGTTCAAGTCTCTTTAACAATATTAGGATAAATGTTTGTGGTGCAGGAAGGAGCTGCGAAGTAGGGGTGCTTGGCTAGACATGAATATTTTCAATAAAATATTGAAAGTTTTAAGAGCTGCTAAAAGAGCCTCCTGTGCTGATAAAAGCAGCTCAACTTAGTAGAGTCTGGGTGTATGGCTCCCAAAAAATTAATATAATAATAATATTTGTAGTTCCTTTATAAGTCGCGTGTAACAGATGGGTGCTAAACACCTTTGATTCTGACGCCTTTGAAGGTAAAATGAAGTTATTCATACAAAGTAACTCAACAAGCATTATAGCTAACACACATCTAAATATTTCATTAAAACATTGAATAATTCAGCTCTCTATCTATATAATTACTAATCTTTTTCAAACTTTTATTTGTAAGCTGTGTTAGAAAGTACTGCAGAACTTGAAATCTATTCTTAGAACTTTCTAAATGTGTCTCAACATCATCATACAACTTGCAACTCCATCTAGTTAACAGTCAATTAATAGCATCAAAAATACAGCTTACAACACTGTAAACAAAAATTAAATATATAAGCACTGTCATTTTTATAGTTCTTTGTCTTATATTTTTGTTTGCATGAAAGAATGATTTTCTACTACCTTTCTGCACAGAAGAAATTTAAATTTTGTGTCAATTTTTTTTAATTTTTTTCATAATTCTCATTTCTTAACTTTGTTGCATTTACAGAACTGATTAAAACTATTCTTTCTTTTGTAGACACAGTTTTGGTCTTTATGAAAAGTAATTTTTCATTCTCTAATCACTCAAATAAAAGTTTATCTTTATTTCATCTGAAAATTGTTCTCATCTTAATTTAGAATAAGTTAAAAATTATTTTATTGTCTTAGTAACAATGCTTACTAGAGTCTACAACAGTTGTATTCATTACTTCTTAATGTTTACATAGTCCTGCTGAAGGTGGAGCAGAGATATAGTGAAGTGTACAGAATATTTAGTCATATATTTTATTGATCAGAAATTCAATTGCTGAGTTTTATAAATTGATTAATTGTTTAATTATACCTTGCATATGGTGACATCAACATTCGGAACAGTGCTGATAAGTATTTAACAGCACTGTTACCTTATTGTGCCTAAGGATGTAAGATAGTTACTTCTGCATGTAATTGTCATGCTGTGTTATTGCTTTTATAGAAATTAAAAGACCTTGCTCAGAATAGAAAGAGCACAGAGTTTGAAAATTGTCGTCGAACAATTGTGGACTTCTTCACCTCTTTGTTCAGGTGAGATAAGAAAAATTATTAGATGTTAAGGGAAAAACATATATAAATCTTGATATATTTATAACATTGTGTTGTGACTGAATATTAAGAACAAACTCAAGTTAACTTTCACTTGTATGAAGAAATGTGTTTATTACACTATATTACTGGAAGTTACATGTTTATACTTGTTTGAGAAAGTCAAATAACCAGGATTCTGTTGTTTTAATGATACAGAGAACTCGTGGCACCATCCTGTTTTCCACTTCATGAAATCCTGTATTTTAATGATGCAGGAAGGGTAAAACAACACATTATGGCAGCACCAAGATCAGCAATATGCAAGGCCTTAGTGGACCCTGCTTTTTATCTCCAGGTTACAATATTCTAGATTAATTACAATATCCAATTTTTGCTGCGACTTTTATACTGGTATTATGTTGGATTAAGAAGCTAAGTTCTAATTTATATTTAACAAATGTCAGTATTAATCTGACAGCATTGTCAACTGGATTTAAATCTGGTGGGCTCGTAGCTTGTTGTTTACATGTTCTTTGAATTATTTGTTTTTAGTAAATATAGAATAATTAAATTTAAAAAAAAGCATTGCCATGTATATGGTCGCTTTTTTGTGGTAGTTATTGCAGCAACTGTACCAGATAAGGGGGAAAAATTCCATGAAAATGAATCTTTTCTTTCTTCCTTTTTAGAAGATAAGAAATATACCTAATTTTCCTTTTTTTTTTTTTTTCTTCAGTATATTGCTTGTACATCAGGAACAATTTATAAAGTACCAGCTCACTATTAGGAAATAATAAGCTTTAAATTAGAATCCACAAACTCCTGGTGAAAATGCAAAACATAATATTGATCAACTTACATATGAACTAGTCTTTAATAATGATCTTAATGATATAAAATATTTTTCAATAAAATATATGGTATGTAGGTAGTCATTATTTTATATTAATAATATGATTAACATACCAAATGTACAGTCATTTATTGTAGTATAAAATAATAACTTTAAAATTTAAAACAAAAACAAATCAGTTTGTGCATGTTTTTACAATAGAGATTAGTGAAAAATGGAGCTGCAACATTTTTAAATTTTATTGTTATTTTTACCCACAGTGTACGTGCTGTTCTATAGATGATTATTCACAAATTTGTAGCTCCATGGTGGATACTTGTGTAGCCTATAAACTACATCTAGAATATGGACGTCTCATTAATTTATACGATTGGCTGCAGGTAAACCAGTTTTATTGATTGTACTGGCCATCAATTGTAAAACATGTAAGCATTGCAACTTTATGTTGAATAGATTTTAATGGAATATTTAGAATTTTTGACACTCCAGTGAGTTTTTATTGTACTTTTTTCTTCATAATGTGAGGTTAGCAGTTTTGAAATCAGTTGTTTTGTGGCAAAAAACGTAAAACTGCAGATAATTATTGCCTAATAACAGAGAAAAGTAAAAAAAGATGTTACAATTTGAACTAAATTTAACCTATTCATTAAATTTTATATCCTTAAGGTTAAACAAGGAAATCTACTTGTCACAGTTTGTTTGTTAAGCACAAAAGCAATACTACAAGCTATTTAAGCTAAGCCTACCATGGGTATCAAAATTGATTATTAGCAATGAATAAAAATCCTATAACTCAAGCACTTTTGAAAGATAGAACCTTTTTCTTCAGAGGCAAATTTGGAATTCCGAATTTGCCCCTGAGGGAAAAAAAGGGTCCACCTTTCACAAATACTTAGGTTATAGCATTTTTGTTCAATCTTATCGAAACTTCATGAACTTGCTTGTTTTTCTAATATCATGATTATTAGCACTGTAAGCCTTCAGACTTACTTCTAAGTCACTTAGAGGGCTTTGTCAAATTTTACAACACTTACACATTAAAGCTGGGTTTAATTTGTAAGTAAGATGGTAACTAAGCACAACTTGGTTCTGTATTTTGTTATTTTTGCAGGGTAAAAAAGTAATAAAGATGAAATAACCTAAATGTTTTTGTAATTTAAAGGGAAGTGGGAAAATATTTATTTTTCTTTATTTTTATAAATAGGCATTGCATTTTATTAAGCAATTATTGGAAAATGTTGAACAACCTGCACCTCTGTTGTGGGAAGAAATTGTGAGGTTTAAAAATAAAAGCTATTTGAATACTTTTTTAATATTAATATATGTTATAATGATTGTTTATTGTGTAATTTTCAATAAGGTAAACTTATGGAAACTGCATTAAACTGGTAAATGTGTAACTTGAAGGCATAAAGTGATGTTAATTATCAATGAAATAACTGGCAATGTAAAATTTCAAAGTTTGTAATTTCATTTGTTTGTGTGTATTTTTAAAAACTTTGTTTCTCAAGTCCTTGCCATGTTATTTATTTTTCCTAGTCATTCAAGATGGTAAAAATGGCAAATGATTCTAAAGAGATGAAAAAAGTTCTTAAGGAAAAGAGAAAAAACAAAAAACAAGATGGGCATGATTTGACACTTCAGTATCCTTTTAAATTATGTTCTCAAATATTTACATATACAAAAGATTAGTATTCAGTCTGTAGTGTAACCACCCAGTTACATTTTTCTGTATTATGGTGACAGTTTTAATCTGATTATTAAAGATATCTTTAATATTTTTGTTTTGTTTTTTGCAAGTTGTTTTTAGTCGATTCTATGAAATATCTTGATCTTTTGGCTGTTAAATTTCAGTTTTATTTTCTGTTTCTTTTCACTTAAAAAAAAAAGTGGAAAATGTTTGCATGTTATATCTGCTTTCTTATTTGCAAAAATCAAATACTGTTAATAGAACAGTCCATATAAATCAGAATTAAAATCAAAACTTTAATTCTCTTTGTGCAACCTTGATGTTTTTGTCAAAACTTGACAAGTTTTTAGTAACTATTAGTAGTCTTTTATACACAAAAAACGAAATATTTTAATTAAGTATTTTTACTAAAGATTTGTTTGTGAATTTATGAAGCCAGATTCTGACTAATCTGAGTGCAAGTGATTTTTGTGCTCAGATCATTTTTGTTTTCATTTTACAGCTTTCATATTTTACTTGCACAACCTCTATAATTTAAATGAACATCAAGGTTTTTAGTAACTTTCATACTTTACCCATTTTTCTCCACCTTAACACTTTGTGAGCTAAGTTCACTTAATTAACCTTGTAACCCTCACAGTAAAAATAGGAAGTAAATCTAAAACCATTTTTTTCTTTTTAAAATAACTTCATATTATTACAGAAAGTTACTTATCATATTCACACTGTTAGGAAAACGCAGGTGCAAGAAATTAATTTAACTGAAAATATGATACCATATAATTCAAAGTCTGTTGTTTGAAAATGCTTAGGCTGTAGAGTATCATATTTTTATTTCATCTGTTTTTATCTCATTTTATTGTTATGTTGCTCTTTAAACCGTTTATAACTATTAAATCTATGTAACAAGCTAGAACTTGCACAGTGAATGCACATCTCAAATTGTATTAAATTGCATTATGCACGAGCTTCTCGCGTGCTATCTTAAGGAGAAATGTTACTAAATTTTGAAATTTATGTTTCTTTATTAAATATGATGCATTTTTAATGTTAATATTTTAGCTACTTTTATAACAGTAAATTGAGAAAAAGAAATCTGGTACGTACATGAGTTTTATTTTTGTATTTGGAGTATTAATAACATTTGTTGTAGGGTTATTGTTAGAACTTAGTATCAAAATATTATTTATCTGAACTCTTCAATTAAGAACCCAAACTAATAACATGAACAAAGCCTGCAACATCCTCTGACTTTATAATTTAATTGGTGTTCTAACTGAGCTTTAAGTGCATTAGAATAATTCCTTAGCTTGTCAAGCCAAAATTGATGACAGTGAGCTTGAATCTAAATCCAGAGTAAATTAAAATTTTCTCTTTCTCTTGACTATAAAACATGGTAATGTCAGGAAATATTATTGACATCTTTTGATGGTTTATGTAAGTAAAACAAGATTATTATTGGTATAAAGGTAAATAAGGTTTTAGCAATATCTATAAATATGATTTGTAATTCACATTAAAACTCGGAAGTATAAATGGAGATAGAAATAATATCTTGCATGTGCAACTTGGATAAAACATGTCAGGAAAGTGAAGATTAAGAATTTATTTCCCTTCAAAATTAAAAATCCAAGCTTGTATAACATTACAGTTTGGCTGATTAACACTCACATGTGTATTGACATGCATTAATAATAAAATATCTTAATTTCATTTTGAATGAACTCTTAAAAAGTTTGACTTCTGCATTTCCACTGACTTGTATGTAAAGGGTAAAAAGTTTTTTTGCATATTTTAAATGAGCTGAACTTTTTTTCCGTTGAATGTTTGAAGATTATTTTTTTTTAGTTATTTCTGATGAACAATTTCACATACTTGTGTTTTGTACCATGATTGTTTTAACTTCAAAACTAAAATGAAATGCACTTGTTGAAACTTGTTTTGAAGATTTTGTTTGATCTTAACAGTTGCTTCAGAGCTCAGTTTGTGCAGGCAGTTTCAGAGCTTCAGTTTTTAGGTTTCATCAAACCAACAAAGAGAAAGACTGATCATGTAGCTCGACTAACATGGGGAACTTCTTAATTTCTGATTATATGTACAAATATAAAAAGTTTAGAATGGTTTTAATGTTTGTATGTGAAAATGTCCAGAGTTCAGATTGTTTTTAATTTTATATGTTGTAATGGCAAATTTCATCCAAAACTTTGTATCAAATTGACAATTTAATAAAATATGTTTACTAATTATTGACTTTCAATCTTTTATATGTTTATAGTGTAAATAATGTATAATTTGTCTTATGTGAAATATTTAATTCTGGTACTAATGTATGCTTCTTTGCTTTTACTTGGAATAACAGTGTTAATGATATCTTCTTCTGTAGTGTGAGGATTTGTCAATTTTTAATGGAAGAAAAACTCGTTAGCTTATTAAACTGTAAGATAACTTATTTTTCCTTCTTTCTCTAATGCAAGAAATAAATTTCACTACTCTTTATTAATTACAGTACCTTACAGCATTCTTTTTTTCTTTCCAGCAAATTATTTTATTGTAAAAAGTTTTTAACATTTACATCACAACATCCATCTGCCACCATCAAGGCAGGTTATCATAATTGCAAGGTGTGACCATACATTCCAAACTCTCTCAGATGCTTCCAGTGTCAGACTATGCACCTATTCAGACCTTTACTGCTATTGATCTCAATTTGCTCCCCTTCACTATTCTCCCACTTTTCATGGAGGGTTGACAATAATCTACTGGTCAGCCCATCCCACCATGGCTTATTACTGTCCCCAAATGGGACCTTTCTTTAAGTTATTTGAGAAAAGCATATATACCTGATTGGAAATACTGTCATTTATTTGCTGAACATCTTTTGAGCCATCCATCCATTCCTATTTATATGGATGGTTTGAAGTAAGGTAACTGTATGGGCTCTGCCATGATTTGTTTTGGTTCGGTGGTTGTGTGCAGAATACCCTCTACAGTTTCTGTGTTCACTGCTGAACTATATGCCATATCTCTTGCCCTGGATCACATAGAAGCTAAGCAATACTCGAATTGTACCATTTATACTGACTCGTTTAGTCGGTTTTACCCTGTTTTCACTGATATTCAAAACAGACTGTCCCATTTCTATTTAACATCTACTTCTATAGTTTTTTCTGGATACCAGGTTGCGTTGATATTCGCGGGAACGGGCTCGCCGACACCGCAGCTAAGTCTGCTCTGGCACTATCACTGTTGTGCCTGTTCCATACAGGATTATGGTCCTGTAGTCAAGGCTCGGCTCCATGCCAGTTGGCAGTCGACATGGAGCGAGGAACGTGAAAACAAGATTTTCCAAATAAACTCTCTATTGGACATTGGCCATCTTGTTTGCATGAGAATCGGAAAGCGGACTTTGTCCTTAATAGATTACACATTGGTCACAGTATTTTAATTCGTTTTCTTTTATCTGAGACTGATTTATCGGTGTGTTTGTCTGTGCAACACTCGGATCACAATAAGCCACATTTTTCTGTCTTGCCGTCGTTACGACTGTCAACAACGGCATTATCTTAAAAATGTTTTGTCCCTACATTTATTCATAACGTTTGGCAGTGTTATAAGCTGTGGTGAGACTGTCCACCTTAGAAATGTTTTTAGTTTTTTTTTGAGACCATTTATCATTTTAGTGCTATTTAAGTTTTAACTTATAAATTGGATCAGTTTTTAATGTGATTTCCTTTTAAAAACCAAAGTACATCTCGTTCGATTTGAAATTAGAAAATGGCCGTAACTTCAAATAACTCGAAACCAGGACTGGAAAGGCCGACTTGAGGTGTCTAACGCTGATGTTTGAACTATCCGTTAGTCATCCTGGCGAGTTATGATAATTATAATTATACTACAGAAAGTCCTTTACAACTTGTATTACTGTAGTTTCTCCCTTACTGCTGTAGACTAGATATACAAATTGGATTTAATGTTATTTGTTTTTAATTCAAAAATTAAACTTTGTTTTGTTTTACCTTAATTTCTTTTTATAAAATTTAATAATTTTACTTGAATTTTAACTTCTTAACGGATGTTTGGCGCAGGTAGCCTAGTTGCTTTGGGCCGTAAAACACCAAACCAACCAACCATCAGCATATGATTCACATATACCACTATACGTTTGCTACATACAACTGTTCCTATTCCATAGTAACTGACGAGGCATTTGCTATAACGCAAACACAGAATTTTAAGAAACAGAGTTTTATTTAACGTCTAAATTATTACATAGAGAAATTAAAACTGTGATTCAAGATGGGTATATTAAATCTGTAGAAATACAGTAGACCAAATAATGTTATTAAAACGTGGACACTAAATAGTGAACTGCATTACTAAATGAGGATGAAATAACTCAAAACGCATAAGTTAGCTGCATATTAATTCCAGGAATCTCAAAACACATTAGAGGGAATAACTTTAAAATCACAATTAATGGGACTTTAAAAAATAGTAACCTGTGGATGGGTTCACGTAAAAATATTGAAGTTATAGGGGTTGTCTCTGAACACTCTTGAGTTAATAATAATCTCGAATATTTATCCTAAGGTCAACAAATAATTATCAAGAGAGAGTTCTATGTGAACCAGTTATCAAGATGTTATGGTTTAATGAAAAAATTTCACTTAATTAAGCTGAAAAAATACTTCCAAAATTGATCTATTTGACTTCATGATGAATCGTATGTGCATGGGAATTTATGTTTAAATCATAATGTTTCTTACCCCAGAGTCATCTTGGTCCAACAGATAAACCCACTAGTAGACATCATGGTTATATTTCGGATCTTGGAAGGCATCCATCACACATTATTTGTGGGTTATGCTATTGCTGATCTTGTATAATAGTGTTGTACTATAATAATGTATAATATATGAAGAGAGAAAACTGAAATCTACTACCAATTGTAACGAAAATTTGGTAAGAATAATGAATGATGGCCTTGAATTGCTAAGAGGTATACTGGGGGATTTAATAGCACAGTTTTATAGTAAAAACTATTATTGCAGGACTTTCTCGTAAAACTTTAGTAGATATCTTGTTCAATGTTGCATCCATGTTAATAAATAGTAGAAGGCTTGATTAATGAATATATCAGTATCCAAAACAATGATTTTGATTATCTTAATTTTGGATTATTTCAAGAAAACTTTAAAAGCTTTGAAGTTTGAGAATTTATCAATGGTTCGTAGAAAAAAAAAGTTTACAACTCCGTTGGATGAATTCTTTATTTCACACATTAATTCTTTGAGATAGTGGCTTGTGTGCTAAACCCATGATTGAAAAACTTGAACATAGAATAAATTAATTTGTAACTTGTGTGAAATTAAAAACAGTGGCTACAACCTTTTATTTAACATGAACTGATAGGGTGTTTGTGTGTGTGTTTTCTTAAAGCAAATCCATTGGGGGCTATCTGCTGATCCAACCGAGGAGAATTGAACCCCTGATTTTAGCATTGTAAATCCGTAGACTTACCGCTGTACAAGCGAGGGGGCGAATGGATAGGGACGAGAATGTTTGCCAACATTCCTCAGTCACCTGAAATGTACACGTTAAGAAAAACTTTTCAAAAAAGGAAGTAAATGTTGGAATGGCTGATACAAATCCTTCAAAAATAGTATAGTACGGAAGCGTATGCATCAGCCCTATATAATAGCACATAATATAGTAGAATATTAACACAAAAATAAAATAAATGAGATTAATTTCTGATTATGGCCGAGCATGTTAAGGCAATGCGACTCGTAATCTGAGGGTTGCGGGTTTGCATCCGCGTCGCGCCAAACATGCTCGCCCTCCCAGCCGTGGGGGCGTTATAATGTTCGGTCAATTCCACTATTCGTTGGTGAAAGAGTACCTCAAGAGTTGGCGGTGGGTGGTGATGACTAGCTGCCTTTCCTCTAGTCTTACACTACTAAATTAAGGACGACTAGGTGCAGTAGACTAAAAACCTACTCACTTAAAAACCTGTTACAGTAACCGCAGTAATTGCAGCCGTATGTACCTTAAGGAATTGAGTGGCAGATGATGATGATGATTTTGTGATTAAATATACATATATTTATTATTTATTATATATATATGAGTTACAATTACAACACTTTGTGCTGACACACTTGACTTTTCTGTGATAAACTACGGAACACGACCTGAGGTGTGATGACCCCCTCTTCCACTGACACTCGTGAGATTCATTCTGAGTGACACGGGCTGCCGCCCCTCTCACAGAATATGAGTTTATCTATTACACAGGTAGAACTAAGTACTACCTTGTGCAGTACATTAATTCCAATAATTATTTATAAATATTGATGATGCTCCTGCCGTGATAAATGTTCATCAAACGATGTTTATCTAGGATTTTGAAACATTTCCCTTTATTCAGCAATCTTCAGTGCTTTATTGAATCAATGATGGTTTACCAGCTGATATTTCCTTTCCTCTAAATAGAGTATTGATTGTATAAATCATTTTTTATTGAGAAGTTAACAAATAAGATTAGCTACAAAAGTTGTAAAGTTTTCAAACTAAACCCAAAACTCGAGTGATTTCGAATAGTTAATTGTTTTTATTCAGGAGAATAAATTCAATTACATTCATTATATATATATATATATATATATATAATTGCATTCATTATATATATGTGACTGAATGCTTAAGGTTGACGGAGAGTTAATTGAAATATCATTGTACTGTATACTAAATTCTTTTATACAATATTCTTAGGACACTTGCACCACATGTGCCATTGTTCGTCAATTACATTTGAACACAAGAAATGAGCCCCGTATGGCCAGGTGATTAGGGCATTCGACTCGTAATCTGTGAGTCGCGTGTTTGAATCCTTATCACACCAAACATGCTCGCCTTTTTAATCGTGATGGCGTTATAATGTTTGGTCAATCTCACTTTTGGTTAATAAAATAATAGACCAAAGGTTAGCGGTGGGTGATGATGACTAGCTGCCTACTTTCTGGGCCCGGCATGGCCTAGCGCGTTAAGGCGTGCGCTTCGTAATCTGAGGGTCGCGCCAAACATACTTGCCCTCCCAGCCGTGGGGGCGTTATTATGTGACGGTAAATCTCATTATTCGTTGGTAAAAGAGTAGTCCAAGAGTTGGCGGTGGGTGGTAATGACTAGCTGCCTTCCCTCTAGTCTTACATTGCTAAATTAGGGACGGCTAGCACAGATAGCTCTCGAGTAGCTTTGTGCGAAATTCCAAAACAAACAAACAAGCCTTCTTTCTAGTATTACACTGCTAAATTAGGGACGGCGTGCCCAGATAGCCCTCGTGTAGCCTTGCGCGAAATTTAAAATATAAACAAACACAAGGAATGTACCTGGAAGCACTGCAGTCGAAATCCTTGCACTATGTATTACAGGTATTTATATATGCAGTTTTTTTTTTGCTTTAAAGGTTACGATTTGTACGCAAAAATATAAACAGTGTTTAAAAAAAACTTTTGATTTTTCAGTCTTATTGAAAAAGCCTCTTTGATTGGTTTGTTTAGAATTTCGCGTAAAGCTACTCGACGGCTATCTGCGCCAATCGTCCCTAATTTAGAAGTGTAAGACTAGAGGGAAGTGAGCTAGACATCATCACCTACCGCCAACTTTTGGGATCCTCTTTTACCAACGAATAGTGGGATTAACCGTAACATTATAACGTTGCCATGGCTGAAAGGGTGAGGTGTAGCGGGGATTCGAACCCACGGTCCTCCAATTATGAGTCGAGTGCCTTAACCACCTGGCCATGCCGGGCCTAGTCTGTTGAACAGCGATCTAAAGCAAACGAAATTGTGTTTCTTGGTTTGTCTTTTTGAGCACAAAACTAAACAGCGTACTCTCTTTCGTATGCATACCTTTAATATCGAAAACCAGTTTTAGTAGTTTGAGCACTCAAACGTGCTGTTGCGTTTTTGATTTTGTATCCGAAATTATACATTATTTCTTGCAGATAAAATTTAACTTTGAAATATTATTTTTAACACCGTTATTATTTTAATATCGAAATGAATAGAGTGATTGGATTGTATAAAAACAAAAACAAAAATAAAAACATTTACAGTATGTGTAGTTTTTATAGCATTTGTAAGCCATATTGGATAATTTGACTTTTCATAACTCTTGATTAGTTATCGAAAACCTAATACTTCTCTGGTTATGACTGAGAAGAAGTAATTGTCGTATTCGTGTTGTTGTGACAGAGGAACGTGAATACAAAGCTAGGAAAATAAATTAAAACACATTTAGTAATGTCTAGGCAAGGAATGAGAAGCGCTGACCCAAAAAAAGTTGTAAGTACTAAAAGTAACAATTTTTCAGGAAAAGCAAAACTGCAAGCAGGAACTATATTTAATTTGCTTGATAGTAACTAACTGAAGTGTTGACACTAGTTGTATTGCTATTAGTAGTAATGGGTGGATCTGCACTGAAATAGGTGTGAATCAGTACATGATTTTAAAAATAGTATCGAAAGTGTTAGTTACTTCAGGTAGTTTATAACCAAAAAAAAAAGAGAAAGAAGTGAGACTGTTGTTTGGTAAATTGCATATGTTACCACCATAGGTACAGTTTATAAATTATGAATTCTAACTTGGTAGTGGTATTTGTTTGTACAAGTAGATGTAGTTTACTATACAGTTATGTTAGGAGCTTTTAAAAAAAATATTGCCTTAGTGAGTAACGTGGCACAGATTAAATCAAATACATAAAAATATTACATAATTAGGAATATTGCAGCATACCTCAGAGCATTCTGTAAACTTTTTTTTAATTCAGGCCCATGAAGTTACAGTAAAATAATAATGTGTTTGTGCGTGCATGTGAACAGACAAATCTTTTAGTTGTAGTGTTGATTTATGTTATGAGAAATAATTTCCACTTCTAAGTTCTAAACAAGTAACTGAATTGAATTGTACTTTATTCAGATGAAATTTGACTTTCTTCAGTCATCCTACACTTTTTACAGACTGGTCTGTTTGAGTTGACATATGAGGGTTTTTTAACTCTCATTTATGATTTACCGTGTTTCTTTTAGTTATTACCAACAGTGATGTCATGCACACAAGCCAAGGATGAACATTCCCCCTCAGTGCCTTCCACATTTTTCTAAACTTCCAAATTCATGTATAAACACTTGATTGGGTACATTTAAAAAATCATCTGTATTTGAAACTAATAATCAAAGTAACAAATGGAAATTTAATAAAATGAAAAGTAAAAGACACCCTGCTTAGTATTATTTACATGATTATTAATTGTCAACTCACAACTGATAACCAAGTACTTTGTTTTCAGAATGTGCCTCACCAAAGAAATTACCTTTGTAATGGTCTGGCTCCTGGGGTTTAATTTTTCCAAATATAAGAAAATGTCCAGTGAATATTTGCAGTTGCTGAGTGCTCTGTACCTATGTTCTCTTGTAGGTGAAATTGCATTTATTCACAGATGTAAACCATATTTTACAGGACTGCTAATTTAGAATTTAACAAGTTAAAGTCTTTGGTCATTTGAGGAATCTTGCATGTGCACACCTTCTGTGAAGCTGACTGTTTAGACTTGTGTTAGATTTTTACTCTTGTATGAAAAACTGACTAGGATACTAAAAAAGTTATAAATCAGCAAACCAAAAGGGTTATTCCTACATGTATAGTGATTATATTGTATTGGAACATCTAAAGTTGAGTGTTTTATAATAATTCCATTTAATATCTTACATGGCTTTGTTAGTTTAGGAGATATAGGTTTGAACTTACTTTGTACAAGAAACTAAAAATGTCAAATAATATTTGTAAGTATAATAGTTTTGAACAGTTAATTAAACTTTGTAACCAGCAAGATATGGTGAAACATAACTATATGGAAAAACATATCTGCTTATCATATATGAAACATATTAATTAGTTAGTAGCTTATATATATATATATATTGGTGAAAATAATTACATTTGAATGAAGATAAATAAGTAAAATCATAAGGAAGGATTACATTAATAACAGCAAATTCAAATCTCTAACAAATTATATATTTTTTTTTGACTCAAAAACAAGCCAAAACAAAAAATGCTACATCAACATTTTATAATCACACATTGTAACTTGTACCTTGGGATTTTATTAGTTGATGCAGCATTTTTTGTTTAATTTGTTTCTGTTTCTGTTTATGTATAAACACAGAAATAAGCATTTGTATGTTCATAGTGTAGTGTATTGAATATCACTGACTATTGAATTTTATAAAAATTAACAAATCCATAAAAAGGCATGTATCAGCCTCCTATCTGGAGAATAATACCACACTTGTTATTTCATTAATTTTTTTTACATTTTCAGAGCTAGTTATTATCTGACCATACATGGGAAGAACTGTACTTTCTTTCACTATTCCTATTTGTTGATCCAGTTTTCATTTCTGACTCTCAGACTGACTCGACTTTTACTTTTAGCCACAACACAGGGACTCTTAGAATTGTTTTGAGGCTATTGTTGTATTTTTTGTAAGAACAGAGTTCTAGCTCATAACTTCATATCTTGACCAATTCCTTGTTTTTTATTCAGAGAGATCCTGTAGGTGGGTGTCATTTTTGTTTTTGACCACTCATGTTTGTACACTTCACATACAAGCTTTGTCTTGATGTTTATACAAATTTTCACCTCTGCTGTCTTTTTCATATCAAAAAAAAATTTCTTTCCTAGTTATCAACTTTATTTTTACATTTACCATTTAAAAAAAATTTCCTAAATTTAAATACTTTTCAGATCTTGGAAAGAAACTAATGAGAATCCAAACACAGAACTACAATCTTAATTTTTATATTTTATCTTTTACATGGTAAATGTAGAACTCGGAGTTATTTACTTTAACTTATGGAGCATTGGTAGCACAAATTTTGAAAGATTATGAAAACGATGATGAAGTGAACAGACAACTGGATCGTATGTAAGTGAATTTTCCATTTAATATTTATAACTTTTTACTTTTATTAAGACTAATACATATTAAATCTAAGGTTTATAAATGTTTCATAGAGGTGGTTAAGGAGACTTTGAATGTAAAAATATGGTGATAAATGATTATTAAGCCTGCAAACATAGTACTGCTAGGAATTAAGCATGGGGTTCAAAGGACAACTTCTACTAGTAATAGAATGATTGTTGGGATACAAAGGATATCATAAAGGATAGATTAAGGTTCTTAGAACTATTTTATTTTGAGAAAAGAAGAATTAGAGGGAATGTGATTGAAGAGTTCAGTATTATAAAAGGAAAAGGTAAAATTGATACATTGTATTTCATGCTTCATAGTAGAGACATGGTTGCCAATTGTTTTAAAAATTCACTTTTAATTTACCACCTCATTACTGTGAAGCATTTCTTTGTTTTTGATTTTTTAAGTTTTGAATAATTTTGTTTTATAAATTTCATTTATACTAAGATAAATCACTTGAACTATTTTTATGGAAGAATAGGCCAACACTGTTTTGTAAACAGACCCTCCCATATACACACTGTAGTGTTAACTATGCTCCTGCAAAAATTTAAGGTTTGGTAGGCTAGAATTTAAATGTAAATTAGGCAGTTTTAGTTTTTGAACAGGATAGTGAGTTTTTGTAATAGCTTGCCTTTGGATGTGGTAGTGCAACAAAATTGGGAGAGTTCAGGAGAAGGCTTGTAGGAGACAGGAATGAAAGTAGTTAGGTGAGTGTTCCATGAAATAGAACAGCCATCTTGGGCAAAGAGACCCCTTGTTGTCCCACAAATGTGTTTTGCAAATGGACTGAACAGTATATTTCAATAATAATTTTTACCTCTACCATCAGAGGTTAAGTTTTCACTCCCACTGTGTGTGTGTGTGTGCATTTGTCAGCAAGATTTCCATAAAACTTCCAGATGTATTTTGACTGTGAACTTACTTAGAAGTGATTAGTTTTTGGTAGAGTAAGGGTCACAGTAAGGTAACAAAAATTTCAAAAATCCCTATTGGTTGACACAAGGACTGATTTTTGCACAATTTTTTGCTCTTTAACTCAGTTAGTGATTGAAGCTTGATGGAATTTGATGGATACATGTTGAATATTATTCCTCATTGACTTGCAAGAAATGGTTTTATGCCAGTTGGAAACACAAATGGACACATTTTTGAATTTTGTGAGAGCCAAATACGAACAGTGTACAGTGATGGAGATGTGTGATCTACAGAATGCCACTCTAGTTTAAGTGTGCAAATGTACTTAATTGTCAGATTTATTAAATTAACTCAACTGACAGATGTTAGACATGGTAGACAGACCAGAACATTCAAAGCAATGTATTTTTTCACTACATTTTTCCCAAAGAAACATATATTTCATGATATAAATATTTCAAATTACTTTTATTGTGCTCCTCGGTGTGGATTCCTGTACATGGTGAGGGGACTTCCCAGGGAAAGTTCTGTTCCTTCAGTTTACCTCTTCTAAACATCCATCCATGTGTTTGTCATGTGTGGCAAACTGTGAAGGGGAGGAGAGGATCCTGGTGGTTGAGGGGTCCAACCCTAACACACCACTTTGGCCTTGAATTCCTATAGATGGGTGGCTTTGGGGTGGGCCCCCTTGAGTCAGTCAGTTGGTCCACTCAGGCTAGGGTCAACCAAATGCCAGTGTTGGATGCTTTCAACAGGTGTTGTGGACTTTGTATCTGATGCTGATGTTTGGGTATAGTACTAATGAAACCCTGGTGTTGCTGCAGTGTCTTTGTTTGACATTGTAGTGCATTCCCTTGTTGGGCTTCATGGTGAGTGAGGTCAGTGAGTCTATTGGTAAACAATCATGTCTTGAAGATTCTGAGCAGCAATCCTAACCATCCATATCACCTGTTGCCCCTAGTTGCCCCTCATTTTCTTATGTTGCACTCACTTTCAAACAAACCTTTAGGGCAAATGTCTTCCTTTTTCATTCAGAAGGGACTAGAGAGACTTTCTGGCTCTCCAAAGTCAGTAAAAAAGCTTTGATCTGGTGACATACCAGTGGAAACATCCACATCTTAACACAGTGAACTCCTGTTGCATTCAAAGGCAATTAGGGATATACATGGAGAGGTTACAACTCATGCTACTTTGAATTCATTACAAGGAGTTATTGCTGAGAGGAATTTGAAGAATATCCTAGAGTCAGAGATCATCGCTGGTTTCTCCACTCAAGATGTTTCTGCAGTGAGACTATCTCCACTCGCAAAGATAGAATTATGGTGCTGACCAATGTCCTCATTCTGACATTTACGTCACCACGTCTGCCTGCCACCATCAAGGCAGGTTATCTTAATTGCAGAGTACACCCATTCATTCCAAACCCTCTCCAATGTTTCCAGTGTCAACAGTTTGGTAACTCAATGATACCATGTCATGGTTTTTTTGACATTTGCTTGTTGCAGTGGCAAGGACCATGATGTCTATGAATGTGAAAAGGACCCTCATTGCATCAATTACAATGACTCTCACACGTCCTACTTTCGTTCTTGCTCTAAATGGTTTGAAGAAAAAGAGGTGCAGCATTTGAAAATGATTCATAACCTTGCCTATCCTGAGGCTTGAAAATTGCTATCCACCTCCTCATCTCGGATGTATGTTGCTGCACTTCATTTCACAGCTACTGAGGGAGTGCAGACAGATCTCTCTATGCCTCCTAAAGAATTGTTCTCCAAAAAATGAAGGGTTTTTTGACCTCCATGGTTAAAAAAGTTGATGAATTAACTTTGACACCTATCTCTGTCCCTTTTATACATTCCACCAAACCCCGAGATTCACATCCTTTGCTTCCAGGTACAGGCATTTCCTCAGATGCATCTTCCTCTTTCACCCCAAGATGCTAAACAATAATTCATTCATGTCCTCAGTCTTTGGAATCCCCTTCCAACAGCAAAGACCTGCCCAATCGACCCAGGGCAGGATCCATGGAGGTTAATAGACCTCCCTTGAGTAAGGAAAGTGAGGAAAAAAAGACATGGTCATAAACAGAAGGGTTTTCTACCAAATTTGCCTACACTTAAATAAAAATTACCACACTGATACAATGGAACTGTTGAGGTTTGTCAGTGATGTTGAGAAACCCACTTGTTGAGAATTTTATATGCAAAAACGGCTCGTTTGGGTTGAGAAAATTTCTTCTGTTGAGGTTTGTCAGTGATGTCAAGAAACCCACTTGTTGAGAATTTTATATGCAAAAACGGCTCGTTTGGGTTGAGAAAATTTCTTCTGTTGAGGTTTGTCAGTGATGTCAAGAAACCCACTTGTTGAGAATTTTATATGCAAAAACGGCTCGTTTGGGTTGAGAAAATTTCTTCTGTTGAGGTTTGTCAGTGATGTCAAGAAACCCACTTGTTGAGAATTTTATATGCAAAAACGGCTCGTTTGGGTTGAGAAAATTTCTTCTGTTGAGGTTTGTCAGTGATGTCAAGAAACCCACTTGTTGAGAATTTTATATGCAAAAACGGCTCGTTTGGGTTGAGAAAATTTCTTCTGTTGAGGTTTGTGTTCTAATTTGGATGACATCAAAACATTGATTGCTTCCTACCATCTTGTTTGTCTCTCCTTACAGGACACATTTCTAAAACCTGCTGATACAGTCATCTTTCAGCAATTTTCTTTATTCAGAAATGACAGGCTGTGTGATGGACGAGTGCATGGAGGGATGGCACTGTTGGTTGATAAGCATGCACCCACCCTGTCTTTGCCACTCAACACACCCTTGGAGGCCATAGCCATCTGTGTTTCCTTGGGTAATACCATCATTGTTTGTTCTCTCTATCTGTCACCTGGAGAGACATATGATCAATCATACCTAAATGTTCTCATTGAATGATTGCCATCTCCATTTTTAATTTTAGGGGACTTTAATGGACATCATCCCTTCTGGGGCAGTGCTGGTATTGATAGGAGGGGTTGCTCTGTAGAGCGTATGCTCTCTAATCACAACATTTGTCTTTTCAATACTTGTTCATCTACTTATTTCCATGAGTTTAGTCAGTCCTTTAATGCTATTGATCTCTCAATTTGCTCCCCTTTGTTATTTTCCCATTTTTCATGGACAATAATCCACAAGGCAGTGATCATTTTCCTAGAATCTTGAGACAGACTGGCCATGGTCAATGCCACCAGACCCGCATGCTTGGGTGGAAGTTGTATCAGACAAACTAGCCCTCTTTCGCTGCTTTCGCAGAAGTTGATGCTGACATTGTCTGTACATCATTAACAGACGATTGTGTGACAGCAGTAACTGACTGTATTATAGAAGCAGCTGCTCAATGTATTTCTAAAACCTCAACTTGTTTTTCACTATATCCTTGTCCATGGTGAAATCCTGCCTGCCACATGGCACAGAAGGCTCAAAAATGGGCCTTGAATACTTTCTGTAGATATCCCACAATCTCAAACTGCATTGATTTCCAGTGGGCCCTGCACATGGGTAAGATGTCAAAGCCAGAAAGAATCTTGGATTAAGTTCACAACAAGCATGTCCTCCACCACTAGTTCCAAAATCATTTGGGAAAGGTCAGTGGGCAATATCACTCTTGCCCCCCTCTCGATCTTGCACTCTGATGACCAGGAAGTAACTGATACCAAGAGCATCGTCGAAACTCGAGGTGAAATTTTTTGCTGGGTATCTAGCACTTTTTCCACATTCTTGACCATCAAGACTCAGACACAGCAATCACCTCTTTCCTTTTGAGCTGATTGTATCTATTACTATAATCATTCCTTTACTTTGCACTGGTGGACCTTTAACTGGCCCTTCATCGGTTTGGCAGTACATCTGTTGGACCTGATGATGTACACTATGAGATTTTGCATCATCTATCTCCTGTTTCTCTTGCTATTTTTCTGGTTGTTTTTAACTGGATCTGGCAGGAGAATGTTTTTCCTGATGTCTGGTGCCAGGCAATTGTCATGCCTTTCACCAGGCTTGGGGACGATTTCAAGATTCCTTCAAACTACTGTCCAATTGCTTTGATGAGCTGTCTCTGTAAGACCTTTGAGAGGATGGTTAATGCTCATCTTGTTTGGTTCCTTGAATCAAACAACCTCCTCTTTAGTGTGAATTCCGAAGACAGCGCTCCACTATGGATCACTTTATTTGACTTGAAACATCAATCAGAGAAGTCTTTTTCAAATGACAACGTCTTGAATCAGTATTCTTTGACATTGAGGAGGCTTTTGATACAAAATGGAGGTATAGCATTTTGCAAGACCTCCATATATATGGGTTATGTGGCCATTTGCCCATTTTTATTAATTTTTTTTAATGGGCAGGAGATTTCAAGTTTGAGTAGGTTCGACACTTTCCCATTCTTTTCTACAGGAACATGGAGTCCCTCAGGGCTGTGTTTTGAGTGTCACACTTTTCAGTATAAAAATCAATGCCATCATTGAACAACTCCCTCTCACTGTTGCAAATGGGCTCTATGTCGACAACTTTCACATCTTATGTCAGTCGTCAAACATGAGGTATACTGAGCGGCAGCTACAGAATACCCTCAATTGTTTACTGAAGTGGACCACAGCAAATGGCTTTACCTTCTCTCTATCTAAATCCATTTGCATACACTTTTGCTGCCAACAGGGTATTCACCCTGATCCTGAACTCTGTTTCAGTGCAGTTGTGCTGCCTGTGATCTTTGAGACTAAGTTCTTGAGGCTTATCTTTGATTGTAAGCTAACCCTTACATCATGCATCAAGCAGCTACGGGTCAAATTTATAAGAGCATTGAACATCCTCTATCACCACTTGGGGAGTGGATCAATGTTCTGTGCTAAAGATATATTGTGTTCTTATTTGATCAAAACTTGACAATGGATCACTGGTCTATGGCTCTGCCAGACCATCGACCTTAAAGATGCTTGATTCTATTCATCAAAGATTTTGGCTCTGCACCTTCCAATTCAAACCTTATGCACAGAGTCTCATGAACCTCCTTTGTGCCTCCACCATTTGCAACTCTTTAGTATATGTTTTGAAACTTTGTTTCTTACCAAAGCATCTCATCTGGAGTTGTGTTTTTCTTCCTCGATGGGCCATGCTTTTTCAGACTAGACAGACTGCCATTGCTCCTTTTGGCCTTCATATCCAGGAGAATTGGGTCTGTTCTTGGATAACATTGTTGTATCCACTGGTCAGTCCATCCCATCATGGCTTCTTGCATTCCCCAATTGTGACCTATCTTTTAGTCATCTGAAAAAAGTACACTCCTGATTGGAAATACTGTCTGCTATTTGCTGAACAGCTTTTGAACCATCCTTCCATTCCTCTTTATACATGTGGTTCGAAATCAGGTGACTGTGTGAGCTCTGCCGTGGTTTGGTGGTTGCATGCAGAATTTTCTCTACAGCTTCTGTGTTCACTGCTGAACTGTCAGCCATTTCTCTTGTCCTTGATCACATAGAAATTAAGCAGTACTTGAATTGCACAATTTATACTGACTTGCTTAGTTCTCTACTGGTTCACATTGGTTTACACCCTGTTCACACTGATATTCAAAACTAACTGGCCCATTTCTTTTTAATATCTATTTCTATCCAGTTTTTCTTCTGGATACTGGGCCACGTTGGTATTTGCGGGAACTAGCTCTCTGACACTGCAGCTTAGTTTTTCTGCTCTGGAACTATCACCCCTGTGCCTGTCCCATACTTGGACTATGGTCCTGTATTCAAGGTTCAGCTCTGTGCCAGCTGACAGTTGACTTGAGTGAGCAATGCAAAAACAAGCTTTTACAAGTAAAACTCTATCTTGGACTTTGGCTGTCTTGTTACTGTAGGAATTGGAAACAGGAATTTGTTTAAACTAGACAACACATTGGTTAAAGTTTTTTAACTCATCACTTTCTTTTATCTGTAATTGATACACCAGTGTGTAGTTTGTATAACACTCAGATCACAATAAGCCACATTCTACTTTCTTGTCATCATTATGATTCACAATGACAGCACCATTTTTAGCATGTTCTGTCCCATGGTTTGTATGTCCATAATGTTAAACTGTTATTGGTGATGGTGACCTGTCCACCTTGATAATGTTTGGTTTTTTAAAGGCCATCAATCTTTTTAATGCCATTTAAGTTTTTTAATTTATACGTCACACCTTGTTAATGTGGCTCCGTTTTAAAAATCGCAGTTTATCTAGTTCAGTTCGAAATCAGAAATTGACTGTAACATCAAGTAACTCGAAACCAGGACTGGAAAGGCCAACTTCAGGTGACTGATGGTGGTTTTTGTACTTACCTGTTAGTCTTCCTGATGAGTTATGATTTTACAGTCATGCTACAGAAAGTCCTTTACAACTTGAAATACTGTGGCTTTTCTCTTGATTTTGTAGACTAAATATAAACATTGGTTTTATGTAGTTTATTTTTTTTTTCACTTTGTTTTGTTTTACCTTAATTTCTTTTTATGAATTTTACCAAATTTACTTTTCCTTTTTTACCGGACGTATGGTGCAGATACCCTAGCTGCTTTGTACAATAAAACACTAAATCACACACCCACCCTACTTTTATTGTGAAAGGAGTAAATTAACCAAGGCAGCATTACAAGTTTTCAGTGAATGTAGACAATCTTAATTCATTATGTTATAAGCAGTAAAAGTTTTAAAGGTTGGCTAATTAGAGTAAATTAGTGTTTTATAGTAAATATTGAGAAGATGTGTTTACTTAGTTACTCTTGTTGATCAATCTGAGTGTTTTTAAACAGTGAGTTAGAAAATTCTGTAGGATATGGAAAGGAGTTGAAAAATATAACAACTGTATGTGAATTATTAGTGTTTGGGTACTAATATATTAAAAAAAAGAGATGCTTCATGTTTTTTGTCCCTCTGCTGTTTCATTATGATATGGGGAAAGCATTTCCAATTTTTTCTTTATATTTTGTTCCAAAATTTTATGGTGAAACTATCAAAACATAGATGTCCCTAATTTTTGAAATGATATGTTAATGGCAAAGCAGTTATTGAACAATACTCACATTTACAAAGTACAAAGTGTTTTATTGTGTCAGTGGGACACAACTCTTAAACTTAGCTATGCAGTAATGGCATGCTAAACACTGTGCCTTTTTTTTTAGTATCTTGTATGTTTTGTGATTGCATGTTTCAAAATTGTGGAATAGTTGAAAAATAAACTTGTTTTAATGTATCATTCCTTTAGAGTTTTTTATACCAGTAGTTATTCCTTATTGCTTTTTTAGTTTCTTGTCAGATGAGGAATCTTAAATGTTTACTATCATGAAAAGGAAGTCCAGAAAAAATGTTTGAGAATCCATAATTTAACCAAAACTAATGTGTAGCAGCCTAACCTAACATGAGTCATTAAGTCCTATAAAGACGCACAGCAAAAACTGAACACTATGAATTAACCACAACTTTGAATTTTACAGAGAAATGAATGTTTATCTTACTCTTATGGCCCTTTTGTAATAATAAGTTTCCAAATAAGAAATAGACTGTGATGGTTAAGGTGATTGCTTAAGTGGTGTAGGCTGGAGAAATGTAGAAGGTATAGTAATATTAAAGGTTAAGTACCCAACTATCCAAGAATTATGAAAACAGTAGTGAAAATGATTGTAGAAAAAATTAATATAAAAGTTAGAAGGACAATAAAAATTGAGTGAAGTCTCTACAAACCACCTATTTATTGAAAAAATGAGTTTTCTTAAAGAAAGTATTTCAGGTAAAACCGTAATCACTTTAAAAAAGGAATTCTAACGAATTTGAGTAACGAATTAACAATATTAAGTTAAAAAAATGTACTGGAACAAAATACAACAAATTGTGGACAGATGTATCTTAAAACAACTGAGTGAGAAACACTATTAAACCATGTGACAACTAAGTAAATTTAAAAAGAATAAAAATAAAGAAAGTTTGTATATAGAAGTGAATTTTTGAAAGTATAATTATATCCACAATTCACTGCTAGTTTACAAAAGGGTCACTATCAGTAACTTGTATTTAACTTTTTTATATAATTTAAGAACTATTTAGTGAAAAGATGGTTTACAGAATTAGCACTTTAATTTTGTGAAGTGTACAAACACATAGCAAATTAATTTATCAAGAGTTTTACTTATTATTTGTTCCTTTTCTGTTATTAAACCAATAGTTTTAGGTAAGCCTGTAAAGAAAGCAGATACCATTTAATTTTTACTACCTTTTTTACAGTTGTTTTATCATTTTGCATGTATTGCTGTAATCTAAATGGATATTTTCATGATTGTGGAAATTTAATGATTAAGGATGTGTTGAATTACCAAAAGTTTGAAATGAATATACATAATAAACATGAATAAAAAAAAAATAATCTTTATCAAATTTTGTACTAAGTTTTATATGTGTATGGAAGTAAGATGAAGTTCTGTGTGTTATGTTTAACATTTTTTTTTATAATCCTGCAGGGGTTACAATATCGGTGTCCGACTTATTGAGGACTACTTAGCTCGTACTGGTTCTGGACGATGTTATGATCTCAGAGACACAGCAGATAAATTGCAGGTTATTGTTTAAACAGTTATTTACAGTATAATAGTTGTTGTTAAGCACATTTTTACAGATTACCACAATATTGTCTCATTGGCTCTTAAGTGTTCCTTAATAACTGTCCATATATTCTTCATTTAAACTGTAAATAAATGTGATAAAAAAAGTATATAAATAAAATGTAGTATTAACTATGTTGTATTTCATATTGTTTGTGTTTATAATGCTATAGTCATTTGTAAAGTGTGTTTAAATTTGTATTGTTTGTTTGTTTTAAACAGGCTCCTCGTGAACCAATGGGGAACATTTTTGTTGAAAGAAAAAAACTACCTAATCTGGTTTTCCTTAGTTAGAATGAAATTGTTTTGGAAATTTTTATTGGTTAAAAAGAAAGCATTTCTTGTATTATTTTTGTATTAAGGCTGCAAAAAGTAATTTAAAGTGGTGAGGTTACTGAAATCTCTCGGTGCACGATGAGCTTAACAGCAAAGTACAAGAAGTATTGAAATCTCCAAATGATATGTAGGGATATTTGGGAACCATTTAAAATTACCTTAGTATATATTATGTCTGTAGGTACTATCAAAGCTCATGCTACTTCTGAATATTGTGACGATTTGATCTTCTCCACTGAATCGCAAGTGAAATTGTTTGTATCTCAGTTGAAAACTAAACATAAAAAGGTGATAGAAGAATCAAAACAGGATGGCATTTGCTTAATTAATGATGCTAAGAACGTGGCTTATTGATATATATTGAATTTACTCCCAACAAGTGTTAGACCAGGGGTTCCCAACCTGGGGGTCGCATAGCCTTGTTAGAAGTAGCTTGGGATAACATTAATTTTAGTTCATCAATTACATTTCAAGTTGCGAGTGCCAAAAGGTTGGGAACCCCAGTGTGCCTTAGTACCAGCTGGTATGGAGAGTTGAGGATGGTGTATTTCATGTAAAAGTTTATCAGTTAAGAAATGAAAACTTGTCTTGAAGTTGTCCCAAAAAGATATGTCCAAAACAACTATCTTTTGGAGTTTCTGAACTGAACTTTTAATATTCAACAAATTGCAGTGTGAAGACATTCCTTGGTTCCTGAGGGACATGTTAATAGAGATATAACAATTTTTTTGTTTTGCATTTCATACATAGATATTTAATATCGAGGATAAGATTCACAAGCTATTTTAAAATTTAAAATAACAGGTGACACTTAGTGTGTTTTGATTCTTTTTCCTCTTTTGGCTTCTTTTTCATTGATACTCTTAAAGGATTGTAAAATAGTATGCTTAAAGAACCATTTAAGATCCACATGGATTTTGATGTACATAACTCATTAACAGGTTTGGCAATGGTAGGTGTGACTTCCCTTTCCCTAAAGGTAATGCCTTCTAGTAATCTAATTTTAGATTTGGCTCAATTATATGTCTCATTGTCCAACCACTTAAATCTTTAGGTTAAATATTTCACAATGCAACTGATGTACAACAACTCATGGTGCTAATTCTAACAAATACATCTTATTCCTTCACATGAATATATTCTTGGCAGTTTATGAAAATTTATATTAGAAACTACAAAAGAACCTGTTTAATTAAACAGAACTAAAAGTTTTTTGTTTATTTTTTTGAATTGCCAGATAGCATTTAAGATGTACCTTGGCATTGCTCCATCAGTTACAAACTGGAGTCCGGCTGGAGATGAATTTTCCTTAATCCTTGAGAATAACCCTCTTACAGAGTTTGTGGAGCTACCTGAAGGACACAGTGCATTAAAATATTCAAATATTCTGGCTGGAATATTGAGGGGAGCATTAGAAATGGTAATTTTATGAACTTGCCATTGATGCAAGTAATGTTTTGTCTCCATTTATTGGAAACCAAAAACCAAGGAGAAAAGATTACATGAATAAAACCTAATTAAGACATTGCCCTTTACTTAAGGAGGTGTAGAAAAAGGTATAGTTTTATTATTTCACAACTTTAACTGCACCAGAGAACATTTTTCAAGTGTTTGGTACACACATGCACATCAAATTTCAATATGTAAGCGAAAATAATAACCATAACTCTATATCAGCAGTTTATAACTCATACATATTTTGGAATTGTTATTTTGTCATATTTTAACATTTATTTTAGGTAGTTAACAACAAAAATTTAGAACTTCTAAGTGGTTCCAATGCATTTTGACTTTAGTTAAAGCACTTGTTCATTTTTCTAGACTTTCTTTACCCATCTTAAAGTATTTGTTCATATTTTTTAAGAAACTGTCATCTCTTGAGAACATAATTACCCATATTTTTTTTCTGTTTCTCTGATTTTTTTAGTATTTGGTAGAATAAATTGTAAATTATAAAAGGTTATTTAGGTGCAGAGAAAAATAATGGAATTTAATTGGAAGTTTATAAGACCTACAAGTTTATTTTGTTAAGTTATATTTGCTTGAGAGCTAGAGGCATAATCTTCTATTACAAGACATTGGGAAAACCTAGTTGATTTAAAGAATAACATAAGAAATAGCAAAATATTTTGGTGCATGAAATCCTTATTTATTAAATATTTTTGTTAAGTTTATCATATTCAAACAATACATGTAAATAAAGTAACTTGTAATTTGTTGAAGTAGCTAAAGCCACATTATATGTAAACTTTGAGTCTAATTTCTATTAGAAACTTGCATATCTGATGTCATTACATAAGACTATGTTAAGTTATATATCTTAAGTACAAATTGTGTATTAAATTCAGCACATCCAAGGTCAAAATATAAGATTGTATTAAGTTATATACTTGTCTGGGGTATACATTAAACTAGACTAGTGTTAAGGTCAAGAGATAAGGTTGCATTAAGTTCTAATCCTTGTGTTTGTGTTGTTCATCAAATGTAGTCTTAAGATAAAAAAATAACGTTGCTTTAAGTTATAAACCTGTTGTCTGAATTCTATATTTAACCTTAAACTTAGTTATAAGGTAAGGTTGCATTAAGCTATAACCCTGTTATCTGAGTTGTACATTAAATTCAGTTAGTCTTAAGGTTGTATTAAGTTATAAGATTTGGGTTTGGGTAGTGCATTAAACTCAGTGAGCCCGAGGTCAGTAATTAACGTTACATTGTATTATAAACCTTGGCGTGAAATGAGTTCAGAGTCACAAGCTATAAATCTCAGATTTATGTTTTATTTTGTCTGTAACTAAAGAACACTTTTTTTTTTAATTTTATATGTTGTATATGAAGTTGCTATCTGAAGAATTGATTCACTTCATAGCTTGTAAGTTCTTTCATCTATGGAAGTTACCAATATTAATTAAGAAACAGATTTCAGGATTATTAATCTGTAATAAGATCACCTCATTTTGATAAGTGAGCTTTATTTTCTTTTTTCAAATAATTTGTTAGTCAAAGAATTTTATGTGACAACTTAGCAAGTATTTGCTCCAAGGCAGTGTAAACAAAGTGTAGTTTAATATAACTATTTTGGTTTACATAGCTAGGTAAGGCCAGTAGTTTATGAATCTTTCATTTATATTGAAGTACACTTGTAACATTTGTAATAAGCTAGAATCATATTTTGTCATCCACAAGAACAAAGTGTATTATTCATTACAGTTTAGTTATGAAGTTATGTTTTTTCTTTTTCATTTTGGACTCCAGTTGTCTAACTTGCACACATTGCTTCACATGTTAAGTTTAATATTTCATTTGTTTAACCTTAAAACATTTTCTGTGTTATTAAGGTTTTCTTCATGACACTAAGAATGCACTAACATTCTAGATCCGTTGTTTTCATCACAATGGAATATTAAGACTTTAAATGACATGGTTCTCCTTGTTATTATTTAGGTTCAGTTAGAAGTGGCAGCTTGGTTTGTCCAAGATCAGTTGTCAGGAGATTCATGCACAGAATTAAGGGTCAAATTTCTCAAGAGACTAGAAGATGCAATGCCAGTTGGAGAAGACTGATTTTGTTTGTAATTATAATCTTTATAATACAAAGAATAAATTATCATAACACCAAAAATATTATTGTACAGATAATTTCCTTTTGGTGAAAATCGCACGTCTTTACTGAATTAGAAGTCCATTGTGACTAAGTAAATCTTCCAGTACTTAATGAAAATTACATGTTAATTCTTCTTTAGACATATATACAAGTTTATTGTATATTTGTATGCAAATTTTCTTTGTAAAAATAAACACTTTTCCTTTAATACCTATTTCAGAAAAGATCCTGTTTAAAGTTTTTAATTCAATACTTGGTATCAGCTGGAATCTAATGTGTCTTGTTTGCACATCATGAAAAAAATAATGAATCAAATATATTGGAGCATAAAATTACATATTTTTAATAGTCTAATCAGGTATTTGTGATATTGTTTTATATAATTTTTATTTTCAAACATAATGTGTATCTTACATATGTAAAAACAGCTGGTATGGGAAGAGAAAGCACCATGTAGAGGAGCGAACAACATTTACACCTTCTTTGGTCATCATCAGGTTCACAAAGAAAGAAAGAGTTATTGACCGATAGCTGACCATATGTTCAAAGGCAGTTGTGTAATTGAGGATAGGAAAGTAGAGGGCATGCTTAGATGTTGGTTATATTTATTAATATAAGTGTAAAGGTGTTCCTTTGTATTGATTTATTTTGGGCTTGAGTTGTTGTATAAAGTGAAGCATATCTGTTGTTTTTTTTCTAAAACAACAGTTTGATTATATGCATACTGTTCCTACTATATTACACTGCTGTTAAAAAGACAGTTTATGTACAATCAGCAATACATATTACAGTTGTATGTTTTTGATAATGTAATGATATGGAGATTAATAAAATAACTAACCAAGAAACTAATATTTACATTGAACAACTTTTAATTTAAAACTAAAATGGATGAAGAACATTCTGTTTATTCCAAATATCCAGAGTTGACAACCCAAAGCATGGCAATCACAGGTAGTAATTCTAAGAAAATATGAAAGTGTTTCAGAAAGTATAAAATTACTGAAATCTAGCAAAAGTTAAAAATATCAATAAGGAATGACAATGTTAAAAAACATAAAACATATTATTGTTTTTATTATATACTTTGTGCTGTTAT
This sequence comes from Carcinoscorpius rotundicauda, assembly GCA_011833715.1. NCBI lineage: Eukaryota > Metazoa > Arthropoda > Merostomata > Xiphosura > Limulidae > Carcinoscorpius > Carcinoscorpius rotundicauda. The sequence continues at coordinate 34,879,897 of CM022404.1, read as the reverse complement.
TATTCATAAATAGCCCATATATATTTGATATGAGTAGGTAAAACTATATTTTAGTGAGAATTTTTGTAGAAACTGTGTCATAGAATTGGTAGACTTTATATGTAGAGATGACCAAGATACTAAAAAAAATCTACACTGACAGTTTTACTTTAAAAGATTGTTACTTATTTCCTTTGTTTTTCTACCCAATAAATTCAAAAACGAAGCAAGAAACCATCACTAAGATAGCAAACCAGAAAGTGAACATTCCATTAGATTGTGCATTTTTCTTTTTATTGTAATCAAGATATCTTTACATGAGTACTTTATTATTAATGTCAGTTCAAACCTAAATCCACCCTATTTGTTTCTGTGAAGTGTATGATGTCAATGCTTAGTCAGAATAACTTGTAATAATTAACCCTCTCTCATCTCCATCCATATATTTACACCAACAATGGTAGTGGGAAAAAAAATCTTCCTTGAATGATAAAGGGTTTTAAAGAAATCATGATTTTTGTGTACGTGATTATATCATCACTCCTTGAAGTTAGCTTTCTTACAGAAATATGGTGTTTTTTCAAAAAGTTTAAGCACAGAGTGTCATAGGAATTAATAGCCAATAATAGATGACTGTAGCATGTAGAATACTCAATGCTTTGTGCATTGTACAGATGCTGTCTTTAGGGAGCCAATTCCTTTATTATGTATAAAATGAAAGAGTTAAAAAACAACGCATTATATTAAATTTTATTAAACATATTCATAGAATATGTAACTTTCAGTCACGGGGAGAAACATAGGAATGACAGTTTTAAAAAAGGGGGCAGACAAGAATATATGGATGATACAGTTATACATCATCTGTGTTTGACTTTCAGTGTTAAAATTTAATGTTACACTGTAAATAATTACTTGACTTTAATATTACTGCAGTTGGAAGTTGTATTGTTTGTTCATATTTTTAATTTTGCACAAAGCTGTACGAGGGCTATCTGCCTTTGGAAGCTATACATTTGTGACTGTTGGTATGAGGTAAGTTTATCCTCTCATGGTAATGTCAGGGTAGGCATCAGTATAGTGTAACTAAAAGCCTAGAACTAGGGGCATTGAGAACCAGCTCAGGCCCTGGGTTCAGTAATATTGTTGCCTTTCACCCTTCTATTTTATTTATTAACTTTTGATGAACTTTCATGAAAGAAATTTAGATAACAAATTTAGATGAAAAAACAAAAGCCATTTTAGCTTGTTAAGTAGTATGCATTTCTTCTGAGCTTTGGAATACCCCACTACCAGGTCCCTTACATAAAAGGAAAACCAAGTTGAGTTAAAACATGTTTTGATTATTACAAACTCTTATTAGCAGTTGGTCGATTTCACCAACCTCATAACCATTTTCACTTGTGCATTTTACAGTGTAACATTAAATTTTAGTATTGGAAATCATGTAGGAAAGGTATATGTATATCTGTGTCTTCCCATTATTCTTGTTTGCAATATGTTTGGCACAGCTTTCTCTGCATCATTTTACATTTAAAAAGATTTTTAATACTTGTAGTAAATTAACTGGAGGCATACTTTATACATTATTTAACATCACACTTTTAATTAGAATCTGAAGGAAATAAGTTTTCTTAAGCCTTTTATTTTTGGTAAAAAAGTATTCCATTATTTGTGATGCTGGTTACATTTCAACTTACTGATGGAATTAGCATCGTTATTTTTAAGTGAGCTGTTTCAAACTGTTGACACTACTGCCACAAACTTCTGCATGTAAACTCAAGAAAGAAATTAAACATAAATTGAGTAATATTTCTGAATAACGTACTGCAAACAAAATTCATCACTCAAATATTCAAAACATTTGGAACTTTAGTCCTTAGAATTTTTAAAGCCATTTCTTTCTTGCAGTTGACACTCAAATAAGGCAGAATGTTTAATAATAATCTAAAACTGTATATAGATTAGGGTGGTAAGTCTATTCTAATGTATGTGGTTATTATTGTTCTTCAAAAGAATATATATATACTCTTCAAAAAAAGAAGTGCAAAATGGATATATTTTGTTATTTTAAAGAGAAATATATGTAATAACGTTACAAGCTCAGCGTATGTGATGTTACACGTGTTAAGGCACTGATTGTCATATCAAAATGACAATAAATGGCCGAGTGGACAGCCATTCCACAGGATGTGATTCGTCATCTCATCGCTTCCATGGGCAGGAGATGCCAAGCAGTTATTGATGCTCACGGGGGGCTACTCGTTATTGACGTTGAGTGACATTAAACGTCAACTAGTGAACGTGGACTTCGCTTTTGCAGACTTTGGATGTTCAGCAGTGAATGTTCAAAGTTTCACACATGACATACAGAACAATCCGGAATAAACTTGTTAACAATGTGTCTCACATTTTGCCTTTTGAGTTCCTTTTTTTAAAGAGTATATATATACAGGGTGTCCCGTAAGCCCTTACCCATCCTTATATCTTGCTGCATAATATTATGCGATGCCATATTCTGTGAGACATTTTAAAATGTGAATGGGCTTACATTGGCCATATTTCTCTGAAAAAAAGAAACATTTATAATGTTTTGTTTGTTTTGAAATTTCGCACAAAGCTACTCGAGGGATATCTGTGCTAGCCGTCCCTAATTTAGCAGTGTAAGACTAGAGGGAAGGCAACTTGTCATCATCACCCACCGTCAACTCTTGGGCTACTCTTTTACCAACGAAAAGTGGGATTGACCGTAACATTATAACGCTTCCACGGCGGGAGGGCGAGCATGTTTAGCGCGACCCTCAGATTACGAGCGCATGCCTTAACGCGCTCGACCATAACATTTATAATTCATGCGTAATTGAATTTAACATGATAACATATGGATGGATAGGGACTTACGAGCCATCCTATATATATGTATTTAAATTTCACTACAATGAGCTGTGGTGTGACTCTCTTTTTGTGAATTTCAACAAAAGTTTTGTACGCATTTTAAGTTATTGGAAAAGCAACCTTATCAATGCAGATCTTTCGTGTTAAAATAGTTTTATAAATACATGGATTAATCCCATAACAACATTTATTATCGTATTATATCAGATTTAGCATCAGGCCTACATCCATAAACTGAATAAAGGTTAAATGTAAGGCTTGTACTAATGAATTAAACCAAGAACTTGTATTTGTGTGTGTATAATTTATTTCACGCTTACTTTATTCCGCATTACAGAAATGGTGTTACAATTATTTTTGAAGCATAATTTTTTTTATATTCCAAAAATACGGGGTTCGGGATACCCCCCACACTTTGTATACCTGCGTGAAAGTGAACTTACCCTTCCTTCCCATCAAAGAACACTTATCGCAAGGAACACGATCTCTTAGAAAATAAAATCATAAACATTATTTTTCTCATATAATTGAGAAGAAAACTAAGACTGATAATTATTTTTGAATGTTTTGATGGTTTTAAGCAATACAAAGAATGTTGCATGTAAACTCCCATTATCCAAAACACTAAGCATAACCTGGTTTCTAAAGTGTGAATACACGCGTTTTGTTTTCCTAAGAAACCTTGGGCAAGTGGCCTCGTCTGTTTAATGAATTTTACGTAAAAAACACTTATCAGTTAAATATTTTATTGAAAATATTTTGTATTTATTTTTAATGCAACTATTAGGTAGTGTCAACATGAAAACACTCCTAGCTTAAGGATATCTTTTTTATGGCATATTGTATTTTATCAGGTCATTCCATAAGTAATGTCCGATTTTAGGTTTAGAAAATGAGAAAGGATTTCAAACCCTTTTAATTGTTATTTAATCAGTAATGTATGTTCCATTCTTATTAATCACTTTCTTCCAATGATTTACAAGCTTCCGAATGCCACTTCTATAAAATTCTTGGTATTTGGAGGAAAAGAATGTAGAGAGGATAGTTTTGACGTCTTCATGTGTTTCAAGCTCTTTTCCATCAGGATAGTTCTGCAAACTTCGCAATAAATGAGAACTAGATGGGGCAAGGCCTGAAGAATGAGGAGGATGTGAAAGTTTTTCCCAGTATAACTCTTCAATTTTTGTACATGTGATCCTTGCTGTATGGGGCCTGCATTATCCTGGTGTAACACAACACTTTTACGATTGATCAAAGCAAGTCTTTTTTTCTTTCAGTGCAACATTCAAGCACTAACTATTGACAATAGAAGCCTCAACATTTTTATAAAATATCTGTTTTTCGTTTCCAGTCACTAACCCATCCAAAAAAATGTGAGTTATGTTTACGAGAATGCGGAGAAGTGCAAATGTCCACTCTTGCATCAAGATTGGCTTATGTCAAATCATGAGGGACCCATTTTCCAAGTTATGACACATTTTCAAGCTGTTTCAGATGACAGTGAACTATTAAATGGGTGTAATTAAGCTTCTGTGCTAGTTCTCCAATTGTTACAGCACAATTTTCTTCAAGTGCAGCCAGCAGTAAATTATCAGTGATCCTAACAGGACGACCTGAACGTTACGCATCATTTAAGCTCTAGTCACCTGAAATGAACTTTTGAAACCACTTTCGACATTTTCTTTCATTAAGAGATTCCGTATCATAAATACCTTGAATGCCTTTTTAAAACTCATAAAGCATTATATGCCTAATATGCTTCTCAGACACATCCACCTTCATGAGGATTTATTTCATGAATGATATGAACAGGTGGAGTTGGGTTAGTTTTTTTATTTGTCTGGACATTTTTATACACGTTCTACTACATATTTTAGTCATTAAATGACGATGCACTTTCTATATTAAATTTTCGGGCATTAGTTGGGATGACTTGATACAATTGTTAGACGTCTTTGCAATTTTTACGTCACATTAAGGATTTTTGTAAATGCTACATAACAAAGAAGTATACGCATTCCAAAGACGGCTGTGATAAGTATTAAAGCTTTAAATAAAATAAAGTACAGAACAACGTTTCGACCTTCTTTGGTCATCGTTCGATATATAAATATCCTGAATATCACGACTCAACACTTATAAAAATCAAAGCTTCATTCGTCTGGATTAACCCCAGATTTTAAGCTTTAGACAATGAATCATAAAACACATTTCTTGTAGGAAAAGTCGTATTATTTTATTTATCAGAAATCTGTGTCAGCCTTCGTAGAATTTAATTTCAGTTACCTTCATAGATTAAACACACAGCTTCAGCTGTGGTAATGTTGTCTCACTTGATGTCTTTTTACTAAAACATATATTCAAAAGATGTCAAAGTAGTTGAAAAAGGGAAAATTTGTGAGGTAAAGGTCTGGGGAATAAGTTGGATGAGGCAGAACCTCGATTCTCAATTCGTTCAATTTTTGGAGCTTTTTCTTTGACAGGTTTCATAATTCAGATTTTGTTGAACTTTTGTCAGCTCATGCGGAACCCACTTATCCAACTTTTCGTCTTTCTAATCCCGGGGCCCGGCCTGGTCAGGTGGGTTAAGGCGTTTGACTCGTAAGCTGAGGGTCGCGAGTTCGAACCCCGTCGCACCAGACATGCTTTCCTTTTCAGCCGTGGGGACGTTATAATGTTACGGCTAATCCCACTATTCGTTGATAAAAAAGTAACTCTGGAGTTGGTGGTGGGTGGTGAAGATAAGCTACCTTCACTCTAGTCTTACATTGCTAAATTAGGGACGGCTAGGGCAGACAGCCTCGTGTTGTTTTGCGGGAAATTCAAAAACAAACAAAGAAAACAAACTTTTCATTTGCAATTTGGTGATTAGCAATGCTTGACTTGTTTGTGCCTAACTTTTTTGCAGGATCACGTACTGTTGTGCGAGAGTCTGTCTCAAAAGCTTCCCTTAATGTGCTTTCTTCTAAGGATGGCTTCCTTCCGAAATCTTCAAAAGTTACCAATAGCTGAAACCAGAAGTTTGATTTTGTTGCTTAATATTTTATCATTAAAAATGGAAACATATTAGTATAAAAAGTAAATCATTTGATGGGAAAAATGCACATACAAGTTTCTAATAAAATATTTTATTTGATTAAATTTTTAAGGACTTTCAACACTATTTCTTTTGTTCAGACTTAAATGTTATCCTTCTTTTTAATTTTTTTTTTGAATAAGAAGACTGTTTTATTAATTTATAATAAAAATTGGAAACGTTGAAAGCAATGGCATTAAATCATAATGTGTGTGTAATAAATAGCATTTGGACTTACTAGAACCAACCAATGACCAACTAGTGGGTAATAAATATGAAAGTAAAATTTAATGGAAGTGAACGTATTTAGAATTCTATGGCTTATTGCTTTCAATCAGACAAGGCCCTATTATTTAATTTTATATTGGGACAAACATTTATTTATTAAGACATGAGATGGCGCGAAAGTTTTGGTACACAAATTTTGAATGTTAAATTGTACGTGGGACAGAATTTTAGACTTCAGTTAAAGTCGTATTTTAACTTTAAGGTTTATTTTAAAAATCAAGTAAGTTATATTTATTATTAAACCAAACTTATAGAAGCTGCAGTACAGGAGATATGTGTTAATATAATCAACAATTAGCATTATTATTATTATTTGTTATTTGAAATAAACACATCCGTTAGTTATTTATATTTACTGTTGTACACGGTAATCTCGATAGTCGTTTTTACTGAGTTTTTGCATTACTAATGGTGACAATATGAATAATAGTTTTAAATTCTTTTGGGTTCTGTAGGTCAGCTTTTGTGTTTTGTGAATTATTTTTATTTATAAGTACAATAACAACCGTTTTTTTGCAGCTTGTACGCTATGAACTTTATCATGATAGTGACAGCTTCGACTTAAATTGTAATATTTTTATTGTTAGTAATACCAATAATTTAAATAAAACTAAGCTGAACTTAAAGTAGTATAAAGTTACATCAATAAATATTAATTTACAGGTTATTACTAAATAATTTTGATTGTAAAAGCTGCCTGTGACTGAGATATTTAGGTTTAATGAAATATGGACATATTAATGTGCATCAAATCTGAATAATTAAATGTAAACAAAACTAAAGATACAGATAATTGTGATTTACAATCTCCATTATTTTAACCTTACCATTACTGAATATAAATTAGCATTAGGAAATGTAAAGTTTCAAAAATTGCATGCAGTTTTCTTTTGGTAGTTTTGTTGAAAGTGCAAAAATATATGGAATGCATTTTAGTGATTTATTAATATTTGCTATTGTAATTTGGCTAACTTTATTTTAACATTGGAGCTATGATCAAAGAATAACCTGAGTAATTTATGTGGCCACAAGGTACATTAAGCATTAAAATCAGTTGGTTATCATTATTATTAGTATTTGAGAAGAAAAAATTAATCTTGCTCGTACACATGTCAAGTAAAAGTTTGGTTCTTGTAATTTTTTTTCTCTAATTTCAGCCATGTCCTGTGGAGACCAAGGTTTAGTCAAGTCCCTGCAATTTTTTCCAAAGTTGAAACAACTAGCATTTTCACTTGATAAAAATGTCAATGAGATTAAAAAACAGAGTGATTTTTCTTTGACTAGACTACCAGAAAATTCTGCTGCTCTTCAGTTGTCACATTTACAAGAAGAGCTACAAACTATTCTGGTTGTGTACTTTTTCACTTATTTTTCATTATGACATAAAATAACTCAGATTTTCTAGCTGCATATTTTCATAAAGAGTAGAATATTCTAAGTATAATGTGTAATGATCAACCATAAATAGAAATCAATATTTTTTTCAAATTGAAAATGGTATTACTGCACTGTAAAAAAAGAAAAAAGGTTATATTGCTGTAAATAATGTATCAAATAGTACTTGTTAATAATGTCTTAGCAATAGTGTTATCAAACATAATTTTAATAAGAAACTTTATTAGTTTTATTTTAATACTTTTTTTTACATGTTAGGTTAGTGCCCAAGAATCCTCTGAGAAGCTGCACCATTTAAAAGTAACAGGAGACAAATGTTTGAAAGATACCAGGAATATTGTAGATGAGATAACAGAGAAGATAGCTCAAGTGGAAGAAGTTTTTAAAAAATATGGGTATCAGTCTTGGTCTAAGTCTGGTAGGTATTAATAGAGAGTAAGTGTGAATTACTATACTAGAAAACTTGTGTGAGACAACAATACAAATCAAGATAAACTAATTCCAGAACTTTCATAACACTTTATTGTGGCTGTAATATATCTTATAGTGTTATTTTTAATGGCAACAGTGACAGAACAGACACATGTAATGTTGTGTTTTGTGTTTTCAATAAGAAAACATATTATTACCTATGTAAAAAAAGATTCAATTGCTTATTACAATGTTTTTAAAGATAGAAACATTTAAAAGAGGGCCAGTATATTTTACTAAGAAATTTTGCCTTTAAATTTATACAGCCATGAAATGGAACAGCTAAACTTTGATTGTTGCTTTGTGACAATGCAAAATACTCAAACATAATAGTTAGAGATAATGAGGGACTTATTGGTTCACTAAAATAAATTAAAACTATTTTAAAAATGTCCATATATGTATGTGTGTGTTAACTCTTACAAACAATATAGTAAGACAGACAAATGTATCATTAAAACAAAAGATAGGCTTGACTGATACATCTAATCATACTAAGGGCAAAATGGGTTTCCCTCCTCACCCTATGTCTACCGTTGGTACAGTGGTAAGCCTACGAGTTTCAATTCCACTCGGTGGACTCGACAGATAGCTCGATGTGGCTTTGCTATAAGAAAACACATACACTCTCTTTACCCCACTTCACTTTTATCTCGCATATCACAGATGTCTCAAAAGGTGTTTGAGGCAAATTGTAAAGGATTTGAAACATTTCACTTTTTCATGTGATGAAATTCATATGTATTTGGTGAAATTTGTATATTTTGACAAAATTTTATATATATATATAGAAAAATAAAAAGACCAATATTTATATGTTACATTACTACTACCTCCACTTAGATTATGTTTTCCATCCTTGTGTGTGTTTGTGTATTTGTCAGCAAGATTTTAAAAACATACTTGAATTTATTTAGATAAAAATTGTTATTCATTTAGACAATGATCCAACTTGGAATTAAAGATAATCGAGATGATGAACATTGATATAATTTTCATAGGCTGAATGAAACTAGTAGAAGTAATTATAAAACTGCTAACTGTGTAAATTAATTTTTCAGAAGTAGAAGTATCTAGTAGTGCAGATGCTTGTTTGGAGAATACTTTTACTGAAATACAAAAAGGTGAGATACAAAACCATAATGCATTTTTCCTGAGCAACTCCTTTACTTGTGAAAGTGAAAACACAGAAGAAAAAAAAGTCTTGTATCCTTTATAATTTAATCTTAATAGTTTAGTATACACTTTTCTTATTATTCAGTGAGACATTTATAAATACACTTAATCTTACAGCTAGTGTTATCCTTTGGTCTTATGTAATTTGCAATAACTGTATTAAAAATTACATTTTTTATTATGTAAGGAAAATTTTAAGGACATTTTCTCTTGCTATACAGGGTAATCAAACCAACCATTTGGTGACCTTGTTCAAGAGATTAGAAACTGCTTTTAAAATAATAATATTGCTAGACAAAATTGAATTTTAAATTAATGATACTCCAGTCATTAGAACAGCACTGGTGTTTTGTTGTTTTTGTGTGTTTTTTAATCCATTTGTGTTATATATTTAATCTTGCTTGGTTTTAATTTTTATGTATCAATACTCTAAAAAAACCCAAAAACTTGGCAACTCCATCCGTATCATCTGTTCTTATAAAAGGTAGTTCTGCTTCTTCTAAAATATTTTATTGGTATTAATCATAGTGACATTAAGAGAAAAAAACTTTTTGACACAAATATTGTTTGACCTTAACTGGCTTCGTAAAGAAACAGTCCTGCCATCTCCACAACAAAGAAAAGACAAGACTTTGATCGAACTCCTGACCTTGCCGATTTCAACTTGAAGTACCCTACCAGGGATTACAGAAGACTTTTGTTTCAACAAAAAGCACCCAGAAATAATGAAAAACCTAAGGCTGTGTAAGACTGAAGATTGTTTAGTGAATTACTTTGACTTATTTTGTTATGTGAAACCCATGGAATGTAGTTAATTTTAAATTTCGAAGTTGTTGATAGTTTAATAGAATTTTTTTTTTCCCATAAATGTAAACATCTTATTAATATAAATTCACTACACATCAACTTTATGAATTTATGTGAACTATTATGCATGTCAAAATTTTAAGTTCTATTTTTTACATTTTAACATGATAGATATAAACTATTTTGCAAGTGTAAAGAAAAAAAAAGCAGTATAAAAATATTTAATCATGTTTTATTATGTTACTGTTGTAGTATTCCAACAAATATATTTTTTTCTATTTAAAAATCAATTATCTTCACATTAGTTTGCATAAAGGACAGGTAATATAAGAAACATTATTAGTACTTAAGAGTATTAATTAATATAATATACTGCCAAATGTTTAATGAATACATTACAGTTACTGAAAAGGATTGTCTCTACAGTTGAAAAACATGTAGTCACTCTTTCCTTTCCCAATATGATTTTTGAGAGAATATGATCATATGTCTTCATTTGTTCTTCTTTTCTTGTCACTTACCATGTTTCTTTTTATTCTGACTTTTATTGTTTTCTGCCCAGCTAAGCTTGCAGGATTCATTCTTCACTGAACATCTCCAGGACTTTGTGTTTTCTTTTCTTGAACTTTTTCTTATAAATGAAGATGTATATCTTTTTGTTTTCACCAGTTTAACTAGTTTCTGTAGAGGGTTCACATGACTGTTGGAGGAGATTTGGAAAAGGCATTTCTCCTTACATCCCACTAGTTGCAGCATCTTACAGTCTTATTGATTTTCTTGTTTGTTTGTTTTGAATTAAGCACAAAGCTACACAATGGGCTATCTGTGCTCTGCCCACCACGGGTATCGAAACCCGGATTTTAGCGTGTAAGTCCGCAGACATACTGCTGAGCCACTGGGGGGCTATTGATTTTCTTCTGGTGTTTAATCTAGACATTTGTATATAATCAACACCCACTAACTTCGTTTCATGTTGTCTAACTCTGTGGTAGAATACAGTATACACTGTCCTTTTTGAAATATGTTTCAACTTTGTTTATTCTCCTTACTTGAAAACTGCACTCATTTCCTGTTTTTTATTTTGTTAATCATCCTATGGCTGAAAGGATGATACTTTAGTTCATTATATCTACTTTACTTTAGGAGCATTTAAGAATATCTTTGGTGTCTATATCATTTCAAACACTGAGGCACCCTTTCTTCTCACACTGAGTTGTACTGAAACTTTCTTTCATTTCAAATTTAATGTATTTATTGCACTGTTCCTTTCTATTTCTTGTGGGACACATGTGGACTAGATGAAAAGGTCAAAATGTAGTAGTGCTTCTGAGACTAAGCCTCAGTTGTTTTTGTTTTTTAAGTTATCAAGTATTATTATCATATAATATATAGGACTGTAGTATTTGATTCAATAGGATATAACACGTGTTGTTGGTTTGTGAGAGTTTCCATGGGTTTTACTACTGTAAATATCTGCTATTGTGATACTAAATAGTAAAATTGATATTTTATTCAGGTGCGAGTCATTAGAAGCAACACATAAGGGGGTAGCTGAAGTACACACAACTGTTAGAAGTTGTGAAACATCTCTGGACGGCCTTGTGCAAAAAAAAGATATTACACCAGATTTTTGTAAAATCAATAAACAGTCAAATAAGACAGGTAATGATTACAAATTGTGATCTGAGTATTTTTGTTCTTCATATTGAAACTTCAACCAATTTATGTGTGACTAAAAATTATATTTTATGTCTATCAACTTGCAGAGAAAGTAAAGATCTGTTAGGTGTAATGCTGAACCACATTTGTTATGCTATGACATCACTTTATAAATAGTTATTGTAGAAAATGAAATCAAAATACTGTTAACTTATGACTTTTTTCACAGTGGCATCACTTGGAACAAAAATGTGGGTGGTGGGGTAGAACAGTTGTGTCAACATATAGAACATTCTCTCACTATACTTCTATTAATATTTTTTGATGAAAACTTTAATGTGATTGTATGGTGTCCTGCAAAGTCAGTTGTATGATTGTTTCTCTGGTTCCAAAGTAAATGACACTTCTGTTTCTTCACAATTAATCGTGTTCTTTAATGCTCATGAGATTTGTATGTGTAAACTTTTGCAAGTGTTTTCTTGAAACTAAACATATAATAATTTTATGATATAGCATAAATATACCTGTTATTTCAAGACACAATGTGTATAAAAAGGCTGTGAAAATCTTATTTGAAGCAACATTTCTCAATTTCCTTGATTCATATTTAAACAAAAAAAAAAGTTATTCATGGAAGAAAAGAAACTATCTAATTGGAAACTGCAGTTTTTGTGTTATCTTCTGTTGAGATTACTACTGAATTGCTGATTACTATCACCAAAGCTATGTGTTATCATGTGTTGAGATTTTTGCTGACTTGTTAACTATTGCTACCAGTTTGGTTTGTTTTGAATTTTGTGCAAAGCTACACAAGCTATTTGCACTAACTGTCCCTAATTTTGCAGTGGAGGACTAGAGGGAAGGCAAATAGTCATCACCACTCACCACCAACTTTTGGGCTACTCTATTCCCGACAAATAGTAGCATTGAGTGCCACATTATAATGCCCCTGTGGCTGAAAGGGTGAGAATGTTTGGTGTGACAGGGATTTGTACCTGCAATCTTTGGATTATGAGTCAAATGCTTTAACCACCTGGTCATGCCAGGGCTGTATTGCAACCAAAGTTGTGTTTTATCTTGTGTTGAGATTACCGTTATTAAAGCTGTGTTATCTGGTGTTAAGATTACTGTTGACTTGTAAATTACTATTTCTAAGTTCTCTATATTTAATTTAAAAAACTTTCACTTTAATGTTTGGACTTTGTATGCTCAAAAGATTTCATAACAATGCAAAGTGAAGTTTTTAGAGCAACAACTTATGTTGAGCTAATAAAGTATTCATTGTCCCAAACACACTTTAACATGAACCTGTTGGATGTTTCTATCGTAATCGTCAGTAAATATCTGTGTAAAAGAAGAACAGAAATAACAATTGCATTGCTTGATAGTATCAGATTGTTAATAATTACATTTAGTGGAAAAGTTTGTAACTATTTTTAACCCACTTTGCCTTAAGAATGGATTTACCCCTTGTTGTAGGTACTGTATGGTGTTAAGTTTCTGTTGTAGTTTTTTGTACCATTGTGTAGAAATTAATTTCTGTCATCAAGTGTAATATGGGTGTAGAATATATTGAAACAAAATGTATATCAAATGTGTCTGATGCATGATTTAGTGTTAAACTTGCCTATTGCATGCTCACACACTCACACACCTTGTCTGGTTCAGTTTGAGCATGTTCATGAAACATGTCAGGAATTAAAATATGTATTGAAATGATTTCATTCAGTTTCACAAAAACAAAACAAAACAACATTTTGTATATATATTATGGTAATATCTGATTAAAGTCAGGTGTTGTTGTTTTTCCAATATTACTTTATTGAAACTTGGTCAAGCTATATAAATTCATCAGAATTTTAAAATAAATTTTGATATGTTGTGGTTGATCATAAGAATTTTTTTATCTGCATACTAAGATTTCAGTAAAAGGGTTTTAAAAGCCACAACCTAATTCATTGTTTGGTCATCTAAAACTTTTTTATGAAATACGTGATGCTGCTTATAAACAGTTGAGTTTCTATGGTTTTTGTGCATCATAATCTAGAACAGCATATTTCAAACTCGTATCTGCTTGGGTAATCTAGGAGGGCTGCGAGTCATGTTCCAAATTTCATAAAATATTTAAAAAAGAAAGATTTCTAGAATAAAAATATTCTTCATTAGATTAAATTTACAGTATTTGAATTTGAACACTTAATTTTGGAATACCGCATTTCATGTACATATCTTTTTGCAAAACAAAAACTGATAGGTTTTGGGGTCTGCAAACAAATTTTAAACTAAAAAGGATTTTTGGGTTATTAGAGTTTGAGAATTGCTGGTCTAGATTATAAACTTAACAAGATGAGCAGAATGGCTTCTTTATAATTACTGTCTAATTTTACCATAACAGTCACTCCTTTAATCAGTCATTAAAAATTAATTATCAAATTATAAAATATGGAAATTAATGTGAGATTTTTGGTATTTAATAAGTATATTTGACCTTTTGGCTTGCCAATTGCACTTGATTTTATCAACTGCATAGTATGTTGTGGTGCTTGTTTTTATTGTGATTTTTACACAAGTGTATTTTGTCATTTCTTCACACTTTTGCATTGATATAGTGTATGCTTGTGTGTCATAATTTCATGCATACAATTACCTGTTTGTTTTTCCCATGAGAATATCTAAATGTATTTATTTATTTTCATCTCTTTATTCAAGTTGTACCCTAAAAAAGTATTAAATTTATATAGTTTAAATTCTATAATTATATACTTTTGAAAACTTGTGCATTAAAAGTGAAGTTAATGTAAAGTGTGCATCACAGAAAAATTTAATATTTACAGTTACTTGAAACAAGTGTTAAAAAAAGAGGCAGAAATTACTTAATAAAGGAAATTTCTTAGAAGGACTATTTTTTTCTATTTTAGTGATAATTCTGAATAAATATGAAAGTTACAAAGAGTGGGGGTGGGGGTATTGTAGCATACATTCCAAACAGACAGACTTCTTTTTCTTTTTGAAATACAAGCACCTCTCATTGAGTAGAACTTGTTTTATCATTGTCACATGACCTAAAGTTCTGGATGTCCTTGCCATAAGGCAATACTTGTGTCATACCTACGCACAACTTTCTCACGTTTCTTATGATTTACACATGTCTGAGGGAACAACATACGTTATGTATTTCTACCAAAACTTAGATGTTTTATGTTGAATCATACTGTATGTATTGTTTGCTCCATTACTCCTGGGTACATATTAATGTTAGCCCTGATGTTAACAATTCTGCTAATTTTAATATTTCTATTTCTTCTCATTCGGGGTCTTACTTCCTTATTTTGCTTCCACTTTACAAGAAGGTCCACCAGCTGTTGTCTCTGTGGGAGTTTCCATTACAGGTTAGTGTCAATGACACAAGATATTGACTTTACCTAATTGTGTTAGCATCCTTATTTTTCCTGTCATCACTTCACATAATAGTTACTGCTGATTTTTTTTTATATAAATCAGCCCAATATCCACTCTTCATGTTTCTTGTGCTTTGAGCATGGGAGAGGTCTTCTCATTTGGTTTGTTTGGCTTGACAGCTAATTAATCCTCAAATGTTTCATTGTAGGGAGAATCTAGTGGACTTTGTATTTTCAACAGTTATCTGACTTCTGTATTGATATTGATTATTTCTTTTCATGTGATTGATCATACTTTTGTTTTTATGAGCTACAATATCAGTAAGGATGATTAGTATCTGAACTTGAATATGCTTTTTTTTTTTACAAAAATACGTGTTGGTTGTTTCTAATGAAGTCGCATCACATCAGTTGGAGTTGAACTGGTCATTAATTATTTTTGAATTAGTAATTTTACCAGTGTGAGGTTGGGTCTTGTTATTTTGATATTTCATTGGTCTCTTCTACACCTGAGACCACTTCAACATTTGTAGCTTTTACTCTCTTCGACTCTTTTTTTCCTCTGTTATATTATCTGACATAAAAGTAACTTCATTAGAAACTTATGATCTTCTTCCTGATTCATAGCTCTGCCAGCTGGTATTTTTGTTTATTTATGGGACCATTAGGTTCAATAATTTTCTTTGGTCTGATTCTCTACTTTATTTTCACTTTCTTCTTTTCTTCTTCCTTCATGTTGTTCATTTTTTTCTTCCATGGAGCTCAAATTGTCAGCAACTTCTGGATCAATAAGAGTCAGATCTTCTTTTGAAGGAGGAACAAAAAATGTTGAACATTTTGTCTCCAGGTTTTCACTCTCATCTTTTTATTTTTCCTCAAAAGACTGTTGCTTTGAGAGTTGTAACAGACATCTTTCTACTTAGTTCCTATCTCACTGTTACCCATTTCAAAATGAAGAACATGAAATTTCTTTAAAAAACGTTTTTCAATGGAACCACTGGTTGACCAAAGTGGCTTAATCCCTTCAACACTTATCTCATTGACTTTTTAGGTATTATCTTTGAGAAGTGGTTCTCTAATTAAGTCTTTCTTTTGGTTGAGCCTTAGCTTTGCACATGTTTTGTTGAGTGGTATTGGTTTTTACAGGTATTCTGTTCTCATTTGGTATAGATTTCCATTATTTCATGGGTGATTGGCTCATAGTAGTTCTTTTGTCTGCCTATTTTTGGCACATGTGGTTGACCACTCAGTTGGTTAAATATCTTGGATGGATCATCTACAGTTTCAACTCCAGCTGATGCTGATTTTGATTCAATATCTTTTTAATCTAAGGTTTTGGATTAATACTGTTCAGGAGGCTCTCCAATTTTTTGTTCTATGGAGACTATGGCTTTCCTATTTGATGTCATTTGCTACTTCATTTAAATTTGGTGTCTTAGTGGAAAGTTAGTTGTGACAATTATCCTGGACTATTCTTTTACCAGTATATTTCATTACTTCACAACTGCTTCTCTTTTGTGTTGGAGTGAGGTTTTGGGAGACCAATACATTTCAGGCACTTCTGCACCCCTTGAGACAGTATTTCATATCCTTCTTAAACTGTCGCTTTCTGTTGTGGGTGTAATCAGTTGTCATTCTCTTTCTACCACAAATAATATTGCAACATCAGACAATTCTGCAGTGATGTTATATCAGTTGTCGGGGAAGTACTTGTTTTCACAGTCTGTCATTATTGTTGTTTCACTCTCACATTGTTGATCTTCATATTTGTCATGTGCTGGATATGATGAATGTTCTTTAGGATTCTTTCTCCAGGACTCTTTTAGTTCTTTGTATCAAATAGGCTCTTCACTCTTTGGTTTTTTCATTGGGTAAAGAATAGCCTTAGCCATCTTGTGATTGGTGTTTTCACCACTTCATATAATTGTTGTCTTTTTCTTTTATTTGCGTACTCTGTTCTAGATTTGGCTGTGAACTATTATTTTTAAGTCAAAATTTGGATGGATCTACTCCTTTAGGTTTTTTTCTTCCATGTTTTCTACATATGATACTTGCCAAGATTTCTTCCATATAAAGCCAAATTATTGTTGTAGCACCCATTTGGCCATACAAGAGTGGCTTTACTCTGGAAGATCCTTTGTTGTTGTTTTTTTAATCCACACTTCTTCATCAGCTTCTGGCTTCCATATTTTAAATTTTTATTGGTGACAACTGGATGTTTGTATCTTTAAGTCATGCTGGTATTTTTCCCTTGTTCTTCACCAGTCATTTTGAGATGTTTTTATTTATACTATTTCCTGTTTTTCATCATTACTCAACAGGTGATATCCTTGTCCATATATCTATGTAGTGAATGACATCTTAATGTGTCCTCTATTACTTAATAATTATTGATTTAATTGGATACCTTTCAATAATTCATGCAGAATTTTTCTTTTTGCTTTTTTCTCCATTTTTTTTTCATACAAACATATACTCTTCAAAAAAAAGAAACACAAAAGGAAAAATGTGAGACAAATTGTTAAGTTTATTTCGGGTAGTTCTGTATGACGTGTGAAACTTTGAACATTCACTGCTGAAAATCAAAAGTCTGCAAAGGCGAAGTCCACGCTCACTAGTTGAAGTTTAATGTCAATAACGAGTATGCCCCCCGTGATCATCTATAACTGCTTGGCATCTCCTGCCCATGGAAGTAATGAGATGACAAATCACATCTTGTGGTATGGCTGTCCAATCAGCCTGCAAAGCTGCTGCAAGCTGAGGTAGAGTCTGTAGTTGAGGTTGTCGCCATCGCAGACGTCGGTCCAACTTGTCCAAAAGATGTTTGATGGGGTTTAAATCTGGTGATCTGGAGGCCCAGGGATGAACGTTGATGTTGTGGTGTCTCAAGAAGACAGTGGTGAGTCAGGCTGTGTGAGGACGGGCATTTTCATGTTCAAAAATGTCGTTGATGTTCACCATGATGGGTTTCACGTGGAGCCTAAGAATCTCATAGACAGTTGCATATGGTCTGATCAGAAATCCTACTCAGCCCTGGTATGGTTGAGGCTGTAGACGTTACAGTGGTGGTTCGATCTCAAAACAAACATAACTGGATGTAGCGGGCGTGGTCACACGAGGTCTGTCAGATCATGGACGGTCACAAGTTGATCTATGTTGTTGGTGACGATTCCATAGCCTTGTGATGATGCTTGGGTGGACATTCTTAGCTCTGGCAACATCTGATGGAGATTTGCCTGCTTCCATGCGACCAATGGTGTTGTTGCATTGTGCTTCAGTCAGTCTTGGCGAAACTGTATTGCATGTCGGTAGCTTAACACTGAGCTATGGAAACAGAGAACCCATCACTTTTATAGGGATTTTGCAGATGTTGCACTTGCAGAACATGCAGATCTCTCAAACAAATTTATTGAACACAAGTGCATTTTGGCAAAAGATCCGGTGTTTTCCTCCATTTTCAAAGTGCACAACTTTTATTGTCATTTTGGTCTGACAATCAGTGCCTTAACACATGTAACATCACATACTCTGAGCTTGTGACATTATTACATACATTTTTCTTTAAAATAACAAAAATATCCCTTTTGCTTTCTGTTTTTGAAGAGTATATTTTGAGGGCATTTAGCATTCAACATCATGTATGCCTCAACACTGTCTAACTTGGGATATGGGTCTTGATTTTGAATGTTCTGTGTTAAGCCTCATCATCAATTGAGCCGTAAGCAACTTATTTGCTTTATTACCTTTCACTTAAGATTTATTTTATTCTTTTATTTGCTCAGAGGAAGAAGTAATCAGATCTTTATGCTCTAGATTCATATCATATCTTGTTTTTAAGGAAACTGCTCTATTTGTATCCTGATAGAACATTTCTGTCTGAAACTTATGCTGCCTTTTCCAAGAAATGAGGTGCTGTCTTACTCTTGTGGAATCTGTTGAAGACTAAATACAAGTTATTTATACCATGTGATGAGTCTTGGTCTTATGATTTTGTTCCTGTATTTTGACAAATTAGTTTTCTCAATTGATTCACCATCTTGTTTACTGAGAATGTACCTGATCATATGAGAAAAAAAGTTTGTGTTTATTTCATCGAGTTTAAAAATTGGTTATGTTTTTAATGTCTTGGTTGCAATGCCGTTTAAAGGTGGGAGAATTAGGAACTGTGTATGAAATGCTAGCTCTGAAAGACTGTGGGGAAGGAGGGGTGAAGAAGGAAGTGCCTATTGGAAGTACATTTTCAGTATAGAAAAATTATAACTCCTGATATGGTGCTACCTTACACACAGGATTAGCTAGGATCTCACATTGTAAAGGAGAAGAGACAAGTGCAAGGGAAGAACAGACATACACCCATAAAGTATCTGAAGAATACTTTTATAGATGAGAGAAGCAGATCAGATGATTAAAGGATGATCACAGCTCTACTTTAGAAGTAGTTATCTCCTCACCATGACCAGCTGGATACAAACATGGTGAAAAAGGAAGGGATCATATTCAAGCAGGAAAGGATAAATCTGTAGAGTGATCTTAACCACATAAATATGGAAATCAATCCCACAGAAGTAATACAGGTAGTGGTGGATGCATCCCATGGTATAGAATGACTAGGGTGCAGCAGACCATGCTTGGTAGGTTATTTGCATCCAAAACCTCTTTGTTGGGTAGTGACACCTGTATGAGAGTAGGATAAGGATAATACTGGCTTCACCTTAACCCCAAAAATTGTGAATATGAGGAAAACAGTGACTCCAGGGCACAACACAGGGTTGGCACTGAGCCAGAGATCTGGGAATGTGTCATTAAGTATGTGAGGGAAGTCCATTGTATGCATTCAACTTAAGATTGGTCTGAAACATCCAAAGGTCAATAACATTCCTGTTGCAAAACAGAAAAATCTCATCTATACCCTCTGTGAAGGAAGAATCAAGGGAGGAGGATGGACAACCCCAAACCTGTGCAAGGACTTTAGTTGATTGGTTCTCTTAGTATCATAAACCAGGCTGTGGGTTTGGAATCTTTTGTACCAACAGGGGAGTGTAGAAGACTTGTGGCATGCATTATTTAAAAAGTTTGCATATAGAGAGCAGCACAAAATGAGAAGAGTTAATTTTATGAGAGGAAGGAAGTACCTACTGATAATATATTTTCTGAATAGGAAAATTATACCAACAGTATGTTAGAAATTGTATATATACTATATTGTATACTATAGAAATTATCTATAGTAGGAATTACTGGAATGAAATATAGTATATTTTTCTAGCAACAGTTTAATGGAAAATTTATTTGATATCAATGCTGTTCTAGATAAAGATGAAGGTTTATCATTAGGGTTAATAAAAATACAATACTTTTACATTTATATTCCACAGTTAGTTTATAATTCATATTTTCTAATATAATATTAAATAGACATATCAGAAGACTAAAATAAAAGAAATTTATTAAAAAGTAGCAGTAAGATTTATATTCATAATGTTATTAGTGATGGTCAATAGCTGCTGTATAAAACTTTAAAATTTTGTTTTGCAAGCCTGAATAGATACAGTTATGTATGATAGAAATTACATAATTCTTTCATTCTTATAACCATGGAAAGCTCTGTGTTTTCAGATTGACCAATAAGTTCTGGATGTTAAAATATGTCAATGTTGTCTTTACCGTATTCTATTAATATAATAAAAACTATGCATAGAATAAAGAAGTCCAAGTGTTCACTTATCTGTATTTTACTTCAAATTGCCAAAACATATCAAACTGATTAAATATGCTATATACTGTCATTTTAGAAAAGTGTATCTAGTAACAAACCCAGAGTATGGATCTTGTTGAATGAAGTGATATTACTCACAAAGGTTTTTATGATTTTAGGTGTAAATTAAAATACACAGTTTTATTTTTTTTAAGGTTTCACAAAATATGTATTTACAGATTGTTGAATAAATGAAAATAAAAGGTACATATTTGTATAAAATATTTTTTCTTTGGTTTAATCTTTCAAGTAATGCTTCTAGTTAAACTTAAATACTGATGTTTAATAATTGTATTCATGTTAGCTATAAAGATACTTAATGGTATATTTAGTATGATTAAAAATTATTTAAAAATCTAAAGTTTTGATTAAGTCTGTGTTCCTATGTTGATATAAGTTAGCAGTGAAGTCTCATGACTTTCAAAAGTTTTTATTGTTCTCATAGAAAGTGCAAATTAAGGATTTTTTACAGTCATAAGCATAAAGTTATATCTGAAAAAACATTTTTATTTTTTAGTTTACTTGTATCTTCATTTAGGTAACATGGGGGAAAAATATGAGCACTTTTATATTGTTTAATTATTTCATGTACTTGGGAAATACTTATGTCAAAGAAATATATATATAAAATTTGAAGGATTCAAATAATTAGTTTTTTAGAAGGTATTGCTTAGAGAATGAATTTTGAATGCATGAAGATATAAAAATAAGCAAAGTGATCATAAACTTCAGATTGATTATGCTATTTATATAATTTCAAGACTGATAAATAAGATGTAATAATTAGCTACCAATGGTTCTATACTTTGTAACATTGATAAATATTCATATACTTTGAGTACCATCAGTATTTTTTAAGTAGAATTTCAAATAAATATAATTATAAGATAAAGAAAGCTTGAATTGGAACTTGAAATAAAATAAATATTTCCCTTACTTAATCCATTTATCCTGATACATTACAATGTCTTTACGTTTTCTGTTCAAAGTATTTTATTATTATTATTTTATATTTTTTATAGTTTTGCGCAAAGCTACACAAGGGCAACCTGCACTAGCTATCCCTAATTTTGCAGTTTAATAATAGAGGGAAGGCAGCTAATCATCATTATCCACTACCAACTTGCCAACAAATACCCTCGTTTTAACATTTACTTCACCACGTGCACCAGCCACCATCAAGGCAGGTTATCTCATTTGCAGGGTTCGGCCATACATTCCAAACCCTCTTCAATGTTTCCAATTTCAGAGATTCGGCCACTCAAAGACATCTTGTCGTGGTTCCCTGACATGTGCTCGTTGTGGAGGCAAGGACCACGATGCCTGTGACTGTGACATGAACCCACATTGCGTCAACTGCAATGGTTCTCACTCCTCTTACTTTCATTCTTGCCCAAAATGGTTGGAGGAAAAAGAGGTGCAGCGTTTGAAAACGAAACATAACATTAGTTATCCTGAGGCTCAGAAATTGCTGCCCACCACTCCATCTGGGACATATGCTGCTGCACTTCATTCCACAACGATAGTGGTAGTGCAGACAGATCTCTTTGTGCTTCCAAGAGAATCATTTTCAAATCAAATGAAAAGCCTTTTGACCTCAGTGGTTAAAAAGGTTGATGAATTGACTTCCACACCCATCTTTGTTCCTCCCATACGTTCCAACAAACCTCAAGATCCACATCCTTCAGTTTCAAATACAGGCATTTCTTCTGATACATCTTTTTCTCCCACCCTAAGAGACAAAACAATTATTTGTTCAAGTCCTCAGTCACTGGATTCCCCTTCAAATAACAAAAACCTGCCCACTCGACCCAGGGCAGGATCCATGGAGGTTGATAGACCTCCTCCGACTGAAGACAGTAAAGAAAAAAAAAATGTGGTCATAAACCGAAGGGTTCTCCAGCCACTTCATCTGCCTGTTCTTAAAAATGGCCACTTTGATACAATGAAACTGTTGAGGTTTACATTCTAATCTGGATGATATCAAAATGCTGATTGCTTCCTACCATCCTGTTTGTCTTTCTTTACATGAAACATTTCTCAAATCTGCTGATACAGTCTCCATTCGGCAGTTTTTTCTGTACAGAAATGACAGGTTGTGTGAATGTCGAGTACATGGAGGGGTGGCACTGTTGGTTGATCAGCATGTGCCCACCCTGTCATTGTCACTCAACACACCCTTGGAGGCTGTAGCCATCTGTGTTTCCTTGGGTCATACCATCACTGTTTGTTCTCTGTACCTGTCCCCTGGAGAGACATATGATCAATCAGATCTTGATGCTCTCGTTGAACAGTTACCGTCTCCATTTCTAATCCTGGGGGATTTTAATGGACATCATCCCCTCTGGGGAAGTGCTGTTATTGATGGGAGGGGTTGATCTGTAGAGTGGATGCTCTCTGATCACGATCTTTCTCTTTTCAATACTGGTTCTTTCACTTACTTTCATGCACCTAGTCAGTTCTTTACCGCTATTGAACTCTTGGTTTGCTCCCCTACATTATTCTCCCATTTTTCATGGAGGGTTTACAGTAATCCACTGGGCAGTGATCATTTTCCGATCCTTTTGAGAGAGACTGGCCGTGGTCGATTCCACCCTACCCGCGTGTCCTGGTGGAATCTGCATCAGGCAGACTGGTCCACTTTCACTGCTCTCGCAGAACTTGATCCTGTCATCATAAATCAGCCATCAATAGACGACTGTGTGGCAGCAGTAACTGGCTGTATTATACAAGCAGCTGCTCAGTGTATTCCTAAAACCTTGACACGTTTTCCACGATATTCTCGTCTGTGGTGGAATCCTGCTTGCCACTTAGCATGGAAAGCTCAAAAACGGGCCTGGGATACTTTTCATAGATATCCCACACTTGCAAACCATGCCGCTTTCCAACGGGCCCATGCATATGCTAGGTGGGTAAGTTCCCGTTTATACAGATGGTTCCAAATCAGGTAATTCAGTGGGCTCTGCTATGGTTTGCTATGGTTCAGTAGTTGCACGCAGAATCCCCTCTACAACTTTTGTGTTCACTGCTGAATTGTATGCCATATTTCTTGCCCTGGATCATATTGCAGCTGAGCAGTACTCCAACTGCATTATTTATACTGATTCACTTAGTTCTATACTTGCCTTGGAATCGCTACATGTTAGCTCACATTCTATTCTCACTGATATTCAAAATTGACTGGCCCATTTCTCATTAACAGCTACTGCAATCCAGTTTTTCTGGATACCAGGCCATGTTGGTATTTGTAGGAACAAGCTTGCAGACACGGCAGCTAAATCTGTCTGCTCCAGCACCATCATCCCTGTCCCTGTTTCGTACATGGACTATGGTGTTGTCTTCAAGGCTTGGCTCTGTGCCAGCTGGCAGTCCACTTGGAGTGAGCAACATGACAACAAACTTTTTCAAATCAAACCCTATATTGGACTTTGGCCATCTAGCTTCAGTAAAGTTCGGAAGGAGGAAGTTGTTCTCACAGGGCTACGCATTGGTCACAGTTTTTTAACTCATCGTTTTCTTTTATCTGGAACTGATGTACCAATGTGTAGTTTGTGTAACACTCAAATCACTATCATCCACGTTTTACTTTCTTGCCATCATTACAATTCTTAAATTCATTGTTAAACATATTTTTTCCCAGGGTCAATCTGTAACATTGGACAGTGTTATTGGTTATGGTGAGTCTGTCCACCTTGATAACGTTTTTAATTTTGTAATGGCCATTAATCTTTTTAATCTCATTTAAGTGTTGCATATTTATTCATTACACGTTTTTAATTGTGGCTCCTTTTTTACAGTGTTAATTTCTCTCATTCAATTTGACATTGTACAATGGCCAGAACATTAAATAACTTGACACCAGGACTGGAAAGGCCAACTTCAGGTGACTGACGCTACTGTTTGAACTACTCGTTAGTTGTCCTGGCGAGTTGTTATTATACTTTTGCTGCATATCATTTCACACTTTTAGTACTTTACATTTTAGTACTGGCCATATTGACTCATAACCTGGAACCAGGACTGGAAAGACCAACTTCAGGTGACTGATGGTGGTTTTTATACTTACCTGTTAGTCTTCCTGGCAGGTTATGATTATTATATTCTGCTACAGGTAGTCCTTTACAACTTTGTTGACTGGATGTCAACATTGGTTTTGCACCATTATCTGTTTTAATTGCCATTTTGTTTTATTTTCAATTACTTTTACAAATTTTACTCCATTTACTTTTACCTTTTTATGGGACATTTGGCTACTCATTATTGCAATTTTGTTATGTGTCTTTTAAAACTTCTATTCTTTTACATTTTGATACTGGCTGCTATGACACATAACCCGGAACCAGCACTGGAAAGACCAACTTCAGGTGACTGATGGTGGTTCTTGAACTTACCTGTTAGTCTTCCTGGCAGGTTATGATTATTACCATTTTGCTAGAGTAAATACCTTACGACTTCTTATACTCTTAACGTTGTAGACTAGGTGTCAACATTGGTTTTATACTTTCTTGTTTTACCTTCATTTCCTTTTATTTTTTTTACTACATTTACTTTATTTTTACATTTTTACCCCATGTTTGGCGCAGATAGCCCCGCTGCTTTGTGCCATAAAACACTAAATCAATCAATCAACCACTACCAACTCTTCGGCTGCTCTTTTACTAATAAATTGTGGGATTGATGTCACATTATTACACCCCCCACGGCTGAAAGGCAAGCTTGTTTGGTGTAACTTTTTTTTTTTTTTCAAATAAGAATAGTTCTACGTATCCTCCATTTGTTAATGTTATTAGTTTCTATGATACAAATGTCAGTTTAACTGTAATATAGAATAAGGGAAATTTTTCCATTCAACAGTGTTTGATGGAGATATGTGCAAAATAATGAAATATGAATATGCTGCTTGTGAAAGATATGAAAATAAAACAATTTATAGATTTGATCAGTCACAGGAGTGATTTCCTCTTGTTTTAAATTTTGTTGCAGTATATTTCCACCTGATTAAATCGGTCTCTAAATTATGAACACAAAACTTCATCCCTCATCTGTCTAATTATCTTTTTTGTGCTTAGCTTAATACCTTTGATGTTCAGTGTGTTTTGGAATTTATTTCCTGTTATAATATCATAGGAGACTTATCAACTATTCATTAAAAACTATCCAACTAATTCTTCAATTTGAAATGTAATGAGTTAATGTGGGTAATGAAGCTATGTCATTTTGTTTTTCTTTCAGAGAAACCATCTGATCATAAAAACAACAGTCATGACCTAACACCACCAGTTCCACAGCAGCTGTTGTCAGAGAAAACAAGTGCTAATGGTCTGCGTCAGAATACGCCTGAGGAGCCACAAGTGTCTCAAGGTTACAGTGCTCAGGTGTGCCATTACTTGATATTTCCAAATCAAAAGTCTTAGAGGGCTGTAATTGAAATCAAAACTGTACATGAGTAAACTTGCAACTTTTCAAAAGCGACACACTTTATAGAAACAGAGTTATGAAAACAATACTTTAACTTGATATCAGTGTTTCAGACTTTTATATCACTTTTATCATTTAAATGTTCAATATTATCTCTTTATTAGCAGTCGTGACTTCTCAGTATGAATGCAGAATTTAGTTTCAGTACTACAAGTTATGGTTCAAAGCTACAATGATATTTTATGTTCTCATTAAGGGTATTTTTTTCTAGCATTAATTTTAATTAGTTTTCTTTCGTTGTATTTTTCAGTGTACTATTCCATTTTATAAACATTTCTCAATATATTTATTTAAGTTTAGATAATAATGTCCTTTCTACACGAGCAAGAAGAAAATCACTGTCTTGTGGATTTTTTTATCAAGGTCAGGACATCCCTATGAGTGATGTCCAAAAGGTCATCCAGTTTATTGATAAACTTGGCTTAATTAGCTGACTGTATTTCAGTTTGAATATATTTTTAGCTTTCCCTATATTTCAAAAAGCTTCATTTTGATTGTCACAACCTTTTAACTTTTATGAATTGTCTTCCTTAATGTTTTGTGATCATAGAAAAATGCAAACAACATTTGTTTATTTGTTTCCTATTAGCTCAGTTTTCTTTTCTAAATCAAGCAAAGTCTGATTTAACTTTCTTATGCATTATCCATTTGTAATGATACACAGATAGTGTCAGCTGAAATAATGCAGGAAAATTTGCTTAAGTGCCCATACACACTGACAAAAAAATCCAAGAAACTACTGTCATGTCATACAGAATATTCCAGAAGCACAAAATGACAGAATGGAGTACTTATTTATGGAATATTTTGAATAATGTTGAATAGAGTACAAAACAATGTTTTGGCAGGTTAACCTGAAGATGACCTGAGAAGGTCAAAACGTTGTTCTGTACTTTATTTTAATTAAAGTGCTAATACCCATACCAGCCATCTTGTGGTTTTTCACATCAGCACAAATTCCAGAATGTGTTTCAGTATTTTGGACTGTGCTAATTTATTCTACAGTAATATGCTAGAATAGTCTAAAATAACCTCACACCTTCCAGGTTAATATATTTTATAACATTTTATAGTGCACAAATAAGTAGAAGATGCAAGGTAAAACTTCATCCACTTAGAGCACCCTAAATGTTACTCAATGTTGATAAAATTTAGTGTGAGTTAATTATTTATATATTGGAATGAAATGAGGGAGTGATAGTGTTGTAAAACAAAACTTTAAAAATAAGAATCATCCTGATGTGATTTAACTTGGTTTCTTTCTGAGCATTTGCAGTTACAGGGCAGAAAACCTATTGGATGGATGTTATCTTTTGAATCAAAAGCTTGTTGGGACATTGCTGTTAAAAATGCTCAGGCTATATGTGAAAATAATTTTTAATAATTTTATCTAGAAAAAAAAGCTACAAGGATAACTATCACTTCTTGTATTCTCTCTTACAGGATGAACGTTTGAGACAAACCCCCAACAAACCATTGCTTCTTAGTGCAACCAAACATAAGGTTAGGATTTCAAAACTGTTCTAATATTATTGTAGTTATCCTGCATTTCTTAAAATTGCATAATTTCTACGAATCCTAGAGAGATCTTGTTTGTGATATAAATTAATTGACCAACAGTAGTAACTTAGAAGTATATTAAGATTTTTACTTAAGTTGTACATTTATTTAGAAAATAAAGCTGTAAGGATAATTGTCACTGTCTGTGTTATTTTTTCTTTTACAGGATGAACATCGGAGAAAAACACCTGACAAGCCATTACTGCTTAGTGCAACGAAACATAAGGTTAGAATTTTCAATAATATTCTAATATTGATGTTATTATTTTACATTCTTTAAGTTCCATAAATTTAGGAGAGATCTTGTTTTGTAATACAAGTTAATTAAACAATAATACTAACTCAGAAGTCTGTACATGTTTTTATTTTAATTATACGCCTTTTTTATAATCAATAGAATTTCATATAAGCTTGGCATGATAAACCTGTAAATTACTTTATGGAATAGTGTCCAGTTTATAATTATTCAATAAAGTTCTGAAACAATTGGTAAATAAATAAAAAATTTGTATTAATAATTAAATTATTAAGAGGTACTTTCAAGTTAAATTATATTCAAACTGTTAATAAATTGAAATTTGTTATCCACTTTATGTACAATCATAGCAATATGTGGTGTGATAACACCAAGATTGCTTATGTTTATTACATGTTTACTTGAAATGCTATAGACTGTGGTATACCCTATATATGTGTCTGATACAGACTTTGGGGTAATGTTTTCTTATTTCCTTAACATTTTATAGTTTCTCCAATGTGTTTGGTAGATAAGGTAGATGTTAAATCCTCCACTAAGGTTTTTGTCTGGGTGTGTTTGATGGGTGAGGTATGTGTTAACTCTTTCTCTGAAGTTGTTCCAGATGTATTCTATAGGTGGAGAGGTATTTGTGGAATTTCCTTCTGAAGCTAACCCAGGTGTACTCAATGGGAGGGATAAATGTTAAATACTTTCCTGAAAGTGGTCCAGATGTTGTTCTATGTAAGGTTTAGGTTCAGGAAAATTTCTTGCAAGTAGTTTCCTGTTCAAGGTAGGCATTAACGATAGACATTATGGGCACAGTGGCGGTGAATGTTTTTGTCCATTAATCTTTAATCAAATCCAATGGTATCAGGATAATGACCTAACTGTGGTTACCTAGATTTCATCCATACAGTTCCTAATAATGTATGTATCATTAAACTCGTTGCAGTAAATTTCTCCTCACCATCACAGAGTCATCCTGATTCTTTCATGTAGTCATGTATATTTTATGTCAAGGGCCATCATGGAAGCAAAGGTGGAGTCTCAAATTGTCTTTAAAAAGTGCTGGTTGCCAGTGGCACCTTCGCTATTTCAGATGAGTTTTACCCCAGTGTGCATGAGAAATGTGCAATTTTTTGTTTGTAAATCAGATAAATATAAACTGGAACAAGCAAGACATTACCAAGAACTTGGTAAATTCAGAGCAGTTAGACTTGAAGAAATGCGCAACCTTTTGTTTTTTTTTTAATGTTGCATAGCCTATAATTTTACCAGCATAACACATAGTGCAACTCCTCCTAGAATACACTTGCCAGTATAAAGATACAAAGGTGTGATGAAAAATACGTGTACAAAATTTACCACTTAACAGATTCATTTAAGTAGTTTATAAATGACTTATTTGATAGTTTTAATAGATAAATTATTGCCAGTGAATCAGTGGGAAGAATGTATCTGATATGTTTTTGATTTTTTTTCTCTGTAATAAGCTCATTGACAAGAGTTTTTTGTAATTGTATATTGTAAAAATTTTCAAAAGATTATGTAATGTATTTTAAAGAAAATACAAAATCGTATAAACCTTCTGGGGTAGTGAAAAAATTTAACATTAAAGACTTCTGTAGCATATCATGGCTTAAAGATTAATAGGTTGAAACACAAGGAAGAAAACAAATTCTAGATAATTCTATTTATTAGAAATAAAAGTAGTAGTTAGGGGTTTTACTGTACATGCACACAACCTATGTCAAACTGTATCAAAACATTTGATATTTTGTTGTTTTTAGATGTATCATGGAACTGATCTTGGTTATGAGTTTGACTTATCATCGACACCAGAACCACCAGAGGTTACATGTCAGTTCTTAATTCCTTTTTCATTACGATAAAGCTTAAGTTAAAGGTGCAAGTTTTAAACCATCTCAAGACTTGCATGATGTACTCTGTTCCTCCAAGAGACATGAAAAGCTTATTCTTCATCTTAACTTCATAAGGATATATTATTATATTTAATGTAAATTTAGCTGGTGATCGTGATAAACAGTGACCTCTCAATTGACTTTACCAGCCAAGGTGTGGTCATACGATGTAAACAAAGGGGAATGTAGAGGCACTACTACAACTACTGAACTTGCTGGATTTTTTTACTTTTTGTTTTTAACTTCATTTATGTGTTTCAGTTAGGCCTGTTAAAAATTTTGAGGCAGTTCACTCTTAAGTTATTATTTCTTGTTTAAAAATATTTTCCCATGATTTCAACATATACTAGAATTAACCTTTAATGTAGTTCTTTAACTATTAATATTATCAACTTTCAAAAGTGTCAGGTGGTTTCTAGAAGAAACATGAAAAAGTTTCAATCAGTACTAAATTTTTTTATTAATAATAATTCAGTAAAACTGGTTTTTCATGATTGTGTTCGTACAATTTGTATTTAATTTTTTTTTAAAGTAATAAACTGAGAAACATATTTTTGTTTCCATATGAACGAGATAACAGGCATGTTATTTATGATTTTGTTAATAAAGCGTGATCAGAAGTACAGATTTATATTTAACTTTTTGCCAGATATAATACAAAAGAAATACTTGTTTTTTACATCTCAAGTTAAAAACCATTCACCTCATATTATATACAAGTTACAGCTTTTACAGTAAGAAAGATTTGATTTAGAACAGGTACAATGTTTTGATTACTAGTGCAATCATTCTCAAGTGCACCAATAAACTCATATCAAAACCATTAAGATCATAGTTCTCAAAATATATATGTTGCATAATGTGCAACCCCAAACTTTGTGAAATTTTTATCCTGTGTGCATGCAGATTTGCAATAGGCATCACAAATTTCCTGTTTCACCTCCATTTCCTGTCACGGAGAACTTTATTTTTCTCCATAACTTCTGTCCAGGGTATGGGTACCCCATCTTATGCTGTTTAATTTCTAAACTCCATCAACAAATTGCAGAGCCCATGTAACTATGGTTACACCTTGGCTATGTAAATGTGTAGATGGCATTAAAAGCACTGTTTCAGCAACACTGTCCTTAAATTGAATTAATTAATTTACTGGCTTAGAAATTATTCTTTGTTGAATTTAAGGATAAGTTTTACAGTGCAAATCATTCTTTACTTATACAGCAAAATACAGGGTTAAACTATTTTTCATATTGTAACCTTTTTATGAAACCCAGAAAAAGAACCAACTACCTTATAAATCCAATGTATTAAAATGTGAATTGAATTATTTAGAAACCCTAGGAGTAGACAACCATCAAAATAAAAATACAAACAGCAAAAATAGTAAAGTGTATTCCAATTGTTTTATAAGAGTAAATTTAATTTCAACATATTGACTACCTACAGTTTTTAAAGGATATATGTCAGACAACAAGTGTCATTTACGTCTCTTCTGCAACATAAGTTATAAAACTCTTCAGGACAATCTTATAACCACCTTTTATCATGACAACTTACATACAAATTAAATAAACAACATACAACCCTTAAATCTATACAAATTCTACCAAGTTATTCACAATGACATTTTTTTAATGACAAATTCCAATAATGTAACAAAAATGTTTTTTATACCCATAATGACACTCAAACTTTAAAAAGTTCAGAGGATTATCAAAAATGAATTCAGAAACAACTTTGGAAAACTTAAAACCTATTTTTTATCATGATCTCATCTTTTACAAATGGCTCATAGAACCAATATTCACTATTACGGTACAATTTTTATACTTTAGGTTTTGATTTCATTTTTAAAAACTTTATTAATCATTTAAATATTTTTAAATAAATTTGTAAGCATCTCTTCTTACAAACTAGAGGATCAGACTTAAATATTCTAAACTTAGTATTAGTATTGAAAAGAGCTTTTTATGTATTTCTTAATCACAATTACCTTTCCTTTATCAAGTTTAAAAATTACTAAATTATTGAATGAGTGAAAACATTTTATAGCCAAAAATTCTTCTTTAGGTAAGCTTTTATGCAACTTGATAGGGTATGAGATTTAACCTGTTCAGTATAGTAGACGAGATAACTCGTCCAAGCCAATCAGTAACAAAGTGCCACGGACGAGTTAATTCGTTCTTAATAATACCTAACTTTAACGATAGATGTCAGCACCATACATGCATTTGACCTACTTACAAATTGTTACACTTTCGATCCAAAATGGTGTCACGAAAAAGTTACAAAATGAAAAAGCATTAGAGTTGTATTTTGAATTTGGTTCGGAGTTTGAAGATAGCAGTGGCGATTCAGAAGATTCTTTGAAAAATATGGAAATACAAGGCTCAGATGTTAGTGAGGATGATGGTAACTATCCATCAACCAGCACTGGTAAACCGACGATAACACCAGGGAGTAAACGTAAAATTGTAAGTTGTGGTAAGAACAGTCCCAAGAAAAAGTGCCCTAATGACAATGAATGGAATGCTGAATCCTTTGTATTGATTATAATCGTTATATGGGAGGGGTTGACTTGTGTGTTGCATGCTTATCCGAGCATACGCAAGGCTGTCAAATGGTACAAAAAAGTATTTTTTCACATGATGGATATAGCAGTGTACAATGCTTTGGTAGTTTACAAATCACTGAGAAACAACCTGTCTCTCTTGGAGTTTAGACTCAGTGTCATCCGTAACCTGATTGAAGATTACCACACCCAGTGGCAAAAATTCACCAGAGGCCGACCTTCCTTAGAAAAACCCCTTCACCTCACAGAAAAGAAAAATTACCCCACTAGAAAGTATAAAGTGTGTTCTGACAAATCCACGAGGAGGGAAAGCAGGTATGAATGTTTTGATTGCAAAGTCGTTCTTTGTGTTGACCTCTGCTTCAAAACATTTCACACGAAAGTGAATTATCAAATGTGTCATGTATTTCAATGCCCAAAAATAAAATTTCGTACATTATTGTTTCATATTTTGTACATAAATTTTCCAAACTTAATTTTCTTCATGTAATTAAAAATGTTAAAACTTGTTAAAAATGTACTTTTTCTTCAGCTTTTGTCTGATAATGCAATTTTTTTTAATTCTCAAAATACAAGTACATTTAACTTTTCATTTTTGACCTGTATAACTTGTTTATTTACCTTTATATTAATTTGATATGAACTTTATATTTTTGAAGTTCAGAAATTTGATGCAAATGTATAAAATCTAATTTTGAAACAAATTTTCCAATATGTTCCCCCTTTCATTGAACCTAAAGTAATTACTTTTCTGTAAATGTTTGATTAAACAGTTTGATCAATACTGGTCTGCTGCTTCTAAAGTTACTTTTATTAACCTCTATATTATCAGAATATACATACAAAATTTAGGAATTCGGAGATATAATCTGCAAATGTTGAAGAAAAGTTTAATACAGCTTTCCAACAGCAGGCACAAGAAAACTTAACATTCACAATGTTTTATTTTTGTTTTTTTTTAGATTCTTCACAAACTATTCAAAAACTAAAACATTTGACATCAAACATAATGAAAACAAAAGTGTTTTTTTCCCCAATGTGAATGATGTAAAAGATTTACCAGTGTTATCAATTACTTTATTATTTATTAGCAAGTTTTCATTCAAATGTTGCCTATCAATATTTAATATGCTGGAGTATTGTTATTTTGAAGCAAATAATTCAAAATTGTCAAGTTATTTTCTTCATGGGAGAAATAAAAGATGATTTTTGATCAAAGCCAGCTGATTACATATATTTAATCTGAAATTACTGATCCAATGATTTTCAATATTTGGTGAGAATATCAGCAGTATTCACAAATCCTAATTTTCCAAGTGTGTCATTACCTTTGTAGCAAAATAAGTTAAAGTTGTGATAACATGTGGCTTTGTATTTAAAAATTTAAGAGTGAACACAGATTTTTGAGATGAACAAACAATATATTCACAAAAATAATTTAACTGCAAATATATTTTGAAATAACAAACTCCATTTATTTCACTACATAATGTATATGATTTGTACAAATTGACTATACATTTTCTTTGATCTCTAATCTTCTGTAGAATTATTCCATGGTGTGTCATAGTTCTCAATGACCATATTCTTGAAACGTCGCAACACCACCGACATCTTCTCTGTTTCACCTCTATTTTCTATTCTTTGTACTATCACACGGCTGATGTTAAGAAAATTCTCATTTTCTGAGTTTACTCCTTTGATCCAATCAATCTCATTTCCAACTTGCATCTACAAATGTAACAGATTGCCTACTATTAGGATTACAAAGGTGTTACTTTGCTAATTTTAACATGAATAAAATTTCCACACGGGCAAGCAGGATAAACACTTTTAACTCCACTCCTAATGTAATCTAATTATAATGTGACAAGCCAATTACTTAAAATTATTTTGAAATTTCTTTGAAATTAAAAGCATAATATGTCAGATGGTTAGCTGTTGCATTTCTTAACAGATATAGTTCATTGTACAAGATCAACAGAAGGTGAAACTTTTTCTGTGGCAATGAAATGTGGACCCCAAACCCTGGGATTCAGTCTGGACACTAGTCACCTGCCCGAATTAACCATTACACAAAGAAAATATTAGTTCAAAACACATTTATATGGTGAGCCATTAGTCACAATATAACAGTTAAAAAAGGCAATAGAGCAAACCATTAGGTATAAGTCCTTGTTAGTCCAACAAGGTCGGGCAACTATCAGTAGGTCTTCAAAATGTTTGACACAAGAGACTAAAGACTAATGAGTTAATCCCAGGGATGTCAGTCAAGTATATATATATATATGAATGTAACAAAAGTCTTTGTCTCAGAAATAAGTTTCCATTATCACTTCTCACAACTCAAGGTTATTTGACGTGTATTTTATGTGCAATAAAACACATCTGGATATCTTATAAATTAGAACATAAAACCAATTCGCATCAAAATTCTCTTTCTAATATTAGAGCACAATAAAAATATTGAATTTCATATTGGAACCAACTTTTTTTTTAACCTATATACATAACTTGGTTAGAATTAAAGCTTATAAAACTGAATTTTAGTAAATTACAATTATGGGTACTTAAATGCACAAAAACAGGAATGAATACAGTAACAATGATACAGCTTTGCATGTAGATATGTGAAACTAACATACTAGTTTTATTCTATAAAACTTTAGAACCTAGAAATATTAACAGCATCTTTTCATATAAACTATATAGTGAAAGGTAATATCTTTTTGTTAATATTTTTTCTTTCATATGGTCAAAGTATGAAACAGGCAACTCAGATGGGATCACAACTATTATCCAACCAAACTGAGTTGGTGTAGGTGCCAAGATAAAATGTTCTAAATCCTGCTAATCTCCGTTTCTGCTAAAACATCTGGATCAAAATAGTAATCAGTGAATGATGCACAAGGATATGTTGAACAGGACTCAACTCTAACAGTTCTGGACTCTTAGAAGTCTATAATTATTTTCACATTCTTTGAGTCCTAAATCAAACTTTGTTTCTAGTATTTTAATGGCAGATTCAACACTTCATGTTTTTTCACAAATGATGCACTACAGTTGTACAACACATTACTAATTTTGAACCATTTGGTTTTTCTTCTTTCTCTCAATTCAACCAATAAATGCACATGTTTAGACTCATATGGTACCAAAGGCAGTTAGTTCAGGCAATGCTATCAAGAGGTTGTTGATATTATATGAAAGTAAATAAATATATGCTAGAACCTTGATTACCCATGTTGGTCCAGGGAGAGCAACAAATTGCAAATAACAGAAACAGCAAATAACTAAGGCACTAGTGCATTTCAATAATTAATCCATTGTTGAATCTCAATAAAATTTTTCAATATATTTAAGTTTTTTAAATTATAATCTTTTTTACTATCATTTAATCATATTATCATGAAAATTACAAAAGTCTTCATAATCATGAAAGCCGAGTGTTGATCACTCACTCAGTTGATCATGCTCTATTTCTCTGAATTTTTTGAGCTACAAAAGTACAATTCCATTGTTTCTCTATCATACTTCCTAATTGATTGCCATTTCCTATTTAAGTTAAATTCAATTGCTAACATAGGCATAAATAGCTCCTAAATATTGGCACTTCTGCTATAGACACAAGTGCATTTGCACCCTATCAATGCCTGTGAAAAATAAGTAAGAAAATTAGCTCATACAAATCTATGCTTGGAAGTTATTATGAACAAGTCTTTGTTAAAACAGACTGAAGATATTTATTATTTGTAGGTAAGAGGACAATGCATAACTGAATATAAATTTATGGTTAAAGGATGCCTGCTGTGCAGCACAGAATAGCAGAGGACAACTGAAATTGAGTGAAATATTCAAGAAATCTTAACATGTGTTTTTAGTCACTAATGAAATAAAGTTACCCAAGCTACAAATATTTGGTATTCCTGTCTTAATAGCTAAAATTAAAAGAGGCCAGGCCTGATCCAGTCGACTTACAATTTGAACACATGGTAGATCCTGCATGCAAAAACCCCAGTTATCAGGCAACACCTGAACTTTTGCATTCACAATTAATTTCTCAGCGATAATTTTTCCAAAAGATGCAAATTTTTGCCTAGAATTATAATGGGGTAATTGCACAATTATTTGGAGAAAAAACACACACCAGAAAACAGCTAACTGAGGTACTAGCAAAGCCCTCATTTCTCATTGTAACTAGTAGCAAAGTTATACCAGGCACATCTGGTTTCCAAGTTTTTGAGATTGCTCCTAGATCTGAAAAATAGTTCTTAAGGCCTAGATTAAGCTTAATAATCTTGAATTAATCAATAATAATAATGAAAAATCATTTAGGTAATATTTCAATTACTTGTATTTTGGAATAATAATATGAAACACTAAAATACTTTGATTATATCAATTTCAACTTTAATAATCACTATATGCAATATCACACCTGAAAAATGCAGATAAAATATTAAAACATTCTAGTTTCTGACAAAGAATTTTCCATATGGCAATACAGATGAAGTATTTTAGGTTTGTCAGTGGTAAATAATGTACTGAATCCAAACTTTGATGAAATTATGTTTATGTTTTGATAATAAAAAACTATAGTAAACAGCATAAGGACAGCCACAGCCTAAGTATGAAATGTTAAACACACTTAACCACCATTTAAACCCTTGCGTTTTGGTGTGAGCATGTGTACTGATTTTAAAACAACAAAAATAGGGTTACCAAGAGTGTCTTTTTAAAATTTATCTGAATCAGTTACATTCAATAAAACTATTTAAAGTAAATAATAGATTTACATTTTTTAATTTAATTTCTTATCTGATCTGAGATATGGGCAAACCTTCACAATGTATCAGTACATCAACTAATTATTACAGCACAACTAACTTTCATAATGCTGTAAAAGCTAAAGCTATCATTAACTGACATTTTTAAGCCCTTTTATTGTATTTCATTAACCCCAGTTTTAATTATATTTTTGGCTTGTTTTAGAATTAGAAGTTTTTTGAGAAAATTATCCATTCATAACTCTGAACTTACAGGCTAAAAAAAGGTAATAGCACCCACTGCCGACTCTTATGGTACTTTTCTTTTAACAATGGGATTTGACTGTTACTCTAATGGCTCCAAAGTACATTGTATAATTCTGTGATAACATTCAAACTAAAAAAAACAAAAAACTTCCAGATTCATAGTCTTGGCATGCTAACCATTAGGTCATCAGTATTATATTTCAGTATACTGCTTGTCTTGTAATTATTTTAAAAGTTGTATAATAATTGGAGAGTAAAATATAATCAATATTCTACAAGAACTTTCTCTATCGAAAACTACTTATTCTCTGATAGTTTTTATCAAGTGACAAGTGGCAGGTTTTGAATATTCACCTTGCAGAAGAAATTTTAGACTGCAAAGCCCTTGTCCTAAGACATTAGTAGTTTGCAAAGTTTACCTCCCCAAAAATATTTAGTTAAAAGTAATTTAAGCTCACATTGATTTGGAGTTTCAAGATTATTTTGCATAGCATGACTTTACCATTTTAGGTTCCCATCCTGACAAAACCAAGTGAAAACTAAGTAGTATTTCAACCAGAAAAAATACAAACCCACATTAAGCATCAGTAAAAATAAGGTAAAGTACAAAGTTTGGGAGGAATCTGAACATTTTACCTGTGTACTTTTCTTCAGCATCTTTTTTCCATTCACTCTAATCCTGCTCTCATAAAAAACTTCCTGGACTTTACTGAACATGAAAAAAAGATAATTAAAAATATTAACTTCTGCAATTCTATAAACTTAGTCAACAGTTATACAAAACAACAAAAAAACTTTTTGTTGTGAAAAATAGTATAAAAATTGTAATTAATTAAAGTTCAATATCAGACAGATATAATCAAATGTCATGCATAACAAGTTTCACAGTAATAAAAGATTTTGCATTTCCATAACCATTATCTGGATTTCTGTAACTTCAAGAGGAAACAACTGTCCATTTCCATAACTGCTAATGTCAGACACCACTGTGGACTTCAAAAACAATAAATTAAAAATATAATCAACTACTATATAAGGAAATCTATGAAATGCACTAAAATGCCATATCAGAATCAGAGTCTTATTTTGTGAAAGCATTCAGTATTGTGATGTTTAATACACAGGATCACAGGCAATAGATACTGAAGGTATAAGCAATGTGTCTAATAATCAAATTAATGTGTCTGAACAACATAGATAAATCTCAAAGCAACTATTTTCATTCTGCTACCACGTTATTTTACTGGGAGTACACCTGGTGTAGGCTGTTCAGACTGACAGCCTACCATAACTTTTTATTTCAACTTTGGTTCTATTCCCATCACTCCTGTTACTTTACTGAATGCACACCTGTATACCACTAAATATCTCAGTTCAGTGGTTACCCCTGACTAGCTTCACTCAAAAAGGAAAAACTCTTAGAAGCCTATTTTTAACACAGTAAAATCTGACAACAAGTTTTCATTTATCAAAATCAGATACGTTTTGAGGGGCAGTTTACACAGTAAATCAGACAACACAATTTTGTTCATCAGACATGTTTTAAGGGAAAATATCATACTGATGCTAAGAAAGAAAGATAACTTTAAAACGATAATATAAGAAATTGGTTAAGATTACTCTTTTTGTTCACAAAGCAATCACAAAACAGTTAGTAATGATGCAAGCAATCACACAAGATTATAAACAATAAAATCACACCTAAAATGAGAAAGCAGGAAAGTACCAATCACAGAAATTACTGTTACTAGCTGTGAAGAATAAAGGAAAGTACAGCACTAAAACTATGATACTTCCAATATAGGGTATCTTCTCTAAAACTGTATAAATATAAATAGAACATGCACTGCACCACCAATACAGGTACATTTCCATTCACCAGGCAACAGCTAATACCTAAGTGATAAATAGTTTCATCATCCTTAAGTGCTGTGATATAATACAATTTATGAAAAATTGCAATTCATTAACTTAATCCAGTTTATATCATAACAGTTGTTGTCAAGCAGTTTTACTATAGCTGGCTTATCCCAGATATTCTGAACAGACCTAGTATAGGTCAAAAGGCTTTGTCAACACTGGAAACAGCAGTTCTAGTATGACTGATATATTATTATATGACCATCTTTTCTCCCACCCAGATGTTCATAATAATAAGTAAAAAGGAAGTAATTTGGTACTTAAACAGTCTCCGTTTTTTTAATATTAAAGTAGCTACAGAAAAACATAGCAAGGTTATATACTGTGTTTTCAAAATAAAATTATATGTATTTTTCCATGACCTCATGCTTCCAATTCAAGGATATTATAATTTATTTATATTAAAAATATATTTCCAACAAGTAATTCCCTCCTCTCACAGGATATTCTGTTCCACTATGTTGTAGCCCTTTGTATGCAAAATTCTTTTTATTAAACATGCCACATGCCTTCCACACACCAAAGTGTTTCTCATGCAAATCATTATTTATCACATTTCTACCAACAGAAACATAATGCACTCTCATGATGCATGTGACTCCCTCTATATGCTTCTACCAAATTATCACTTTGACATCATCTGGATAAAGAAGAAGATAGTAAGGTGGTAAAGTGTGCAATTAATTCAGTAGAAAAAAAAGACAATATCAATGTCCACAGGCACAAAAGAGAGAGAAATATGCTTTAAGAAACATGTAAAACAAACAACCTAAGGAAATAGGTTTGAATGGAGAAAAGGTAAGGGAATGGTGGTCCATATTAATATAACAATTTGAAAGAGCAGATCACTGAAGAGGTCAAAGAATCCAGACAGAATGGATTATCATGGTAAGTATGGGTGACAGAAAAATCCTTTGGTAATAGGGAAAGAAGAAAGATGCAGGATAAACCTGCCCAATAACCTGAAATTGAGGAGATGGAAAACTTCAAGTCTAAAATCTATATGAGAAACTCAGAGACATCAGCAATTGTATGAAGAGCAGCAGGAAATCCCAAAGTCTGATACCATGTGCAAAAGAACTTTCATTTTTACTGATAAATTTCCATGGAGGAAGGAAGGATGGATTGAGCCAAATGAAAAACAATGGGAGAAACCAGATCTCCTCACTAAGGACCTGACAAAGGCTAGGCACGAAGACATATGACATGTAGTGCAGGATCCAGAACTGGTGACTGGGGTGGACAAAGGATTGATTGATTTGGCATTCTATGGTGCAATGCAACTAGGCTCTCTGCTCTAAACATGTGGTAAAAAGTTAAAACTAAAAGTTAAATTATTAAAATTTGTAAAAAAGAATTAAGGTAACAGAATACAAAGTTTAATTTTTGAATTAAAAACATATATACCATTAAATCCAAATTTGATATCTATTTTACAGCAGTAAGGGAGAAACTACAGTAATACATGTTATAAAGGACTTTCTGTTGCACAATTTTAAGTAACATAACTCACCAGGATGACTAACAGGTTAGTTCAAACATCAACATTAGTCACCTGCAGTTGGCCTTTCCAGTCCTGGTTTTGAGTTATTTGGAAAAGCTTGTTTTCACGTTGCTCACTACAAGTCAACTGCCAGCTGACACAGAGCTGAGCCTTGAATACAGGACCATAGACCATGTATGGAACAGGCACAGCAGTGATAGTACCAGAGCAGACAAGTTTATCCGTGGTGTTGATGAGCCCGTTCCCACAAATACCAACATGGTCTGGTATCCAGAAAAACTGAATAGAAGTAAATGTTAAAGAGAAATAAGCCAGTCAGTTTATTACATTGACTAGAATGGGGTGAGAACTAACATGAAGTGATTCCAGGACCAGTAGAAAACTAAGCGAGTCAGTATAAATAGTAACAATATAAATTTGAGTATTGCTTAGCTTCTATGTGATCCAGGGCAAGAAAAATGGAATATAATTTGGCAGTGAACACAGAAATTATAGAGAGGATTCTGTGTGCAACAACCAAACCACAACAAACCATAGCAGAGCCCACAAAGTCACCTGATTTTGAACCATTTATACAAATTGGAATGGAAGGATGGTTCAAAAGATATTCAGCAAATAACAGATGGTACTTCCAATCAGGAGTATCTGCTTTTCTCAGATGAATTAAAGAAAAGTCACTTTTGGAAATTTTAATAAGCCAAGGTGGGAAGAGTTGACCAGTTGATACAGCAATATTATCCAAGGATAGACCCAATTTATCCAACTGCTTCTGGATACAAAGGCCAAAAGGAACAATCGCAGATCATCTATTCTGAAAAAGCCTGGCCCACTAAGGAAAGAAAACTCAACCTCAGGTGGGATGCTATGGTAAGGATCAAAGTTTTTAAGCATACAATAAAGACAACTGTAAATGGCAGAGGCGCAAACAAGGTTCCCGAGACTTTTTGTACAAGGTCTGAACTGGGGAAGTGCAGAAAGCCCTGGTACAGAGCCAAAGTCCCTGATGATGAATGGAGTTCAGCTTCTTCAAGGCTGAGGTCCTGGCAGAGCCATAGACTGTTGACCCATAGTCTAGTTTTGATCGAAGAAGAGCAAGATATATATTCAGCATAAAACATTGATCTGCTCCCCAAGTGGTGGAAGAGAGGACACAGAGGATGTTCAGTGCTCTTGTACATTTGACTCATAGTTGCTTGATGTGTGGTATAAAGGTCAGCTTATGGTCAAAAATAAGCCCCAAGTATTTTGTCTCAGGAACCACAGGTAGCACAACTTCACAGATACAGAGTTCAGGATCAAAGAGAATATCCCACTGGTAACAAAAATGCATGCAAATGGTATTAGAAAGAGAGAAGTTAAAACCATTTGCTGTGATCCACTTCACATGAGATGTGAAAGTCATCGACATAGAGCCTATGCAACAGTGTCAGTAATGGCATTAATCTTTATACTGAAAAGTGTGATACTCAAAACACAGCCCAAAGAAACTTCCAAGTTACATTAGAAAAGAACAGAAAAGTGTTGAACCCACAGGAACTTGAAATCACCTGTCCATTAAAAATTTTTAATAAAAATGGGAAAATGACCACTTAACCCATATAAATGGAGGTTTTGCAAAATGCCATTCCTCCATGTAGTATCACAAGCTTTCTCAAGGTCAAAGAATATTGATAAAAGATGTTTGCGTTTGAGAAAGGGTTCTCTGACATTTCAAGTTGAATTGGGTGGTCTATGGTGGAATGCTGTTGTTGGAACCTACACTTGGTGGGTGAGAGGAGATTGTTTGATTCGAAGAACCAAACAAGACAAGCATTACAAAGATTAATGTCTTACAGAGATAGCTTATCAAAGTAATTTAACGGTCATTTGAAAGAATCTTGGGATCCTTCCCAGGCTTAGAGAAAGGTAGGACAATAGCCTGAAACCTGCCAATACAGTCACTTTTTGGCAGTTTTCAGAAATGTTTCCTGTCAGGAAAGACATACAGAATGTAATTTCTTTATTCAAGGGAGGTCTATCAACCTCCGTGGATTCTGCCCTGGGTTGATTGGGCAGGTCTTTGTTGTTGAAAGAGGATTCCATTGACTGAGGACATAAACAAATGATTATTTTGCAAAGAAAGTGAATCTTGGGGTTTGTTGGAATAAATGTTGGGGACAGAGATGGGGGGTGTTGATGTTGATTCATCAACTTTTTTAACCATGGCTGTCAAAAGGCTTTTCATATGGTTTGAAAATAATTCTTTCAGAGGTATAGAGATATCCATCTGCACTCCTACTGTAGTAGTGGA
This sequence comes from Carcinoscorpius rotundicauda, assembly GCA_011833715.1. Lineage (NCBI taxonomy): Eukaryota > Metazoa > Arthropoda > Merostomata > Xiphosura > Limulidae > Carcinoscorpius > Carcinoscorpius rotundicauda. Next base: position 34,836,481 of record CM022404.1, on the reverse strand, counting down.
ACAAAGTGCAGCAGCATACATCCAAGATAAGGTGATGGATAGCAACTTTCGAGCTTCAGGGTAAATAATGTTTTGAATCATCTTCAAACACTCCACCTCTTTTCTAACTACTTAGGGCAAAAATGAAAGTACAATGAGTGAGAGCCATTGCAACTGATGCAATGAGAGTCTATTTCATACTCATAGGCATTGTGGCCCTTGCCACTGCAACAAATACACACCAAGGAAACACAACATGATGTCTTCGAGTGATCAAACCGATGACAATGGAAACATTGAAGAGGGTGTGGAATATATGACCGTACCTTGTAATTAAGATAACCTGCCTTGATGGCGGCAAGTGGACACAATGATGTAAATGTTAAAATAAGGACATTGGTCGGCATCATTATTCTATCTTTGCAAGTGTAGATATACCTCACTCAGAGATGTTCTTCAAATCCCTCAATAGGTATATCCTCAATAGCCTTTGAATGTAAGAGGAGTTCACTGTGTTTAGATGTGGATGTTTCCACCAATATGTCACCAGAGCAAATCTTTTTGACTGACTTTGGAGAGCCAGCAAGTCCCTTCTGAATGAAAAAGGGAAACATTTGCCCTAAAGGTTTGTCAGAAAGAGAATGTTATGTAAGAAAATGAGGTGTAGATGTTACAAATGTTGAAGATTGCTCCAAGTGATACATGATGATTTGCATGAGACACTCTTTAGAATTATTTGATTCAAATAAGGGAGAGAAGGCTTGTGGCATGTGTAATAAAGAAGTTTGTACAAAAAGGGAAACAAACAGGAATAACCAGTTCTTAGCAAGTTAAAAATTAAACTTACTTATATTATTGTTTATTTTCAAACACCTCAAATGTTAAAAGTTCATACCGTCTTTTTTTCATTTCAATAGATTGCATTGAAAAAATGTTATTTTTCCTAATTTGTACTTCAAGTATATTATTACCTTGAGAGTATTTGTCTTAAGATTGAAAATATATATATACTTTCATACTTTTAAATAAGTAGCAGTAAAATAAATATGCAATTTCACAAGCAGGATACATTAAAGTCTGGCCAACCTGCGAGACATGCCTAGTCCATGTTTCAGGATTACATCCAACCGCGACGAATTTAAGTTTGCTTTAATATCTTTATAGTCCTTTGCAGCTTCATTTTCATCATCTAAGTTGTCTTCTTCTTCTTCTTCATCATCATCATCGTCTTCAAACTACAATGTTCAAATGAATAATGCACTTCAAATTTAAAATCCAAGTAAATAAATAGCTAGAAAATTAAATATTTACAAAATAAGCATCTCAGCTTGCAATGAACACATCCACTACATACTTTATACCAATATCAATCCACAACCAGACATTCAACTGTTTGTGAAAAAATTATGTGTGTTTTTATAGCAAAGCCACATCAGGCTATCTGCTGAGTCCATCGAGGGGAGTCAAATACCTGATTTTAGCATTGTAAATTCATTTGCTTACCGCTGTACTAGCAGGGAGCATGAAAAAATGGAAGGTGAGTGGGTGAGCAAAAGACAAGGTTATTTTGGTGGTTTAGTAAACATAATGTTACCCACTCTGTAGCATGCAGTTTTAACCATAAACTTGGTTGAGAAATATAGCAAGAAAAATCTACAATTTATTGGTAGAAACTGTAGGCACTCACACATTTATGCATACCAAAACACAAACTTATAAACTGGTAAGCTCCCTAAAATTTTTAAAAATTAAATCATTATGTGGTATAGTAATTAGACAGAGGTGATTATTCAAATATATGAACTTTTGTATCACGAACATAGATAATTGATGTGTGTTTTTACATTACGTTCCAGTGCCCTTAAATAATTATACTTAGAAGTGAATAACTGGTTGTTTTTCTCCACACATCATAGACATGTTAGAATTTTCAAAAGAGGCATTAATAAATCATATTGGTCATAAAAGACAGTCTGGCATCTTGGTAACAGGAGGATTAATAGTAAAAATTGAAACACTGTCCATTTATTTAATATGCATAACAAACTTTATTAATACTGTGTGTAATTTACAAACTAAATGATGTGTCAGGTGATATTTCAGTTGGAACATACCATGCTAGTGACATGTTATCTTACTGTACTTATGTAAATTCTAACATGGAAGAAGATCCACTTATGAAATAACCTGAAGAGAACATTGTTAATAATTCTAATGAATACAACTTTCACTTACTGCATGCGTTTGATCACAACTCTATTTACTGGTTCCAGTTCACTATATAGACATGAATATAACTGGGCAGAAACTTCAACTAATTTACCATTTAAATTGAAGAAGATGCTTCACTTCATATGCCAATGCTATCCAGTGATCTCTCCATCTAATCATTAACATCTTTCTTCTTGTATCCACACTCAGATCAGAATAGTATGGCTCTCTCATTACTAGACATACCCATCCCATTTTAGTGCTCATCTAAGGATGCATATTTTTTGTCAGGGGAAAACATGAGGAAAGAAGTCAGAATTTTTCTATATATTATCTAAGCATAGGTGAAATAGGAAAAAACCATCTAGTTCAGAGTGACACTTACAATGAAAGCCTTGGAGGCCTAATCTACAAGTGTGATGCAGTTGCTGCCCATTTCACTTTTATTTACTATTTCTTCCATTAAAAGAAGACATTTGTTGGCAAATAACATCACATAACATTTATCATCATATTACCAAGTACGTATTACATTATACCCTAATAACTTATGATTTGTGTGTTAATAATAATTCACAGATATATTACTTACATTCTGTGGAATCATCTTTCCTGAAAACTTAAACTATTATGTGAACAAATGGCCACATGATAATGAATGCACAAGTTGCTTATTGTTGATTGGTTTCTTTCAAATACATGTAAAATACAGTAACATAACAAACTAATGGTCTTGTATATAGGACAGCTTTCTGTGTACAAGCTACATAATGTAGTTTACAGTCTACCACTGTCTAATATTAATGTTAATTATGAGTTGGTAACAGTATTGTTGTTTTATATGCAAAAACGGCTCGTTTGGGTTGAGAAAATATTTTAAATAGAAGAGCGAACAACGTTTTGACCTGATGATGACCGAAACGTTGTTCGCTCTTCTATTTAAAATATTTTCTCAACCCAAACGAGCCATTTTTGCACATAAAATTCTCAACAAGTGGGTTTCTCGACATCACTGAGTATTGTTGTTTGTTTGCTATTTTACAACAAAGCCACAATGGACTAACTGCTGGACCTAGAATTTTAGCACCACAAACTTACCACTGTCCCAATTGGGGTTAACTACATTTCTTACATTCCTTTTCACAATAACTACAATGCACAGTTTCATCAGTTGGGCATCTACACCATAAGCAATATTTTATATAATCCCAAGTTGGATGTTGGCTGATTGATTATTAAACTGGCTAAATCACTTTGGTTAAAAAACATATAAAGCTAAAATTTCATTACTGATTTATTGCAAGCATTGATTCATGAGTTATTTTTATGATATACTCCAAGAAATTTATCACAACTAACATGCATTTGCATTTTTTAACTTATAGTTCAGCTTTTATACACTGATGAATGACTCAAATGAAGAAATTTTCATATTTCCAAAGAATCAACAAAAATTACTGACTAAAATTAACCTTAAACCCAGCATTTTTCAACAATATAAAAATACAAGTTTATTATTACTGAAGAACTTAAAAATATATGGAAAATGTTTTCATAAGATCAAATGATTACTAAGTGAATGAATAAAATACGTAACAAGTTTCACCATCATTATGACCTATATGTTCGACCACATTTTTAGAATATATAACAAGAAATTACTTGTTCACTTAACAGAAGTGAATTAATAATAACAGGTTTCTAATTTCCATAGACTGTCAGAAATTAAATTTCCTTACATACAACTGATACCTATTCAACTTAAGCTGTTAAGAAAGCACTACAAAAAAATATAAAGTTTATTATTTTACTGCTTGTTCATCAGTTTAAATAAATCAAAAACTACTAAATGCAAAAACACATATATAAGAATATATTAACTGGTTTGGTTTTTGTTTGTTTTGAATTTTGTGTAAAGCTACACGAGGCCTATCTGTGCTAGTAGTCATTAATTTAGTAGTGTAAGACTAGAAGGAAGGCAGCAAGTTATTGCCACCCACTGCCAATTCTTGGGCTACTCTTTTACCAACAAATAATGGGATTAACTGTAACATTTTAATGCCACCACAGCTGAAAGAGCAAGCTAGTTTGGTGTGACAGGGATTCAAACCTGTGACCCTCGGATTATGAGTTAAGTGTTTGAACCACCTGGCCATGCCAAGCCATATTAACTGTTAAATGCTTTATTATAGACTGAATTTTAGGCTAAAACTAATTAATTTAAAAATATTAATTGCAGTAAATATACTTGTAACATAATGCCACCAACATAATCAATGCAATTACATCTATATGTATAACCCTACATATAAACATAATACATGCCATTTAGTCTACCTTTTTAGGATTAGAAAACAGCAAAGCCAGCCTAGTAAACTTCTTTACAAAATGATAGTGACCTTTTAACTTGTATCATTTAAGTACATCTAAAAATGAAATCCATTTACCTGAAAAAAATAAATCAAAAGAAAATGCAAAGTTAACAGCACCAACAGCAGTATTCTTGCTATTCAGTGAGACTGACACACTTCAATAACTGCAACTGAACTTTATAATAGTTTACAGTATTTTCTACATAACTGATTGTGATTTTTTTAATGGTTGAAATGTGCCAAGTCCACTGATACATTATGCTGTGATCTGCTATACTGAATAAAACAGTTTTATATGCAAACATAATGACAAGAAAATCGGCCTAGGGAGTAAGATATTGCGACCAGGTAGTCTTCCTGTTGCTAGTTGCTACCACTGAAAAAAAAATTCACAGAGAATTTATTTACTGGAATGCACTAAAAATTATATTAGTTTTACTTCTAGCAATATAACATGGATTTTGTGCCTTGAGTGACATATCCACTAATAGTAATATGTCAAGATTATTCTCTTTGCTCCCATACTAATCATACAAACTGATCTACTCTATGATTTCCAAATGCATTGCATTGAATTTAGAATAATTAAAGGTGATTTGTTAAGTATCTGTCCAACTCACCAAGCTATTTTGTAATATCTGAACATCCTCAATAATGCTAAAACACTCAAGAGTTTAATGTCGTAAGCAAGTTATTAATTATACTCTGTAAATAACAAAGGCCCATGCATTTATCCTCAAGGCAGTAACACTAAAATTATCAAGAGTTCAAGTTGACCGGGCTCTATTATTAATAATAATAACAATTAATAAATTAGTAAAAACCAATGTAAAATGTGGTTTTCTTACTTCTTCATCCTTTGAAGGTTTAACATTTCTTTTCTTACGTGTAGACTTCTGCCTACAGTTTGAAATATGTGAGTGATACAGATTGTCCGATTTGTTTAACGTTAGAACAACATAAGTTGACAAGTGGTAACTGCCACTATTAAATTTATCAGTTTTAAAATCTGTACAACTATGAGGCGAATTAGTTGTTACTGAACATAAAGTAAATATATGTTTAAATGACTTTAAATTCAAGCTCTCCGAAATACTTTTTGTACAACTGTTAGGCTTTACTTTCAAATACCCACTTAATGTGTTGTAGAAAACATTTTGTCTTTCAATTATTGGCCTCATCGTGCTCAAACGCCAACTACTATTATTAATAATGCTATTATTAACTCTTATGTTATTTATAAATCGTAAATTAGGCATAGTAAAGAAATTGAACTAACTCCCTTTTTTTTTACTTATCTTACACATGAAGTGGGAAACTGTTATTATTATCAAACTCTCGAATCCCTTTAACAGCAACAACTCTGCAGCAAGGTAACGAAAATTTAATTTCCAAAGCTTGAATTATATAATCTTATTACTTGTTACTGTACTATAATTGTTTCAAACCCTACGACGAGTTACCACGTTTACTCTCAAGATTTTTCAATTCTTGAGCCGTAAATAAAAAACCTAGAAAATTCAGCTGGTGATCCTGAATTATACAAGGCAACTATAATTTATTCAATATACTTTGCTATATGAACATTTCAAATATTTTCTCTGTTTTATTATTAATAAAAGTCAACCGTTAGTTTTACTGTCAAATAATAAAAAATATATAGCCATACAAAATAACTACTAGTAAACTGTTCTTAGCCACAGCTGCAATAGTAATCATACAAGCAAAACAAAAAAACAAAACGTTTCAATAAAAATACGTTCATTCATAATGGGAAAACACAAAAACAAACACATTTTATATTTGATTATAGTTTAGCATAAAAAAAGTCTGTTAAGTTGAATATAGTTCAAGCATCATTTTAGTACTAATTGTAACTGTGATCTTATATGCGTCAAACCTCAACTTTCACTTTCCATTAAAATACTTTATATAAAAACATGTTTATTTACAAAGAAAAAATAAAATAACATATTCTCTGAGGGAATGCAAGTAAATAAATCAACATTGATCAAAACTGTTTTATTTAGATTTCGAAAAAAAATGGATGTCAGCGCACTCAACGGCATCTCGACAATGTGTTTAGATTTATGGGGCCGGATGCTTAACGTACCTACAGTAGGTGACTGTGAATTGCTGACAATAAACACACAGCACACAGCTAGCCATTTGTTTTAAAATAATATGTTAATATTACCAGTCAAACATATTTCCAGATGTTCGTTACTCTAGGACCTGGTATGGCTAGGTGAGTTAAAGCGTTCGAGTCGTAATCCGAGGGTTGCGGGGTCGAATCCCCGTCGCACCAAACATGCTTGTCCTTTCAGCTATAGGGGCGTTATAAAGTAACGGTCAATCTCACTATTTGTTGGTAAAAGAGTAGCCCAAGAGTTGGCGGTAGGTGGTGATAACTAGCTGCTTTCCCTCTAGTCTTACACTGCTAAATTACGGACAGCTAGCGCAAATACCTCTCGTGTAGCTTTACGCGAAATTCAAAAACGTCACACTATTGATTATCATAGTTGTATTCAGAGCTTTAAAAATTGTCTTTTTTTCAAAGTCCACACAGGCTGGCTCAGTTACTATAGAGCGCAATTTGACAAGCCAAGTGCTTCTTCCTGTTCTGTTATTACAATAAATCTGCGATAATTTTACTTTAAAAATCGCCACTACAAGCTCTTTATGGCTAAATTCACAATTATGCGGTCTTGATGTATCTATATATTTATATATAACTGTCTACATTTTGAATGAGTATTTTAAGCTCAATGGAATCCTGAAATGTTCCATACACTACAAGATATTATAATGATAACATTCAAATAAAACATCAAGAAAAAAGATTATATAAATATAATCCAATAATATAACAATTACAAATTCATTACTAGTGAACTATACAACCGGAGACGTAGCAAATGTCCTACAAAACCTCGCGGTGCAGAGGGCCTTTACTAACTTTTAACTTACTTAGGTAAATCTGATACGTGTCAGAATATAGCAGATAAGCTAGAGATACTTCGTAATTTGCGTTATGGAGCTTACACAAGCTCGTATTAACTATTTTTAGAGCCCTACTTCCACTTTTGTTGAAGAAAAGACAAAACAAAATATTTGCACAGAGCTATTGTCAAAGCAACCAGTGGACAGAGAGACTATTTTGAAATTGTAGGAATGAGATGTTGTTTTGCAGGAGATTTTAAATAGGTAACAACAAGGAGCAGATTCCATCGAAGTGTGCGGGGGTAAGATGATTTTCGCAGTGAGATTTCGTCATTTTGTACTTCGCCACTGTAAACAATGTATAATTCGTTAACAACCTTGTTTATAAAAATACGTGAATTTAACACTAGCTCTATATAATTATATCACTTATAACTATAACTCTTTCATTAAACATTAAATAGAAACAGTTGTGTATATTTAACACAGCTCAAGAGCACATGCTGTGACTTTTTTTTGAACCATAAAGACAATTGACACATGGTTAATTTATGTTTATGTTCACCCTACTGATCTATTTTGTTTATTTGATTTTGCTTCTTTCAAAGTGAAGTACCATCATTTTGCAATAGTGTTTAAGAATAGAACAAAACAATAAATTATTATCCTCTATAAAATGAAAAATCGTATCGCACCAGTTGTAAATTGTAACGAGAGTATGTATCATTAATAGTAAGAGAAGTAACTGTATAAACTTTATGTTAATAGAAAACTTAAATAGACAGAGATTTCTTGTCAAGTTCACCAGCTTATCAGTTGGAAAGAATAAGTTTTTAAAATGATGATTAAGTTTCTTGATTACACAATTTAAGCATTTATAGAATCCCCATGAATTCTTGTAAATGCCCAAATATTGGATCACATGAAAATTATCTTACATACAGCTACTTTTTAGAATTCCCTGACTGAAGAATAAATCTTGACCATTTCTTATTTGCTTTAGAACAAAGCCACATTGGGGTATCTTCTGTGTACATTGCGGGGAATCTATGGTTACTGATAAAAATGGTAGCTTTTAATTCTTCAGGCAATTTTAGCCAAAATAGATATAATTAGCACACAGTGCAAAACATTATCTAACGAAATTGCTTACTCTATTTCAAGTTCTATGTTAATAACTTAGAGGTTATAGTTGTAATGAAACTTTCCATTTGTATACAATGGATTATACAATATTATTTTCTTTTATGAATGTTAGAGTTTGTGCCTTCCCTTGGAGCACCTAGTTTTTATAACTTTCTCATACAAATGCGCTTACATTTCATGTTCTGTTCTTTCTTAACATTTTCGTAATTAAAGATGCAAAGACAGTGCATTCATCTTCTGATTAAGAACTAGTTTTCTTTGCTTAATAGCAAAGGATCGGGCCCGGCATGGCCAGGTGGGTTGAAGTGTTCGACTCGTAATCCGAGGGTCGAAAGATCGAACCCAAGTCGCACCAAACATTCTCGCCCTTTCAGCCATGGGGGCGTTATAAAGTGGCGATCAGTCACATTATTATTTATTTATCTTTTATATCCACAGTAGGTAATTCATGATGTTTTTGCCAAAGTTGTTAGGATTTCATTATTTCGGTTTCCAGGTTAATTTGTATTATTATTAAAAAAAAAAAAGAGCTAGGTTTAAAGTAGCAATATTTGTGCTAGAAATCTAGATACTTATTTCTGTCTTTTATATTTTTAGCAATTCTATATGACAGTTACGTTAACGTAGAACTAATTTCAGAAAGAAAATATGCACAATACAACAGATCTTATACCAGTGGCAGTATGATTCTAACATTTAATGTATAACATATAACACACCGTATTTCATAAATATTTAACGTAAAATATATAATACTTATTTATAACATATACAATACAGTATATCGTAGCTTAGAATTGGAAATAATATATTTTATCTTGGTTAACTGAGAATTATAATTGCTATAAAACATTAATATTAGGCCTATTAAATTATACTTTTAAACGTTACATTCTTAATATAATATCTCAGGGCTTTTAAAAATTAGAAAAGAGTGTATAATAACAATATTATTTAAACCACATTATTATTTGTCATACTCATTGTTGAATACACCTTTCGCTCAATCCAGGACTACTGAGATCGTCTGCACACAACAAACAGCAGTGATCGGAACATATGAGTTATTTGGTAGTTTTATACAACAATATATAGACTGAACAGTAGCTCGTAACGAAGCATTACAAATGAAATACAGATCTGATAAAGTTATATTCTGGTGATATGTGTCGTTATTACATCAACTTTTACACAAAACAATATCCATACATTTTTTAGTTTCACAAACCGGCAAACAATGATTACAATTACTTTTTGTTTGTAACATATTAGTATTACTATTAAGTTCATAACATTTTTAAACACTACGTTCTCATTCTATTCCCTTTGGAATTTCTAGGAATTAGGAGAGTGGTGAATTTCCTCATTGATACTTGTAATAGTAATAAACTTATAATAATGTTAGTTGTTTTTATAACTTTAAGAGTGTTGGTGTTTCTACAGAGAATCATTCAAGTTCTTCTTAGATTAATGTTTCTACAGAGGTCAGTGTTACTGTTTCTTGAGAATATCAATATTTATATTTCTTTCGAGTATCACTGTTAGTGTTTCTACAGAGTATCAATGTTAGTGTTTCTACAGAATAGCAGTGTTAGTGTTCCTACAGAGTATCAATGTTAGTGTTTCTCCAGAGTATCAATGTTAGTGTTCCTACAGAGTATCAATGTTAGTGTTTCTCCAGAGTATCAATGTTAATGTTTCTACAGAGTATCAATGTTAGTGTTTCTCCAGAGTATCAATGTTAGTGTTTCTCCAGAGTATCAATGTTAGTGTTTCTCCAGAGTATCAATGTTAGTGTTCCTACAGAGTATCAATGTTAGTGTTTCTCCAGAGTATCAATGTTAGTGTTTCTCCAGAGTATCAATGTTAGTGTTCCTACAGAGTATCAATGTTAGTGTTTCTCCAGAGTATCAATGTTAGTGTTCCTACAGAGTATCAATGTTAGTGTTCCTACAGAGTATCAATGTTATTGATACGGTGCCACATTACTTGGTGTCATATTTGTAAAATAATGAAACTTTACTCCAATATTGGAGGGAGGATAGGTTAACTTTGTTTGTACTTCTGCTGGTTCTGAACTCCTCTGGTATGTTAATTTTATCGACTTAATCTAATATTATAATGGTATACAATATAAGGAATTATTTTAGTGCTCTCGATAACAATTAATATACCAAATTATTTGGTATAGACAGGCTCCTCAGAGGGGCACGGGTCACTTTTATCTTTTGAGGCCTTCCCCGGCTATAATAAAAATAAAACATTACGAAACAAATTAAGACAACCATTAGTTTAAAAGAAAAGTGAAACATAATAATGAAATATTTTTATTTAACAAACATTCAATAATATTATTTAACAAGTTGCAAAAGTTAATAAATGTAAAAAGTACGCATCTAAATTGGAGACTCCCTTTGAGTTCGTTGTGTAATTGGCCCTAGGAGTCTGACTGGAACATGTGCGTAAAATATACTCAAAATATAAAAAATCTTATATACACCCTTGTGCAAATTAATTGAAACAAATGGTCATTTTACAATATTTTCAGCATAGCGGCTGGTATAGGGTCGCTGGACCCGCTGATTTCCTTTAATAGTCATTTTTTCACTCAGACGGCGTCATTAGCTGTGTTTTGCAGTACGGTCGATCTATTTTTGGGACATATAATGAAATTTTGAGGAATATTACGCCATTCGAAATTGCGTTAGAAGGGCAAGGAGACCAGTCAAAAAACAACTTACCAACTCAATGAAGAGAAAACGGTATCAATTGGGTCTGAAATACAAAAACTGGACCCAAGAACAATAAGGGAAGGTGTTATTTAGTGACGAGAATCATTTCTTTGTACAGGGTCAAAGAAGTCTGCATGTTTGCAGATCCCCAGGTGAGAAACTTCAAGAATCTCACATCTCAACCAGTTTGTAAAACATCCTTTGAAGCAAATGTTTTGGGGCGTTTTCAACTACTATGGTGTCGGAAGCTTACATATCGTAGAAGATATGATGCGAGGACCACAGTACATCGCAGTTTTGCAGAGAAGAGTCATTCCAGAATTCAAAAAATTTCCAGATGGATCTGATATTTTTCAGTAAGATCTGGCTCCGTGCCACACATCGAAACTTGTGAAGAATTTTATGACTACAACGTGAATAAAGGTGCTAGACTGGCCTGGAAACTCTCTGGATTTAAATTCTGTTGAAAATCTTTGAGCAATTTGTAAAGAAAGACTTCGGGGAAAAGACTGTACGATGAAAGATAAGCTAATTGAAGCCATAATTGAGGTGTGGTACCGCGATCCAAATATTAGTAAAGATTGCAGTCAACTCGTGAACTCGATGCCAAAGAGGATTAATGATCTGAAAAATATAGGTGGTCATATTATGTATTAATTTGTGAGTAATTTTTGGATTATCAGAAATAAAACGCAAAAAATTGGAAAAATCGTAATTTTTTGTTTTGTTCAATTAATTTGCACAAGGGTGTACGATCTCTCATAGAATTTACATGTCTAGCATGGATAAATACAACGCCATAGCATACTAGTCCCTCGTTAGTACAGCGGTAAGTCTACGGATTTACAATGCAAAAATCAGGGGTTAGATTTCCTTTGGTAGACTCAGTAGAGATTCTGATGTGGCTTTGCTATAAGAAAACACACACCTACTAATCATTAAAAACTCAGAATTAACAGCAGCTTTTCGGATACCTAGAACTACAAATTTAAAAAATTACATACAGATACATTTCCATGAACAGTTATATATCAAATGATTAAGCTAGTCCTAAGTAATTTTTTTCTGTGAATAGCTGTACTAAGTTTAATACCTATTGCTAGATAATTTTAATTTTATATTAGGGTATTTTATATGTCAATATGCGCGTGTAAAGGAACTGTTTGTAAGTATAAAAATAATATGGAAAACGAGACTAAAGAACTGACATTGTATAAACTACTTGGAAATCTATTTATGGATGTGGTTGCTGAAGAGATCAAAGTTTGTGTAAGCAATAACACTGTCATGGAGGCAAAAGAGATCCCAATGAAATTTGACCTTCCAGGCATAAACGTAACACAAATACCAATCAAGATCAACAACAAATTATCGTCACAGTTAGGTTGTGTTGTAAATTATTTTTTTATTGTAATTTTTCTTTTAATTTTGTTGTCAAAGTTATTAATTTGTTCTGATATATTTGGAATCGTTTTTTCACATGGTCAATAGATTTTTATATTTCTTGAAAACTTATAAATGAATCTCTTGATATGAGCTAAAGGGCGAAAACAACTGAGATATGCAAATTATGCCATATGGTACCATACATATAGATCATTGACGAAGAAGACACTTCGTTATACATGTAGTAGAAGGTGGAATCAACATGGATGTGCCTAGATATTGGTTATGAGAAGGGCTTATTGCCATAAGGTCTTACACAGAGAGGATTCTTGATGGTGGGAAGGTATCTTTTTACCCTATTGGCCAGTTTGTGGTCATCTCAAGAATAGCAACCCTATTTGTATGGGATTTTGGTTTTCTGTTACTTGCCTGCTCTGTTAGGCTTAATAGATCTAAGAACAGAAGTTATTAATAGTAGACTGTAAATATTTTGCATAAAAATAACACGTTAAAAACAATACTTTTGATTTGTTTCTACATTTGCAATGGAGATTGTGCATTCAGTGGAGAATCTCAACAGTTCAGTAAGAGAAAGATATGAACATGGAAATCAAGGCCTAAACGTTTGGCTGATAAACGAAACATATAAAAAGTGCAGCAGGCTCTACCAACTATACATTGTGATAGGTTATTATAATGTCAGGAGGATCAGAAAGAGTAGATATTTGTTTGTAAAACACTGAATTTCATGACATTCTTCTTTGTTTTGAGAGGCTACTTACGGACACTGATGAATTCACATTCTCTCTGGTTTTTAGCATCATACCACATTCTGAACATGTACTGCTGTGAACATTTGACAGCTCTCAGTGTAACAGTCACCATTGTAAGCTACAAAGCATTCAGATAACTCACTCGAAATTGCCCCAAAAATTCTGAATCGTCATTGTTTACATGAAATGTAACACAGTTCACCATGTTGAAGATTGGCGAGTCCCGCATGACCTGTTCTACAAAATTACTTTATATCTAACAGTAGGATATTTCAACACAGATTAAAACATTAATGGTTTACATTTTACTCTCCACAGTATAGCCACTAGCCTTGTACTTCTAAATATCAGTGTGTGAACAAGAATTTCTGAGTAACAAGGTGACATAAAACCCGCTATAGACTTTGCTTTTGCTAAACCCACCTTGACTATTATCTCTGTCTGAAATAGGAAACATGATGATGCGGTGTTTGTCTTCTGGATGAAGACTGAAAGGCAAAGTGGTATACAACAATTCAGAAGTGTTTAACTTTTTCGTGCCCTCAAACAGCTACTTTGATAATTAAATCAACAGCCTGTTTCTACAGAGAGTATCTTGTACTGTTGAACTAATAATAAGGCCTGAAAACATGTAGTAAAATCAAAACTGTGGTCTTGCATATTTGTTATGAGTTATCCTTGGTAATGATTGCATGGAATAAAACTTATTTTCTGTATAGGAATTCAGCTTCCAAAGCATGTGACATGTAATGAAATAAAATATACAACAAGGCCAATCTCACAAGCACTTTAAAACACTTAGACTGACACAAAAATGAAATACAGGACAATGCCAATTATTTACTATGATGACAGTGCCTCATTCCGTACGGCTATGTGAAAAACAGTGCCTGTATTGGTGTTTGCAAGAGCAATGAAAGTTATACACACCGTTAAAGATTTCGACAGTTCAGCAAGAGAAAGAAATCAACAGGAAAGTTAAAGCCTAGCATCTAGATGGTAAGTGATACGTTTAAAAATTATAGCAGTTACATTAATTGATATGATTATGAGGTTATAAAGGAGAAGCTCAAATTACAGCAATTCCTATTTGAGCAACAACTATGTACAGATATGGAAACTACCTTTAGCTTACACAATATATAAATAGCCATACGTAACCTAAATTAGGAGCTCCAAGTCTGAATACTTTAATAATTTGTATCTTAAAGAAGCTGTTGAAGTTAGTGCTGGAATATCAGTGTAGCTTGGCAGCAGGTAGCATATGTAAATATGGATTGGTGCTTTTTGTCAAATCCTTACTGAAACCCAAGAAGGATTACTTTTATATTAAAGGTCATTTTTTTTTGTATTAAAACAAGATTAGCAATATTCTTAAGAAGGCTCTAACTAGAAGGTTTGCCTATTTGATTCATCCATTACTACAGGTTATTACATTGGAATGGAAACTTTGATCGATGCTGCTGAATTTGTAGCTGATTTGTAGAAGGCTTCAAAACTATTCATAACACCTTGGCAGTAACTTTAGACCTGGAAGATTCCTACAGTAGAGTCCATCTGAACAATTCAAAAAAGTCCGTACAGTGTACAGTGGATCATATTTCTACTTACTACTAAAAGATGCATCAGGAAACGTGAAGCCTGAATATCCATCAACACTGAACACTGATTTGTCTCAAGGACATGTTTCCTACTAATTATCTTCAACATCTGCATCATAGACTTATCTCGCCTTAACAATACAAATAGATGCCCTGTGATAACCTTTGGTGATCATACTCTGCTATACAACAAAGGCTGTAGCAAAGCTGAAATTGAAAGCAAGATGGAAACATCCCTTAGTATAAGCTTTTACACACATATTTTTGAACATCTGATAAAAGATCCGATATACCAAGAACTGTATTTAGTATACTTAAGTATTTAAACCACGTATGATGTTATTAAAGGTGATATTTTGTCTTTAAATCTGAAACAAACATGATTACACTCTGCTTTTATCCAGAAACAATACATAAGTCTCTTTGTGCTTAAATTTTCGGAAAACGCTTGTGTGATTGTTTCTTTACTGCAGTGGAGGCGCCAGGAAATTTTCGTTGGGGCGAGCTGAGGGAAGAGGTAAACTGTAGAGGGGCTTCCCAAAATTCCATCAATATGAAGTATAGATGGTAAATTATAATGTAAATACCAAGGTACATTTCAGAAAGGTGTGCTATTTTGAACTGCATTTGCAATGCAGTTTTCATTGGAAACTCATATTCTGATTAATAATTCATTATTACAAATTAGAAATAGTTTGTTTATGAAAATATGCGTATATGTGAAAGAGGAAGCTCACCTGAATTCCACCCAAGGTAAAACATAATAATAAAGAAAATCAAGATCAGCTTAGATTGAACATTTAATGTACCATTAAGAGTAAAGCTACAAATCAAAAGAAATATAACATAAAGACATAGTTTACATAGCAGAAACAAATTATCACATGTGAAGTTAATACACTCTGAAGAAAAGTAAGGTTACTATCAGGTTAACTATTTTTCATTATGTTGTGTTTATAGTCAATATTACTTCAAAACAATGTGCCTGTTCTGGTGATTGGCAGCAAATTTTGGATGGCTGATACACAATGCAAAATGATCTCACAGAGGACACAACATCGGCTAAATGCTTCATAGTTTTGACTTATATATAATACACTTATACATGCATGCTATGTTTTACTTTTCAATAAAAGATAAATACAATTAATGGGTAAATACCTGTAAAACTTTTGGTTTATCAAGTGAAATCTCTGATGATCTGTTGTAACTTGAAATCAACATGGTCGTCTAATCTTCGTCAAAACTCAAGATAGAATGGCATTGCACAGACATCGGCAATATAGCGCATGAGTTTCAGTGCATTCAGTATATTGCTATGGGATGCATGACACATACTTCCGTCTTAATGAAGACGTTGAGTTCTACAGATCTATGTCACTTTGATGTTGAAAGTTAAGCAACAATGACGATTGTGTTTTCCATATTTTATGAATATAAGTAGGTAACGATATTTTGGGGGGCTGAAGGGGCTTGGCTCATTTTTGGCCTCAATCCCATCGCCCCTTGGCACCACCACTGCTTCACTTGTATCGTGTGTTTACCTGCATAAGGTAATATTACAGATACTGATACTTGTGACACACGATACACGACCTGTTACAACTTCTTATAAACATTCCTTTATGATTTTATCAACGACATCTACTGGAAAAGCATTCTTCTTGAGAAGTGTTTCATATTACTTAGTTCTTTTTGTAGATATTTAACTGTGTTGGTTATCCTATAAGCAGGTGGTTAGGGCGCTTAATTCGTGATCTGAGAGTGGCGTGTTCGAATCCCTGTAGCACCAAACATGCTTGCCCTTTCAGCCATGAGAGCATTATAATGTGACGGTCATTCCCACTATTTGCTGGTAATAGAGTATCCCAAAAGTTGGCAGTGGGTGGTTATGACTAGCTGTCTTCCATTTAGTCTTACACTTCTAAATTAGGGAAGGCTAGCGCAGATAGCCATTATGTAGCTTTGCGCAAAATTCAAAACCAACCAACCAACAAACAAACAATTTTATAAGCTCGAAGAACCAAAATTCTAATTAAAGTTTCTTTAATAGTTATGTGATAAAACTACCAAAATGATAATACAGGCCTGTCCATCCACTTTCTCTGTGCCTAGGGTACCGAGTTCCCATGAGACATTCTTTGGTATTAATGGTTATCACACTCACTAAGTAATATATGAAATACAAGTTTTTATTTACATTCTTCAGTAAAGTACTTTCAAAACTTATTTGAAAAACAAGTGAAAGATATAAACAAAAAGTTTGTTTCGATTATTTCCATCAAAAAGCAGAATGTTTTATCTATATATACTGTTTTAGTGTCCTTTCAGCTGAAATTACTACTCTTTTTTATTGTTTGTTTTTGAATGATGGGCCATGAGAGTGGGCGAAAGAATTCGTTCGGAATTGTTTGTTTTTAACTCCAACTCCCCCCTTAGCTACGCCCCTGTAGAGAAGCACTGACTTATAATTTACAGAAAAGGATTGTTTGCTTGTTTTTGAGTTTTGCGCAAAGCTACACGAGGGCCATCTGCGCTAGCCTTTCCTAATTTAGCAGTGTAAGACTAGAGGGAAGGCAGTTAGTCATCACCACCCACCATCAACTCTTGGGCTACTTTTTTACCAATGAATAGTTGGATTGACCGTCAAATTATAACGCTACCACGGATTTTATCTTTCTTTAGTTCTTATGTAAAACTAAAGTTACGTCATTATATTTGATTTGACGAATATTATGAGAACAATGCAATTTCCATGTATGAAAAATTAACAATAACTAAATTGCACAATATTTGTATTCATGTGATATAAATATTATTATCTAAACCTTAAAGTCACCAACACTAGATGGCGAAACTTGCTTTATTTATTGCTAGGAGAGTAAGTAGTGTAAACTGTAAAATAAATCCGTGAGAACATCACTTCGCATATTTTTGTCTACTAGGGCTTTAGAGCAATCCTTGATTTAAAAAACAAACAAACAACAACTATAAACTAACACGTGTAGGACTTTGGTTTAGATTTAAAAAGTTCGTAATAAATCGTGTTTAATTAAGGAAAACTTTTATAGCTTCTTTAACCTGGAGATAATTCAATAGGGAATGTATGTTTGAAATCATCCAACTTTTTATGTCGTATTTACGCACATAGATTTCAGCTAGTTATTGTTGTTGTTGTTTTTGTGCACGTGTAGTGTAACGAGATTCTGTGATACCACACAACAATATGATTACATTTCACAGCTGTACTTGCAGCGAACAGAATCCATTTTCTTTGCTTTTACAAATTTCAAGAACACTTTCGGTGTTATGGGAATCAAGTCATTATCGTACGTTACTTCTAGTATAATTTTTAAGCACTTCAAATGTAATAACTTGCACCCATTCTGAGAAAACCTTGCGAAAAAAGGAAAATTCTACAGTCCATTCGTAGTTTTGTATCAGATGTCTTCAATGCATATTTGTTTTGGTTTATTTCGAATTTCGCGCAAAGCTACTCGAGGGCTATCTGCGCTAGCCATCCCTAATTTAGCAGTGTAAGACTACGGGGAAAAGAGCTAGTCATCACCCCCACTGCCAACTTTTTGACTACTCTTTTAGCTACGAATAGTGGGACTGACCGTAATATTATAACACTCCTCCCCACGGATTACGAATCAAGTGCTTTAACCACTGGCCAGACCTTTCTATAATGTGAAAAAGAGAAAGTCCAGCAAAACACAAAAGTTAATTGACAGGTTTACGCTATGAATAATCTCACTTCAATCACGAAATCATTTTCTGTAACGAAGTATTTATTATATATATATATAAATTTTTGGATGTGCATTACGCTTAAATTTTAAGCCAGTTTTATGTCTATTGAAATACATGTGAATAAGTTGTACCTTGTTCCAAATTTAATAACATATCGTACATCCTGTGTGTTTGTATGTGTGCTTTCTTATAGCAAAGTCACATCGGGTTATCATATATCCTTTCCTTTCTTCTCTATTAAGTATTAAACATATTTTTATCGAATCATAGCAACATGTAAGAAATTTCCAAAGTACGAGTTAATTATTTATGTATTGAAATTTAAATATTTTTGTCTGTTTTTGAGCCTAAACTACATTGTGCCAATTAAAGGGATCGAAAACCTAACGTTATAAGCCCTCAAGCTTACCTCCATGCCAAGCTGGGCTCTAAAATTTTGCGTACACCTAATTTTATCTCTAATTTCATTTTACAAGACCCGTACAAAGGTAAAAGTAACAGTTTAGTTTTTATACTATGAATTGCTCACTGAAATATGATAAAGAAACAACCGTAAGTTATAGAACAGTTGTATAGTTGTATTAGTGAGTTTACTGGTGTAAACAGGTCACTCGATCGAAAGAATCTATAGAAACAACAGACGATAATTATTTTAATGTTAGCGCCTTCCTTGTCATAGGTGCGTACATTGTATGTTCAGTATTTCTATTCTGAGGAAGGCCGAGAGTGATTTAATAGTTAACAAGGCAGAACTGTGCAGTTAAGGTTCCTTGGACCCCGGCATAGCCAGGTGGGTTAAGGTGTTCGACTCGTAATCTGAGGGTCGCGGGTTCGAATCCCCATCGCATCAAACATTCTCGCCCTTTCAGCCGTGAGCGTCAATTCCACTATTCGCTGGTAAAAGGATAACGGTGGATGGTGACGATTAGCTGCCTTCCCTTTGGTCTTACACTGCCAAATTAAGGACGGCTAGCGCAGATAGCCCTCGAGTAGCTTTGCGCGAAATTCAAACCAAACAAACAGTAAGTTTCCTTAGTTTAAGTTCGATTACAACAAAATAAAACGCTCTATCTTCACTCTGGAAACGTGGGTACATTGTAAGAGTTTCGGTGATATACTGTTTCTCGGAGTAACACGATTAGACCAAAACCTGTTGGTAGATGATGTTAACGAGCTGCCTTATCCATAGTTTAGGGCTCAGGTGGTTAGGGCGCTCGATTCGCAGTATGTGGATATAGGAATGTACATCCGAACGTTCTCATCTTTTCAAGTATGGGAGTATTACAATGTGACGATCAATCCCACTAATTAATTAGAGTAGCCTAAGTTTTGGCGATAGTTAGTATTAACTTGCTGTCTTCCTTCTAGTATATAACCTCTAAACTAGAAACAGCTAGCTCAGATAGTTTTCGAACAGCGTTGTGAGAAATACATAAACAAGCAGACAAATCTTTGTAGTTTATCTAGTGGCACAATGACATGTCTACGGACTGATAGTGCTCAAAAACGTGACTTCGATATTCTGAGTGGGCAGAGAACAAAGAGTTCTCTTTGTGGTTAATATGAAACAAAGAACAACGATCACTTGAAAATTAGGGATAGCTAGTGGAATAGTCCACAGGACAACAATCTGTTTCTAAGGGCTGTGAATTAATTTTTATGACGGTTTTCCAGCTGTATTTGGTTTGTAGGGCCTTTTTTCAATAAAAGACAAAGTAAACCAATCAAACCGGTTTTGCTATTTTGTCAAATTTCCCAAAGTTCCCGGGAATACAAAATGCCTGGTTGCGAAAGGGTTAAGCGTCAAAAACATTTACCCATAAAATTTAAATAATTTATGAAAAGATAAACTATTTTCGAAAAACGTAAAGTTTCTTTGGAGTAATTTATATGCTTTAATCAAACAGATTAAATCTGACAATATTAGTATACCACAATCAGAAATTTCGAAAAGACTAGTACATAAATGTAATCTTAACATAATACTTAGAGTCGTTTTTATACCTGATATGATAATTAAACATATGTTAAGAAAATTATGTAATGAACACTTTCCTCACCAAGAAACATTTACAAAATAAAGTTAACAGCTCCCCAACCTTTTACTTTGGTAAAATAGGACGTAACTTGAACATTGAGGTTAAAAGAACACCTTTCCAAGTCCATGAGCACATTAACAAAATGTCTCAGTACTAAAATGTGAAACAAATATTAACAGAAGAAAAATTAGAGAAGCTTTATTTATAACGTCAAATATTCCCGCAATTAACAAATACCTAGGTAAAACTCCATATGTCTCTAATCGTAGTTTCACCACACGTTCATAGGCGTCCGGGGGGAGTGCTCCGGAGAATGAGAAACATACTTATATATTTGTTAAGCATAAGTATGTGATTTTTTTCACTTTAGAATTTTACACTACTTTACCCCTTCCCGGAAAATCGGTTGTTAATTAAGGCGGGTTGATAGATACAAGCATGAGTAACCACTGTTAGTTCTATAATTTAAAATACATTACCGTTAAAATTCGTGTAATTGAGAATGATCGTACCAGTGGCCCAAACGTCATACCTACAGGTTTGAATATATTTTCGGCCTTTCTTTTTTGTCAGTGTTTACTTACTAATAGTCTTAAGGATTTATAAGTATATTATAATCCAAAACAATATATCTGAGTACAACTTCAAAACTTTCAAGCTCGTTGCGTTGTGTAGCTCCACATACCAGATTTGTATTTTAATTTAGTTTTTACTTACTTTCCATAAGGTTATATAAGTGTGTAAAGTTTCATTTTTAGACATAACATTCCGTTAAAAGTGGTATTCTCTTTAAGTGTTTTTTATTATTCTGGTTCAACGATCAGCTTGATTAGTTATATCGCTAAAATATGGGGTTCGATTCTGGCAGTGGGCACAGTGCAGGCAATCAGTTTCGCAGCTTTGCGCTTAAACGAACAAACTAAAACACATTCTGAAGCGTTCCATTCCTTTCATTAGGTAAGAATACTAACAATTATTAGTGAAAGCACTAAAGGAGAATATAGTATGTCAATCACAATACGTGTCCATATCCAAGGCCGACGAGACTTTTCACCCAACACCACGACTCATTAGGCCGGCTGACATACGACAGACATATTGGGTTAAAACCTTTCCTTTTTATGAGAGGTAAACTCTTTTAAACGCTTTAGTCATTCATAGTTTAAGTTTTTCTTTCCTTAAGTAAAGGTAATTACTCCTCTAAAAGGAAGGTTGAAATAGTATGAACTTGTACATTTTAATACCCCTTTATAAAAGGGGAAAAATATTTAACTTTCCGATTGGTTTGGTTTGAATTTCGTGCAAAGCTACACGAGAGCTATCTGCGCTCGTTGTCCCTAATTTAGTAGGGTAAGACAAGAGGGAAGGCAACTAGTTATCACCACCCATCGCCAACTATTGGGCTACTCTTCTCCAAAAAAGAGTGGGATTGATTGTCACATTATAAAGCCCCTACGGATATAAGGGCGAGCATGTTTGGTGTGACGGGGATTTGAACCTGCGACCCTCCGGTTATGAATCGAGTGCCTTAACCACCTGGCCGCTAACGTTCCGAAAGCTACTGAATCCTTTTTTTTGGAGGGGGAGTTTGTTTGTTTGTTTTTTGAATTAAGCACAAAGCTACACAATGGGCTATCTGTGCTCTGCCCACCACGGGTATCGAAACCCGGATTTTAGCGTGCAAGTCTGCAGACATACCGCTGAGCCACTGGGGGGCGGGAGAGAGAGAGGAGGAGGATCTGTATGTATACATCCTGTGTCATGGTCATGCTTTTTTATGGTTTCAAACTTACCTTGGCTGTTGAACACAGGATAATGTTATACACTGTACTACATAAATATGTCTGAATGGTACATTAGCACACTTTTAAATTCTACTTTTCATTAGTCTGATAAATACTAAAAGGTAGGCAGATAAACGTTTGTAAAATATGCAGATTTATTTTTTCATAATAACAGTAAATGTTTATCTAGTATTTTTAACGATATTTTGTGCTGCTAATTAAATATTAGTTATTGAATGAAATAAAAGTGCTGTAGCTAGCATATATATCGATACGTCATGAGTTTCAAGAATGTAGGAAAAACATCATGTTTTGAAATAATTGTACTGCGCAATTTTAAGTTAGGGATTGAAAAACTTGTATCTCAGAACGTCTGGTATGGGTATTAACACTTTTACTGATAAGCAGAGAACAACGTTTCGACCTTCCTAGGTCATCTTCAGGTTAACAAGTGACCTAGGAAACGTTATTCTCTACTTATCAATAAAAGTGTCAAAACCCATACCAGCCGCTCTGAGATACATTTTTCTTTCAAGTGGGTTTCTCGTCATCAAGAATTTAAAACTTATGTTTTTAATTGGGAAACCTTTCTTAAGTTGTTTATAAATATATATATATAACTTCTTCCATGCTATCCGTATCCTCATGAAACCAGTTAACCAATGAGAAAAGTTGTTAATCTGACGTCACAATATTGCCGTACCATGCGTGCATGTATACGCATTCCAGACGAACCGTATCATGGCGCAAGAAGGATATACACGATGATTCGCGCTCCACAAGGATTCTCTGTTTGTGTGATTTTTGTGTGTTTTCTAACAGTAATTCATGGTGAAAACGTTGCGGAAAAATGTTCCAAGGGCTGCAGAGAAAGACTGGTAAGTAAAATAGTTTTTGTTATGTGTTATAGTCCATTTTTACAAGGACACTTACGTTCTGACCAGAGTAGTTCGACTTCGTACGAAACGTTCCGATAAAGTGTCGACGGTGTGCTCACTTCTGAATCATTTATCTTTTAGAACATGCCTCATCAGTGACGGCTGAATACTTCAACATATATCGAATAATGACTAGTGGCAAAATATAAAATATAATGGTTGAAGGTAAGAACCATTCATCATCAGGTGAGATTATGAGGGTCGTAGTCTTAATAACAGTGGTCAGAATTTGTGTTGCATCAAAAAGTTTGCAGTCTCTATCGAAACGTAATGATTAATTGTCTGAAACGACAGTTAGCGAAAAATAGAGGCAAATAGTACAAACCAATTATTTAAATGTAATGTCAGGCAATCATTTTTTTTTTAAAAAGCTGTCAAAACAGCAATAAGAAATCGTCCATCATACTGACAATAGCTCCTCAATTGTAAACTGTATTCTTTTTGGTTTAGAGTGGAAGGAGGATGTTGCTCTTATAGATCATTTATTAAGTATAGATTTAAACACACACGTCTAGATCATGAGAAAAAAAAACTAATAATAACTGTATTGAGAAGTATTTTAATTTAATATGTTTCTTTCTAACATAATGCGATAATTAGAGAGAAACAAATGTCATTGAAATGTTTATCAAGTAATTTTATTATCCAGAAAATAACATCATACAAGGCTAAGCGAGTGAAACTACATTCGTTCAAATTATGTGCTGAAGTTCGTCAGGAACGAATAAGGCCGCGTATGTCTCAAAACATTACGAAAACTTCTATTAAAAATAAATTAATATGGTCTACCGATTACGCAGTTGTGACGTAAGTGTTAGGTCTAGCATCTTTGAGGCTGAGCTGTGGTGTCAACGCAGCTATAGAAACTTAAATATAGAAAAGATGGTCTATTATGAAATCAGTGTGAAGACTGAAAAATACAAAGACGTTAGAAAACGTTTTCTCACCATCAGTTTTTAAAATCTGATTTTCGTATTGTTTTTTGTAGCTACAATAATCAATATATTGTTTAAAGAATATGTAATTGTCGTTTTCATGTTTAGTTCCGTCGTATGTCAGAAAACTAGTGTGTCTAGTAATTACAAAACGACAGTACGATAAACTTCGTGTACGATACACGTCTGTTGGTAATAATATTTTTCCAACGTAAATTTACACCTGCGGGTCCATTGTATTTATGAAACTTATACAGAATAGAACGGTTTCGTTTATAGTTAAGCACTATAGCTGTACTATGGGCTACTTATACTGGGCCAGCAATGGGCCAATTTTTATCATTATAAGCCCACATACTTACCACTGTGCCACGTGGGGGCTAAAGCTTTTGTTACAGAATGCAGAATTGTAACTTCACCAGGTAACACTTTGCTGAACATGTGGTCATTTCGACAGTCAGAACAATACATTATTTTTGGTCGGAATTATTGAAGTTTATAGTCACATAGATAACACAATGAAGGAATATGAACAAACTTTTAATTTAATAATAAACAAATATTACAAAATATGACAAATATTCAATTGGTATGTGATGCAGCAGAATATATATATTTTTAATGATCAAATTATCATATTTTTCACGTCTTTCAGACTTGTTATTATTGCAATGTATCACAAGACAATAGTCTATTCATTATGAGTATTTTTTTTCTTCACACGGCCTGGTATGCCCAGGTGGTTAAGACACTCGACTCATAATCCGTGGATTGCGAGTTCGAATCGCCTTTACACCAAACATACTTGCCTTTTCAGTCGCTGGGACGTTATAATGTTACGGTCAATCCTACTAGCCCCCCAGTGGCTCAGTCGTATGTCTGCGGACTTACACGCTAAAATCCGGGTTTCGATACCCGTGGTGGGCAAAGCACAGATAGCCCATTGTGTAGCTTTGTGCTTAATTCAAAACAACAACAACAACAATCCTACTATTCATTGGTAAAAGAGTAGCCCAAGAGTTGGCAGTGGGTAGTGATGACCAGCTGCCTTTCCTCTAATCTTACACTACTAAATTAGGGACGGGTAGCGCAGACAGCCTCTGTGTAGCTGTGGGCGGAACTAAATAAAAAATAAACCATATTCACACAAAGCATAAATCTTTGTAATTATTTTTATGCAATACACAAGAACTAATGGGAAACAGTCGTAACATCAGGGGATTGAATTTCAAATGTTGTCATGGTAATTTATGGTAATTTCCCGGTGGGACAATGATAAGTCTGAAAAGTTACATCGCTAAAATCCGGGGTTCGATGAACGCTACAGATATCCTAATGTGGCCTCGCTTTAAAACAAGCAAACATTATTATTATGACCACTTGAACCTTATCGTCAGTTTCAATCCTTATCGATTGTTTAATACCAGTTTCTTTCTATCCTGATGGTTTGCTTTTATTTTAAAGGGTTGTCCTAATCCATGTTATTCGTTTCTATCCGGCAAGGTTGTTTGGTTCCGTCTTAAAAGTGTTTTCAAGCTTAATTAGCTCGATAGTTGACTGTTTGTAATTAAGCAAAGCAATGGGTTGTCTGTGCTCTGCCCACCAAGGGTATCGAAACCGGGTTTTCAGCGGTGCAAGTCCGCGGATATGCCGTTGTGCCACTGGGGGGCAGCTCGATAAGTTTTGATATCTAAATCGTAATTTTTGTTATTTTTTTAAAAATCTGTTTCAATACTTGTTATTTCTTCCTTCGCCAGATGGGTTGTTCAGTTGTTTGTTGTAATTGCAGTGATGTATACCCAAAATGTACGTATATATAAATATACATACTCTGAAAATCTTTGTCTCACCGTGAAAATTTGTCCTAACTGGATAGGATGTTTTGATCCTGATGTTTCCTATAGATCGTGACAAACTGTTTCCTCACTGTTGTTCCTACGTTGATGGTTTGGTTTAGTTCTAATGTATTGTTTCTATGCTCATGATTATATTCTGATGAGTGTTCTTTATACATATAAATAGGTTGATTTAACTTGTTTCGATGTCAATATAATTTGTTTTGATTTATTTAAAATTTATTTTTATTTTACTGTACTCTAGTTCAACATTAATAGATTGTTTTTATTGCTTGTTTTAATGGTAATACGGTTATTTCAATTCTGATGAGGTCTTCCCTCATTCTACTGCATTATGTCTTTATTGGCAAATTGTTTCTACTTTGATTGCTTGCATTGTGAAGTTTTGTTTTCATGACTTGTTGCAATTGTAATAAGATTAGTTCTAATCATAGTGATGTTTTACTTCATACTGATACACTGTTTCCTCACTGGTAAGTCGCTTCTATCTTGACTTTTTTTTTTTTTTTACATTGTGATGGTTTGTTTCATAATTGAAGGTTTATGGTTCCTGGTGATTTCTGATCTAATATTCCTTTTATCGACAGGGTATTTTGTTTCCAATATTCATGTTCTTTGTTCAGTCCTTATTTTAAAAATCATCATGATACACATGTTTTCAAAAAGACTCATTCTATTATGAGATCGACGTATCTGTAGTTTTTGTATAGAAGTTCAGGTCGTTCACTGAATTGATACGACTTTTTAACTCCAGGTTTAACGTTCTAGCAAAGAATGGATATTTCCACTTCATTTTCTCAAAAACTTGGCCTCTCTTACATGCATGTGCTGTTTAAGTTTTGACGCTGAGTTGGTAATATATTTGTTTTTGCCTTGATGTAAATATATATATAAACTATTATCTTAATTGGTACCTTTATGAACCTGTCGTTATAGGACTTGGCTCACAATTTGTGGATCGCGGGTTGGAACCACCACCAAACATGCTTGCCAGTTCAGCCGCTGGGACGCTATAATGAAAGTATCAACCCATTATTTGTTTATAAATAAGAGTTTAAGAGTTGGCGCTGGGTAATGTAGACTAGCCGCCTTGTCTTTAGTCTATTAATTTTAAATTAGGGATGGCTAACGCAAATTATTTACGAGTAGCTTTGCGCGAAATTCAACAAACAAACAAACAAAATCTAACTCCCGACCAGAGCAAGTAACGTACTTAGAGCATAGCTAAAAATAAACTTAGTAATGGTTATAATTAATTAGGTAAGTATATATATTACTTTCTTGCTTACAAAGACTAAGATACATTGTTCTATCAGTTGTGCACTCTCACAATTTATGATAATTTCGGCCGTAAACCCAATAATATCGTACGAGGTTCAGCCAAATTAGGAGTTTAGGTTAGTTAGTTTTTTTGTGGTTAAGTGCAAAGTTACATAATGGTTTATCCCTCCTGTGCTTACTGCGGGTATCTAAACGCGACTTTTTAATGTTATAAGCCCCCAGACTTACCGCTGAGACAATGGGGAAGGAGAGCAAAGTTAACTACTTATATCAAACATTCTAAGCAATATTGTTCATGACAATACCAATAAAGAAGTTGTCAAATAGTGTAAATATTTTTTCATCACGTGACCATGGATTACAAAAGTAAAATGTGTCAGGTCCGTAAATACAAAAGGAGAGGTGCATTTTACCTTTGAAACTAAGTTTGTTCTCACCAACTAGGTGAACGATTTTATCTATTTTAATTTGGTTCATCGGTTTCCTTATTTCGCTTTATGTTTATGGTAAAATTTATTTCATTTTGCCAAATTCTAATTACAAACTAACAGTACAATTACATGTAAATCTATATGTGACTTTAAGAAATATCCTCATACAAAAACATTTCATTGTTGAGTGAGCTAAGAGATCACGGTACGTCCAGTAGTACTGTAAGTACGTAACTAGGGGTCACTATACGTCCAGTATTAATTCACCTATCTGCTAAGACGTCATCACTCGTTCATTATTATTTCAATTACGTGTAGAAGGAGCACTGCGTATCCATTATTATTTCAAGCACATACTCGAGGTACAACACACGTTCAAACATGCGCTGAGGAATCTTTACATGTCCAATATTATTTTACGCACATGTAGAAGGGTCATTGTGTCTCCATACAGGCATGTAAAGAAAGATCACTAAATGCCCAGTATTATTTTAAGCATGCGCAAAAGGGGTTATTAAATATCGAATGTTACTTTAAGCTTGCAATTTCAAACATATAACCATATACGAAGTATTTATTGCAGCATGTTAAGAAAGTTTATTAGTCATACTTTTCTCGTTTATAGTTGCGGTACATAAAAGTACTGTGGTAATCGGAATATTTACATATGAGGCTGAAAGTCGGGGTACGAATAACAGACGTTATTTGAAACAAGTAATTTCCACTGTCTTATATTTACGTAGAACGTGATCACGTGTAATAAAAAACATGAATGAGAAAGTAGTTGTTTTGTTTTGAATTAAGCACAAAGCTACACAATAGGCTATCTGTGCTCTGCCCACCACGGGTATCGAAACTCGGATTTTAGCGAGTAAGTCCGCAGACATACCGCTGAGCCACTGGGGGGCATGTGAAAGTAAGTGTAAGGGAATGTATAACGAAGAACCCAGAAACACAAATATGGTTCTCAGGAGAGGGGTATGTGTTATTTCACTATGTCTAAGCTAAGGATATTTTTGTTTAATAGTCCACTGGAGAGGAGGGTGATGAGTAGACACAACTTCCTAAATCCCCCATCTCTGAATCCGCCGTTGAAACTGTAATTTAAAAAAGTATATTTTGAGTAAAGTTAACCCTTTAAAAAAAACAATTAAAATTTACAAATCACGTGCAAGACTTAAATGCAAAGTAAATTTGTCATTTTGACTACTGTACGTTGCAAAATGCTGTTAAAATATTTATTATTCTATACACTCTGTTTAATATGTCAAGATGAGTTAAATGAATGAACTCAAAGTAGAATATTTTTCTGTTCTAAGAGTTTATTTGTAAACATAATGCTTTGTTATTATAAGGAACGCTTACAAAATTAATTTTGCATTATGAACAATTTCTTCTCTTTTAAAAGCTGTTAACAACGTTTATCTTAACATTTCTTCTTAGTTGCTCTTTTGTTCTCGATGTTTTTTTCATGCTAAACTTATCAAAATTTATTTCAGTTTTTAAGGTTTATTTTCTAATTTGTGTAGTAAAATATCTTCAAGTCTATCTAACATTTCATATTCAAGTAACAAGTGGTTGGTTGTTTTTTCGCCTCCAGGGTTACACTATAACCTAAATTATTTTTTCTCACATAATTACAAAACAATTTTACAAGTTTTTATTTTTTAATTTTCTAATAAGTGTTTCTAAGGTCTATGCTTATTTTGTATTTCAATATTAACTTTAATTTGTTCATTTCAAAACTTCCTTTTCAAGTTATCAGAATTCTTTACTGGCACTGATTTTAAAGGCATCTTTCTAATTTTCTTTTTCTTTGTTAGTTCTCTAAAATTCCGTGTTTTATTCTGGTATTTGGAAAATTTTACTAGAGTTAGTTTTGTTGTCTTTTTTGCTTTAAATTTCTCTATTACTATTTTCATGTGCAGATTCCTAAAATATTCTCATACAGTTTCAGATTTTGTAGCGTTTAAACAGGTAGTTTATTCTGTTTCTCCAAATTTGTTTTTTCATATCACAATATGTATCTTTGCTATATCAGTTATCTCTTAACTCTCGAAGTATATTCATTTATTTTCATAATATTTTCAATTTTCTTTTCCTATAATATTTTGAAATTCTCGTTATTTTATTATATTTAACTTAATTCATATGTTTTCTTTAAGGTTTCTTTGTAGTGTCCAAACCACACATTTCTTTACTTTTTTAGTTTTCTAAATTATCTTTTTTGCACTATATACATATATATATATATACACAACATTTATCTTTTGTGAACTTTAGACATTTAAGATTTTTAGTCTTAGTGCTTACTCAACTTTAAAAGTGCTGATGCAATTAGAAACCTAATTCCATAACGTCAGGAAAAATATATATAACATAACAACTTTGCAAAGCAGAAAATATACACATTATAGCGCAGATGTCAAAAACACTTCTTAAATTTAACATTCTTGGAAGTAAGGTCGTAGAAAGAGTGTAAATATATGTAACCACAGTGGAAAATTACTTTTTTCACGAATATTGTAAATTAATAATAACATTACACCTTTAAGAGTGTAGAATGAATTTCGTTATTCTAATAACAGGATATTATTTCAAAAAGAGGAATAGGCTATCTTAATTTAAAGCATTCAAGGCTGGGTTTAACTTTCTTTTTCTTATATATCGTAAATTATCCATTTTCGCTTCTTAAGTCTAAAGTTAAAAAGCAAATTCACGAAACGTATGACAAAGAATACTTCATTAGTGGCATAAGATAAACTTTTCAGATACTAAGTATAATAGAAATTTCACAAAATAAAACAATTAACTGTAGTATCTCCTTTCTGTTGACTTACTCAGAATGTGTTTGTAACTTTTACAAACTCTTAATGCTACTTTTGTATTTTAAAAATCTCCCATATTTGTTTGCTGATACGGAAATAACTTACAAGGCACATGCGACGTTGCTGTTGACGTATTTTAAACAGAGCACAAAATTTCCCCAAATGCATTTACAACAAAAGTCACTCGTTACTGGAAGTATGGTACACAAAGTAAAGTGAACTAGGGCATGCAAAAAAGAAAGTTTGTAAAATTTCCAGCATTGGTTTGCTAATCACTGATAAATGTGACGAAACTTTTGTGGTGATTTCAAAGGGGGCCAATTTCCTAATCTCTGATAAATGTGACGAAACTTTTGTGGTGATTTGCAAGGGGACCAATTACCAGTCCTTCGTACTTACAAGCATCACCCAACAATTTTGATTGGAGAAAATGATGCATTACCATCAAAAGTCGCAAATTTTGCCCTAATAGGACAATATCCTATTTTTGTACTTGCACAAACATAGACAGTATTTTTTACATCGATTATGTCAAATTCTTATGATTCCTGATCTTTCCAATTAGGGTAAGTAAAGCAAATTTTAAAATAGTTTCCCACTGTCAAGAATTTGGTCACACGATCTGTTTCTCAACGCTTCTAGAGAATTTCTTTGAATCAGATTTTAGATCTAACTATTAAGAAATTGAGACCTTGAAAAACTTTCAAATTGTATATCGTTTCACCATTTTATAAACCACTTACATCTTCAACTGTGTTTTTTTATACCTGATTACGACATGATTGTAGGTTTACATCATGACCATGATTTAACATTTAAAAATGTACTTTCGAGTTTTAACATGATACTTAATAATTAAACATTGTAATTCCCTTATTATCGATTGAAGACAATTTTCACCACACATCTAGGTATGCGTTGTCAGCGCTGAACGCCAAGTTTTATGTACTTGTTAAGCATGTTAGTAATTTAGACGTTTGAAGATGGATATTTCTTTATGAGAAACTGAAATGTAGTCGGAAGCTCGACTACATTGTTACATGTTTTTCCTACCATTCTACCAATATTACCAGTCTAATTTTTAGTCTAAATTTTTGATATATTATAACATTAATAATAAACCTATATAATATTGTATATAGTTGTAGCATTGTTCACCTTAATTTTTTATTTGCAAAGTTGCACAAAGAGTATTCGCGTTAGCCTTCCCTAATGTAGCAGTGTAACGCTATAGGGAAGGCAGCCACCCACCGCCAATTCTTGGGCTACTCTTTTACTAACAAATAGTGGGATTGACTGTATAATTATAACTCACCCACGGCTGAAAGGGTAAGCATGTTTGGTGTGAAGAGGATTTGAACTCGCGACCCTCAAATTACGAGTCGAATGCTTTAACCGCCAGGCCTTGATTTTGAGACTCGGTACTTTGATAAGAAAAACTATGTATTCAAAGTATTTAAGTTTGTCTAATATTTTGTACTTAAAAAGTTAAAACGTTCAAGTTTTTTAACTTTTTTGTTGTAGAAGTTATGCTGCTTGACTTTGTTGAGTAAAGAAAAAACAAAAGTAATCCGGGTGAGAGGGTTAATTTAAAAAGTCATCTACAACCCAGACAAAATTACACCCATGTTTGCTAACCCATTTGGATGATTGTAGGTCAATGTTATTCATGATGTAATACATCGGGTGTAGAAACACCATTACTTGTTAAAATATAAGCCCTCTCGCTACACATGGCACGGCGTCATACGTGTTGTCTGCAGAAACGTAATGAGGCTTGTTGCTCATAACAAATGAATAGATGTTTACGGCCTAAGCACATCGCTGTCCGACTAATTAAAATGGTCAGGGTTAGCTTTGGGGTTTTGTTGTTTTTTTCTTACGTGTCATCTGTGAGACCTAGTAGAAATGGTAATATATTTGTTTGTGTCTTAAAACATGTGGTTCGATTCAGAAAATTTGATATGCTTAGTATTTTGACAAAGAAAGTCAATATGTGGACTAATTTTTAAAATGGGTACACTCCGTATTTGGTAACATGTAATATATATACATTGTTTATATCTGAAACTATTTCCTTCGTGTTTGATATAGGTATTACACACAAAAAGGACCAAAAAAGATGACAACCACATGGGACAGAGATAAATTTACACAGTTAGCAGATTACATATTATGCAACAGCTATAACTGCAGTTAATTGAATAAGCATGATAACTGTTTGTATTAACACAGATTGTACAATATACAATAGTTACAACGACAGTTAACTGACCCAAATATGTTTATGCTCCGCGTTCATATTTCGTAACGGATAATTCATACAGTTTCCAGATTACATAGTAGGTACAATTAATCCCGAGAAAGCACACCATGTATAATACTGTAAAAACAAGTACTCTTGTTTGATTGTTGTTAAAAACAAAACTATACAAATGGCTTTCTAAATTCTGCCCACTATGGGTATCGAGACCTGATTGTTAGCATCGTAAGCGTTTAGGCCTACCGCTGAGCCAAGTAGTATTTAAAACCTCTAGACTGGACAATAACCAATAAGTATTCTCTGTTTACCTTCATTCTTCTGCCAACCATTGAAATATGTTACTTGTTATAGTTTTATACAATTTATTAATTAAAAGATAATCAATACCCACAGTAACCGTTCTGTAATTACTGACCAAAATAAATTTACGAGCGTTTCTTGCACACTTCACGTAACTAATTACTCTCCGCATGGTCTAATAAACAAATATATTCACACTCCCTCCTGAGTTTAAAGAGTTGCAAGTTATAATTCAGTTGAAGAACCGTGCAGGAGCAGTGTTCTCCTTGGCCACAGTGTCAGACGACGGATACGACCAGTTAGCAGGAGGTTATTCATCAGCAGGGCGGGAAAACTCACTTTACTTTAATTTTGTGTCCCCCTGATCCAGCGGCCAGATCTACCTATTTCCTGTCCGTTGAACGCCATGATGGGCAGGATGCGAGAACCGGCACTCGTACAGAGTGGGTCCACGTGCATGCGCGGTGCCAGATGGCAGAGTTGCACATCCTTATTGATTAGCACACTCTCTTGACGGACAATTTAGATGCTGATAGAGGTCACCACTTGCAGCTTTATCCTGTTTTACATTCTGTATGTACATGACCCTTAATAGTTTATTAAATCTTCTTTGTATATCACTCATCTTAACTGGTTAATCTCTAAGGCAGTATTTATGGTTCTATTCAGCTCCCTGTATGTGGACCTTAAATACAATATGTCTTGGGGTTGCTTTGAAAGAAAGAAAAGTACATTAGTGGTTTTCAGACTTACATTAATTCCTTTTTAGTTTTGTTAATGACATAAAACACAACATCTCAGTAACCGTAATTTCACTTCTATTGGCAGCACTTGACCTTTACAAAGTGAGATACCACTGATCTGATTACCTAATGACATAAATGTTTCATACTTGAATAAAAATACAAACTTTCTGGCTGTTTGGTTTGGTTTGAATTTCTTGCAGAGCTGGTCGAGGGCTATATGTGCTGGCCGTCCCTAATTTAGCAGTGTAAGACTAGAGGGAAGAGAGCTAGTCATCACCACTCACCGCCAACTCTTGGGCTACTCTCTTACCAACGAATAGTGGGATTGACCGTAATCCTTATAACCGCCCCACAGCTGAAAGGATGAGCATGTTTGGTGTGACGAGGATTCTGGTTGTTTATTATTGGATAAAAGTGATGAATAGAAGTGGAAGGATAAGTTAGATATTAGGAATTCTGGGCATAATGTTTAATTTTTAAGTGTCCTTAGTTTTTATTAAGCTAATTTATTTGTTTATTGTTACGTATTTGCAAGTATAAAACTTTCAAAGATAATAATATTTTATTTCAACATCAAGAAACTTCTAATATTATCCATTTTTGTTGAACAGAACGTCAGTATATTTCAGCTCCTATGTCACTCCTTCTCCTAGACCACACTTTTCAAATTTTATGTATTTATACACATGTGCTTTGTAGTAAGAAACAATTTTGCCTGGAGCTACTTAGGTCTACATGAACGCGATGAATGCACATTTCTTCAACAACTCAACGATTGTGCAATTTTAGAAGTTGTATTTTGACAACAAACTTAAAGTAACAACTAAACCCTAGTTGTAACTATAGACATAAGGAAAACTAAACTCACCGAATCTCTTCATGAATGTTCAACTGTAAATAAAAAAATTCTGCAAAAGAAGTGTCTCTCTTTATTGTTTAGTGCCATCTAACACGAGAAAAGTGGTATCCTTATTACCGCTTGTTATGAAAATGATGACTTTTTAGTGTAATATTGAAAAAAAATAATTTGGAATTTTTAGTTCTAAGAATCACGACACTAGTAATTTGTAGTCTCCTCTACCGAGAATGGTGTTGTTTGAATACCGTCCTACCTGATAAATGTTTTAACTTTTCGATCTGTCAAATAAAGTTATAGAATTTTAGGACTAAATAAAAGATTTATTTAAAATTATTTGTTAAAAAACGATTAATGCATTTTTTATGATGGATATCTTTATGTTGTTTATGACAATAACAGGGTAGGCAAACTGAACGTGTGGTCACTTAAGGAAAACTAATTACTTTTTTTTAATACCATATTTCACTCTTAGAGAAATCTCATAACTATGGTTACTCGAGAAATTATTGCATTAACAAAAATATTTTGAAAACATCTGAAGCGTCTGATACATCTGTTATAACTTACGAGTTTGTTTTGAATTTGTCTGAATTTCGCGCAAAGCTACACGAGGACTATCAGCACTCATAACTTGTGAGTAGCTTTAGAAGATCTATATATAATTATATATATATGGAAATTGGCTAATTGGATGGGATAAGGTCAGCATCATGTAACAATGTTAGTAATTTGAGAGCTATGAATCAACTCATTGTTCAGAAGGAAACCACTGATGTTTAAGTATTTAATGTTCTTCATTATGGTTAGAGCTTAACAGATTTCTTTCAAATGTGAGTGATTTCTACACAAATGCTTATATTTAGAGTTACTTGTTATTTTGGTCGACAAAGAGAAAGAGCTGTTCATAGCGTATATGGCTAGAGAGAAAAGACTTAATTGCTTTACATACTAAAGCAGATTAGTATCGCCAGAGCATAGCTCCTCCCCCTCCAATTATGGAATCCCGTCGCACACGTTTGGCAGCTCAGCCTTGGTAATATGACGCTCCCCGTAATACCTCGTTACCGACCACAGGGAAGCAGTAACCACTTTTAATTTTTACTTTATTGTTCATTTTTGATAAGAGTTAAGGAAAAACACGACATTTACACACCAGATTAAGACAAAAGAATATATTTTTTATTTAAACAACGTTTCTCCTCTGCGGTTTCTTCAAAATAATGTACATAACTGTTTGCAATCAAGCTGTACGATTTGACGAAGTGTGCTAGCTCGAAAAGTCATCTTTCCAAAATAAAGATATACGTAAAAAGTTGAGAGTTCCTTAATCTCTTCTTTAATTTCATCTGTATTTTGCTGAAATAAGTAAATACAGTATTTATCCGTTTAAATTCCATGTATTACTGTCAACTACCTATTTTAGGCTTTAGCGATGATAAAAAAAAGATTTATAAATAAATACCTTTCTAATTTATATTCTGAAATTCCTGCTTATTTCGTAATTTCATTTTTTTTTTTGTTTAATAACGGCTAAATGGTGCCTATAATCACAATATTTTTCTCATTTAGGCTTAAACTACATTTACCAGAAAATAAGCCTACAATGTCTGAATATGTAATATCCAGTTTGAATTTTAAAAATACTTGCAACGTAAAACAAATTATTCAACGGATAATATCTGCAGGTTCAATATTTTAGTTATAATATTCCGTAGCAGTTTATGAGGCCTTACACAGTAACCAGCCCTTTGCTTTTTCCATAATTTGAAGTCTGAATTATAATAATTACTCAAATACGTTTATAAGCACAATAATTTAACATGTAACTTGTACGCCTAACAGCACTTAACATAATCTTACTTCATTTAAGTTTAAGTGTCTAAAGTTGGAATATGCCCAATATGGATTTTAGAAAAGGGTCTAAAGGATATTCAGTTTTGTGTATAGTTAAAATCATGATGTTGGTACAAACGCATGTTAAGCCTGGTTTAGTAAATAAATATAAAATTACACAATCTAAGCATATTAAACCGAATTATCTATGATATTCCCAAAATAACTCGAAAACATAATGAATGGTTGTAAAAAGTAACCGGACATTAATCCAAGTCTTCACTAACATAATAATATTCTAAGAGCTTAGTTTTCACACGCCCTTTAATGTATGAGCGGAATTTCAGATTTAATTAGGGGTGGGATAAATTTTATTGCAGGCATATTTTTCAAATCGGTCTGATTTAGGAGTGTCTCCTCTTATTATTTCTTATATTTTTTACTAACAAATCAAATAGTGTAAACTGTATATTTGTTATCTACATATTGTTCAAAAAAAATAAAAGAAAAAGTAGTAAGCAATTTTAGGTTAACTGTCATTTCACCCTGCGTAAATGACGTCCCTGTCTTTACTTCTTGGCAAATCGTGCATTCTTATCCTGTCTTGTAGTGACACTAAAATGATTTTTTTCAAGCGCTGTTTTCATAAACTGATCTGGAAATATCTAATGGTTTGATGAATAATACAAATTAAAATAAAAACAGACAATAAAACAAATACTATGTTTATAATTTACCAATATAAATACAAACAGCGATGGTGGATAATATCCACAGTCAAATTTCCTGGCTACTAAGATGCGTAAGTAATAAGCGACCAAAGCATAAAACTAAATAAGCACCGAATTTCTAAACAGTGCAGGGCTATATCTCGGTCTCTGTGCAAGAAACTAAAGCCCACTTTGTAACTAAAATTTCTAAGCTTTTATGTTAAATAGTAACATACGGCTTTATAGAAATACGTGTTTATCATCCAACGACCAAAGGAATACGCTATGGTGTTCAGGTACTCTTAAACTTTACAGCTGTTTTTTTAAAAATCGATAGAATTACTTTCCCTGCCAAGTCTTAAGCCTTAAATTACCAACTTGTTTTTATACTGTTTACTGATAGCGTTGTCTATATACTGCACCACATTGGGTCTTTTTTTTCTCCTCCTGTTACAATACATAGTACCAACAAATCACGAATAAAAACTGATCAACATTTATTATAATTTAAGATACAAAGAAAACCCCGCCAGTAACTTTTGGGATTCATTTCAGTATTAGTGATATTTTTGTTTCCACTTATTATGTGATTTATACGTTATTAAGGGCACTGCAACCATAAAAGGATATTGATGCAAAAATAGCTTAAGCAAATGTTTTTAAAAAGTCGATGCGATTCATATGGCGTATCTTGAATACTAGAGTTACGTCATGCATAAAAAACAAGTTTATCCTTTGCAAACATGTAATTTACTTGACCAATGGCACGATCAATTTGTTCCCACCATATATCTTTAACATCTTTTACTGGAAACTAAGATACTTTTTACGAGCATTTCTGATTCAAATCAAACTGCATTATATTAAACTTATGTTTTAACACCAATTCTTAATCTAGTTTCTTAGGGATTTCTAAGAAATAGAAGAGTGTATAATAATAACATTTCATTCACACTATGTTCGTAACTTCTAAGATTGGTTTGTTTTGAATTTCGCACAAAGCTACACGAGTGCTAATTTAGCAGTGTAAGATTAGAGGGAAGGCAGCTAGTCATCACCACCCGCCGCCAACAATTGGGCTACACTTTTACCAACAAATAGTGAGATTGGCCATCACATTATAACGCCCCCCAGCTGAAAGGGCGAGCATATTTAGTGTGACGGAGATTCGAATCCGAGACCCTCGGA
This sequence comes from Carcinoscorpius rotundicauda, assembly GCA_011833715.1. Classification (NCBI taxonomy): domain Eukaryota; kingdom Metazoa; phylum Arthropoda; class Merostomata; order Xiphosura; family Limulidae; genus Carcinoscorpius; species Carcinoscorpius rotundicauda. The sequence goes on along the minus strand of CM022404.1, from coordinate 34,797,591 downwards.
TTGCGTGTCTAGTGCCTTAACTGCCTGGCCACGCTGGGCCATTTCTAAGAGACTAAATTAAGAACATAGCACTATAATGATCAGTCTAACAAGTATAATTAATTACAGTTACGCTTCACCAACTATAAAAGGTGTTCACACCATGAAAAACAAACTAATCAGTATAACTGTAACTTTGCTAAGCTCCAGTCACATGTAGGATACAATCAAATAATGAAGAGTTTAGAGTAATGTTGGTGTTATAAACAGAAAATCTTGAGTTTAAAATACTATGAATCTAAATTCGTGTGAGACTAGTTTACAATGTCAGTTACCAAAGATAATTTAGCAACCTTCCCAAGAATAAAACAATAACCATTCAAAATTCACGTCAAGCTACTATTATCTGATTTATTTGTTTTTGAATTTCATGCTAAGCTACAAGAGGGTGATCTGCGTTTGTTGTCCCTGACTAAGCAGCATAAGAATAGAGGGAAGGCAGCTAGTCATCATCACCTAGCGCCAACTCCTGGGGTACTTTTTTTTAATCAACGAATAGTGGAATTAACCATCACAGTATAATGCCCCTACGACAGAAAGAGCGAGCGTATTTAGTGTGACAAGGATTCAAACCCACCACCCTCGGATTACGAGTCGAGTGCCTTGACCACATAAACATGTCGGGTCCTTAATATAATAAGCAACGAAAGTATCCAGTATTGGTAAAGACTTCATAATACTTCTACTTGAGAATAAATATTTTCTTGATTTGTTTACTTTGCTGTTCACCTTTATTTTATTTTCTGTCTGACATTTCTAAACCTGCTGTAATGTAGATTCATACAGCTCTTTGGCAGGCGTCAGTGTATTTGAGTATCACATGCAATATATACTGATTTTTATATTCTCCCTTATAAGTAGATTATTCTAAATCGTGAAAGAACTGTTTTAGTGTATATCGCTTTTAAAAGATAAAAATTGACATGAAAATTAGTATAGTGAAGTCTAATACACAATTAGCAAATATAACCACTGCAAACAATACTTGTTTACAAAATAAGAAGTCTTAATAGTGTTTTTAGTTAACGTACTAAAAATTCACAATTTCAAAAATACGCGTTATAAAATTGGTTATCATTCAGTTTTGTTCAGTATATGTTTATTGTGTTGTTTATATTGTCGGTGCTGTAAAAACATGTTGTATGTTATATTTATGTCAGATATCACTATTACTTTCTTGTGTTATAATTACTTATTTAGTATATCAAGAAGTCCGTCTGTCTAAATATATTCGATAAATAATTTCATGACTTTCTACGTATAATAATGCATAGTGTGATTGGTTTGGTTTGAATTTCGCGCAAAGCTACACTAGAGCTATCTGCGCTAGCCGTGCCTAATTTAGCACTGTAAAAGTATAGAGAAGGCAGGTAGTCATTACCACCCACCGCCAACTTTTAGGCTATTATGTTACCAACGAATAGCGGGATTGACCGTTACATTATAAAGCCCCAACGACTGGAAGAACGAACGTGTTTGGTGTGACCGGGATTCGAACTCGCGACCCTCGGATTGCGAGTCAAGCATCTTAACCACCTTGCCATATCGAGCTTCCATGATCTGCTAATGAGGACCTGTTAGCAACTTTCTCAACATTCTACTTTATGTCAAGCCAGACTACCATGACCAGGTACTGAAGACAAGATAACAACCTGGCCAACATTAAATGCTCTCTTACTTTATGTTAGGCTAGACTACCATGTTAACATGTTAACAAAAAGTTAGAACCTTTGTTAACGATGAAGATAGGGTTGTGATGTAGCCAGTGTGGATTTTACGGTTATTAGAAAAACTGTTTCATCTGCCGGGTTTTTTTTATGCGGGCTTTGTGATTTGTAATGTTATTACATTTTAAGGTGATATCCAATGTTAAACTAAATAAAAAAGAAGGTTATGCCAGGTTAGCGTACCTTGATGACGTTTGAAAAATACGTTCGACCTTTCTGAGGAATAAAGGCTCATATATAAAAGAATATACTATGTCAAAAACACGCGTTAAACTCTTACAATAAAAGCTCTTAAATGAAAATATCTTGGTATTTCAAAAACACATGTTAACTCCTATGAAAAATAGATGCTTCTAAATACAGACGGTTTTTATTAAAGTTACATTAGAAACAAACTCATCTATAATATTTTTTCAACCCCGTCTTGTTGATGCAGTTTGTTAGGGAAGAGATGGATATCTGTTTTGTCATTTATAACCGCCATTAACGATGACATTAAGGATAAAAATTCACAATAACAACTTAGTTAGTCTCTTTATTAAACGTTTATACAGTGATTATTGATAACTAAGACAGACTATTCATTCAACATTTATGTTTGCAATAACTACAAATCTTCATATTCTTTAGTTTGATAAGCATCACGCCACTGAAATGAGTTATATATTAGTTCTACATCAAAACAGTTTTATGTTAACATTGCATTCCTGTCGCCATCTTTTCTTGACTTAGGTTAATGAGACATATAATGGAGCTAAGTCTAAAATAAATACAAAATTAGATTAATGGATATCATTTACGTGGAATAGGACAACGACATTTCAGAGACCCCTTACCTTTGTTACCAAACTATCACCAGGCTTGATACTGTGACAGAAAGACTCTCAGTTAGAAGAAGAAATTATAAAAGATGTAGATTCTGAAGATGGAAGAGACTGGATGCATCTAATATACACAAGTTATTAATGTGAGATTACATAAAGATGTAGATATTCAAAATAAAAGAGACAGATTGTACCTAATACATACAGGTTACTTCTGTAAGATTATACAAAAATGTGGATATTGAGAGTGGTAGAGACTGTATTTATTTAATACACACTGGTTACTAATGTGAGATGATATAAAGATATAGGTATTGAAAGTGGAAGAGACAGGTTGTACCTAATACATACAAGTTACTTCTGTGAGATTATATAAAAAATGTGGATATAGACAGTGGAAGAGACTGTATTTATTTAATGCCCATTGGTTACTAATGTAAGATGATATAAAGATGTGGATATTAACGGTAGAAGAGACTGGCTTTATTTAATATACATCGGTTACTAATGTGAGATTACATGAAGATGTAGATACTGAGGATGGAAGAGACAGGTTGTACCTTATACACACAGGTTACTAACGTGAGATTATATAAAGATGTAGATATTGGGAATGAAAGAGACAGGTTGTACCTAATACACACAAGTTACTAATGTGAGATTACATGAAGATGTAGATACTGAAGGTGGAATAGAAGGATGTACCTTATACACACAGTTTATTAATGCTTATATATATATATATATATGTATGAGTCAGTGAACAACTGGTATATTTTCTCTTAGACATTATTTAACCACCAAATCAACAGTTTCCCTTCTTTTAAATCTTTACTTTTGAAAAAAAAAGTAAGTTAATAATGAAAGTTTTTACACAAACCTTTTGCCTTCCAGTGAGACAGGGGTAAATTTACGAACTTACATCGCGAAAATTCAGGATGTGCTTTCCCGCTGTGGATATTATAGGTATACAAAGTAATATTAATACGGTCACGGTTGTGATAAGCATTATGTACTTAAGGTTTTTGCATAAATACGTCAACCAACAATTAAAACGTATTCATTTGTTCGCTCTCAATCTGTTTGTAGTGCTTTTCTTCGCCAGATTTACAACACTAGTGGTCCTTTGTGACTTAGCACGCATAGGTTTCACTGGTCAAAGCAAAAAGTAATAATGTAAGTCTTATGCCCTAATTCAAAACCAGCTAAAGTGAAATTAAATTTCCATTATAAAATCTTAACTTGTTTTTGACAGTCAGAACATTGGTTCTCCCCTTGTTAAAAATCATAGGTTATATTTTTTGATTGATTTGGTTGTTTATCATTTTTGACTAACCCTCTCCCTTGAGAATGTGGCACGTGCCCAGTTCAGGAGATACGAACGTACGTTACTAGCCGCACATTCCTGAGCAGCAAACCGTGCAACTTGACCACACAGCTTGTCAAGATTTCACGAGATTCTTACTTTCTTATATCCAGGCAGTGCTGGTCTGTTGTTGTTGAAACAAAAATCTCTCTCGTGTCTGATTACACCGTCCTTATTTTAGCCCGTTACACTTTCGTTTAATAAAGAAAGTCTCAGTCAAATTGCAACTGTGAACTGTGCATAAACAAAATATACGCGTATTATGAACAAGCCTTAGTATCTAGACAAGAACAAAAGATATTAAACCCTTTATTCAAGTATGAATGGCATTATTATACGTCTGATATCAAAATGAAAGAATAGCACTTTTTTCTCTCGCACGAACAGTACCTCCCTTCATCAAGTACTTGACTGTGCCATATAATGGACGTTTTCTATACACATTACACATCTAGTTTAAATGTGCACGCAGTACCACGTGTGAGACAGTTATTGATTTACTTGATCTCATTACTGTGCTCCAGAAATGGAAAAGACGTTGTTTAAGTAACAAGCAATTCTTGTATGGTACTTTTAACCTAAAAAACAAGTGTGATACTGTATAGGAATTAAAGTTTATTTATTTAGATATTTGTCATACTATTCAGTTACGATGGCTGATTCAAACGCTATCCCCTCCATTATAAATTAATATTTTTCTAAATGGGTAACCTACATCTAAGTGTTCTGAGGATGAAGTTGAATAGCCACTAGACTGAAGTGACTTTCGTGGTGATTAGGAAGAATAGTTAGAGACTGGAATTTATTTCACGAGTAACCACCAGGGACTGCTTCCTTCAGTCAGTTTATTACTGTAGTATTTTATAGTCGTCATAACCGATGTATGACATTAAACATTTATCATTAAAATATTTTGTCTCTATCGTAACTTATGGAATATTAAAAGCTTATTATTGCAACATTTTACAGACATAATAACCTAAATAATCTATAACCAACATTCTGCCACTGTCCTATAGCCTACTAAACTTCTAAAATATATTTTTTCAATCAGAGCTTAACAAAAAATAAACTTAGCCATCATTACCTATGACCTATGGAAATATTATCAATATATTATCTTTTATCCTTCATATTATATAACTACTAAGAGCTAACCACTAAAAAAAATCCACCGTAATGACCTATGACCTACCGAAATTTCCCTGCTATTCTTTTAAAATCCAACAATTGCGCTATTGAAACTTTCATACAATCGTTTAGGAAACGTTTATTGTAATTACGTAGGAACGCAGTCGCGCTTTAATTGGGTCTAAAATTATGGGTTTTATTTTAGGGGGCAACATATAATTATTTTATCATCAGATATACATCACTATCTAAAAAATAGGATAATAGATTGTTGTTTTGAATTAAGCACAAAGCTACACAATGGGCTATCTGTGCTCTGCCCACCACGAGTATTGAAACCCGGATTTTAGCGTGTAAGTCCGCAGACATACCGCTGAGCCACTGGGGGGCAGGATAATGGATCCCATTTGCCACACCTCAATGCTGTTTCCTTCAGAAGTGTAGACTATACTTTTGATTTTTAATAGGGGTTTTTCATTATCTCCTGTTCAATACCACTTCTTTGGATATTTATCATTGTTTCAATAAACATTTTATCTGAAAAGTATTCTTCCTATGCGTATAAGTAAAATACTACACTAGAATCCAAGAACTCACTACACACCTTCCTAGAAGTAAGCCGGCCTGGCATGACCAAGCGTGTAAGGCGTGCGACTCGTAATCCGAGGGTCGCGGGTTCGCGCCCGCATCGCGCTGAATATGCTCGCCCTCCCAGCCGTAGGGGTGTATAATGTTACGGTCAATCCCACTATTCGTTGGTAAAAGAGTAGCCCAAGAGTTGGCGGTGGGTGGTGATGACTAGCTGCCTTCCCTCTAGTCTTACACTGCAAAATTAGGGACGGCTAGCACAGATAGCCCTCGAGTAGCTTTGTGCGAAATTCCAAAACAAACAAACAAAGAAGGAAGCTCCTTATGTTTGATTATCTTATTTACACAGCCTTAATTAGGAACTTGACTCGCAATATGAAGGTTGAGGGATCGAAATCCGGTGCATCACATGCTTTGTTGTTTAGGAATGATGGCATTATAATCCACGAGTCAGCACAACCAAGCCGATATCGTCGGCTTTCCTATAATCGGCAGCTCAAAATTAGATATAGCGGCAGATATCTTTAGTGGCTTTCTCGCAGACAAACAAATTTATTCACACAGTCCCCCACTATATGACAAGCTGTTTCGTTCAGTCAGCGTTTAATAAAGAACCACTGACTTAGTGGTTATAGCTTGTTGGGTTTTGTTTTGAATGGTTCAAGTTTCGAGACGTAATGTCGCTGAATATAATTAATCCACTTATTTGGCATTGTGGCAGTTTGCTGACTGCCCTACCTCTGGTCAGTAGTTCAGACTAGTTTAAGTACTGACATTGTGAAACCCCTAAGGGTCTTTAAGCTAGCCGTTTACAATAATGGAACTCTAAGCCAAGTACACATAAGTTACTCTTCAGGTTGAGAGATCCAATTTCTAACATATTTAACTGTTTTCTCTCCACCCCCACTATAACATTTACAAATCATAAAAAAATGATTTAAGATAAAGTATATTAAATTACGTCAAGCCAATTATCTAAACACTTGAATGTATTTTCTGATGTGTTAGTTTTACTTGAACACTTAATTAAATCTATTTTAAATATACCTTAATATTTCATTTTATTTTGCTCCTAGCGGTCATTACCGTTACATACTTTCTTTATCAATATGCTTGAAATAGTGACTTTTTGTTCTTTTTTATTTCTCTTTTTTACTTTTTTTTTGCTTTTCTCACTCTCGATCTGGAATTCAATTGAATTTTACTGTTCAAAATGGTCCAGCAGAGCCAGGTGGTTAGTCATTTGATTCGCAATTTTAAAGTCGTACGTTTGAATCCTCGTCCTACTAAATTTGTTTGTTCTTTCATCCATGGGGGCATTATTATGTTACAGCCAATCTTACTATTCATTGGTAAAAGAATAGCCCAAGAGTTGGCGGTGAGTAGTGATGACTAGCTGCCTTCCCTCTAGCCTTTTACTACTAAATTAAGGACAAGCAGCGCAGATAGCCCTCCTATAGCTTTGAGCGATGTAAAAAAAGCAAACACAACAAACAAGCAGACCCTTTTAACTCGTAATAATTGTAATTACCAACACCAATTTCTAGACTTTCTTTCTCTCACTGTTCGATATATTATCAGTCTTGTTTAATTTTTTCTTGCTAATCACCTGCTGTCCATCCAAACTAAATAACGTTATCTGCCCATATCAGGACCTTGGTTTTGGCCGTTATCTAAGAAATATCCTAAGCTAGCCAAACATCGTGAAATATTATTAGGACTACGACCGAAAATGTCGTTAACAGTTGAATTTTAATTTTTATTAGTAATAACGTAACAAAGGCTTACTTAATTAGATACACTCATTACCAGTCTGAATGTTAGTTGTGTTGTAAATAGGTAACTTGCTTTGGTCGAAGGTCAACACAAAATGAGTATGTTTTGAACATAAATAATAAAACAAATTTCATTCAGAAATAACTGAGATGAGATGCAATACAGACCAGTATAATGTAAATCAAAACTGATTTACAACGCGTGTATATAACATTAACTTTTAGTTACTTAGTTCAGAGTGTGACGTGCAAAACTAACCAGATAAATTGTAATCAAGATATGATTTATAACATAATCAGTGCAATTATTTAAACACATAGTATACAGGTACAGTTCAGTGCGAAAGTGTTGGGACAAAAGAATAGTTTGTCATTCTTTCCAGTTTAAGGGGCTAATTATTTCATATAAATTTTAACACTATGGTAATGCTTCACTGATCCCTGTTAACAACTGAATGAGCCAGGGTGAGAATACTTATCATTCTTTGGAATTCTCATATGCTTGTACCAAGAACGTGTCATATCTCATATACTTGTACCAAAGACATTTCATAAGAATTCTGCTTGAATGAATATACTGATCAAATTGAGGGTCTGAAATAACTATCATGGTGCCACATAGAGTGTCTTAACTATATAGAAAGAAGCCAGCAAAGGGATAGCATATGGTACTGCTATATTTTAGAAAAAACCAATTTAATAGCACTACATAAGTAAACCTTGATAAAAACAGTGTTTAACACTGTATATTAAGTTTTCTCGTTGTACTACAGCCCAGAAAGTGTTGAAAATTGTCAGTAGAGCAGAAAGTTCGCATAAAATCCTTACGTGATGCTGGTCGGACTCTCCGAAAGCCACATAATCGAAGACTACCACTGATCTGAAGCAAGATAAACAATCATGTACCAAATGACAGAAAAGTGTCAAGATATACCGTATGAAGAAGACCCAACGAGGATGGGATATCAGGTTATGTAGTAGTTTAAAAACCTTTACTTTGATCTCCAGTTATTGTCAAGAGACTGAAATATCCTCAAAAATGCATAAAAAATGGACTGTTGATGATTCCAAAGGGTGTTATGGACCGAAGAGTTCATGTTTCAATTAAATTCAAAGCATAGATTGTACGTCCGGTAGAGGATAGGTGAAAAACACTTATCTTAATGCATAGCACCTATCATAAAGTATGAGGGAGGCAGTGTGATACTTTGGGAATGTTTTTCTGTTGAGACAACGAAAGATATTTGCAAAATAAATGGAACAGTGGATCAACGCAAGTACAATAAGATACTAATCCATTATGGCACACCCAGAGGTTTGTGTGTCACTGGCAAAGAATCTTACTACAAAAGAAGATAATGTTTCTAAACGTTCATCCAATCTGTACAAAAGCTGCTTAGCTAAGAAAGAAGATGCTGGAGTCATTTAAATATTGCAATGGCCTCTAGCGAGCCTCGATTTCATCCATGAGAAGTTCTGGGATTTGATAAATCTAAAATTAAAAAAAATACAAACTTTATGGGAATGTGTTAAAAATATGTGGAACAAAAGAAACTTTGATTAAATTTGTTTCAATAATGTCTGAAAGACTGTCTGCAGTTATTAAAGCAAATGGGGAACACAAAATATTAACTGTTTGCTGAACTCAAGCACTTCTACTGAGTTTTTATTGTACTCAATACGAAGATTAACACAATGTTAATGTTTCACCCATGATTTACCTTCCATTGTACTTTGAAAGTAGCCTGAAATCTAATTATTGACTTTGTTCTAACACATTTGCACAGTACTGTATATTAATAACATTGGTTTGCCAATCATGTAACCATGCTTGTAATACCATGTTTCTGGTCATAATCGTAAGAATATCTTACACGATTTGGGTAGCCTAAAAGATCAAGAAGTTAAGCTTGACCTGAACTTATAAGTATTTTGGTTATACTAGTTAATCTATTAAACGTAATTATTTTTATTTCATTTTAATTTGTTCAGTATTATACTTTTATCACAAAGACTAACTTGTATTGTTAATTCAGTATATTTATTTGAGACTACCCTAAATTTTCCTAGCTGGCCATAATCCCAACATCTTTAACAATGGAATGCCAAGCTGATGAAACAATGCATCGCAATGTTTATAAGTGGAAACGTAAGAAAAGTTTAGTAAATTAATAATACTGATATCCAGATTGATTTTTAGCTTCATACTAAGTTTACAGCTTATTCTGTCGGAAGTTAAAATTATTTTTCATAATCCAATGTAAGACGTTTGTATACAGAAAGTAAGAATGTTGCTTCCACTCATCTTTGTTTACATAACTTTAGTAGGAATTGGAATGCTAAATTCAGAAGATAAATCTTTCTTTCCAAATTCATTAATCTGTTTACATGAAATGTTTTACTAGAAGTTTATTTTTTTATCTGTAATGCTTCCAAATGGAGGTAAAGCTGATAGATGGTGCGAATTTACCGTTACGTATGTGTGTAACGTTTCTAGACATACTTCTATTTCTGGATTATTCTGCCATACCAACACATTGGTTTGTCTGCTTCGTAAGTGCCATGTCGTTATTTTTTTATACTTCTTGTTTGAAATAAAATGAGCATAATTACATAATATTAACATTTTCTAGCTTATTTAGAAGGAAGAAGTGCCTCCATGTGACAACACAACTTGACATATGATGTATCAATGTGAAAATTAAAAAAAAAGAAATTATAAACAACTTCAACTGAAACAAAGTTGTCTCGGCCATTATAGTTACGTTATTTTGGTTCTAGGTCCAATATGGCCAGGTGGTTAAGGCACTCGACTCCTAATCCGAGGGGCGCGAGTTCGAATACTCGTCACATCAAACAGGCTCGCTCTTTCAGCCATTGGGGCATTATAAAGTGACGGTCAATCCCACTATCCGTTGAAATAAAAGTAGCTCAAGAGTTGGCGATGGGTGGTGATGATCAGTTGGTTTCCCTCTAGTCTTACACTGCTAAATTAGGGATGGCTAGCGCAGATAGCCCTTTAGTAGCTTTGTGCAAAATTAAAAAAACAAAACAAACTTTTAATAATATGCTTCCTCAGAATCAAAAGATTAGGTTTAGCCTAGTGAGTAACATGCCTGACTGTGAGTTTGATAGTTCGTGGTTCGTTTTATTGCAATAAAATCGTATTTCGCACTTTTGGGGTTTGGGTGCGTTATTAGCGTGACTATAAAATTGTTTGGGAATTTCGCACAAAGCTACTCGAAGGCTATCTGTGCTAGCTGTTCCTAATTTAGCAGTGTAAGACTAGAGGAACTAACGAATAGTAGAATTGACCGTCACATATAACGCCCCCACGGCTGGGAGTGCGAGTATGTTTGGCACGACGCGGGCGCGAACCCGCGACCCTCGGATTACGAGTCGCACCCCTTACGCGCTTGGCCATGCCAGGCCAACTACAAAATACAACTGTTCGAGAAGAAAGGCCCAAGAGTTGGCGGTGGGTGGTGATGACTAACTGTCTTTTTTCTAGTCTTACGCTACTAAATTAGGGACGACTAGCGCAGATAGCCCTCATGTTGCTTTGCGCGAAACTAAAAAAAACAAAAAACAAACAATTACATTAAATTTCGATGAATTAATTTTTTGTTTCTTGATGGTTGCTTGTTATTAAGCGTAAAACTACACAGTAGGCTGTCTGTGCTGTGCTTATAACGGGCATCGAAACCCAATTTGTAGCATTATAAGTATCTAAATTTACCGTTAAGCCACGGAGGGTCTTCTTGACAGTGTTCCTCATAATTGAATTATATTAAATTTCCGACAGTTTATTACCATTAACGTCAGTAATACACATACAGTTATTGTTTTTTCTGATGTAATTATTTATGAATGTCGGCTCTTGTTATACGCGGTGTACAAACAAGACATTTCAGAATCTACACGTTTCCAAAATAACTCTATATTTTCTTCTCGTTAGCGAAAGCATGACTGTCTTTATATTTAACACTCTCACAACAATAAATAACATACGATTGAAAAAAAAGAATTCTTTGTTCGTTAAGTATGGAGGAGAGAGAAATGTCGCCAGCGGCTCTCATACTATGGGAGTCAGAAAGACAGCAGACTACTCGAAAGAAACTGTAGGCGGGTGTGGTGGGGGTGGGATGACCACCCTGGGAAAGTTTAAAAGTGCCAATATATTTTACTTAGCAATTATCTTCAGAAAATGGGACACTTGTTCTTCCTTCCCTGAAATGGCTTTTGTACACTGTTTGTGACAACGAACGCGAGCCCAGAAAGTGAAAACCGAATTGAACTTTCCACGTTAACCTTTCCCGGCGCTTCTTTCATAGAACATTCTACTAATCATTATTACTGAAATGGAAAGTTGTATTTGAATATAGCATGCATACAGAAAAGAACAATAAGTCGGTAAAACATTTTCCTCGTTGAACTTGATGGGCTACTTTAATTACAAAAAGTATCTAAAGAATCCATACTGGTGTAATATCTGTCAAGGTTTATAATAAATTCTTCGGTTATTTGGGTTTGTTTAAAGAAGTAGCACTCTGTTTAACCTCATTAAAAACATTGCTAAAGCATCAGCATAATAATGTTTAAAAATTAAATAATGAAAACACAATCTTGAGTAGTTTCAACATACTTAGTTTATTATTTCCAATTAGTCGTTTTTGTGTGTTTTTTTTACGCAGGTTTAACTGGGACTTTGATAGCTGGACTACGTTTGGATGTTAAATTCACTCATTTTCCTATTTTATATTCTTCGTTTTTTTTAATGTTTGGTATCACGTGGAACGCACGCAAACACATGAAGCAATTATACAAATATTTTCTACTCTCGATGTTTTTTTTTTGGTTGTTGTTGTTTGGTACTGAAAAACAGAATATATCCTAAATGTTGCTTGAAAACTTTTTTCTTACGGTAAATCTAAGAATATCGTTCATTCTTATAGCTTGAGAATAATGATAAGACGCTTTCGCTATTCGCGACATTGCACGCAATATTATAAAATATGGTTTACAAAGGAAATGAAACAGCGTGCGATTCACGAATGCGCACAAAGTTAGAATTTTATAAATATTATTGTTGGTTGGGTATCACAGTCATTTTGTGAGTACTGGTGAAGTTTCATCTTTACAAATTACGTGAGCAGTGTCAAGCTCTTCTGTCAGCACTTCTTTGCGTAATTTGATCAGGGGTCGATGTTAGGTCGCTCAGATTTCAGAGACATTCGGTTTTCTTCCACTGCAAAGGTCCAGGGTTATTCGCCCCAGCGGGTCACGCGGGTATGGTTTATACAGAGCTAGCTACGTATTCATGTTTATAAGAACCTGTGCAACAAACTAAAAATTGGAAAATCAATCTGTGTGACGAAGACTCGATTCTGTAGAACTTAAATTTAGATTTATACCATCTGTGTTGTGGTAAAACTAAGCATGTAGACACATCGAATAAGCTTTGGTTAAATAATACTGATGCACCGTTTGTACTGTCTAGTTGTATGTCACAATTAAACAAACAATAGAGATGCATGACCAAAACAAACAGCTGGTAACCAAAACCTACATAGATTTGACGGGTCTAGCATAAAAAAAAATTTTTTTTATTTTATCCACACTGTTTCGGTGCTCGCATGCACGTGCATATAAATCATTTCGATGCTCTTAGATTTAATGTCCTTAGTTTGTATACAGCCATTCCCACCTCCCGCTCCAGCAGAAGACCGTCTCTTCTTCACAAGTTTTCAGTTCGTCTGGAAAATTGACCACATAGTAGAAATTCTGGGCGCAGGTTGGCCTTAGACCTTTGGATTTCAGAGCTCGTGAACCCAGTCTAATTTACAAAACACCACAAAATATTCCCTGCACTTCAAGCTATGAATCTGATATAGGAATTAAAATCAATTCCTTAACGTGGATGATAGATGGTAAGATGCTGCCAAATAGTTGCTTTGTCGTCGGTCAGTAGTTCAAAACTAGGGACTGCCATGAATATAAAATACAAATGCTGGAAGTTATTAAAAACTCTCGATAAAAATAATATAAATATATCGACCACAACTAAAGCGCAAGTCAAAGGAAATGTAACACAAGATGAAATAAGTGACATCTGACGGAAATATTTTAAATGTAATTAAAACAATCTAAATTTGACAGAAATCATACATTTCAAAGTAATAAGATGTAAATAAACTTTTTCTCAAATTTAAAAAAATTGTAACAGAACTTCTTCATAAACAACATTCACAGTTTGTTTTCACCTCTACTAACAAGTGAAGATTTTGAGGAGATCTCTCCCTTGAACATCTTACACTTCATATATCATGAGAAAAGCGTGGTTGTTTGAATCCATTTAAAATTGTCTAAAGCATTAATCTGATAAAGTTATTTGAGATTAACTCAATAGGCTGTGTGCAATTAATCATAGGCTTGATGAAACAGAAATAGTTCGCAGTGTTGACATAAACATTTTGACTGAAATTGACCCGGTAGAAGTTAAGGTGCGAATAAAAACATTTTGTCGTAATATATATATATATATATATGTATATAAAACGACTAGAAGCACTTGAAACGAAAAATAAACTTATAACCAATAGAATATATTGGGTATTATCGCTTTTAACAATATTTTTGACAGAATTATTTGGCTTCTCTAGCTATTAATAACATTTTAGCCATACTCAATTGAGTAATAGCGTTAATAGCAATATTTTAACTGGAAGCTCTTGGTATCATTGTTATTAATAATGTTTTCTGGAGAATTAGTTGGACATTCTCAAATCCAAAACGGACAATTACTTGAGACTTTCGTGTGGTGTATTTTCTTAAAAACAAACTTTTTTCTTTTCTTTTTTTCATTGAGGGATAAAAAGCGAGGATTGAGTGAGAAATAATTGCTCCATGTTGTACTAAAAAAAAAACAGTAACAAGCAACAAGTACACTTATTTTCGTGTACTCAATGCTATAGGGCCTGGCATGGCCAAGCGCGTAAGGCGTGCGACTCGTAATTCGAGGGTCGCGGGTTCGCGCCCGCGTCGCGCTAAACATGTTCGCCCTCCCAGCCGTGGGGGCGTATAAAGTTACAGTCAATCCCACTATTCATTGGTAAAAGAGTAGCCCAAGAGTTGGCGGTGGGTGGTGATGACTAGCTGCCTTCCCTCTAGTCTTACACTGCTAAATTAGGGACGGCTAGCACAGATAGCCGTCGAGTAGCTTTATGCGAAATTCCAAAACAAACAATACTATAAACTAAAAACTTTGCAATAGACATTTCTATTAAATTTCAGTGATAGTTACTTACAATTTTTTATTGCTCAATATTTGTGTATTAGTCTCCTGGCACATCATGGCCAGGTGGTTTAGGCACTCGACTCATAATCTGAGGGTCGTAGGTTTGAATTCTCGTCATACCAAACATGCTCGCCTTTTCAACCGTAAGGGCTTTATAATGTTACGGTCAATCTCACTATTCGTTGGTAAAAGAGTAGCTCTAGTGTTGGCGGTGGATGGTGATGACTAGCTGCCTTCCCTCTGGTCTTACACTGCTAAATTAGGGACGAATAGCGCAGATAGCCCTCCAGTAGCTTTGCACGAAATTCAAAACAAACAAACCAATTAGTCTCCTGGTGGGACATCTTTAATTTTATGGGCTTACGTTAGAAATGAGGGTTCGATTCCCCGCTGTGAATACAAATAGCTCGATGCGGTTTTCCTCTGAAAGAAAGAAACATAATTTGTACGTTAGTAGTAACTTTAAAAAAATACCGATTTTTGCTGAGTTGTAAGATCAGTTGCTGTTGTTTAAAATTAAGCACGAAACTACAAAATGGGCTACATGTGCTCTGCCCATCACGGATATCGAAATTTGGATTATAGCGTTGTAAATCAGCGAACATACCGCTGTATCTGTAGGGGGCTGTAAGTACAATTTCACTTGAAGTATTAGGGTTTAACTATTTTTAGTGAAAGAATAGTCTATCAACTAATACTTAAGCGCATTGTATCAATTCGGATGTGATGTCACTGTGGAATCTTATGTTCGTTGTTGACATTTATGTTCAATGTTTCATGATTGACATCAATACGTTGTTTGCTCTTTCTTTGGTTTAAATAAACAGATTGTTATAGATGTGAATAAGATATCAAAATTTCACAATTTATTATGGACTAGTGTGTGTGTATTTTCTTATAGCAAAGCTATATTGGGCTATCTGCTGAGTCACTGAGGGGAATCGAACCCCCCGGATTTAGTGTTGTAAATTTGACAGACTTACCGCTGTAGCAGCGGGGTACTAGTTAGAGTGCCTGTTCCATGAACGAAGCTACGTAAATTCATGATTAATAAAAGGTTTCTTCGCTTATATGTAATTATAAAAAATGCTCATAAAAATTGCAAATTACAAAACTGAAAATTTTTATGTACTCCAACATGGACATTATGAACTTCCATACCTACTTTGGTGAAGATCCATCCACACTCTGCGAAGTAGTTATGTGGAAATACAACAGAGACTACTATTAGATTTATATAGATACAGGCAGTTAGCCTTAATATTTAGCTAATTGTGTATATACATTAGCTCCTAGCTTTTACTGTAGGTTAACAAAAGCTCCACTTGATCCAAATGGGTTTGCGAAACTTCAGGTCAGAGAACCAATTTTCAGCAATTTTCATATGATCCTTATTTACTAACAATGGACTTTCTCCGAGTGAGAAAGAGTTAGTAAATATTGCACTCCTATGTATCGTGTATCCATATCTGAGACTTCTGTCAGATAATGTAAAACTTACCCAAGTAGATATATAATTAGGTGTCATAAGAGTATGTTTGTTTGAAGTTGAGCACAATGGGCTGGCTGTGCTTTGCCCGCCACGGATGTCGAAACCCGGTTTCCAACGTTGTAAGTATGTAGATGTACGTACCACTGTACCACTGGGGGGAGGGGGCGTATTATAAGTGACGTGAATCAAATACATTCCATTATTAAAACAGAAAACGAACAAAATAATATGTGCAACTTCACGGATATTGTCGGATTTTTGGAAAAGTTTCAGTATGTTTTAAAAAAACTCCAGTTTCGTAATGTGATGCTCTACATTACGTATAAAAGCCTGAGATTTATAAACATCAGTGACGACACAACTTGCATTATCGTGAAGCATTTACGAATTTATTATAATTATTATTTGTTAAAAATAAAACATGATAAAGTATACAGTTCAGTTAAGTTTGTCTGTCAGTATAGATAATGAATCTCGTTGAGGGGTGCGGGCAAAAATCTGTTAAGAGGATGCTGTTTTTCGAGGAAATGAAAATTAGTGGTAAAGCTATACTGAACAAGGGAAGAGGTTAGTGCGCATGCGCCCTCAGAAAGCGTTTGTACTTTTTACTGAAAATGGTGCATTTTGATGGTATCTGAGGCTGTTTTTCATCTTTTAAGTGCACTTTATACATTTATGGTTGCTATTTAGAGAGTTTAATTGCACCCTCCACACTACCCTGTCTACGCAATAAACAGAACTTAGGTTGTTAATACTCGAAGACTGGTTTCTATGAATAGATTTGATATATTTCATAGATTGTCTTGAGATTAACTTACACAATGTGCATGATTTCTGTAAACTTCCATTTCTACTGCAGAGAGTTTTTGTACTATGTTTCGTAAACTCTGAATAATTGATTTAAAGTATCAACTTTCAGCAAGTTATCCGAAAAGTTTGAAAACACAGGAACTTGAACGAATCTTACAGAATGTGTTTCACATGCCAACATTGCAACATGAAACAAGTTTGAATCAACAGCAGGACTAATTCGACCGTCTCAGGTTTTGACAGCCACACAATCTGAAATTAAGAAAACCTGCAAATTACCTGTGGTTCTCGGACACTCTGTATAGCTTTGTGGTATATTTTAAATATTGAAAGTAATGGGTAAATACTGCTTCAGCACTATGTTGTATCATTTTAAGCATACTTTGATACACGTATCCGCCTGAAATATAGACATCTTTGTCACACATGAGGTTATGAGGCTTGTGGCCGTCCTGCTTCAATCATTATAGAATTTTAATTAACAGCTACGGTCTTCTGAATAGATTTTTAGAAGTACAAACAGCTTGATATTATTGGAATGCCAATGCTCAAACTCTAGTGGATTAAAAGAAAGCAGTATTTTATACCTGTATTATATGACTATCATAAAGTTGTACGATAAACTGTCTGGGACGTGACCAACGTGACTACAGTATTTTAGACCTGTATTATATGACTATCATAAAGTTGTACGATAAACTGTCTGGGACGTGACCACCGTGACTACAGTATTTTATACCTGTATTATATGACTATCATAAAGTTGTACGATAAACTGTCTGGGACGTGACCACCGTGACTATCAAGTTTTGAATTTCAGCGTCAAAAAAAGGAGCAAATGGTTTTTAAAATACATTTAGAGTAGCGTTTACTAATTTAGAAATGCAGGAAGTTTGTTTAAAATTGTGTCGTAATTAATTACACAATCCTACTGCGTGTCACTTATATAATAATTCTACTTTGTTGAAATTCATACTCCTATTTAATTTTGTTTAATAAACTTACGTCTTGTATACCTTTTTAAATCCTCAAAGTACTTGAGTCTTTGGCCTAATTAGAAATTTTAATTGTTATATTAAATTAGTCCAGCGATGGCCTTTGTTCGTTGACTGCTGATTCTCAGAACTTGTAGCTATTGTAGTAATAATTTAAAGGTCTGTTAATTGTTTGCTTGTGTCGTAGTTTTAAAACTACAGCCTTATATGCAGCGGTGTTATAGCTGTCCAATGACAAAAATATCTAATCTCATCTACTCAGTTCTCATTTGAAGTCTATTTTTGAATTTTTTAAAAAAAAGGAGCAATCATATATTTTTTGAATAAAATTATGGTCGTTGAAGCTGTCAGAAGCTTTTCACTTGTTTTAGAACAAATTCATAACAGAAGCTATACTTGTATAAAAGTACGAAAAGTAATAAAAGTACAGATATAAACTTCGCGTGTTGACATTTATTATCACAAATGAATTGCATCAAGTTTTCCGATAGAATGAAGAGTTTTGAACATATCAAAAGTACAACTTATTTTATTATTTTTTTCTTTTGTTATTAGGCAACGGAAGAAAACTTTGATGCTGTCTGTTCCTCGGAGTGTAAGCTTGAATGGGTGAGTAAGCGATAAGTTTCTGATAGAAGCTCTGTGTTTGTCTGTTTTTTAAGTGACACACACGTGTCTGTTAAAATTTGTTATTGGAATTTTTATAGTTGAAAGTTTAAGCCTAATGGAAATGGGAAAATTTTAATGTCCTAATTCACACATTGGAATAACTTCTAGGCTTTATTAATATAGTTTTAACAAAACATTCGACAGAGATTTGAAATGACAAGGTACATGCAATATATATATACACACATTTTTTATCCACATTAGTACAAACTCGTATCGTTCACACATTTTCACATCAATGAGGATGAAGTAATACCTTGACCAGCTCTGATATTAACATAAAGATTTTCAACATCTACGTCATCATAAGCGAATGGAAAATTGTGTTACATCCTGTCGTTGAAGTTAGTTGTCACTTAACAGTTGTAAAACAGGTGATTAAAGTAAAAGCATGCGCAGTTGGTTTGGTGTTTTAATAATACTTACAATTATGTATACATACGTTCATAGATACAGATGGACAAACAGAAAGACAAACAGATATTTAGCATTTCCCAACATAAAATTTTCTGTAAGTTTAAAACGTTCTAGAATCCAGATTTTCAAGCTTTGCTCAATAATTTGGCATGATGATCACGGACCAATAATTAACTAAATTAACTTTTCTGTTGTTCAGCATGTTACTAAATCTGTGTAATTTGTAATAAAATTAGAGTTTGATGTAATTTTACTACAAATTAGTTAGGTTATATAATGTTTGTTCATTCGTTTTAGTTGGGTGAAAAAATTATTCAGGTAAAATTCTGGTTTATTTTTATGTTCGAAAAAATTGCACAACCGTGACTGTCTGAGGGTCGTAACCTGAATTTAATGTTAAAACCCTCGATCTTACCGCTGATTTACCAGCGGGAGTGTAAAAATTGAATAATGTTTAATGGTTAGATAAGTTAACGTAATTATTGCCAAATCTGTAATTCTATCTATATAACCTATCGAAATATAAATATTTTAGAAGTTACACAGGAGAAAAACAAAATAGTTCGTGAAACTTTATGGATATAAAAACAACAACAAACATCTTAACCACCAAAACGTATTTAGTGTCATTCAAGATTTCTTTTATCGAAACAATTTTCTTAAAGTAATCTTCAACGTGCAGTTTTTGGTGTTTTTTTTGTTTTTTTTAATAATAATATGTAGGACTGACCTCCATAAAACGACTAAACTGGAAATTACTGGAATTTCTTGTTGAAAGTAAATGTAATAAAATCTTGAATGGTTTTTGAATTAGAAATAAAATGTCATTAAAAGCCCTTTGTAACTTGGCAGTGTTTGCAATACAAAGTAAACAACGGGAAGATCTTTGGTCGAAAGAATCGTTGATCAGAAATGTTGATGTGACCCTTAAGGTACAAAGTCCGACTTAATTATCTTCGTAATTCCAGCAATAAGTAAATCAACACCTTCAGATGTTTACCAGGCTAAATTATTTAAGCCTTTTCTGAGCGTGGTCAAGCACGTGACCTTCATCGATACTATCTTCTTCCCTGTATTCCGTCAGTCAGCATTCGTCATCGTGCCCGACAAAAGTGACACTTATTATCAGATTAGACTCCATTTTGGGAAGAGTAATTTTTTTTTTTCAAAAACCGTTTTCTTTTTGGTGAGGCCAAAGACACAATATCAAGGTTCGTGAGAGTGGGATAAAATCTGGGAACTGTCATAGACATTCTGTAGCTAAGTCGAGCCATTTCCTGAGCGAAGCAAGCGTATAAACAGCACCACGTCCTTATGCTTCTCATATCTTGACAAACTTTGTTCGAACAACATATACACTAACTGAATCTATATTTATAAATCGGTTGTTAGCTTTTCTTCTTTGTATTAAGTATTCTTGTCATACGAGTCTGTTACTAACGCACCCTAGTGTAATTTTATAACATTATAGATTTATCATTAACTCCCTAGCAAAATGAGTTGTAATTTAAAGCCTCAACAAGTTAAACCATGAACTGATTTTGTCAGAAGACGTACATTAAACGTACAAATAAAAAATGGTGTTGTGTCTAAAAATCACCTTTTGATTTCGTTTTTCGTTCATTGATGACCCACATGGAGTAGTTTGAACATTGTATATAGCGTGAATATAATTTAAAATAGTTCAGAAGAATTTTATTATTTCAGAGATGGAAGGTGTTTGTAATATACAGTGTTGCAACCACGTGACAAATAGTTATTACTTAAGTCGTCTGATGAACATTGTTATCGAGTGTCGTCCAGGGATTCTAAATTAGACTTTATTTTTCATGTTTCTTCTATTTTTTATTTTAATATTATTCTCAGCAGCATAACGTAGTAGGCGTTTATTTAAAGTTGGTACTTAGAACCGTGAATACAATATATGAATCTGTCAACACAGGAAAAGCTGTTAAACCATTGTCCTCAGCATCTTCTATAGATAGGTCATTCCATGCCAACTCACCCAGGAGTTTCCAGTTTATGTCATAGATTTTTCTTGGAAAAAAATTTGAGCAAAAACTTCATTTTGATTTATTCAGCCATGCAAAATCCTAAAGCTGTTCTGTATGACATGAACTGGAAACTCCTGAGTGAGTTAGCATGGAATGACCCATCTATAGAAGATGCTGAGGACGATGGTTTAACAGCTTTTCCTGTGTTGACAGACTAATATATTGTATTCACGGTTCTAAGTACCAACTTGAGGATTGTTTTAACATTTTTATAAACACCTACTACGTTATGTTGCTGAGAATATTATTAACGTAAAATCTAGCATCTGGGAAGGTAGATTTTTATTTAATGGTATATCCTAGAATAGCTCATGCATCGTTGTTTTAAACGGGAATATGGCCCTTGCGGCTGTCAAAAAACTACAGGGTGGTCGCTAGAAAAGCGGAAAATTTTTCAAACAGCTATTTATTTTTACAAAGAATAACGTTGACAAAGTTTTTTAAAGGCATATGTTATATTACACTCATAGATGCTCAAAATGCATTTTATGATATTAAAATCATGCATCTTATTCATGATGTAAAGAAATCAAAATATAAATGAGTAAGCACGCATTTTATTCATGATCTCATCTGACCCTCAAATTTTCCGCTTTTCTAGCGACCACCCTGTATCTAAAAAGCAAGTACAAAGCTAAAGTGATTTGGATTACAAGGATGGTTGGTGTACGAATACAGAAATTACAGTTGATTATTTAATATATATGTGTGTATGTATCATGTCACTAATGTGGATCTTTTTTATATATATTTTCGTTTTATTGCTAATGAATGTTGATATGTAAATGTAAAATGAATGCAGGTATCTCGCATTTTGTTCACATCACTTTTTAATATTTATAAACGGCTGCTAACTTAAAAAAGAAATAAACACATGCCATCTGATTAGCAGCTTTAGTATGTGTCTAGAAATTATTGGTAACATGCTGACTAGCGAATGACAGAATAAATAGAATGATCTTCTGTGATGTCTTTATTTTTTATTTGTTTTTGGCATTTATAATTTCTTTGTTATTTTAACGTTTATTTGAATTAATCTGGTATGAGGCTAACAGTTAATAGTTGTTCCAACTATCATGAATTGTTTCTTTGGCTTTTAAGTACAAAGCTACACAACAGATTGCCTGCGTCCTTCTATAGTAACTTTAGAGAACTATACCACTGTTTGAATCTTTCTTTTGTTTTCTATTAACTTATACAAATAATATCTTGTGAAATACGTTGACTATTGTATCACTGCATATAATTTATAGAAACATTACTCTGCAACAATTAATTTTGTTTTAGCTTACTGTTTCATCTTGTTGTTTGTATATTAAGTTTTTAACCTTGAGTTGTGAACATTTTCTTTAACTTTTAGTAAGTTTGATGACTTGTGTTTTATTCTCTGTCTTTCTGCCTCGGTTATTGACATCAGAACTCTAAACTATATGTTTGCCGTTTCGTTCAGTGTGTTTGTGTTTCTAAGCAATACTTTTATTCTAATTTGATGGTGTCATACATTAATACAACTCATAGCATTGTGTATTTGTCCAGCTTCAGTACCTTCTCCCACGGTTCTGGAGCCAGTAGGACTAAAATTGGCTAAAACGCTCCTAAAGGGCCACTCAGACGTGATGAGAATAGGTTTTTCATATATCTTAATTCGATTCTGCCATCGTAATTTGTTTCTGGTCCCCTCGTCGTTTCGATGCATAATTTTGAAACTTTTTTCACACTCCAAACTTGGAACACGTACTTATGAGAAAAGATCCTTAATGGGTTTCTTTCGGGTCAAATAATTCCCTACACTCATAATTGAAGACAATGCAGGAGCTTGATCGGTACATTGGTTGCTCTGTATAAAACGAGGAGACCTTTGAACATGGCAGTGATACCTTTATGAGTAATTTTAGTTTGTTTCCTTCGAATTTGTTTAGTTTGTTCAATGTTCAAAGCCTTTGTGTCAGATAATGCTCATTTCAGAAATTTAAATCTTGTGGTTGTTGTTATTTATTTTAATGTTTCTGATGTGGAACTTGTTGCAAAATTATTTCGCATTGTGTTTGTTTTCTTATAGTAAAGCCATATTGGGCTACTTGCTGTGGAATCGAACTCCTGATTACAGCGTTATAAATTCCAAAACTTACCGTTTTCACATCAGGGAATATTATTTCGTAATAGCGAACTTTGATATTCTATTTCTTCTCTGATTATAGGTTTTATAGTAATTTGGATTTAAAGTGCTCTACTTTTACCATCCATCTGAGCTTTGCCGTATGGTAACCAGGCATATACTAATCTTTTTTGATTAAATTAAAGTCGTGAATATTTTATTTTTTACACCATTCTTTGTGAGCGCAGATCCAAAAATTTGGAGAAACAAAGAGACAAATAAAGTCAGGGGTGTAATGAAAGGCGTTAGGAAAATTTAATAACCCATCATATCATAGAAAAAAATTTCATGTACTGTCCCTTTGAATTTTAAAAATGACCACTAGGAGCGTTACCGCTTAAGTTGGGAAATACTGTAATAGCCCTTCATACCAGAGAAAAGTACGAACTAATAATAATAAAAATGATAGTGAGATACCAGAATCGAGACAAGCTCTAATATAAAAAACCTAATTGAATTAGTAGATAACACACAAAACTTTCTAATAAGAATACCCACGATCCATTTGTGGCCCCTAATACCTTAAACTATCCATAGAACCTTCCTGAAGACAGCGTGAATAAGAAGCTAAAATGTAGGATAAAAAACAAACAATAATATATACTAATGATATATATATATAACTATTTAATAAAGAGCTTAGATTACTTCGAGGTTAATAAATTATTTAATTTTACCATGTACTGGCACTTGTGACAAAAATACTCTTTGGACATAAATTGCCTGAAATGTTTGTTAAATTATGAATTGTACCAAAATAAGATAAATTCAAACTTCTGGTAATATTGGTGTTTACTATGGTCAGTTGGAACCTTGGATCGATAAATGTTTCGATTTTTGTATTGAGGCCTTTTCAACTCTATACTGTGTCTATAGCACTTACAGTTTCGATAAAATTGCGGTTTGTAAGCTTAGATTTCACTACAAGAAAGCTATGAATGGATATGTTGTGTGATGTATTTGTTAAAATATCCTTCTTAAAATGAATGGTAATGAAAGTCACACTTATTTAGTATGAGCCAGTTTATAATTCTCAGGTTACCCCCAAGTGACACAGCGGTGTGTTTCAGGACTCACACCACTAGAAACAAGGTTTCGATACCCGTGGTGGCCAGACCACAGATTGCCCATCGTGTAGCTTTGTGCTTAATTTTACAACACTCATTCACTCAATTGTAGGGTTCCAGAAAATCGACAGCAGTTTCTTAGGGTCAGGTCCGAAAGCCCAGCTCAACTACAAACATTCCCATTTCCGTATTATACACAGTTAACTATTTTAGAGCGGTATTCTCAGTTGAAAACGATACCATGCAAGGACTGCTGCGGGTGTGTGAATTCTCGTCCACTTGTAAGATACAAAAATCAATGCAGTTGTTTAGAAATATGTAGAAGATAAAGCACAGGTTGTTGCACCTGGCGTCCTGTCAATTGGCGGGACTAAATTACCAAAACATTGTGCAACATTAACATTTTGATCACACTAATAATCTACTGAAAAAAGGGTACACTTCTTCAAAGGTGTTTGACAAACTACTGTTATTTAACCCTAACTGATGTGGGTTGCTCTGAGAATTTTGGCTTGGGATCTTTAAAGCAATGGGATGTTGAATATCTTAATGAGGAATTGTAAATTATGAGTTTGCATTTCGCACAAAGCTACTCGAGTGCTATCTGTGCTAGCCGTCCCTAATTTAGCAATGTAAGACTAGAGGGAAGGCAGCTAGTCAGCTAGTCATCACCACCCACCGCCAACTCTTGGGCTACTCTTTTACCAACGAATAGTGGGATTGATCATACATTATAACGCTGCCACGGGTGTCGAACGAAACCCTGTTTCTAGGTTTGTAAGTCCAAAGAAATGCCGCTGTGCTACTGAGAGGGAGAAGTACAAGATATATTTCCGTACTGGAAGTTAAACATTTTAGACATAAAGACAGTTTTGTGATCAAAGTGCATGAATATTTTGTGGCGGAGAAGACTGTTAATACCATTCCTTAAAGTGGTCAGTTTTAGGTGGCATCATACCATCTAGAAAATTCTAAACCAGTTCTTATACATCCTGTTCCATCGCGAATTTATGTCAGCTGTGTTGTTACGTAACTTTCTGATTTGCATTTAAAAATTGCTTTACCATTATGTACTTAATCCTCTCTAAACCAATGTTATACGAAAATTTGTTCCGAAACATTAAATTCCAGCCTTGCCCTTTATGTTTTCTTGTTGTTGCTTTTGTCATAAGAAATCTGTTCCAAAACTAAACCTTAACCTCGTTCTTTCTATTGCACAAATTTGTTTCAAAGCCATTTCCCATTCTGGTTTTCTGGTTATCTTGTATAAAGTGTGAGTCAAACTATTAAACACTAACCTTGGTCTTTCTTCTTTTCTCGAAACATTTAGCGCTAATTTTGCTTTATTTATTCCTTTATTTTTCTGTGTGTTTATTTCAATAATCTTTAAACTTGATGCTCTCTTCTTAGTAGAACTAACTTTGCTTTCACTGAATAGAACAAGAATGTTTTGTCTTAGTTTTTATAGTAACGTATTTATTGAACTCGTTAACTATACTATCTCTGCATTTACGTTTTGTATTATGTTTTCTAATACAAACACACTCTCTCTAAATCTTGATGTTTCTATTTTTATTTACATTTTATTGTTAATTTACTCTATGGCTTAATGTATACAACTTTAATATTGTTCTTTCTTTAGTTTTCTACTTAGTTTGTTTTACTCCTGTTGATTTTCTTCTTTTTTTATGGAACATTTAATTCGCTTTAACATCAGAAATTTTCTTTTTAGATAAACGTTCATTACTTGCAAACTCTCGACGCGCCTACTAAAACCTCACAATGTCAACTCTTTTCTAAATAATGTAACGATTTTAAAGATTTAATTTACTCTTGCCAAGCATTATTATAAACATGTATATATTGTTTTAAAACAAGATGCTTTCAAAATTGGAGGCCCCCAGTGGCTCAGCGGTATGTCTGCGAACTTACAACGCTAAAAACCGGGTTTCGATACCCTTGGTGGGCAGAACACAGAAAGCCCATTGAGTAGCTTTGTGCTTAATTCAAAACAACAACATCAAAAATCGGAAGTAAACAATCATAGTTTAAATCATAACTACCATTTCAACGCGAATTAATTATAATGATTATTAGTTATTATTCTATTACAACTGGATTTTGTTCGAGAGCACACCTGATCTTGCTTTCATAGCTTGTAGAAAATTTATCTCGGAGTACAAAACCACAAGCTTTTGTTTCACTTAGATTATGTTAATGTTTGCTTTCGCTTTCTCAGCACGGCTATAATTTTTCTTTCTCTTCTCTGTTTCTGCGGATTTTATCGTAAGTATTGTGAGAAACAAACAAAAACCTTACCTAGCACTCTTTTCCTTTTTTTTTTTCCACGATTTTGTAATTCGATTCTCATAATCCCCAGTGTTAACTTTACAGAATTACAATACTAAAATCAGGGGTTCGATTGTTCGCGGAGATAGCTTTGTGCTAAAGTAAAACAACAAACATCGTTTTTGTCTCTTGCTTCTTGAAGTTCTAATATAATTTAGTTTTGATTTGTTGTTACAAGAATGAATAAAATCCTTGCACAATATATTGCA
This sequence comes from Carcinoscorpius rotundicauda, assembly GCA_011833715.1. NCBI lineage: Eukaryota > Metazoa > Arthropoda > Merostomata > Xiphosura > Limulidae > Carcinoscorpius > Carcinoscorpius rotundicauda. The sequence continues at coordinate 34,770,627 of CM022404.1, read as the reverse complement.
GCTTGTGTTTTTAGTACCTTCTTTTCTGTATGGGTTTCATAGTGATTCTATTCCATCACATAACTAATTTTTGGTGTCTCTCTTTTTCTTCTTGTCCCCCGCTAGTACAGCGGTATGTCTACGGATTTACAACGCTAAAATCAGGGTTTTGATTTTGTTCGGTGGGCTCCGCAGAGAGCCCAATGTAGCTTTGCTATAAGAAAACACAAATACGTCTTTTTCTTTTCTTTTCTTTTAAGTAAAGATTTGTAGTCATCGTTTAAAAAACATATAAGTATCTCTTCTCTGTACTAATTAGATTAAACAGTTTATAATGTAAGAATAATGACGAGACTATGTAGACTTTATTTTCAAGCATTTCGAAAGTTTACACAGCGTTAAACGGTAGCTTTTGAACACGTCACCAAGGCCGATAAGTAGCAATATCACTAACTCACTACCTTTTCTACAGGTCATCTATATTTTAAATCTGACTTTTATTATTCTCAAAAGTGGATAATAATAATAACAATAAAAAATCAATGAACATTTTGTTTTTATTTTTTTATTGAAAGCTAGTTTTCATTGTTTTTAAGTTTTAATTTTTTATATATATCCGTACTCTGCAGTATTCATGCTATCCTAATGGATAATAATTATGGAAAACATCCTAAATATTACACTTTTCACTGTCGCTTCTTGGGAATTTCTTCAGTTTTAATTCATTATCCGCAAATGTTGATTTTTACGAGTATAGAACGTGTACCTCTCAGTTGTTTAATGCTAGGCTTCCCAGGATTCCTATTTGTAAATTTTCTATCCCTAACCTAGGAAAACTGTCTTCAACCAATCAGGCCCTTCCGTTAGGCTACACATCAGCACTTGTGGTCCATTTATCTATATCATCACATATAGAGAGCAGCTCTGCTTGAACTGACTATTGTTAAACAGCAATTATACAGTGGGGCCCTTAGTGGTTCCCTAATAGGGAACTTCCTCATTACCCATAGCAACGTGTTAATGTCCCACTATCACAGCCACTAAAGTGGAGACTGTGTATTATATATACACTAACGCTTATGACGGACAAGCATAAATACTGTACCTGATGTACACAGATAATTATGTGTGTAAGTCAGTAAAGAAAGGAAAACGTTGCATACACAAAAAACATTGCTGCACAGTGTGTTACAGAAAGCTAAACGTTATTTAACTTTTTTTCTTTTTTTTTAAATTTCAAACTAGCGTTTCCAGCTGTTGCATAGAACAGCGGTTTGTAATCATCAAATAACAAAAGGGTGGATGTTTCCAAAAGGTTTGTTATTATTTGATGAATATTTAAACGTTATCAGTCATTTACAAAAAATACGCATGTCAAACTATAATGACGTAATAGGCACGGTGGTATAAAAACACCAATAAGAAGTCTTTTATATTCAAAATTATTTTTGTTTTTTACTGTCGAATAACTTCTTTTAAATTACTAGCCTGTGGTTACTTAATTTCGCAGTGGCTGAAAATTAGGCATTGAATAAACTTAATATACAATGAATGCACGTAATATTGGGTTACGCTGTACATTTATAGAAATAACTATAAGGAATTTCGTTTTTTAGGGTATCTTAGTGGACATCTCAGAAACAAGATGTTTCTGTTTAATTTCCGATTTGATAACAACCCAATTCCCACATTTTCCAGTAAAAAGAAACTAAAAATTTACTCTTGGTGTCGGTGTTCACACCATACGGGCCCTTCATGGTCAGGTGGTTGAAGCACACGACTCGTAATCCGAGAGTCACGCCAAACATCCTCGCCCTTTCAGCCGTGGAAGCGTTATAATGTAACGGTCAATCCCGCTATTCGTTGGTAAAATAATAGCCCATGAGATATCGGTGGGTGGTGATTACGAGTTGCCCTCCCTTTAGTCTTCCACTGCTTAATTAAGGACGGCTACCGCAGAGAGCTCTCGTGTAGTTTGGCGTGAAATTCAAAAACAAACAAACATTACATTGATTTCTCTGGTTGCTGGTATAGGAGTGCAAAATATATGCACCAGACAAAGACAGGAATGATAATCGTAATAATGCCACTTTTTTCAGTCAAACCAAACTTATAATATGATATCTCACAATCTTGTTTGGAGTGCCCAACTAACAGCCCACATGCTGAACTTACTTTTCATCCAAATATATTAATTTTGATTAGAGATATATGCTCAGGTAGTTTTTTTTTTTTACCCTCACAATAGCGGGAGATTAGAGAATTAATGGTAAATTATCTAAGACCACGGACAAGAAGATGGCGAAATAAGATGGAATTTACTTAAGATAGGGGAAAGAGCTTCGTTTGTAATTCTGTAAAGTTCATGTTTTGATAGCAAAATATCATAAAATATGATTTATTCTTTCACATCGTTAGGCTGGACCTGAATTAATCTGAATAATATGAAATAAATACTTAGGCACAAAAACATCAACCTCGCTTCTTCCACCAATCAGCTATAAGTTACCAAGCCAACAAAGATATTAGTTCAACTTTCTGGTTACTAAGGTCCAACAGACCAAAGTGAGCACAAAGTCAGTCTAAAGTCGTAGGAAATAGAACGATGTGATGCAGGTAAGTTGGTGGTTTTAAACAACGATTAGTACATTTGTAAAGACGTTTGAAGGTAACGGAACATGGAATAATTTCCAGAGTTAAAGTTATGAAAGGGGAAGCCTAATATTAAGAATGTCATACAAAGATATCGATTGATTATTTTAATTAGATCGTAAAATACAATGATTTGCTACATGCTTGTTTCATGTAATATGAATATAATTTTGTACAGATTGCACCGTAAAAACATTAAAGTACATAATTTGTACATTACTAATGCAAAGCTAAAGCAAATTGCAATATTGCATAGCCTAAGCATTAGCAGTTTTCAGTAGGTCAGATTATATTTAAAATATGATTTTACTAGTGTTCACAATATAGTGTAAATTACACTGTGTAACATATATTTTTATTTTTTCTTGTTTCTGGACAGAAAGTATTATTTCTCAATTGTTTATGCCTAAAGTAAATTGAAAAGACCTATTTTTCTCTTCAAACTTTGCTTTTGTGAAGTGGAAGGGTGTAACGAAAGTACGATGGGAGACTGTATTTGGGGGCTGATACGTGAAACTGATTTACATTACAGTCACAAATCTCGAAAAACTACTCACTTCTAAACATTTTTGTATAACTTTAGTGTAAATACATGTATATCTTGATTTATATGTTGTTATATTCAGACCTTATGTAAATGAAAATGTGCAATTTTGTCCGTTTTTACAAAGAAAATAGGTTAATTTATAAATTTCATTATCCAGGTCAACATAAGCAATTAAGAAATAACACATACTATCCAGGAACAAAATTTGTGTTGTATAGTGTTATATTGCCTTTTGCTGAAATATGATGCTAATTATGGAATGTTACAAGTTGTAAATCATTTGTAGCTTCTTAAATAGCAATGGTGAAGTCTTCTAGTGGCTTAGTGGTAAATCTGAGAGCTTGTAACTCTTAAAATTGGGATTCTATACCCGTAGCGGGCACGTTATAGATAGCCTATTGTGTAGTTTTGTTTTCACCAACAAACAATATTGAATAAGGAAGGTACACTTCGGAGTCTAAAGATGTTATTTTGGACTTCCAGTAGTATTCGAGACTTATTTACTGGTTTATAAAGTATAACTTGTTTTTTTATCTTCTTTCAAAGTACACATCTCTTTGTATAATTATAAACAATAACTTGCTTATTAACCCCGTATCTCGAATCTAAACATATTTAAAGCTAAGCCAATCAGTCGATGGTCAGAAGGTGATTCTTTGACGAGTGGGCGAAGCGATGACACAATAGTCAAGATTTACAAGAAATTCGTTGAATGATATTCTCCACCTTGAACGTTTCCTTAGCATTAGTGAGGTTGTGAAACAAAATATTTAACAAACCCATTTGGCTACGAGTAAACTTGGTTATAAAAACAAAATAGACAAAAAAAGACCACGGTTCAAAGAATTGAAGGTTCTGAAGCCAGTTGAATTTATCTACTGTTGCTCGTTTTTTTCAAATTTTCAACGATAAACAGAAGAAATGTGACAGGTTACATAGACTACAAATCTCCTTCTATTGTTTGGAATATCTTTACGTATCACTTCCTTGTCTTCCGTTGTTATCAGCAATAAAAAAATTAAAACATTACGTCTATACAAAGTTTAGTAACAAATTGTTTAACTTCAACAGTTTTCTTATCGAGTATAACGTATTAATTAGAGAAAGTTTTCTAATCAAGTTTATTCTTTATTTTACACATGTAAAATGTATCATATTTTGTTTATTTAGGTTTCGGTTTCTTTATAATACAATCAATCCTTGATTTATTCAACATTTTAAATTACGATATTTATGTCAAAAATAGATGTAATACTCACGTACAATGTTAATTTCAGTGTAAAGATGGCTGTAAAAAGTGGACACTTGCTGTTAGCGATTCCTGCCAAGAAACATGTGTAAGTATACATGTGTTTGTCATTTTCGTACAGTCAAAAGTGAAAAGTGTTTAGTATATTTTCTAATATTATATTTTGATCTTATACCACATGTTCTGTAAGAGTAAAACAAAGATTCAAGAAAAAATGCTTGAAACAATTTTAACAGTACTATTGTATGTTATATCCACTCTTTTTCGTTATTTTTTCCTGTTTTGTAACATGTTCTAGCAAATGGATTTTTGAAAAAATTATATATTCAAAAATTGTCAGCGAATGAATATAAATAAAATTTACCAGAAGTTAGAGAAATCCAGTTTTTCTAAGATTTATTTGCAAATGATACTTTTGATTATAAGAATCCTAGTACTGCTATAAAACAGTATGTTAGCTTACGTAAAATATAACTAAACAAATAAACGCATATTTTTTTATATCCAGAACTTGTGCTTTATGTGTTGACCGCCAGGATATCAAACTGAACCCACTCATGACATATACCTGTTCTCAAAATCGACTAAGCTCACAATTTTAAATGTGTATTTATATACGTAAAATAAATAATTTTAAGTTTCAAATGATAAGCCCCATTAAACTGTTTAAGTAAAGCATTACACTATGTAACTATCTGTTATTCAATTGAACAAATGTTGTTCAGGCACTTTATTTCTTTAATGTTACTTTTATTGGATTGTTGGTTAGAATATGTAATACATCTATTTTTTGTTATGTTTCATTTTGCATTATTATATATATATATTACAGAGATTATTTTTAACTCTTAGGTTATTATTCGGATTTAAGACTAACCTAAATCTCTTAAGGTGGCCGAACCTTATGAGATATTATTGAGATTACTGTCGAAAGTATTGCCAACCGTGCGGATAGCCAACAGATAAAACTGTACATTCTATTTTTTTTTATAAATAAGAACTTAAATGCAACATATTTAAGTAGGTGTGCTAATTTCTGGTTTTATCTTTAATTACGACCCATGTAGGTAGCTTTCTTTGATCACAAGTCAATATTATTTTCTAGAATATATTGTCTTCAGATATGTCGGGGTACACTCTCGTCTACATAGTGTCCTTTGGGGTTACCCTCTGCCATTTGAGAAATAGGTTTAAAGCGAGCTCTCTTTGTATTTTAAAAAGATAGTAACCACTCTGCTTACAGATTTATCTAAAATTGAAACTAAACGAGACATTGAGATTTTATAAGTAGTGGCAGTGTAACAAAATATTTGCTCCACTTCCCATAATTGAATAGAATGACTTGCTTAAAATCCAAAACCTTATTTATTTATTTATCTTAAATCTAAGCCTTCTGATTTATAATGATATAATCAGGGGTTCGATTTCCTTCAGTGGACACAGCAGGTAACTCGTTGTGGCATTCTTATAAGAAAAATAGATACAAACAGTCTCAAAATAAGTATTACAATTACAAACCTGAGATGTATGTAATTCAGGTTTTTACGATCTCATACAGCAAGCATCATATGCGTTAATTATATAATTAATTCTTCTTGAATAAAAGAATCTCCCCCCCTTTAGCGACTCAGCAATAAAAGTCAGGTCTTATCAGGCTTAAAATCAGGTTTTGATATCCACTGTGGATACAGGATGATTGCACTTAACGAAAGCCAAATAAACCAACCTGAATGAAAGAACAGAAGATTCATTTATCAAACATTTGTATGAGTATATTTCGATTTATTAAAATTCGCTCGTGAATCATCAGTCACCCTAATGATACTTACGCAATTTAATGTTATTAGCTAGTCTTATTTATTATACAATTTCTGTAACAAATTTTTATAAGTTTTTCTTATTTTAAAACAGTTTTAACTACCAAATAGATAATTAAACTTTCATAATTAACTTCTTATAATAATTTTTACCACATATCGCGTTTTTTATGCAGTACAAACATTTGTAAAATATTCGTAATTTTGAGCAAGAATAGATCAACTGCTAGAGAGCGCTGTTATAGTTTTTCAACGATGTAATTACTGATTATGTCAGGAATGTTTATTATAACATTAAAGATGGATGAGGCTTTCTCAATGAATCTGGCTTCAAAACATAAGGCCTATTCTTCAGTTATCTAGAGTAGTTATAGTTTTATGGCATATTTTTCATCAAAATGTACAATACTAACAAAAGTATAAATTAACACAAACGTATTATTTTGTAGCAACACAAACTTTATTCCTTAAACACAGACTTTTGTGAACTATAATATAATTGACTGTTGTAGCAATATAAACATAGATGTTCTGGGCGTTTTCTAACAACAGGTATGATATGTGTGTATGTGAATAAATACACTGTTTTACTGTGAATCTACATTTATGCCATGTGTATATAGACTGTGTAGAATTCAATATAAAGTCAATGCACCTGTGTTTGTCAGCTCACAATGATTGGCCCCCCAGTGGCTCAGCGGTATGTCTGCGGACTTACACGCTAAAATCCGGGTTTCGATACCCGTGGTGGGCAGAGCACAGATAGCCCACTGTGTAGCTTTGTGCATAATTCAAAACAACAACAACACAATGATTGTAGTTTTAGTCATTCAAACAACATATTTGTTTCACAGAACACAACGTGTTTTTAACGCAGATTATAGGCAGAGTGCCTAAAACTTATCAAAGGTGGGTTAAAGCGTTCGACTCGTAATTTGAGGGTGGGGGTTCGAATCCCATTCGCAGCAAACAGGCTCGCCCTTTTAGCGATGGGGTGTTATAATGTGACGGTCAACCCCATTAATTGTTGATAAAAGACTAGCCCAAGAGTTGGCTGTGGGTGGTGATGACTTGCTGTCTTCTCTCTAGTCTTACACTGCTAAGTTACGGACGGCGAGCGCAGATAGCCCTCGAGTAGCTTTGCGCGAAATTTAAAAACAAACAAATATCTATGGTTTTTATTTTTTTCATTTAGCATCCCGGTGACACAGCGCCATGTTTGTGGACTCCCACCGGGAGAAATCGTGTTGCAGTACCCATGATAAGCAGAGCATGGATAGCCTATTATGTAGCTTTGTGCTTAATTTCAAAGAAACTTTACAATTATATTTAACTCTGATAAAATTTTATCACGTGTAAGTAGTCAATTTCATATGGTTATAATGTGTTAACTTTGTCAGATTTTGGAACTTTCTAAAATTACGTGTATAAATATTATTTATACTTTGTCGAAAAATATTATTCTATAAAAGTGTTTTTGTTATTCTTCGCATATTATCATAATAAGGATTCCATATTGGGTAAGATAACAAGCCTACATTTAGACAAACAAATTTCATGATTTTTAACATAGTTGAAACAAACAGATTTTAGTGTGAAATACCACTACTAAAATCCTCCGCAAAAAAGTTTCATTAATGATAATCTTGAGGTTAGAATCCAAAAAACGATTTTTTATTAAACTGAAAACTAATGTTATTAGTATGCAAAACTTCACTATAAATGAGAATTTACTTAGAATATGATATATTTTCAACTTAAATTGGTTAACTGCAGAAATGTTTAGTGGGGATTCAATGCTCAATAACTCTGAAAACTAATGAGTGAAAACAAAGAAGAGAAAACTGCGACCCTTCTTATCATGTAGATGCGTTAAATGACTAAACTAATGAGTTTACTGACTATAAAATACAAATATTTTTGTTTTAGAGCAAATTACTTGCTCATGAGATAGTCGAAAATTACATCAGTGCAACCTCAAACAACTAGAAAATCAGACAAATGAAATGAAAAATTACAACAAAAGCAATCTATTTAGACATTATCTCGGGGCTTAAATTTCACGTTAACGTGAATAAGAACTCTGGTCATAGCTGCCTTCGCCATCTCAAAGAAACCTCAAAAAATGTACTTTAAGAAGAAGCCACAAAATCCTATTATTAGGCTGAAAGTAAAACCAAATTATTACCTTTACAAGGAAGCCAGCCTTTCGAAATCTTAATGCTGAGATGTACTTCTTGTTATCTATTCAGAATTTAACAAACGTAGGCGCTGTGGTGCAGCAGAATTGTCCCACTCACACTGGGCAGCGCCAATGTAAATCCTTTTAAGTACCTCCCTCAATTAACATTTACTCTATCTTCCCTTCCAAGGTCACCTTAATGCTTGGTAATATCGAATGCAACTTCATATTTTAGTTAAAATCGAACTGTTTGTGATTAATACAGACGGCAGCATAATACAAACATTATTATGGCTTTAACTAATATTTAACCGTAGAAGTTATCGAAAAAGGTCGTTTGGTAATTGCAATATTTTCAGATGCTCGCGTGTATTTCGGTTTTCAACATCTGTAGTAAACAGCACATTACATTGGTCCTGAGTTGCGGCCTAATTCTTAGTGGAAAGAGAAGATCTGAACTGTACGTGACCATTTCTGGTCACTTCAAGATGCGTCAAAATCACAGCACAGAGAATCCTCCTCTGTATATGAACTGCCCATCATGTTCTGAGGAAATTTGGACCTTCAGAGAGCTTATAAGTATATTTAGTCTGATAATCTCTAAATGATATGAATAAAGTAAGTTTCTTAATCTTACCAAAAAATACAAAATGCATAATAAACGTGACATATGTAATTGCAATGGATTGAATATCATATATGTATTTTGATATCGAATTTTATTTTAATTAAATATTTATTTAGTAATACTTGTAACTTCTAACGTTAAATATATGTTGGGAAATTCCAGCCTATTTTCCAAATGTATAGAAGATTATAGAGTACAAGAATCAACAATATATGTTTTACGAAAGAACCAGCGTATCTTTAGTATTGTTGGGCCAACTGAAATTTTTATAATCTCGCCTAAACGTTTATAAACCGACACGCCGAGAGACGGTATATATTGTTGGTTTGCTACAGTTGGTATACTGTAAACTTCAGAAGCTAAAACTGCGATAAACGCTAATTAATCGAGAAACTATAGATAACTGACCAGGAACATTTATAGATTTCGAACATAATAGACCGTTTAACTTCAGAAAATTAACTTTGGACGTTAGCATTTATACGAGAACATTAAATATCTTCATCAGTAAAAAATCAACTTGTAAACAGTGTGAGGCTAGCCAAGAATAAAGAACTAGCTAGTTAATCAACTCAGAACTAATTATCTCATCGTGAACCGTCGATTATGTTTGTTTGTTTTTGAATTTCGCACAAAGCTATTCGAGGGCTATCTGTTGTTTTTTGTTGTTGTTTTCGATTAAGCACAAAGCTACACAATGGGCTATCTGTGCTCTGCCCACCACGGGTATCGAAACCCGGATTTTAGCTTGTAAGTCCGTAGACATACCGCTGAGCCACTGGGGGGCGAGGGCTATCTGTGCTAGCCGTCTCTAATTTAGCAGTGTAAGACTAGAGGGAAGGCAGCTAGTCATCACCACGCACCGCCAGCTCTTGGGCTACTCTTTTACCAACGAATAGTGGGATTGACCGTCATATTATAACGCCCCACGGCTAAAAGGGCGAACATGTTTGGCGCGACCAGGATGCGAACCCGCGACCCTCACTGTATGAGTCGCATGCCTTAACACCCTTGGCCATGCCGGGCCTGAGCCGTCGATAAAATATTCAGGGCTTGAATATAAAATTGAGGGCTTGTGGTGTAAAGCAGACTCAGAGTTGACGTTGCCTACAGGTCAGTTATGGTCTTAATTTGATTGTGTTTCTTCGTGGAAGAATTTAGTTTCTGGTGTTTAGTCTTCTTTATTAGTGAAAGGCAGGAATATGATCATGCTAACAATTCTTAAATTGTACAAGACATTTCTCATTTGTACCTACAAATTTATATTTGTAGCTTATATTATTGGTGTTGTAAATAGCTACACTGCTGGCCAAACTCTTAAGGCCAATGAACATAAAGATAAAATATGCATTTTACGTTGTTAGACTCAACCACTTATTTGAATAGAGCTTCGAAAAATGAAAATAAGAAAAGGGAAAATAAAAATAAAAAACTTTGTTCACATTTAATTGGGAAAATGTGAACACAATGAAATCAGCCTAAATACTAGCTGGTCAAAAGTTTAAGATCATACCAAAAAAAAGTCCTAAACAAGGTAAGAAATGCTCAATAGCAGGTCTCAGTAGTGAGTTGCACGGTCGTCATTGCGAATAACTTCAAACATTCGCTTTGGCATGGTCGATATAAGCATTTGCAGAAGACTGGATGGAGTGCTATTCCAAGTGGTGAAGATGGCTTACGAAGATCATGCACTGTTTGGAATTTATGGACTTCCCTCCTCATTCACCCTCAAACATTTTCAATGGGGTTTAGTTCGGGCAAACATGCTGGATGGTCCAAAAGAATAACTTTATTCGTCATGAAAAAGTCCTTTGTCCTGCAGGTATTGTGGATTGTAGCTTTGTCCTGCTGAAAGATCCAGTCATTTACATACAATCGAGGGTCTTCAGTCAATAAGGATGCTCTCTCCAACATGCCAATGTAACCAGTTGCTGTTTGACGCCTCTGTATAACGTAAAGCTCCATTGTTCCATGGAAGGAAAAAGCACCCCAGATCATGATGGAACCTTCTCCACTGTGTCGTGTAGAAATGTCTTCAGTGGGATGTTCTTATCGTGCCAGTAACGTTGGAAGCCATCTGGACCATCCAGGTTAAATGTTTTCTCATCAGAAAGCAAAAACCTTCGTCCACTTTTCTACGTCCCATGTTTGGTGCTTCTCAGCAAAGTTTAACGGAGCTGTTACATGGTGTGGAAGGAAGCGTGGCTTTTGAAGAAGTTTACGGTTTTTAGAGCTTTTATCTCGTAGATGCTGTCTTATTGTTTTTGAGCTGTATTCTGCGTCCGTAAGGGTTAATCTGGTTCGACTATCGGCAGGTGAGTTGCCGAATAACTTGTCGAATCCTCCTGCTCAACGCCGGCGAAATTTTCCTGGTCCAACCACTTGAAATTCTTGTTCTGTATCCCTCAGGGTCTTTTAAGAAATTTGCAACAGCAGTTTTACTTCGCCAAATCTCACCAGCGATGGCACGTTGAGCGAGACCTTGCTTTTGCAGCTCGACAATTCTGCCACGTTCAAACTTTGTTAACTATTTAGCCTTTGCCATGTTTTTACCCAATGTAACACAGGAGATATCAGTGGGAAATGTTGACAATGCTAATGCTTGAACACAAATGACTAAATTTCGTTAAATGTTTTTCGATTAACGCTTCGTTTCAGTATGGTCTTAAACTTCTGATCAGTCAGTATTTAGGCTAATTTCATAGCCTAAATTTACATTTTCCCTATTAAATGCTGAAAAGTTTTTTATTCTTATTTTACCTTTTCTGATTTACATCTTTCGAAGCTCTACTCAAACAAGTGGTTGAGTCTAACAACGCAAAATACATATTTTTTCTTTATGTTAATTAACCTTAAGATTTTGGCCAGCAGTGTATGAATCTCCAGTATAAATAACTAAAGGTCGAGAATTTAAATTACATAAAAGTACAACGAACTTTAAACTGAATTATATAATAACAATAATAGTGTTATTGTTCAGAGCAAAGCCATATTGGAATAGCTGCTGTGTTTATCAAGGGAAATCAAACCCCGGATTTCATCATTGTAAGTCCTTAAGCTGTCCGACCTCATAATATTGGTGCTTTGCACAACTTACTTCAGTTTGTGAAACGTGTCTTTCAGACGAAAGTATTTCACTGGCTTATATAAAATATAAAACCTTAAATATGCTTCGAAACTGAAAAACTGCAAGTCTAATCAATGCTCAGCTAATACAAACTCAAAATTCAGTTACATATCTGTCAACAATTGTCAGTCATGTGTGTGTGTCATATGACGTTTTATCACATCTCACAAACATTAAATGATATTTTGCGAGGTCAGGAGTATGTTTTTTCTCAGTGTCTATACTTATAGCGGGAAGACCCATGTTCAAGTCTCGGTCTAGGACCATATTTACACTTATCAGCTTTTGCACTGAAATTTGTCTTTAGAAACATTAAGCTACACACAATATTTATAACATAAAGCTGCTTGTGCCTACTGTTAAGTTATTTAGTTAACAGATAGTTAAAACTTAAGTGGATTAAAACAGAAATAAAATCTAATATTAATATAAATTTTGTAACTGGTGGACACTTATATCGTCTTATACATGGCTCGTGATGTGTAAAATAACGGTTAAAAAGTCGTAAAAGCCTTGTAAAAATGGAACTTTGATTCACCATTTAGAGTACAATGATGAGAGAGCCAACATTCACAAGGAAATGCAATGCCTCGTCTCTGTTCATCTTATTCGATAAAATCATCAGAATGCAGTAGATTTGAAAAAAAAAAGATATTCAAAGCAGGTAATGGAGCATATATTAAAAAAGTATGTTTTCACGGGGACAGATACTTAACACAGAACCAACTTGAGATTTCTTTGTGAAAAAAAAGATATATCACAATAAGCTATTATGTTATAACGTGACCCTCGCTAGTACAGCGGTAGGTCTCCCGATTTACAACGCTAAAATCAGCGGTTCGATTCCCCTTGATGGGCTGAGCAAATAGCCCTCTGTAGCTTTGCTATAAGAAAAACACACACAAACACTTCATAATGTTCATGATTCATGACAGTCATTTTCTGCCAGTTTAAATTTGTTCATAATGACAAAAACCTTTGCAGTTAAATTTTGTACAAATAACACTCGTTCTTCGACACAATATATGTAATTACATGTATTGTGTAAGTCAAAACAATATTGATAACAACTTCTTGTAACATTTACGTATGCAGACAATCTTTTGTTAAAAATACATATAATGTTTATTAGTTATTCTTTTTATTATTTCATATTATTTTGCTAGCCTATAGTGAAAATGGCTTTGAGTATTGTAATAAAACCAGGGCAACTGCATTACTAAATACATCATTGGGTATAGTAAAATTTAAAGTTTATTTTACTACTTATCAAATAACAGCGATTAAATAACCGTTGACACCAAATCATTTAATGTAGTCTGTGTTTCATATGGAGCTTCATCAACTACTACTTGCAGACCGTGGATTTGTTTGTTTTGAATTTCGAGCAAAGCTACACGAGGGCTGTCTGTGCTAGCCGTCTATAATTCAGCAGTATAAGACTAGAGAGAAGACAGCTGGTCATCACCACTCACCGCCAACTCTTGGGCTACTTTTTTACCAATGAATAGTAAGATTGATCGACATTGTAACAACCTTACGGTTGAAAGAGAGACGATGTTTGATGCAACAGGGATTCGAACCCGCGACACTAAGATTACGAGCTAAGCCGTGCATGTAGTTTAATGTTTATGTGGTAGGCATGACAAATGAACCACAGCGATTATTGACATATTGTTGCAATTGTAATTATGTCGCGCATCATTTGCTTATCTTTAGGGTTCACGCCCTTTCCAATATGACACACGATACTGCTGATAGGGTCACAGTTTGGTTGTGTTTTATTTTTACCACTGCATGATCATTTCGGCTGTCTAGGCTGTCTTCAACAACAGAAGTATTTTAGTTGTAGGTTAAATGATAGCATCAAGCTCAGTTTCGCCAATCATGGTGATGGCTGATTGTGAAATAAGTAATGAATTATAGCCAACATTGTGTGACTTTGAATTTTATACATACCACAAATAGAATAGACATTCTTGAAGCTGACTATAAGGAATGGCAAGAATCGTTTAAGCAGGGTATAGCAAAAATGATAGCAATTCTAGTCGAGAGTGAGGCATAAAGTTCTAGCTATATATTTCATTTACAAAATATATAGTTTCAGGTAAAATACGTTGCATCAACAGCCCACCAAAGTTTAGGATCGTCATAGTGGAAGATAATCGTGTAAGTGTCACGACCCAAACTCCATCAGAAATTGTGAGGGAAAATGTGAACTAATATAATCAATTCATAATTGTTAATTAAATCTTTCTCGACTTTGTAGAATGTGTAGAATATAACTCTGACCAGTTGCAGTGAAACCGTGACGGGATTCACTGTGGTCAGTGGAGGAGGAAGAAGAAGGTGGAATATATGAAACTATAAGAAATATTATAAATGCTTATTTCCATACATGTGTTATTATATTAGGGCATACTGTTTTATATTTGCATTGAATATTTATGCATCTATACAACTTGAAAAATTCATTTCGCTATCTATATATACAGCTTTATGATTAAAAAACTATAACATCTAGATGGATATATATATATATATATGTACAAATAGCAGCCAACATGCATATAAAAACTTAAGCCATTGCAAAAATTAGTACATGTAACCTTGTGGTATAGTTCAATAATTCTTCCAATCCAATATTTTCAGACTTTCCCTATAACTACAGCGTATAAATATAGTAGCTATATTTTAAAAGGATATCCATAACATGTGGTTTGTTCGTCATCATGCGCCATACATGCATTACTACTATCAATGCTAACATTATGCTAATGACATCAGGAGGAATAGCCATCCACTCAAACTGCATGAAACCAATTCAAAAGTTGTCATAAAACAAGCTTAATGTTTGAGACATAACTTGTCTGTCAACTTTTTTTTATAATTGCATTGTCGCTATACAACGTTGTCAAATTAACAGTTTTTAATAATCTCGTTACATTGGGATTAGTGCCAAAAATATCGTTAACAGCGAGAATACCCAACCGATAAAACAATACATTATAATCTTCATAAGTAAAAACGCATCAAAATTATACTTAATTAATTGTATTCTTAGCCAGGCTTATTTTTAATAAGACTCTGAGTACCAAGGTTACTATGATCGCAAGCTACTATAACATGCATTGAGATTTTTCTAAAATCTTTGATAAACGAAAAACGAAATTGAAGGCACATTTTTCAGATGTATCTATTTCACTCTGTTTAGGTTTTTGTTTGGTATGCTTGTCCAAAGTCTCGTCTAGGTTGATCCAAATATGCAGGAATGATAGACCTTAAAGCCTTAACTTTGCAGAAATTTTCTACCCCTGACCTCTGTAAAATCGCGGAGAGGGTACAGATCTTACCTCTGTCTACTTAGCCTATCGTAATTATTGTAAGGTCTCATCTAGAGTGATTGAAATATAAAGAAATAGCAGACTAAAACCCCTCGATCCTGCGACTGTAAAATAAAAAGGCACAAATATAAAATCTCTCAACTTTAGTCTCTGGTTTGTTTTGAATTTCACGCAAAACCACACAAGTGATATCTGCGCTAACCGTCCTCAAGTTAACAGTGTAAGACTAGAGGGAAGGCAGCTTGTCATCACCACCTACCACCATCTCTTGGGTTATTCTTTTACCATTGAATAGTGGGATTGGCTGTCACATTATACGTCCTCACGGCAGAAAGTGCGAGAACATATGATGTGACGGGAATTCAAACCCGCTACCCTCGAATTATGAGTCTAGTGCCTTAACCCGACATCTCTGGGTTTTTATGCTAAAGTTAATTGGGTTTCATGGAGATATAAGAGAAATGTAGGCTAAACCATGTGTTTTTTATTGTTTGACTCCTTAAAACTGTAATGAGCTCTAAAGTTACGAAGTGAAAAGTGTTTTTTGAAGTATAAAATGAAGGTAGGTGTCGTTTAAGTTTCGTGACGATTGGGCGTAAAATACAGGAGTGGCGGAAAATATAATTATTGGAAAGGAGATGAAAGAAAACAAAAAGAAAAAACACAGGAAGTGCAATATCTCCCTCCCTACGTCGAGACATAATTGTTAATCCAACTTTAAAGAAGGAAATCCCATGAGCCATTAGGTAAATGGAACCTCATCTGAATTAACTACGAAGCCAGATTGATACATTCTCGTGTTTAAGCTTTATTATTTCACTATGATGGAATACAATCTGATACAACTCAATGAGCATGGCATGTATCTAAACAGAGTCGGTAACTGAAACTTATAAAAGATTAGAGGGCCTCCTTTGAAGTCACATAGATGGATTCGAAGTAGTATATGTATACATACTATTTATGGGCATAGGAAAGTATAACCCATTTATCTTCAATTCATCGTCTGAGCAAGTAATTTTCTGTTATAACTTTCAAATATTGATTTCCAGTTGTAGTATAATAAAATCTTTATTTTTTTTATGCTTAAAAATGTTAACAATTACAATCAGCTACTGGGCATTAAATAGAAGAATTTTTTAATGTTGTTTAGAGTTCCATGGTTGATAGGATAAGTTCCGTAATTTCGTTTAGGCATAATTCTTCAATGTGCGACTGGTTCATGAGACCAGGTTTATCCTTTTTCTGGACTTCACACGTATATAAATATAATTGAAATCGCGCCTACGTGACGTAGGGTATAAATATTAGCCCTATATGATGGTATTCTCATGCTTAAAGTACATAACAGGACGTTATTCCATTAGATAGATATATATATATATACATAATACTGTAGTGATAAACATAAAAATAAGAACTTAATATCATCATGTGTAAATGAGCAAGAGTTTCCAGCAATGCAAAAATAGTCAAGTAAAAATATCAGATTTCAAAGCGTAATCCAACCACTCGCAAACACAAAACATATGTTTCACACATAATCATTTTTATTTACTTATTATTGTATTTTATTTCTATATTTTTGTGTATTTTATATTATTTCTTTGCTATCTTGATTCTGCAATATTTAAGCTTACACTGCACAACAATTGTTTTGAAAAGGCCTGGCATGGCCAAGCGCGTAAGGCGTGCGACTCGCAATCTGAGGGTCGCGGGTTCGCACCCACGTCGCGCTAAACATGCTCGCCCTCCCAGCCGTGGGGGTGTATAATGTGACGGTCAATCCCACTATTCGTTAGTAAAAGAGTAGCCCAAGAGTTGGTGGTGGGTGGTGATGACTAACTGCCTTCCCTCTAGTCTTACACTGCAAAATTAGGGACGGCTAGCACAAATAGCCCTCGAGTAGCTTTGTACGAAATTCCAAAACAAAACAAAAGTTTTGCTTCCTGAAAAGTTTTTGCTGATTATGACATGTACCTGGTGTGTATGCACATATATAGTTTCGGTTTTACTTCATCACGAAGGAACGCTGAGAAA
Organism: Carcinoscorpius rotundicauda; assembly: GCA_011833715.1. Taxonomy (NCBI): domain Eukaryota; kingdom Metazoa; phylum Arthropoda; class Merostomata; order Xiphosura; family Limulidae; genus Carcinoscorpius; species Carcinoscorpius rotundicauda. The sequence continues at coordinate 34,753,062 of CM022404.1, read as the reverse complement.
TAGACAGTTAACTGTTTACTGGCAATAACGTATTTAATTGCGTTATGTTTCTAATACGCTATTAAGCTCAACATAATTAAAAGTGTTTTGCTCCTGATTTTCGTTTGTTTTCAATGTCCGGTGTATCACGTTGTAGTGTTCAACAGTAGTCAGCGAACATTGACGGATTCCTGTTGCCCTGATATCGTTTTTCCATTATAGCAATGTCCTGATGAAACTGAAGATTTCGATGAAACGGGGTGTGATGGACAAATTTGGATGTGATTTTCGTGATCAGGAGTCAAAAATCTATAAGGAGCATCCAACAGTGTTCAAGAAGCAAAAACTTTGTTGTGCAGTGTTTTTTACATAGCAACTACTTTTATATGATTAGTTTCAAGCAATTAATATATGGCAAGGTTCAGATCAATATGGGTTTAAACATATGAACCTAGCCTTCTGATAATTTTACTTTTGTTCATCTATTGTAGCACACCAGATTATGATTCGTTTATGAATACTGGGCCGAAGTTACATATCAGTCATGACTTTATAGGTTTTGACATGTTTTTTTTGTCTTTGTACATATTTGTATAATATTTCAAGATTATATATAATGGTCAACGATGATAATGTTTTATGGTTTCTCGTATATAGTTACTACTTATTTAATTATAGTTTTACTTATTTTCTCTAAGCTTAGATACACTCTTGCTTCAATGCATAAAACCAAATGATTATGTTAAAAGTACTAAATTCAACTAACCAACACATCAGTCGTATTTGATATCGTAAGTTCGGAAACAATTTTAATGGCAATGCCATTGTTGATATTAAGAACTACATATTTTCTACATATATAATTATAGTAAAATTATTTTACTCTATTTTACTCACCCGCAACACCATATTCATTTTTATATTTGTGGGTTTTATCAGTTTCATTACTACTAGTAGTATTGTTCTATAAGCAATATTATATTGCTATTAAGCGTAATATGTTTATTTTTATCTTATCACTCTAGAATGGAAGTCGAGCAAACAGCAACGATGCCAATGGCAAGGTAAGACTAGAGAGTTTGTGTTTTCGTACATCAAAGCCACGTCGGGATATATGTTGAGTTCACCGAGGGGAATCAAACCCCTGATTTTAACGTTGTAAATCCGTAGACTTACAACTTTATTAGCGGGGTGGGGGCAAGACTAGACAGAAGTTATATCGAGTCTTATAATTTCAATGGCAAGTTTAGGCTTAAAATACCTTATACTGAGTTCTAGGTTTTTGTTTTTAATAAGCTAATCTGAGTTATTGGTGAAAATAAAATACTAGAAAAAGGATATATTAACTTAAAATTAATTTGTTAACTTAAACACATGTCTAAATGTAAAATAAGATACAAACATTTATACTGTTACAACGGTTAAAAATGAAACAAAATACAAAGTGAGAGTAGTAATTAATTTCATTCTTCCTTTGGCGATTACCTAGTAGTTAGCATGCACGAACTGTGTATCCGATGGTTCAATGTTCTCAACTCATTGCTGCAAAAAATTGCACTCCGCACTTTAGGTCAGTGGGTGCGCTATAATAGTGACCGTCAGATTCTACTAATCGTTAAGATAAGAGTAACATAAGATTTGGTAATGAGTGGTGGTGACTGTTTTTTTTCGTACTTTATCAGTGCAAAACTGTAGATGGCTTTATTTAGGATCTGTTCGTTAAAGTAAAATATACAGATTTAAAATAACATTGACGAAGACGCATCAGTTTATATTCCCCCAGTAACTTATATGGCTTTGAACGATAAAATTCGAAGTTCGAGCCTTACAGCAGACTCAGCACAAACACTCCAATGTGCAGGATCACATTAGATGAGAACGACATTTACCTATTGGTTAAGGTTTATATTCTGACTTTAAGATAGACGACAATGCTCTTGTAATAAAGTTCCACTCTATTTGAGTATTGAAATATTGACACTCGGTTTTTGAATAATCTTTGCTTATTGTTCCTTCCATGAGTTAAATAAATCGTAGACGTTTTAAAATTAAAATTCTTTTTGAAAATCAGTATGTTGATAAAGTAATGTGTAAAGAGATAACAGTTTTACAAAAATAATGACTTAGATAAATCATATTGGTCCTCCTATGTTCACAAGTTCTTTTATTGTGTTGTTGTTTCTTTAATTTCGCTCAAAGCTATATGAGGGTTATTTGCGCTAGTCGTTCCTAATTTTAGCAGTATAAGGCTAGAGGGAAGATAGCTAGTCATCACCACCCACTACCAACAAGTTGTTGGATTTATGGTAACATTGTAACAACCCTACGGCTGAGAAAGCGAACATGTTTGGTGTGATCGAGATTCGATCCCGTGATCCATAAATTGTTAGTCGAGCGTCCTAACTCCCTGGCCATGCCGGGACCCTTCACAAGTAACACATCTATAAGTGTGGAATCTTATAACGCTTAAAACCAGGTCCCGCAATGAGCACAGAGCAGGTGGCCCATTGTGTATGTTTGCACTTTTCAACAAATAAACAAACATGCTCCTTTGAAAATAAAAAGTTATTTGAACTGCAAATGCTCACAGTTGCTAGTGAGCACGTAATTGATAGATTATATTTTAAGTACTAGTACGAAACGTCAGAGTTATCATTGGTAGGTATTCCTACGTTTTTATTAGTATCTTAATATTATTTATAATGTAATACTTATTTTAATGTTTGTTGGTTGTTTTTATTTGTGAGAAACTGCCCATTGACACTCATAAATGCATTATCTATACAAACTGAATATTTAAATTGTAAAAGCCCCCCAGTGGCTCAGCGGTATGTCTACGGACTTACACGCTAAAATCCGGGTTTCGATACCCGTGGTGGGCAGAGCACAGATAGCCCATTGTGTAGCTTTATGCTTAATTCAAAACAACAACAACGAATTGTAAAATGTGACTAAAATCATATACTTGGGTCTGATTATTATAATATTGTATCTCAAAACGTTTAACGCTAGTTATGAAGTTAATAGCAAGATTTGGTCAGGAATAATATTTTTCTAACTTCTATTGTTGAGTAACTTCAGAACGATAGCTCGGGTTGGGCATGGCCAACTGAAAAATTCATTCCTGGTATTCGGCTAAGAGTGGCCACGTGGATGCTGCTGACTGGTTTACTTCCCTCAGCTTTAAAATAGGTATATTTAGAAATTTACACAAATTTAAACAAAAAGTTATAAATTATGAAATCTGAAATAGCTATCACATAATGACCCTTTGAAAAAAAAAAGAAAATATGATCAACACGCAGAATTCTGTAGATGTAATATTTTCTAATTTATCGGTTAAGTACAAATGTGAAAACGCGAAACAAGGAGAATATTGTGGAATTCATGAAGAAGACAGTTCATTGCCAGCAGTACTTATTAGTGAGCACGTGCAAGTAACTTATTCACAAGTAATACTATAATGTAACTTTATACTTGCTGTATTTTCAACTATGGTTTACTTTCAGAAGTAACGTATTATGATCAAGGTAACAAAAACTTTAGCCAAACATAAACGATTAAAGATGCAATCGCCATGCACCTGACAAAAGGAAGTTGAAATTAAACAATAAAACAGCTGTTGAAACAAGTAGGGACATTCTAATTGGATTGAAAATCTCATTTCAAATAACTGTAAACACAGTATATCTACATACACAAAAATATACACATTCACAGTATTTATTGAACTGAGTTTTGTTATGACTGATCATTATATTTTATGTACTAAGAAAATATAATGGTAACACTGTAGTTTCTGTTTTTTATTCACACGAAAGGGGTAGTTCTTGAACTAGCGCGTATCCCTCACTTGTATTTTTTTTCCAAAAATATGTCTTAAAGTAAATTTAGAAATTTAGCGTAAAGTGTAATATATGTTGAAGAACAGCATATTTTTATGCATTCTTTATATTTATTTGTTTCACTCGATGATTCCATTCAAACTTAAGCAAAAAGTAATAAATTATAGAATCTGACATCACTGCTACATCACCATCCTCAGACGTGGAAGTGGATAGAAATAAGCTATTATCTTAAAAGTTACAAAATAGAAAAGAACTAAGTTTTTCAAGTGATACTTAAAAGTGGTTTTACAAATTGGTGATAATTCATCTTTAACGCTAGGACCTCCTTATGTTCTGAACTGTGTACTAAAGGGTGCGCTTTCCCTTGCCACAAAATACGTGTTTATGATACATTATAAGAGTGGTGGTCAAGTGGTAGTATTCACAAAAATTTCGCTGAAGAATTGGTTGTAAGTGATGTTGATTAGCTAGCTGTCTTCTCCCTAGTTTACCAATGGAAAATACGAAGATCTAGCGCAGATAGCGCTTATGTAGCCTTGTACAAGCTCCGAAACAAACTAATGCTGGATGTTTTATACTCTTCTTGGAGGAATGGTATTAGTACAGTGATAGCATGCTTTACTGTCGCCAGTTGATATATCTGTCAGATAATATTATTTGTGTACCTTTCCGTCAGCTTCGTTTGGATGCCACCCTCTATCAGAATTTTGTGAAGATTGTTTGTTTCAATTTAAGTACAGACTGCACATGGGGCTGTTTGTCCTTTGTCCACCATGGGTGTCGAAACCCGGTTTCTAGCGTTTTAAGTCCGCAAACATACCACCGAGCCACGGGGGATAGTTTGTGAAGAAAACATAAAACAGTTTGTAGAAAAAGAATAAAGTAGGACGAGCCAGTCTATTTTATTTTATCAACCATCCTATTTTATATGGTAGAGTAGCTTCAGGTTTATGGCTGCAAACATATTCAAGTTTTTATTGTAAGAAATGTTCTTTTAGAAGAGCAAGTTACATGTACAGTATTTTTAGGATTATATCGTACGAAGAATTAGTAATAATTTTCAAGTAAGTCACTTGTAATTGTTGTTTCATAAAGCCTAACAAATAAATATTTATTAGGCATATCATAAAGTGACGCTTTACTGCATATTGTATTGTTTTTTTAGTTAATTACGTACTCGCTAATTCTGTAATGGATTAAGCAGTGACAATTAAATAGGATACCATCTATAGTGAAACATGATTTTCAACATATCTGGTAGGTCAAATATATGAACTTTCTCGTTATTACAGCTCAGGCATTTTAGTTCGATAGACACAGGCCTGGCATGGCCAGTTGGGTTAAGGCATTCGACTCGTAATCTGAGGGTCGAGGGGTCGAATCCTGCTCGGACCAAACATGCTCGCCCTTTTAGCCGTGGCAGCGTTACAATGTTATGGTGAATACCACATTCGTTAGTAAAAGAGTAGCCCAAGAGTTGGCGGTGAGTGGTGATGACTAGTTACCTTCTCTCTAGTCTTACACTGATAAATTAGGGACGGCTAGCGCAGATAGCCCTCGAGTAGCTTTGTGCGAAATTCAAAAAGCAAACAAACAATTGATAGTCATACCCTTAGGTCGAGTTTCTCCTAGTACAGCGCCCCAGTGGCTCAGCGGTATGTCTGCGGACTTACACGCTAAAATCTGGGTTTCGATACCCGTGGTGGGCAGAGCACAGATAGCCCATTGTGTAGCTTTGTGCTTAATGCAAAACAACAACTCCCAGTACAGTAGTGAAATATTATCTCAGCCATGCGAATGCTTTATTTATTCAGGCCCCCCAGTGACTCATCGGTATGTCTGCGGACTTACACGCTAAAATCCGGGTTTCGATACCCGTGGTGGGCAGAGCACAGATAGCCCATTATGTAGCTTTGTGCTTAATTCAAAACAACAACAACTAGTTTTGGGGTAATACTTGCCGTAAAATATAATTAATACATTATTCTAGGGCTAATAAGCACTTTGATTCGTCCTGTGATGTGTTATTTACCTTTTTTTATTTCATGGAGTGAATAGAAAAATATTTTATAAAAGTTAAAAATGAAGACATTGTTTTTAGAAATTGTTAACAGTATGTTCCTAGATACACATGGTAAATTGAAAAAAATTGATATTTTGTGTGTGTTTCTAATAAAGTGAACACTTTTGGAATTGTTTTTGTAAAAGTGTGTAATCAAGATTTTCTGTGTACGTATGTTTTTGAATTTCGCGCAAAGCTACTCAGGGCTATCAGCACTAGCTGCCCCTAATTTAGTAGTGCAAACTTAAAGGAAGGCAGTTAGTCATCACCACCCACCGCCAACTTTTTGGCTACTTTTTTACCTAAGAATAGTGGGATTGACCGTCACATTATAATGCCCTCACGGCTGAAAGGGCGAACATGTTGGGTGCGACCGGGATTCGAACCCCCGACTCTCGGATTACGAGTTGAACGCCTTAACACGTTTGGCCATGCCTGGCCTTGTGTAGATATATTGCTGATTGTTTGATAATCTTAAAGAATAAATATTTTTAATTAATAAATAAATATACCTGTTATTGCATACTCTGAAAATGTGTTTAATCAGTCAACTCCTTAGACCTTAGTGAAGATGATGTTAAAGTGGATATAGTTTTCTAGTTGTTATAATTGATAAAATATACAAAGATATTTTGTTAGTTGTTTTTTCATGGTTCCCCAAACAGAAGGTTATTTGTAAGCTTTATGTGATTATATTTCATAAATCAGTGCAACTTAAGTGTTTTAATGTTGTTTTTATTTTAACAAATTATAAAACAAATTCAAGTTTGATTCTTTTTATCAGGTTTTTTAGACAGTTATGTCATCGTCATTTAGACATGGGTTACTGTAAACTAATGATTAAATATGAAGATATTGTACTTTTTTAATGAATGAACAATGAAAACTATACCTTTTAATTTTTCAGACACTTTATTGTGCAATGGGATGTAATCTGGCAATCTATTTATACATAACAAAGCTTAAAGGTAAGCTCTAACCCTAATTTTTTAATAGTTTGGGGGGATTGTATAGTGTAAATTAATGGTTTGTGTGAAATTTGGAGAACAACCTATTAGAAATGCATTACTGAGTTTCCAAGGGAGACATATCTTAAAAGTCTTATGATTTCTTCATTTGTGCTACTGGTATTCCAGTGTGTTTGTAAAAAAAAAGAGTATTATAAAACAAATCTCAAACTTGATTATTGGGATTACACCATAATTAAATTTCTCTGACATTTATGTTCTCATCTACAAAGCAAGACATATCATAGATTACTTATTAAATTAAAAAATGCTTTATTATTTATCCAGGGGAAATTGGAAAACCCCCACCCCCATATCTTGTAGGAAATTCAAGAACCAATGAATCAGTGATAATAGAATGGTCCCAAGAACCATTTTACCACAACATCACATATCTAGTACAGTGGAAGTATCACTCCATACCTGGAAGCTGGGAATACTACAAACCAATGAAAGAACCAATGTCAACTAGTCGTGTTGTTGTACATGGTTTACATCCTTATACCAAGTACAAAGTAAGATTTTATTTTAATATTCAAGAGTATTGAAACAACTGGTATATTAAAAATATACTTTTGCTGTAAAAAGTAAATTAGGAAGGTTATATAAAGAATACTGTTGTGATTTTATGTTATTGCTTTATCAACAGTAACTTATTTTTAAGTTAGAATTTTAATTTAATGAAAGTTTGTACCATTTTTACATTATTGGTGTTATAAAATTGGTGTGTAGCATTGGTTTTCTTCAGTAATTAGGAATTTTTCTAGTATTGTTTTAAGTTCTGATTACTTTGGCAATTTTCCAACTACTAGGGATTTTCCTGGTATCAAATGACTTTTGAGAATCAACATTGAACAGTTACAACTTTCTCAGACTCCTTAACTGAGCTTCTTAAAGGTTAGATAAACCTCCTCATGGCGTGGGGATTGTTTTGAAGAAGATTCCCAATATTTTTCTCTGAATGAAATATAATGGAAGCTTTGAAAAAAATGTCCACTGTTATTCTTTTAACTCAGTAATAAAAACAGTTACAAAAAAGTTATTTATCATTTATTATGCATCACTACTGACAAAAAAGCAGTACAACAAATGTTAGATTTAAGTAGAAAAGACGTAGTGTCTCAGTATTGCTTGCATAAAAGAAATGCAAGTTACAAGTGGAAACTGAAAAAAAAAGTATAGCTTTCTTGACTAAAGTCCTAATTATATTACTTTTACATTCAAATTAAACTTTCTTACAAACCACAATAAGAATATAGGTGATTGATTGGTGAAGAGTTTCCCTTTTAATCCCAATAGTTTAAAAAACATTCACAATCAACATCATCTAACAAATGAACAGTCAAAACACCTAAAACTTTAAAAAAGTAGTAACATTTTTTAACACAAGGTTGATTTGTATGCACAATGTTTGAAACTACACATTCAGCAGAAGAACTTACTTTTGTATTTGTTTTTACTGTCAAATAATGCAGTTGGAATATTTTATTTATTTTTGAATTTTAATGTGTTTTTTAATGTTAGAATTAAATTTATGCATAGTATCGAAAATTTAGTTTTTTAGTTATTTATGTAGTTGTTCAGATTTAGAAGTATGTCTTGTAACATTCATAATGTTGAAATAGGGGATTAAGGTGGGATAACAGTATTTTTTATGTTGCGATAATAATGTGCTAAAATTTCTCTGGGTCAGCTTCAACTGTAAGTTGGTATGTTTGTCATTTTTTAAATTTTGGGTAGCAATTAAAAAGCATTATCTCTTGATTTTCAAGTATAAATTTAACTAAATGCATTTGAAAAATGTACAAGTTTATTGAAAAACCTTATTGTTAATTAGCTTACTGTTAAGATTTCATATTTCAACTGCAAATATATTATAATAACTCAGATCAAATATATTAATTACTTTTTTTTACTCTGTAGTTTATGTTTTTCTATTAATAATTTTTCTGTACATATTTTTATTATATAAAGCCCAACCACTTCTTTGAAGCATATGTTGAGTGTAGAAATTACAAAAGTTTTTGTCAAGTTTAAATATATTATAAAAGCTTTAATCTCAAGTATTTTGTGGTAGACTGATAGGTCTTCAGAAATATTAAGATACCAAAGTTTTATATTTAGTCTGTTGATAAAAACTCAAAGAATCAACAAGAGGCATGCTGTAAGTACATGCTGTCAAAGGGTCATAAACAGTGTAAACACTCAACCCTTGTCAACTCCTTATTTAGATTGCAATTAAGTTTATACATGGATGACTAACAGAGTTCTGTGATGAGAAATCATGTATAATCTCTTGACCTCCCTCCCCCATGGGAAATACAGCTATGTTACTGAAAAGAATTTAACCTGCTGGAAAGCCTTGATCTTTGGAGGCTAATGATTTGGGCTGTAAAGTACTTTGGAGAAGTACTGGAACATGAAATGAAGGCTAAATGCATAATGTTTAACAAGATGTTTTTTGTTTTAGTTTCGAGTGGCTTGGGTTATACTACCTCAGTATTCACCATTATTTTCTGAAGAAAGTGTTATTATTTCAACTTTACCTTATGGAGGTGAGAACAAGCTGATGTTTTGTTAAAAATATTAAGAACTTAACATATCTGGTAGCGTTTTTGTTTTGTTTTTTCAACTTTGCAAAATAGTCTAAAGTGCTTTACTGTGATTCTCAAAAGTGTATATGATTGAAAATATTTCCAAATTTGTTATACATTATATCCTGCAGTTTGAGTTTATTAGAGTTGTTTATGAAACATCTTCTTAAAGTTGTTTTATCATTGTTGAAGTTACAAAAACTTCCCTATTGGTTTTTTCAACAAAACACTTAATATCACTCTTCTTCTACACAGAATTGTTTTAATGAACACATCTTGTTTCTGAGTATCTGATGAAATTATTCCTATATAACATTATATTTTAATAAATCTATTATTGCAATTCTCATAATTTTATACGCAGTCATTTTTTGTCACTAATCTTCCTCAAAGAGTGTGTTTTACATTTAAATATGAAAAAAAATCTTCATTCAAGGGTCTATTAAGGAAATGAATTACACAAGGAAATAAACTATTTTGTTGATAGTGTTCAGTAATAGTTAATTTTAGCTAATTTTTGAAAACAACATTAAAATTTGCTAGAAATTTAGTCATATGTCTTGAATTTTCACCATAAATGCAATAAAAACAAAAAAAATATTTAATGTTTATAAAATTAGAAAAAAAAATCCTACCAAAAGAAGAAACAAGGTAAAGAATGCATGGAAAACTGCTTTTGCTAAATGAACTTGTAAAAACATATATTTCATTGTAATTTTAACCACTATTCACATTTTAAGTCATTTTAAATTATTAAAAATATGATTTTCAGTAGGTAGGATTTCCAAGTTTCTGTTTTACTTGTTTATATTTTTATATATTTTTTCAACATTGCTTTGCTTTATTATTTTCAAATGCTTAGATTATTTTATTTTGATCAGCTTGTACTTTTTTATCTTGCATATTTACTCTATATAGAATTCATCAGTAATGTAAATTAAGGATTTTTTTAAACCATTGTAACAAAGTTACAATATTCATTTGATGGATTTTCAGAAATACACTGCATATACTGTTACATTTTTAGATTACAAAGATAGTTACTGTTACTGTAACAGTAATTTCCTGCTTTTATAAGCTTTTTATGTGTTTTTCCTTGCTTGGCAAAAACATTAATCTGTGGGAATTTTGAATATTTGTATTATTTAGTGCCTTCTCCATCTCCATTGATCAACACTCTAACAGCTCTGGGACCCACCAGAATTGCTGTGAGTTGGGATCCACCACTTTTTCCAAACGGACCAATTGTTTCTTATGTTCTGTACCTTCGTGAACAACCAAGTGGAATACCATCTGTAAAGGTAGCTCTTAAAATAAATAAATAAAGTAATAAATAAAAGGTGTTTTCAGGAGGCTAGAAAGCTAATAATGTTAGAGAGTTTGATTATCCAAGAAGGTTTATATTTGGTTATTGAAGTTTGAGCATTTTTAAAGGATTTATGTTGTTTTTTTTAAATAAAGTTTGATTAAAAAAATTTCTTTGAGATTTTACAATTATACAAAGTTTTGATCATTTACTATAATTAATTGATTTCCTTTAAATTGTATCTCAAAGCATAAAATATAAAATTGTTATATACAGAACTTTTAAAATATTTACAACTATTTTAGAGCTTATTTTCTCAAATTAATTTAAAGAAAATTAATATGTATTATCTTTGCTAAAAATTAGCATAAGCCCTCTGTCTCTTTATTTTAGAATGATTTGAAAGGCTGACTTGTACAGATTTCAGTAACAACAAATTGCTTTAAAAATATTTAGAATTATTAAATATATTAGGCTTTATTAGAAAAAAATTAGTTTTAAGACTTTCTGTTTGTACATTGAAGATATACATTATGTAAGCTGTATGTAAACAAATACAAATATAACTGGATTATGGATGTATAATACATTACCAAGGGTGATCAAAGCAGGATATAGTGGATTTAGAATATCAGTTCAGAGTAACATAGCATCTTACTTCTGTTTTCCAGGATATATCAGGTAGTGGAAATCAATTATACTATATATTCACCAATCTCCATCCTAACACAAGTTACCAAGTATCTGTGGCAACAATAAATAATATGGGTGAAGGACCTGCAGACTCCAGGAATATTTCTACTTTACCAATACCTAAAACAGCTGGTTTGTACAACAACTTTTCATATGTAAAATATCCTTCAATTTTGATAAGTTATATGATCTTTGCATAATGACCCAGTGTTGTTTTTCTTGTTGTTGTTGTTGTCATTGAATAGGACACAATATACATAAAATCCTAAACAATTAACATTTTTACTAAAAGTTACATTTTTGGCTTTTAAATGCAGGTAACATGGAATCAACCCCGTATTTGATTTTGGGATCTCAACAGAAAATCTTGAAACAAGGATTGAAAATATGGAATGATTACAAAGTTTTGTATCATAGCACAAACAAATCATTGTTTGTGAGAGGTAAGTTTTAGAGCAAGCAGGGTGAATTTTTCATATGCTATAATGCATTTTAATAACTTATTATCATCTGTAAAATAATAGTAATTTGAGTAATTTCTTCTCAATATCAACTTAACTCTTATGTGCATTTCATTAATTTTGTAGTAAAACTAATCTTAATTGAACATGTAATTCAGTTACATCTTCAGTCCTGAAATTGTACACTTCCTCAAAAACACCAAAGCTCATACGATAAATGCAAAATGAAGTGTGTGAATGTTTCAGGAAAATAATTGTTTGTTCTTTTATTTATGGAATGCTTTCTGATCTTTTTTATATTCACCTGATTCAACTGAATTTTGTAAACTTTAAAACATTTCACCTATGAAGTTAAACACAATTCTTTTTCTAATTGAACATGAGATATATTTTAACAAATGTGGTTAACCAGTCTCTGTGAGTAATTCATACAGTACATATCTTTTTTCATAACTGTCTAAATATGTAAGTAACTTGATAAATTGTAAAAGAGATGATACTGAGCACAGCCACAAATTCTATCACTTAATGAAAGAGGCATACAAAACCTTAAAGCCTGGTCATTGTAATCACTTTTTAAAACTAATCTTCATACACTAAGCTACAGTTGCTCATAAAATAAAATGTTTGCTTTTGAATTGAGTAGAATTCAGACTTGTAACTATAATAACATATGTCAAGATCATCTGTAGCTCTCTTTTTTGAATGAAGAAGTTATTACAAATGTGTTATAATATAAGAACAAATCAATTAAAGAAATTAAGTTCATTAATGATCATAATTAATTCTATAAGTTGCTAAATTTTGCACACTCAGAACTTCTAATAATATAATAACATTTATTGTTTCATTTTTGATTGTAGTGAAGACCTTCATGAAGTTATTATAACCATTCTTGTTGTAGTGCCTGAAGTTTTAAGTAAAGCTGGTTATCTAACAAGAATTAAACCAAGCAGTTCTTTAAAAATCTAAAATAACCTCTGATTATTTCTGTAAATTTTTATTTTAGGAGTTATAGTATTCAACAAGTTGCATTGTTCATGTAATGGTATTTCAAGCACGTTATATTTAATACAAGTAAAAAGATGTCCATATAACTTATTAACACAATATACTGCTTTTTTCCCTAACTTTAATATCTAATTTATATTTTTTGTTTATTATAGGTGTTGGTCTTCATGTTGACCAGGATTTCATTATATTTTCTGATAGTTCTGGAAACATTCGAAAAATCTCTTCAGATGGAAGGGAACTGAAGACTATCGTTAATCGAAGAAATACTCTTCCTTCTAGCCTTTCTGTTGATTGGCTGAATGATTTCGTTTATGTGGTAGAGGAAAGTAAGGTGAAGAACCAGACAGTGGTAACTGATAAAATAGCATGTACTGTGAATAATGTGGTTATGTTTTTAAATCCTTTATAAAGATACAGTGAATTTAATAGACAGTTGCTCATATTTTTAAGGAATGACTTTTATTGGAAGTTTCTTTAACCCACATTTTTTTATCTCTTGTACTTAAAAGTATAAAGTAATTTAGTTCCAGTCTTTTACAAATCCATATGTATTTTGTGAATTATATCTGTTCACTTATTTTATGAAGTTATTTTAAATATTTGAAAATACAATAATCTGTTCATGTTGTGTCAATTAATTTGATAAATATAATAACTGCTCATAAAAATAAAAAACAACGTCAAGCTGTTTCTTAAATCAGATATTTTTCTTGAGTAAGCCATAAATTTCATCGTTCTTCAACACGATATGAAATTATTTTGACAAAGTTGAAACACTTTTTCAGATTAGCAGATGTGATTTTCATAGTGGTTTATGTAAAGATGTGATATTTGGTTTCAAGACAAGAGCAACTTGTGTGCACGTTGATCCTTATAATGGGTGAGTACAAGTACATTTTCAAAGTTACAAAACATTATTTTTGATTGAAGGTATTGTATTTGTAGCAGTAATGATATACCGTATTTTCCGGTTAATAAGCCGAGGCCAATTTTCAGCTCTGAAAATGAGGGTTTTTGTTTATTACCGCCCAATATGCCGAGGCCTGGCGGGCTGATGAAATCTAGATTTCATCTAGGTGGGATATGTTTAAGTCCCACCTGTGTGAAAACGTTAAAGCCGCGATCAAAAGATACAATACCGATATTGCAGTTATTCCCGGTGGGCTGACATTGTGATACAGCCCTTAGATGTGTGTTTAAATAAACCTTTTAAAGACAGGCTCCGCCAATGCTGGAATGAGTGGATGGTTTCCGGCAATCAAAGTTTTACTGCTGCCGGAAATATGTGCGCTGCATCACTCGCTACCGTCTGTGAATGGGTCGTGAAATCTTGGGACGATATTAGTGTTGAAACTGTAGAGAAGTCATTTAAAAAATGCAGCATCTCAAATGCAATGGATGGAACGGAAGATGATATGTTGTGGTTGGACGACGACGAGGAAGACAACATTCAACTCACTCAGCTAATAACACCAGAGAATGACCCGTACGACGACCAGGTCTCTGCCGAGGATTGGAATCTATTATTTGGTGCTTCTGACGATGAAGATGATAAATTTGATGGATTTTAATAAATTTCTTAGATTAAAGTGTGTATTTTTTTATGAATTTTGTTATTTCTATGAATACATGTCATTCGTAATGTACAGACCTTTTTCTATTAATAAATAAAGTTCATTCAACTGAAATAACTCTGCCGTAACTGTGAGATCAAAGGTATGATTTTGGGGCCGATTTTGGTCTTCGGTATTTTTTGGTCCAAAGCTGGTGATTGGCCAATAAGCCGACCCCCAAAAATCAGGTCTAAAATTCGGCTTATTAGGCGGAAAATACGGTAATTAATTTGTGACCTGTATTACTTTGTGTTGGACTGAATGTTAATACTTATTTCTTTGAATTATTGACTTTAAAATAACTGGGTCAAACGTTTATGCCATTAAATGCTTAGCTACTTAGAAGCTCAGGGATGATTCTGTTCTGTTGGACTTTTTAATAACATTACTGATAATTGACTGATTCTTGCTCTCTGTAATTAGTTAGACTTTAGAGCATTTGAAGTGCACAGTGCATGCTACCTATGTACAGGTTTTTTGCACTTCAATACTTTGTACAGTTAACAGTTATTAAACTGTTAAAACAGTTGATTATTTCAGTTAGTTACATGTTTAACTTTTATACCATTCTTTTTTCACAAAGTTTTTCTGTTGGAAATTTTAAACTTTTATAAGCATAATGTTTGATTTTTATATAACTATCACTGTGGATTCTTATTGTACAAGCATTCATTCACTCTATTTCATTAAGTAATGAATTCTGAAATATCTAGTTTTGTGTATTCTAAAATTATGATCATGTTAGAGCACACAACTGTTCTTATACAAGCCATTCTATAAATTAATGAAGTGTTAATAATCTTGTATTATAAATATTTCTCAATATTCTAAACTCATAACTGAATACCTGTTTCAAAAAATGGAGTGTTAACTTTTTATTCTTGCCTTCATAATTATAATTTGTATATTATCCTTTACAAATCATTTTACAAGAAGGAAGAATTATATCATAAGTGGAGAGTGTTTGAATATAATTTTCAGCTAACTTAAATAATACGAAATCAGTTGTATAAGCTAGAAATTCTTGTCTCAAACTGCTTTCTGATAGTCACTTTATGTTTTGCTAGTATTGCTTAACTACTATAAAGTTCTTTAAAATTAATATGAGTTAATAAACAGTAAAATGTTGAAACAAGATCCATTATTTTGAATAATTGAATAAGTTAGATATATATTATATTTTTTATCAATGAACATTATGCTGTTTAGAAATAATAAGATGCAATTTTGTTATATTATATTACAGTGGTTGATTCTTATCGAGGTTTCATTTATATGTACAGTATTAGATAAGGTTTTCACTCTTCCGTTTCATATTAAATAGAATTGTAAGAGCATTAAGCATACTTTAAATTTCATAATATGATATGTATGTTTAAATATATCTTTTATACTTGAGTTGGTCTAACTGTAAGAATAAATGAAAGGTAAATGCAATATTGTAATTGTTTTGTAATTTTTAGTGGGTATTTAGAAACCTACTACTACTTTTTTTTTGAAGGTCAGAATATGAGTAATCTTGTAGATATGTTCGTGACTTACATTATCATCCAAACTGGTTAATTCGTGTTTATGAATAAAGTCTGCAACTAAATACCTTTTTATTTTACTTCAGGTTCACAGAACTACTAAGAAAAGCTCAAAAATGTATCTCAGCACAGCTGGTCATCTTAGGCTAACCTAGGAAGGGCAAAACATTGTTCTCTGCTTATCACTAAAAGTGTTAAAACCCATACCAGCCTTTCTGAGATACATTTTTATTTCAAGTGGATTTCTCATCATCAGTAAGAAAAGCTCAGTTCTAAGATACCAGTATTGGCTGACCCTATAACTGTATTATTTTTCTGTAATAAAATTTTAAGAATAGCCTGTATTAATATATTTATCACTTAAAAGTATTACTGAAATAGTTGTAGTAACTTGTTTATGAAATAATGTTTTCAATACTTCACCTGAGGTGGAAAAAAAGTGCTAAATAACTGTTAGTAAAGGAACCTTTTGTTAACAGGTATTTATATTGGATTTGGACGAGTGATTCAGAAGGAGGACTTTACAGAATTGGTCTTGACAAAATAGCCACTCAAGCTGTAAATGAAAAATACTGTGATCAAATACTGAAGAACTCAACATTGACTACTTTATCTTTAGACCATAAGAACTATCGTCTCTTAGTGCCTTTTCCAGATCAAAACACTGTCATTTCCATGTCTCTTGAGGGGTCTGAACAACAGCACATCAGAAATAATCTCCAGCAACCCAAGTTTCAGCAAGTAAAGAGCATTGCTATGTATAACGAACTCTTCTATTGGACCACAGGATCAGCTGTATTGTGTGAGGAATATCATAGAGAAGAGAAGAAGTACTATCATAACAAGTACACATTTGATGCAGATGAAACACCATTTATTTCACTCAGTATACTACATTCTGACATTCAGCCTTGGCCAGGTATGCAAGAAATTACAACTAATTTATTCTGAGTTGTTCCATGGATAAAATTATATTGAGAGAAAATCACTGATGTTAATGTAAGACATTCTGCTTTCATATAAAGAAATATCTCTTCTGCATACTACTTTCATTATTATTATTTTAGTTACTAGGGGTGGTTGATAATAAGTGATCTATCTCAGAATTTTGTCGTCCACTGAAAAACGTATAACAGATTGTAGCATATCTTCCTCACCATATGACCTGTTAGTTTTAGATCATCATATTGAGCTCACAGTAACTTGCCTTTTTGTGTTTTATAAGAAATGTATTGACACTGATTATACACTTAGTGGTATTTCTACAACTGTTTGAGATGTAATATGTTTTAAGTATCAACATGAACTAATGCTGTTTATTCAAATAGTTTAATAGAACTTTTTAAAATCTAACTGAAGAAACAAAGCATGCTTCAAAGTTCACCATGTGTTTATTTCAGGCTATAAGTAGAAACTAAAGAATAGATTTCCTTGAGAAATTACCTTCTTTCTGCATTCCAACTTAAAATGTATTGAAAGCTATTGATTATGAAAAAATGTATTAACACAGTATGGATCTCATTACATTTTTATCTTTATCTTGGTTTATTTCTCTTCTATCCCTCAGTATATTTCTATACTAGCTCCATACATTTGTTCATTAACTGAACACTTCTTTGTACCATAACTCAGCACTCTCTTCTTTTAGCTGAGTACTTTTCTGTTCCTCTCTTTCTTCTTTCCTTATTCTTTTTCTATTTTAGTTCAGTAATTTTCTTTAATATAAGTCTTTGTGGTTACATATTTTGTATATTTTTAGTTCATAACATTATTTTTTCCTTGTACTTTACCATTTGCTAACAGCACAATGTATCTGATGAATCTATTGCTTATCATATTTTTCTTCAGCACCATAATGCATGTGTTTCTTTGAGCTCAGCACATCTCCTCACCAAACTCAATAGATCACCCCCTTGTTACCCTGTTTTCTCCCTCTCTCTTTAAGTAGCATAGTATATTTTTTATGTTAGCATACAATACCTTATATTTACAGCTAATCACATCTTTTTCTTTTAGCAAATATATTGTATGGAACTTATTAAACATCTTTTCTATAAGACAGAACATGTTTTCTCTACTTCATTGCATCACTATTTTTAGTTCAACACAAAATCGATCAATGTTTTGGTGACATAACCCTGCATATGAAATGCCAAGCAGTGTCGGAATATAGTTCTGATACATGTCAATCCATCATAACTTACTTTTATCTAGTAAAGCATATTTACTTCATTAAACTTTACTACAATGCTTTATTTAAGTTAACAGGTCTTTTTGATGTTGCTCAGTAAGTATATTTTATGATATTCCTTTTTTTTAAGTACACAGAATATCTATATAAATTTATAATCTGTAATACAGAATTATTTACACCATTTACCCTTTCAGTAAATTACAAGGTATGTAATAAGAAATCTGAGTTTATTCATGATGTTAGAAAAACGTGTAAGTTCAAGAAGTCTTGATAGTTTAATACCTTTGGAAAATATTTAAGACAAATTTTAACACTGTAAAGAAAAACTCGAATTTTTGACTTTGTGCTTATTTATTTATTAAAACATCAGTGCTTTTAGGATTCAAATATATAATTTTTCCCAGTTTAAATGCTCAGTATATCATATTTAAAATACTCAAATGACAAAGAACTCCACTCTCAAAATAAACTTGTTTTTTTTATTTAAAAATGGAGGACTATTGGATATTAACCAAACTGAATTCTATAAATAATTAGAAGCAAGTAATCCAGCTGATGGAATATTAGATGTGTAACTCATATATATACAGTCTTTACAATGTGTTAACAGTTGTCTTCAAAGTTATATGCCATAGATGTTTGGATAACATAGTTTGAATAGCAGTCACACTTTCTTCTCATGTGAAATTTAGAAGTTAGTGTTTTAAAGCAAGGAATTGTTTAACATATTTTAATATTGTCTGGAAACAGTTCTACATGGTTTTAGTTGTAATAACTCCAAGTCAAGATCATAGTAAAATTAGAATACATAGTTGGATACTGTGTCTGTGTGTAAAGGACACATTCTAGGTATTAACTTATTAATCATTTATTCTATTTTAACTTTATTTTGCTCTTGGTATTTTTTATTGATCAATTTTTTGTAAAGTAAATGCTTTTCATGCTTGAATAGTTCCAGTCAACCCAGTAGAAGGAGTACAAGCTATTTTTCATGAGAAGCATGCAAACATTTCATGGAGAAAGCCAAGACTTTTAGGAGGTACTGATAAGTTGTGTTATTTATATATAACAAATTCTTAAATATTGTAATACATATTAAGTTTTATTTCCAACAGTTATGAAATATTGATTTCTAATATCTTTGTCTCAAACCTCCCAAGTGAATACCTATTTTTCATTTAACTCAATGTTTGTTTGAATAAATGCCTTTTTAAATGAAAAAAATCAACAGTAAACTTTCCAAATCAGAATTCTGTTGTGTCATTGTATGTGTGTTGTCCTTTAACAATAACTTTTAAACTTTTAATAAAATAAAAACATTCCAGCAAAGTATTGTTTGTACAACTTCTGTAAGTAGTTATAAATAATGAGTATTGGAATAACATTTTGAGAATCAAACATATGTTACTTGTGTAGCAAATGTAGAGAAGTGGAATGAGCAAGATGGGTTATACATGGTTACCTTTTTAATGTAAATTAACGTACTTCACAACACCATGCTATAAAACATCTTATTTGATTTTATATGCTGGAAATACAGAGTTATCTAATTTTGAAGATAAAAGCCTTGAAATGTTTTTTTTTTAATTACCTATTCTTATAGATACAGAAACCTTACATGGTATAACATGATGTTTAGGGACAAAAAGGGATGTGTTGGACCATCTCAGATGTCCCATCCTCTAAGCCAATTTAAAGCTATTTAAAAATGTAAAGCCAGTTTTTATCGTTCATATATCAATCAAGCTTTCTTTTAAACTCACTTAAAGTTACTTCCTCCACATCATAAGGTAACCCATTCATACTTGAAAAATAAAATTGTCTCAGCTGAAGATGGCTTCTACTTTGTCTATATTTGTGTCCCCTAGTTCTATAATTCTTCCTGTTAAGTATAAAAAAAAATATTGATGCATCAACATTATCAGTTCCTTTTATAATCTTAAACACTTCGATCAAATCCCCTTCAGTTCTTTTTTCAAGAAAAATTTTAAGAATCTTAATCTCTCTTCATATGACAACCCCTCCATCCCAGATACCATTATACTAATCCTTCTGTGAATCCTTTCCATCAATTCAATGTTTTGCCCTTATATAAGAAGCCCAAGACTAAACACAGTTCTCCAAATGTGGGTCACCAGTGACCTATTCAAGGAAAGTATAATCTCTTTAGACTTCTATATTTCTTTGGGTAGAACCTGAAATCCTATTTGCCCTACCCCCAGTAACAAGACATTGCTTGTATGACTTAAGAGACTTATTATTACACCATAATCCCTTTCCTTCTTGACAATGCTAAGGTTATTCCCATCCATATTATATATATAATTCAAATGATAATGATCCACATGCAGTATCTTGCATTTATCATAATTAATATCCATCTGTTGTTTATTTTCCTAACTCACTAAATGTTCTAAATTCTTTTGTAAAGCAGCAGAACCCTCTTCACAGCCAGAAACATCCAAGACCTTGATATCATCAGCAAATTTAAGTGATTTATTGACCATTCCTTCATCTGTAGCATTAATATAAATGAAAAAAAACAATGGACCAGAGATTAAACACCATTTCAAAAATTAATTCAGTTTGACTGAATTCTATTTACAACAACCCTCTACTTTCTTCCATCAAGCCTTTTTTCTATCCAGTTATTTAACTTATCCCCCACATTTATAGAGATAAGTTTCTGTACAAGCCTTTT
The DNA here is from genome assembly GCA_011833715.1 of Carcinoscorpius rotundicauda. NCBI lineage: Eukaryota > Metazoa > Arthropoda > Merostomata > Xiphosura > Limulidae > Carcinoscorpius > Carcinoscorpius rotundicauda. The sequence goes on along the minus strand of CM022404.1, from coordinate 34,732,061 downwards.
ATTAGTGGCACTTTGTCAAATGCTTTCAGAAAATCTAGTTACATCAAATCTACACCTTTACCCTCATCTATAAATGTAGTAAGATTTTCAAAGCATGTCAAAAGATTTGTATGGCAATATTTTCCCCTAGTGAAACCACGTTGACTATCTGATAAAATTATATTCTGTGATAAATGATTTTGCAAAGTATATTTTTATCAGACTTTCTAAAACTTTTTTACAACTGATGTAAGACTAATAGGCACATAATTACTGAGACAGCTTCTATTACCTCCCTTGAAGACAGGAGTAGGATTAGCTAATTTCCAGTCTGTTGGCACTTGTCCACCATTAGAGAAGTTATAAAACATTGTGGCAAGTGGCTCGCATATCCAGTCCTTGACCTCCTTTAAAACTCTCAGGGAAACATTATCTGACCCAGGAGTCTTATCATTCTTTAAACTTCACAGTTTTATTTTAACAAGCTTAGAAATTATGAAATTTTCTAATTTGATTTTGTTTTCATCTGTCAGTTTTTCAAGTTGAGGAATACTATTTAAGTGTTTATTAGTAAAAACTGAAGAAAAAGCAGAATACAATAACCTAGCTAATGATAATCATCAGATACAAGCCTTCCTTTCATTCCTTAAGAGTCCTATCCCCATCCTAACATTTTGTTTACTCTTATTGCATTTTTAAAAACCCTTTTAGTTTTTATGTCTTTTGTACATTTTTTTTTACTTGCAGCTACCCTTTTCTTTCTGCAAGGAATATATTTGTTTTAAATATTGAAAAAAATTTCCACATTTTTTCAATGTTTTCCAATATCTTATCTGCCCAATTTACAACAGATAATGCTTGTTGCATCTCTTAGAAACCTGCTTTTTTGATATTTGGAATCAAAATATGATTATTCCTGATTTCCATATGCAGCAAAACATTAAAGCTATTACAGCAATGATCACTTGTACCTAGGTGTTCCCCAGTTTCCACCCTCTCAACCATTTCTATATTAGAAGTTAACAATAAATCTAAAATAGCATTATTTCAAGTAAGTTTCTTGACAAATTGGTGAAGAAATTCATTTTGAAATGTTTCCAGAAACATTTTTCCCTTATTGTTTGACTTTAGCATTTCCAAATCAGTGTGCTCACAATTAAAATAACCCATAAATATGACTTAATTAAAAGCTGAAATGTTAATCTCACTGTAAAGTCTCTTGCTAATCTCATCAGTTTTACTTACTGGTCTGTAACAAATTCCTAGTAAGAGCATTCTCTCTTAACATTCACTAACAGAAACCCAGTGGATTCATTCTCCCTGCTATTATCTTTGATATCATCACCTTCAGCAGGATGTAACTCACATTTTACATATAAAGCCACTTCTGCTCTTCTTCAATACTCTATCCTTCTGAAATACTGTAACCCTCTAAACCTTCTATTTCAAGGAAATTTCTGTGATCAAAATCTCTACTTTTAACTTTGTTTCAGCTATTCCCATTATATCAAAATCTTCTGTTTCTACTGGTGTCCTAAAGACATATACTTTATTTCATATATTTCTAGCATCACAACAGCAACAATTAAACCTATTTTTATAACTACTTTTATACTGATTTCCTATGTTAAACTTGTTGTACGTGTCAATTTGGTTTCATTGGGTTTATCTTTGTCTTTATCATTTTAAACTTTTAATAAAAAGAAACAAACTATAAATTCCCTTTTCCCACTGAACTGATGCCACAAGTCTGGCCAGCCAATTTGTTCACCTTTACATATTAACTTCAGGCCAGCATTTAGTTCTAGTGACATACTTAAAATTTCATGTCTACAATTAATTATCAGCTGTATCCTTGACATGATATAAGCATACAATGCGTTTTTTACCTCCATATTTTGTTATTGTATTATTTAACGTTTTTTTCGGTTATTATGGCATATGAATACTTCACATACTGTGTAGTCGAGAAAGGTTTTAACTTGTTTTTGTTCTAGTTTCCTTTGCCATTTTCTTGATACCTAGTCTGCCCATGGATTTGTGGCTGTAATACTGCACATTGAGAAAGGATGTTAATAACATTGCTCCCTAGTGGTTGGTCAGTGGTAATGTCTCAAGGTTATTACCTCCCTAGTGTTTCAACAGGATTCACCAACAGTGATGTAGGTGGTACATGTGTCCCAAGAATATTACTTATTTAACTCACTTAAACCTCTTCTGATCAAGTAATGTATAAAGCCTTCACAAGGTTTGGCCAGTATACTCTGTTTGGTCAGCATTTCCTTGGATATCAATTTGGTTTTGATTGGTCTGATCCGTGTTGTTTTTGATCTTCCTTTCTCCTCATCCCATCAAGAGCCCAGAACTGAGTCTTTTTTGTTATGCTGTCCTGTTTTTTCCTTTTCATATGGCATATTTACCTTCATCTTTTTCTATTTCTAGTGATCCCCATCATGAAATCTTTCTGTCTGTCTTTTTGTTTCTTTGAGATCTTATGTGAACCATTGTACTCTAAGAGGTATCCTAAAGAAAGTAAAGTAGTTTCCTTTCGGTTTCTTTGATTATTTTACAGAATAATATGGATTTAAAGTTTGGTTTTTAGAGAAATTTTATGTGAATTTCACAATGGTTTGAGTTGAGGAAATGCAAATTTAACTGTATTGATACAAATACTTACATCAGCATCTGTTTCTCCTTCAACTATGTTTCTCAGTTATGTAAACTTGTTAATTGCTTCTACTTCTTGCTAATTTATCTGCAGCTGTGTTTGCAATAATGTATTTATCTTCATCAACTTTATCTATTTGATGTTAACTTTCAAACTAATTCTTTGAGAGCTACTGCTTGCTCTAGCTTTTATTTTTTTTTCATCTGGGACTTACAACACTAGAAACTTGGTTTTGATATCCATGGTAAGCAGAACACAGATAGCCTATTGTGTAGCTTTATGCTTAACTTCAAACAAACAAACTTTTTCTGCTAGGAAAATTTGCTGGACTTGAAGATATGGTACCATATAATTTGATATAATAGTGTGATCTCTAAGTTAGCTCTCTCTTTCTCTCAAACTTAAACCCTCATTATGAGAAGTGAAGTTAAACTTATTTCTATTAATAATAACACTTTTCTAAATTTTAATTCTAAGATGAACTATTTTTTATTAAACAACATAAATTCTTTGAAATGGTTAGATAGTTATCTAGTAAAGGTGCTGTCTTTCATCCAATGCCAGTGTATTTTGATTGGTTTTGAATTTAAATAAAGATTTATTTTCTCTGTGTTTTACATTGTGTTCAGTCTCTTTCATAAATTTAGTTCAAGTCAGAGAACTCAGAGTTACTTTGTATCTAGTATCTTGTTCAATCTGCTATTAATCAGCTGATAAATGCCATTAGAAAAAAAAACAAGTGATTTCACGTGAAGATACCACATATACAATATTGGTGAAGAAAATTAACTGATAATAGAATAAAAGCAAGCCTGATCGAACAACATTGAATATATTAAAACTATCTAATCTTTAAATATGAGAGCATTAACATATTTTGTGGATAAAGACAGCAAAGTTGGTTATACAAATAAAAATGATTTCATCTTGGTACCTATCATAACTTTGTATGGTTATTATACTTAAGAAGAGAAGTCTTATAGGTGAACATTGATGGCTATCTCTTCCACTCTCAAGTAAGTCAATGGTTAGAGCTTTTGACCTTCTTAGTCACCAATCCTGAGTTCAAATCTCGCTTTTGGTGTTTCTTTTTATTTAAAATATAACTAATATTAGTTGTTATAATATAAAAGTTATGTTGCAAGAACAGAACTTGACAAAACTGATTATATAAAGTCGTTTAATCTTTCAGACAAGGAGGTATGGAGATACTGTTGATGTGGAATTTATTTCAATATATTGTAGTAAAGGTAATTTACTACAAATTTTGTAAATTTATCACCACATAATTTGATTGATTTATTACATTTTTTATTTCATGAAACTAATTGAAAGGCTATTTTGACACAGCTTTGGAATTTATTTTATTTTCATTAGTTATAGTGATATAAAGGAAAATGTTGCTTATACTAAGTGTATCTTTGGAAGGTTATGTAACCTTCAGTTAGGAAGTACTAGAACATGACTGATATAAAACAGTGAATGCTAAGTCTGGTATAAATAACAAAATGAATCCTGCAACAATGCCTTATTATGTGGCTTGACAACTTTGGGAGTATTATTGCATTTTATTTGTAGTTACACTGTAAAATTAGTATTTCAAAAGTTTTACAATCTACTCGGCACTGTCTGTAGGCAAAGTGCACCTGTATATGTGTATATACATATATATATATACACACACACACATCATATATATAAAACTAACTTTAATTATTGAACAGAAAACCTGTTACAAAAACAGTTTACAACTGTATATTTTGCCAGCAAAACAAGTGTTAAGATTTTTTATACAAACTTACTTGTAAAAGACTAGAAGTTTAATTATACAGAATTATTTGTTCTTTCAGATAAAGGAGCATGGCAAAACTGGTTATATGAAATAACCATTAAGGAGTTTACTTCAGGTACAAGCATTGTGATAAAAAACATAACGGCACTTATGTTTGTTGTGGATGGCTTACAGCCTGCTACAGTTTATTCTATTAAGGTTCGAGCATACAGTCGTGGTGGAGCTGGCCCTTGGTCAACAGAGTTTAAAGGCAAAACAATGAAACAAGGTAAGGTTTACTTCTACAGTGAAAAGCAAGCAATGGATAAAGATACTTTTGTAAGTCAAGTAACTTACAGGTCAAGAAAAGAATTCTTTCTTTAAAGTTTTTCTTTCAATTTTTCTTCTGATTGATGGTTTGAATAAATAGCTTAGATAAATTTTTTTCTCTAACGTACACTTAAGAAATCAGAGTGGTATTATCTGGATTAACAGATCATTAAACCTATTTCAAGTTTCTCATTTGTTGGGAATGTTTCAGACTCCATAGTAAGATCTTCATCATCTCTGTGTCGAGGGAGTGTTACCACTTTTGTGTACATTATGGGTCTTTGTTTGAAGCCAAATTAAATGAACAGATCCACATTCTTCTTTACCTTGAGATATTTTGAAAAAAAATTGTAATGAGTCTCAAAACTTTCTTTGCAAACAATTATATCTCCTTTCAAAGTGAGACAAATTTTTGTAACAATAAGATTTTAGATAAATAGATATTCCAAATCTCCTTTTTGATTTATTTAAATAATACTTTCAATCTCATATTTTTAATTGAATCTCATTCCAAATCAGTGCAGTAACTACTTAACTATATTTCTTTGCTCTCAAATCTTGTTCCAAACTCCACATATTTACTCTCTTACTTTATATTCCTTCACTATCATACCTTCCAAATTCAACTTATTTACTCTCTGACTTTGTATTTTTTCACTAGCAGATCTTCCAAACTCAACTTATTTACTCTCTAACTTTGTATTCCTTCACTATCAGATCTTTCAAAGTCAACTTATTTACTCTCTAACTTTATATTCCTTCACTATCATACCTTCCAAATTCAACTTATTTACTCTCTGACTTTGTATTTTTTCACTATCAGATCTTCCAAATTCAACTTTATTACTCTCTAACTTTGTATTCCTTCACTATCAAATCTTTCAAACTCAACTTATTTATTCTCCAACTTTCTATTTATTTACTCCTAGGTATTCTTCCAAACTTAATTTACTTACTACCTCCTAATTTTGTATTTACTTATTCTGAATTCTTCTTCCAAACTTGACTTAATAACTATCTGACATTAAATTTCTTTCTATCAAATCTCCTTTCAAACTAAATTAAATGAGAAGTGTTGCTTAAAACTCAAGTCTTTAAATATTCACCACCATCTTTGTTGTTGCTATCATATCTTTCAAACTATATTAAGGTAGCAGTTTCAGCTTTATATAGACCTGTGTTCTTTAAAGCAATAGTAGTATGCTTAAAATAATATTTTATCTCAGTTCTTTACCTTCAAAAGTAGATAACTTACACACTTTCCATATTTAAACCCTATGTTTGTCTTTATCTAAATGGACAAAATCACTTCTTTTTCAGTGTTTATGTTATTCTTTAGTTGTCAGCCATTCTTAAAATGTTAGATATATATGTTTAAATATCTAAGGTTTATGATGCTAAAAATCAGGATTTGTTACACACAGCTTATTCTATAGCTTTGTGTTTAACATCAAACAAACATGCTTAATGGTGGTTTCATAGTGGTTTATAAAATCAGGCTATTTTTTAAAATAGTTTAAATAAATTAAAATATCCTCTTAGAGAATAATTTGTACAGGTTCTTACCACAGCATACTACTTAATTTTTTGTTTTGATTTTTGTTTTTAATAAGAATGATGTGAAACCTTTTCACAGAATGGTTTGATGAAAAAATGTCTTTTGAAATTTAAAAATATTAAGGGAATGGAGAAACAAATGTATTTAGTTTGAAATGTATTAAGATACAAGTCCTCACTTATGATTTTAATAATACATTTTTAGATTAGACTTGTGAAAGATTTTAGTTTCATGTTCTGTATGCACCATAATCCAAATATAATAACAACAACTTTGGTGTATGGAAAATTTTAACAATTACAGCTTCGTTTGAATAAGCTTTGTTGGATTAATAGCTTATTGTAACTGTCCTGTTATATTTTGAGATGCACAGAAGTACTGTTTTTATGTATGTGTTAAAATGTTTAATTTTGTAAGTAAATATTGTGATAATGGTGTGATTACTATTTTTTTTTATTGATTGCATGATGTATTAAATATCTTAGAATGTATTTTACCTTTCCATATATGTATTCATATTATCTAAACCAAAGGCTTTTGGACATGTACTTAGGGTATTTATTCATTTTCCAGTTAGTGCTAAATATTTAATTTTTTTGTCTCAATAAACACATCACCCTCACTTTTTATAAATCTGAATAAATTTGATAATTTTCCTTTAAGCCATATTTTTATCATGCATTGTGCAGAAAGGTACCAAGTAACCAATCCTGGATGGGCAGAAACTGTTTGGGGAATAGTTGACTAGAAAAGCTTATTGTCCCTTAATCAACTCACTTTTAAAATCATTGTAATGGAGAAGGGTGGATGTAAATCTCATAAATGATGTAAACATCTTGTAAGTAATTAATAATGAAAATTTCAGCATTTGGAAGTTTACAAGGATGGTTCAGTAAAAACACACTTGATGGTTGAATTTAGTGAGTGTTTTAAAAATACTTCCCAGATAATTAGAGACTTTGATATTTTGAAATTCCTGCTCATACTATTTTTATTGTTGCTGATAATATAGTTTTGTTATCGTATCTTTCAGTAAGTCGTTATCACTTGTGTGATATTTATGTGTTTGATCAGATTAGATAACTGCTACAGTGGGCAAAAAAAATACTAAAAGAAAATCACTTAGGCAAGTATGTTAATCAAATGTGCACATTTTCAGTCAAATGGAGCAATTTGTTACTGAAGGAGAAATCTTGATTATATTTTTCACTTTACTATGTGCATCTACATAAAATGTGTTATGGATAATGATATCTATGTACAATGTGGAACTGAAAGAAGATGTGAGCACATTAATTGTAAGATGTATTAAGATTGACAAGTTTTCTAGTTAATAAGTTGAAGTGTTTTTAATAAGAGGTCAATGTAGTGAAGTTTTCAGTTTAATTTGATGCAGGCTGTAGGATCTAACTTTGGTGTTTGAGTTAGGAAACATCTACTAAACTGACAACTTTTGTAATTTGTACTGAGTTTCAATGAAATTAGGAGAGTTAAATGAAAAGCCTGAGGGTGATTGATTGAAGGTCTGAATTGCTCAGTTTAAGAAATAAATTGTGTAAAGTGGTGCAACGCTTTTTATGTTAAATCTGTTGAAATTGAAAAGAAATTATAAGATATATTAATATTCACCTTGTATCTAGTGAAGGATGAATGTTGTACCTGAGAAAGACCGATAAATATTTTAGAAAGTTCTAAAATAGGATCTTTTTTTTCTTTGTTGTAAAGAGGAAATATGAGTTTTAGCATTCTGAACCTTCAGACGTACTGCTGAGCTACTAGGGGCATAAAATAAGAACAAGGTAATTTAGGTAACAGATTAAAGATATGTCTAACAGAAAACTAATTGAACTTTGCAAATGTTAAAATATATATCTATGTTTGTACAGATAAATATTGATAAGAAATATAACTTATGTTTCTCAACTTCTAATTACAAGTTTATTTATCTTATTTTTATAAATTAGAACATAATAGATAGTGGCTATAGTAATTGGTATTGTGCTTGCAAAAATAAAGATATCTATAGCTTGTGTATTTAGAAACTGTGTTGTTCTATAATTACGTGCTTCAGAATTTTAATTATTTAAGTGCACAGAGTTTTTATCAAGTATGCAAGCAGTACAACAATCAAACAAGTCCGTACCACTTAATCTGACCTTTCTTTATTTTATAATGGTAACTTTTTAATGGTTTTTAATGTAAATTTTAACAGTCTTGTTTGAACCTTTGGACTGTCAGCAGCTCCCCTCAGGCTGATAATATTCTCTGACACTTACTTATGGTTCAGTTTGAAACCTACGTATCTAGTTGAAACAGGGTTTATTTAGTTTGCTGTGTATAATCATGTTTGTAGATGTGGATGCTGCAGTTATAATGTTGTGCCGGTTCTGGGAAACATAAAATACTATCTGTTACTTGTTGTTGTTTAGAATTAAGCACAAAGCTACACAATGGGCTATCTGTGCTCTGCCCACCACGGGTATCGAAACCCGGATTTTAGCGTGTAAGTCTGCAGACATACCGCTGAGCCACTGGGGGGCATCTGTTACTTAATGCTCTGTTAATAGAAGTGGCTTCAGTGTTTTGATTGATCTGATTGTTAATAAGAATCCATTATGGTAACCAGTCTGATGTGATTCTTTCACAGAACCAGAGGGGTTTTCACCATACATCTTGTGGAGTGCCAAAGAAGGGCTACTTAAATCTAACATCATGGGCAATGACGTACAACCTTTAATTCATAAAATCCATCTTAAAGGTTCCACTGTCACAGGTGGGTTTAGTAAATATGCTTACAAGAAATTATTTCTAAAGAAAAGTTTAATCTCTATAATATGATAAAAACATAAAATGAGTATTTTGAAACTTTTACCAATTGTGTGTTGTAATAAACTTAAAAAGCAACTGTCAGTAATGACAGTATTAGTTCCTGGTTATAGTACCTTTTACACTTAAGGCAGACTAGTTAGTAGAGAATTTTAGTGTTACATTTCTGGACTTTAAAATAAATCAACTGATGTAAAGTAGTAATTTTTTTAATGGCTTTTACTTTTGTAAGTAACACACATCATTTGTTAAAAGTAATGGTGTTTTTAAGTCTTTCTTAACTAAAGTAAGTAAAAAAGGAGTTATTAATACAAAGAGAAGATTTAACTGACAGAATGTGTTTAGTTGGATGCTGAAATTTATTTCCTATAGGATTGTAAACATACTAATTTTTGTGAATCCTTTTTCTTCAAATACAAATTCCTGGTCAATATTATCACTTTACTGTAACAATGATGTTAAACATAAAGTATAAAAAAACTTAGTCTCTAACTTGTTGTTGGTCAGCATTACTAAAGACTTGTATAGAGGCACGAGTATTTCTGTATTGCTTCGTTGCTACTAAATTTGTTTACATTTAGATGTAACACAAGGCAAGTAATAATAATATAATAATAATATCAATTTCATATTTGCAGGTCAAAATTTAAATAGGGTGTAAGCAAAATACACCTGTTACTTAAATCTTTATAGGTTCCCACATGCTTATTGACTAACATTTGTGAAGGCAGGCTCGTTATCAAGGCACTGGCCTGTAATTTTTCAATCTTTTGCATACTCTCAGAGTAGATTGGCATGATGTTATGAGAATTTAGCACCAAACGCATTTTAAATTTATACCTTGTAACTGACAATAAGAGATAATAAATATATATAGTTAAAAAATAAGATGATGCAGACTCCTTAAATATGGTGTATGCCTAGGAGATACTTGTCTGTTTTGCAGTTTTGTTATTGTTTTTTTTTTCTTTTACCAGTGTTCTACATAATATTAAAATTATATATATATATATATATATATATATATATTATGTTTGTTTGTACAAGAGGTTATCTTTGCTCTGTCCATCATTGGTTTCCAAACCTAGTTTCTGGTATTATAAGTATGTAGACACACTGCTGTGCCACCCTCTGGGAGCATTATCTTATATTGATATGCTGTAAAGATGAACTAACATGATATGTTGATGTGTTTGAACATTTATTAGCACGTGATTGTACAGATGAGCTGGCATGGTGTTTTAGAACATGTACTAATATTCAGTTATATATTTTTGCTTTTGAAATTAGGCATAAGTTGGTATAAAGAACGTGTATTTTTAACCACCAACAACAGTCAGTTGTTCACATACAGTATTTCACCTCACCAGTCCTCACTTCAGCCCATTAATGTAACAAATGCTGTTAGCCTGTCTGTGGATTGGCTTGCCCCAAAGCTGTACTGGTCAAACCCTGCACAAAACTTGGTGAGTACACAAATATTTTAGAGCTACTATTGAAATCTAATATTGTCCAGTTTGTATAGAGCTCTTCTCAGGTTACTGACAAACATTTGTCAGTACTTTCTATTGTTCTTTAAGTTTTCACCAATACCTATGCTTTGTAACCAGTTTTAATCTTAATCTTTTACCTGGTTTCACTGTTAATATCTGCCTGATGAAGAACCTCAGACCAAAGCTGGTCATAATGTGTGTGTGTGTATATATATATTTAAGCTACACAGTGTAGTGAAGTAACATTTTAATGTTTTACAATGTTTTGGGAGAATTTTTCTTATTAATCAACTTTATATTTATCTTTCAACTCACAATTGATGCTGTTGAAAACTAGAGCTGAAAACACTCATTAGTGTCAAGTTTAACAAATCATATTGAATGATGATGACACAAAATATTTCCTCTACCTTGGTTTTTCTCTTTGCAGCTATCAAAGAAGACTTAATGTAGCAGTAATCTGTCAAACGTTTTTTGTGTGATTGTGATCTATTTTTGTAAAAAAAAATAATTATTTAAAAAAATGTGAAACATCAGAATTTAAATTTTGTGAGCATTTTTTTTTGACAGTAACATAGTAATGGAAGAATATCATAATATTTCACAGTAAGTCATGCTATACTTATTTTGTCAACTATGTTTCCATTTTTATAGATTTACAGAGCTAACCTGGATGGCTCACAACCTGAACAGCTAAAGTTGCTCACTATGGCTAAGTACCTTGCTGTGGATTCTGTTAAAGGTCGACTTTACTGGGCAACCCAAAACAGCATTGAATGCTCATACTTAAATGGTTTTGACAAACAGATTTATTTTCAAGTTGGATTTTTTTCAGGAAAAACAAGTAAGAATTTGTTGATTTTTTAAGGTACTATAAAAATTGTAACTTTAAATTTCTTAACTGCTTGTTAGAAGATATTTGCCAGAATTTAGAGAATATCAGGAACAAATGTTAAGACTTACTATAAAATGTGAATGGTACTTCATGCATCGTATGTTTAGATGAGTCTAATTAAAACTAGGAATGCCTTGCTCCTATTTCCTCAAGCTGCTCAGGTTATAATTCCTCACATGGAGATCTTGAGTCAGTAGTAATTAAACTAAGACTTATTGTCATTAAACATATGAATAACTCTTCTGGATGCATTAGCTATATGATAACCGTAAGTGCAACATTAAGTCGAAAATTGAAGTAGAGTTTGTTACCTAATGATTTACACTAGAAACTATTTCCTCTACTCATCACATTATGCCTCTTTATGTTCTTGTTTCCTTGTGACACTGCTGTTGTCCACAAATATCATGTAAAGTGGAAAGCCTATAGTAAATTGTTGTGAAAGGTGATGACTTGTACAAAACATTTCTCTGTGGGTTTCATTTAAATCTTAATTGCTCATCAATAGCACTTTTATTACAAAGTTCTATAAATAATCTTTCTCAGTATGAAATTCATATATTTCAAGAGTTTCATGGTTCTATGCTCTACTGATGACCTAGGAACTTTCAGACTAAAAGAAACATTGTATACATATATATATGTATACATTTTCTACAACCAAGTTTAGTTTTATTTTTACTAATTATGTGTACATCTGCTGCTTTGTTTCATATTATTTATGATACATTAAATCAACAAATATGTAATAAATTTGCAGGATGTAGATTCCAGTTTGCTACTCATAATGTATATATGATTATTTTAATTTTTTTATTTGAACTTCATGTGGCATAAGATTTATTACAGTAATAACATTTTTTTGCACCTGTGTAATAGCTGTGAAATTAGTTGTTGACAACTACAGCTGATAACTATTTAAATATATTTAAAAAGGTGCTCAACAGACTTTTTAACCAATACTAAACAAGAAGTTTAATAAATGTTAAGTATGTGTTTGGAAAATTCATACATATAGACTTAATTTAAGTCTTCTTTACAGTTATGGGAATAACTCTGAACTTTGACACTAACAAGGTGTACTGGATGGTACGTTGCTATGAAGGCTCAATGTTATACAGTGCTTCCCTCCTTACTGAAGAAAAAATTTATAATTTAAATACAGTTACTTTTGTTGGAAAATTGCTGGAAGATGAAATGTAAGTTCATACAGATATTTTAAAGATAAAGTTTCCAATAGTTATTACTCTAAACTTGAAGAAAATTTGAACATGTAGTAACTGCTTTCTGTTTGGAACAATTAATTCCTTAAACGATAAACTAAAAACGTTATTATAGGATTCCTCTACAAATCCAAAAATGTAGTTTATGTTATGTAGAAACAATAAAACTGCTTATCTACTTTTCGAGCAATTTTTAATGAAAAATAGAATAATGCATCAAAAAAAATATTTTTGTATTCTATATTTAGTTTTCGATGGTTATTATTTTAAACTTGAAGAAAATTTGAACATGAAAGTAACTGCTTTCTGTTTGGAACAATTAATTCCTTAAATGATAAACCAAAAACGTTATTATAGGATTCCTCTACACATCCAAAAATGTAGTTTATGTTATGTAGAAACAGTAAAAACTGCTTATCTAGGCTGGAGTATAACTAACTATTTTTTGAGCAATTTTTAATGAAAAATAAAGTAATGCATCAAAAAATTTTTGTATTCTATAGAATATTTGAATGAATTACAAGTGGTCTAATATCTGAAAAATATAATTGTCACTTTTCATCTTAGTATTAAGCTATACAGCAAAAAGTTTTATTTGTTTAAAGAATCTTACATCTTCTTTAGAAAGTGTTCATGAAAACTAACATAATTATTATCTTTAAACCTATAGATTTGAAATACATTCAGAAACAAGTTTTTAATGTATACTCAAATTTGTAAAGAAAAATTCAAACAGAGCTCAGTTAATTCCTTTTATAATCCTATTTTTAAAGTCTAATAATAGCTTTTTTTCATAGAAAAAAAATGGAAGATCCATGATATTGATTTTTGACTTTGAGAAAGAAGTATTATTGGTAACAAATGATACAGCCTTATTGAAGTGTGTGTGTGTATATTAGCTTAAAATATCCACACTCACAGTTTCATTTGAATTCTGTTTATTCTCCATATTATCAAATATTCTCTGATTCCGTTTTTTTTTCTGTTGTTTGTTGCTATTTCCCAAATTTAGTTCAACTTGTATTTAACTCTCAGATTTGTATTTTTTTTTCACATGTTTATGTTGAAAAATAACATTTGGCAGAAATCTTCTCTACATATTGTTCATTCAGTAAGTGAGAATGATACTTTTGTTTCGACTTTTGTGAAGTAGAATTATGGGGTTTAATGGGTATAGGACAGAACTATAGAGCAAATAGATTGGCCAAAGGTTTTTAAAGTCAAATCTGAAATATAATACCCAAGTGCACACCCTCAGAATCTCCTTAGTATTTATACAAAGTTTCAAGTTTCTGGGTTTTTTCTTCTTGGAGCTATGGCTGTTACATGCATATACACAGACAGGCTTTTTTATTATTATAGTTTTAAATATATATACATAGTTACATTTTACCACTGTTGTTTTTTCCTTCGTGTTAGAGATAGAGTAAGCCTCTGTCTTTCGCTTTGTTGTTTACTCATTTTATATTTTGTGTTTACTGTTTTTACCCTATCCTTTTACATGCATTTTTTGCAAGTAAAAGTTATAAAAAAAATGTCTTTATTTTATGTGGTTAAATTCATGAAAATTAATAAAAACTGGGAAAAAGCTGTTTAAATTAAAGTCAGAAGCTTAAAAAGACATAACTATATCCTGAATACTAAAAATACCCCATAGATTTAAATGATATGTAAGTTTACATGACTGAGAACTGCAGAAAACTTTGTTGAATGTGACAAATCATGTTAGACTTATTGTACACAAACCTAGTTTCAAACATCTAAATCGTTATTATTTAAGATAAGCTTGTCGTCTTGTACTTATATTTATTATTACTAAACTTTTTGAAATTTTTAGTAGTATAAAAATACTTATATCTGATACTCATACATTACGTAAAAGTTTAAAGGTACTTTCACAAAACATTTGAATAATGTTTAAAGGCATTGGAAGACTGATTCCAATTCCATGTACTATTTCCATAAATTTGTGCTTGATACTCCCACCTACCTTCACATGTATTTACTTTAGACCTCTGCATGCTGTTACACAAATGATCATGCAGCAACCCTCTACCATCTGGAGTGTGACACAACTTATATTGTCATTAGCACCTTCTCTTCTGTGCAACCCCAAATCATTTTCTGATTGGGAGTTTTACTGTTTGGGTGTGTTTTTGCTCATGTTTTTAGAATTATATTTTTTCACTTATATGCTCAAGTTTATAGCTTTTTGTCTTTGAATATATTTTTTTTTGCTTTTATAATTTTTTTTTATTTCAGTACTTCTTTTGAAATCTTTTCCCTAGTCATCTCCATTTGTATTGCACTTGCAATTCCATGTGACATCTATTGTAGCTGGTTTACATGCCACTTCAATGGCATCTGAACAAACTTTGTCTCTCAAGAAGTAACAACTTTAGTTTATAGGGAGTTGACTGCCTTTATGCCATCTTCTCATTCTTCTGAATCACCTGCTGATTGTTTTTTTCTTACCATGTGAGGGTTTCTCTACACATGACAATGAGGATTTGGAATGTTTATTTCCTCCTGCCTATACTTCCCAGTTGAGTTGAGTTTCAGAGCAGTTGCCTAGGCCTCCTTTCTCATATGTAATTTTAATCAATCAGGTATGTTATGTTTCACTTCCTATTCTTCTTCTTTTGCTCTTCTCAGTGAAAAAGAGTTAGGTTAGTATTTTCTTCCCTCTCTGGATATTGGTATTCAATTAGTTTATTTGGGGACCAGTTTCAGTCACTCTGCTAGTACCTACTGTTGAGGTAGGGTGTTCTGCAAGACCACTAGAGGTATCCCTATGGTATTAAAATTACTTAATTATTAAATCATGTCTATTTCTCTATTTTACACTTGCAAGCTTTTTAAATTAAGGTTGTGTGGTTACCCATTACACTGTTTTCAGTAAAAGATCTTTCTGGCAAGCATCTGATAAGAATTCAACCACTTTTGTAGATCTCCCCAACTCACATTCCCTCATTCTACAAGTAAATCATAGTATAATTTTGACACTTACCATGAGAGAGTTCATCACTGTCTGTGTACAGCGCAATTCATGGGAAGTGGCAACACTGTCTTGGTAGTGCAGATCGTCCCTCAATCAGCTAGTTGGCTTTTCTTCTTCAGCAGGATGGGTTCTTCCACCCCAATTTCTGTCCATCCAGTTAAGGTCAGACACACACCAAATGGTTTTATCACACCTTAAATGCATAACACTTCTTAGCTTGCTGACCACTTATGCATAGGTGTTTAGTTGGTCATGCAAAAATTCCACCCATCTTTGCAACACTTGCGAGATATTGTCTCAGAAGTTAACATTTTCTGGTAAGTAAAATGTATTTCAATGTATACTAACCTCTTCATACCTTCCCACTCATTCTCCCCACTTCTGGTGTACTTTCTTCTTGCTTTATTTAAGATGCTAATTTGAATGTAGTTCTTAGGGGGAACTACCGTATAATGAAGTTGTGTCATTATACTGTTGGTGAAGGACTCTTATTGCATGATTGTTACCATGCACTAGTGCAGTACATGTTAAACACATCTTTTTAGGTGGGGGTTTGCTCAAGTCTAATGGCATAAAAATTTCATAGGTGTTTACATGAGAGATCAAGCTATTCTGTGTGAATAGGTAAGTAATTATTGATAATTCATTTCTAAGTAAGGGAAATGTCAACACATGAAGCTTTATGTGTAATATTTTACACTTACAGATTGTTTAAGGTGCCAATAACAAATTATATATTTAAACACTTGCCAAGATATGAGATGTTTATATTATAATAAAATGAAAGTTTGGAAGCACTCTACTTTGATGTTTTATTGAATCTTTGTAATTTTCAACATCTGTAGAAAAGGCCCTCTTCATTACTTTAGTAATCGGCTGTTTTGGGTTCAAGAGGAAAACCAAGCTTTGCTTAGTGACACAGAAGGACAAAATGTTGCAAGGATGAGTGGTCTTGGCTTGTATGGTATTCAGAGTTTGGCTGTTGTTCATCAGTCTCTTCAACCATATCCAGGTATTTAAACTTTAGTTTAAAATTTTATTGTTTCTACTGTTGAAGGGCAAATTGTGGGTACAAATTCTGTGATTCTTAGTTCTAATTTTCTGAAGATATGTTGTGTGATTTATTTAAATAGCAACACTTGACTGTTTTAACTGATGAGAAAATTCTCCATCTCTAGTTGTTTCCATTATTAGATGCCAAAAAGTAAATTTATCCCCCCTTCAAATGCTCCTATACATTCTCAGTTTGCCTAAATTTAGGAAGTTTTCTCAAGCACAAATTATATTACTTTGATGGTAAGTTCAGAAAATTGTTGAGTGGTCTCAAGCAACCCTAAAAACATTATTACATTGCCTGCTGTACTTCAAAATCAAATAACTTACTCTTTGCAATCAATTCTGTATTGAAACACATAATTGTAGACTAGAAATTAGAAGGTTATTGGTTTGATTTAATGGAAATAATGTTAGTCAAGAACTATTAATATAGCTTTGTACATTAAAAAAATTATTGTAATAAGTCCATCAAAAGAAATTAAACAGTTAATGTAAATTGTATGGAATACATACAATTGTATTTGTATCTACATCTGGCTGTCATCAAGTTATTGAGAGAA
The DNA here is from genome assembly GCA_011833715.1 of Carcinoscorpius rotundicauda. Classification (NCBI taxonomy): domain Eukaryota; kingdom Metazoa; phylum Arthropoda; class Merostomata; order Xiphosura; family Limulidae; genus Carcinoscorpius; species Carcinoscorpius rotundicauda. The sequence continues at coordinate 34,714,701 of CM022404.1, read as the reverse complement.
AGTATGGAAGTGGCCATGAGAAACAACTTCTTCAAGCACAAAAGATGCATAATGTGGTTTGTCGAAAAAACCACAGATGAATTCATCTTTACTTCTACAGGTATAGTCAAAGGATAGAATTGGTGGTATGGTACCTCTCTGACAACTTCTTTCCTTTCTTAGAAGTCTGTGTTAGATAAGTTGTGACAGATGAGACCACAACAATATCTAGTAGTGTAGGCCCTTATGATAGTGATAGTTCAATACCTTGTAGTTCTGATCTAGTTGAATAAACAAACATGAATGACCAAATTTATCAACAATTTGCTTAAAATGTACCATTAAAGAGTCTAAGTGATTTTACTCCTTCAGCAAGGAAAAATGAACATGTTATACTTAAACACAAGTCTGTTTTTCAGGGAAATATTAATGGTAAGATGAAGAACATAAGTGACATATATATATGCTATACTGGTAAAGGAAGTTTCATATAAAGACAAGTTTATTTACTATCAACGATGACCTAGAACATATTTTCTCCAGAAAAATTCTTTCAACTTTGCCTGTTTGTTAAAACAAGAAGAGAAATTTTATAAGATTCCAAAAAGCTGAGGAATTAAAGAAATATTTTGAAATGTTGAAAATGCACTGTAGATTTAATAGTACGTGCTATTGATAAGCCCCCCAGTGGCTTAGCGGTATGTCTGCGGACTTACACGCTAAAATCCAGGTTTCGATACCCGTGGTGGGCAGAGCACAGATAGCCCATTGTGTAGCTTTATGCTTAATTCAAAAACAACAACAACAATGCTACTGATAAAATATTAATTTCTTTACATTAATTGCCAACTACTATATATCGTTGATAAATTATTTTTTGCTACTTTTTGAGAAATTGAAAAAAGAGTGTACATTAGATAAAAATTTCATTGTTATTTATGTATTTTTTGTTGCTTTTTATCTTAGTACAAAGCTACCAAGTTGGCTGTTTGACCTTTTTATGTACCATTCAAACCCATTTCTTCAGTGTGAAAACTATCCTTTAACTTCAGGGAGGACTATTTATACATTGTATTGAAATGTTTCTACATTAATATAGGGCCTCTGGGCTTTATATCACCTAAATCAAATCAGGAGTCCTGGGTTTGAATCCTGAATGGATTTTAGTTATTTAGACATTTAGACATATTCCTTCTGGTGTTGAAAATATTAGAAAAATTCAGGTAGTGTGTTGAAGTTGATTTATGTTTGTTAGAGTTCAGATAATTGCATTTCTATTCCTTTAACTTGTATTTTTGTATACTTTACTGCCCTATCTGTCAGATTGTCTGTAAACTGTTGATGACAGATATCTGTATGACATATATGTTCATCTGCAATTCGAGTAATAGCCAGAATCATGTGAAATAACGTCAGAGTGTATAGGATTTTGTTGTTGTTAAAATAAATTTTTAAAAATGTTAAATATATATGTTATATGTAAACAAAACAAAAATTATTTAATTGATTTACCCAGGATTAAAAATACTGTTTAAGCCAGAACAACCTCATCAAACTTAATTTTGCATAAAAGTATAAAGATAGTTAAAATTTTCCATTCATCATTCCCAGAAGGACTTTTTCTGCATTAATTTTGATGCTTACAAAACATATTTAACTAATTAATTAATTGTTTTTTCAATTGCAGATGAGATAAACTCCAAAAATATAAATGTGATTCCAGAAGTAATTCCTGAAAACGATATCCTTCTCACTGGTAAATGGGATAACTTTACAATATCTTGGCCAAGTTCTAAAAGGGTAAATTATGGTCAAGTATTTTATAAGGTGAAAATAGATGATGGGCTGGAGCCATATGTTCTGGTAAGTTGATAAAATGTGTTTACTAACACCTGAAATTTTAATGCTATTTAGAAAATTTTCAAAATATTTCAAAGTTTGTCTACAAGTCTTATTATCATGATGATTTGCTATCTTATTATATTGTATGCAGTGTTTTTTTTTTGTTTTGTCATAGTGAATTAGTTAATGTTTTTTTTTCTTGTCTATAATAAAACTAAACAGAAACTTAATAAGATGTATTCAGTTATTTGGTTCAGATTATTTCATTGTTAATCAAGAAAGTAATATTTACACTTGTTACAGTATACAAAAAAGCCATACATAAGTTCTGCTTCAATGAGGACCCTTCCTGCTTATTCTTCAGTAAGAGTGGCTATTCGACCTTTTACATACTGGTCTTACTCTCACCAAACCCTCTCTAATCTTCACACTCCTATGTCAGGTTAGTTTTGTACTTGTATTTTAAGATGGTGAAGAGTGTTTAATCTCATAATGACCATAGTGCATCTGTTTTTATCTAATTGGTTTTGAAGACCTTTACACACATCTTTGATATATTTATAAATTTATTTAACCTTCAAATTATATACCTATTTTTTGTAACATCCATTACTGATAGAGTTCATATAGTGAGTCTGCGTTAAGTAATTTTATGCTTTTGCATGTTACAATACTTAGTTTTTATGAAAAAAGTGAACAAAATAATTTAGTGAAATTATGCATTTTCTCTGTAAAATAGAAAATGAATGATTTCACATATTAAGATTAATTTCAGTATTAATGGTATTTTATATTAAGTTGAGAGCAAATAGTTGTTAATTTAATCCAAGAAACCCAAAAGGTTTGAATGTTGGTTCTTATGAGAAAATGCTTGGGATATTTGAAAATGTGATTGTTATAAACTTAACTTTCCAAGATTTCTACTTAGGGGCATTGAAGTGATTACATTTCAATGATGAATATATTTATACGATATAGATAGGAAGATAGATACTTTTAATACCAAATAAATATATTCTTCACTAGAACACACCTTACATTTTTGAATGTGCTAACTATTTTATCATCTGATGGCATCTCATTCTTCTAAAGGGGAAGAAATTATGAAACATGAGTAAGTCATTCAACTTTTTTTCAATATTACTTGATGAAATAATATACACAAGTGAGCTTGAGAATATTACTCTCTTATGCTTGCTTAACAGCTTGGATGTATATGTTTTGTATGTGAAATAATTTTGTAGGTTGTATTTCAGCATCTGGGCAGTATAGATACTGGATTTATCTCAGTCAAATTGAGAACTTTATATATTTAAAAAATACTGGTAGGAGTAGAGAAAGCACTAATAGAGGAACAAACAATGTTTCTGACTGGTCAGTAGCCCTTTCTTTCTTTGTGAACTTGACGATGATCGAAGAAAGTTGAAACATTGTTTGCCCCTCTATTAGTGATTTCTCTACCCATACCAGCCATTTTTAAATATATAATTTTTTTCTACAAGTGGGTTTTCTTGTTATCACAAAATTGAGAACTTATCTACTCTGAGTTGAGTCCAGTAATTCTGCCAGCTTTCATTGAAAATGTATAAAATAATATATTCAGAAACATGTGTGAATGCTTTTTGACGTATTTACCTAACATCCACCTCCTCTGATTTATTAGAGCCTGGAGTTTCCTACTATTTTTGATAAACTTTGCAGACATATTCATGTACTGGTTTCTGCATGTTTGATTATGTTGCATCTATTTTGCAGTTATTATTTATTTTAGTACCTAAATGTAATAAAAAAAATGTTTTTTATGAATGAAGAACAATATCAATATATATGTGTGTGCAGTTTAAGTGCAAGTTAGTAAAATATATAAAATTGGTTGAAATAATATTTAGTTGTAACTGAAAATAATTATTTTTGAAAAAAGAAGTGATTTTTAGGACATACAAGTTGATCATAGACAAAATTATAACACCTGTAATTATATTGCCAAAGCTGTAAGGTGTGCTCATGGTAAGAAAATAAGGTAGGAGTTCTGAGGTTAAATTTTCATGATATCATAACACTGTTTCCTCTCTCTAGTAGCAAAACTGCTAGATTGTGGGGTAGAAGAATCACATTCTTGAAAACCTCATACATTTTTATACAATAATTAATGTTCATGCCTTTTGACCTACTTGATCTAATTAAATTTTTGTCAACTCTTGGACTAATATGAGCCTGCATCTGTAACTCTAGGGTTACAAAAAAACTAAAAAAATAATTTTAAAACTTTAAATTGCTTTTACTATCATAAAAATATGCTATTGTTTATAAAATCATATTACTTATTATTTTATTTTATTGTTAAATACAGTGTGTTAAATTTGTTTGTGTTTATGAAACCCAGTACATAAAACAATATTCATACAACCTGTTGCTTTACTGATATATCTATCTTGATTTCAAGAATATTTGTTTGATAGAATTACTTAAACCATGATAGTTAAAAGTTTTATTATTGCATTATTTAATTTATTAAATATTATATAAACGTGTAAACCATAACATTGGTGTCTCTGAAATCCAGTACTGAATGTTTTAAATGTACACCCTAATAGAATCAAAATTTTTCATAATTATAAAGTCAGTTATAATTTCTACCTGAACCCTGACAAATACATTTATTAAATTTTACCATTTTATCTTATAGTACCATCTGCGCCTCGACACCCAAGAGTCTTTGTAACTCATCATTCCAATCCATTTGATGACAGACGTTTCATACAAATTGAGTTTCGTTGGGATCCTCCTGAGAAAAGTAATGGAATTGTTCAAATATACACAATCTGTATACAACACCTGACTCCATGCATTCAAGTTCCAGGAAACCAATTGTACTTCAACACAACACCACTGAACCCAAATGATACATGTTTTTTCAAAGTGAGGGAGGTTTACTTACAAACTTGCTACTTTATTGAGAACCATAATAAATTGTTGTTTTCGGTTTAGAATTAAGATAAAGCTACACAATGGGCAATCTGTGCTTTGCTTACCATGGGTATCAAAATCCAGTTTTTAGCAGTGTGAGTCTGCAGACATCCTGCTTTGCCACTTGCAGGCAGCATGATAAATATATATGAGTATCTTAATGAATGTAAATATTAGTTAAAGTAGCTCTAAAATATTATATGTGTGAGTTTTTGATGGCATGAAATATATGTAAACAATGCCTAATCACTGTGCATTAGATAAACATAAAAGTTTAAACATCTAAGCATTGTGTTTCAATTTTTTTTTTTAAAGGCAAAATAAATTATTAATAAAAGGATTATAAAATATAAAACTCTTTTGATCTAGAAGATAAAAAAATTAACATATTCATTGTCATATTTATTTTTATGAAGCAAGATTTGAACAAAACTTTGTTTAGCACTTATTTTCTTTCAAGCAAAATTCTGTTATTAAATTTGATAGAGAGCTGTTAGATTTAAGGTACAGTGAATGGTGTTTTTGCACAATTTATTTTTTTTTGTAGAATATTTTAAAGGAAAATTCTAATTTTGTAGAACTCTTGTCTCTACATTTATAATATACATATTTCTTTAAAATTATGTTCTTGGAATTATTGGAAAGAGACATATTTTATTGTTCATTATTTCTACCTCATCATTAAAAATAATAACGTTTATTTTTAAACTGAATCAGTTATCTGCAAGAACAACTGCAGGAGAAGGTCCAATGAGTGAGATAATTCAGTATACAAAGTCAGAGGAAAACCCTGTGCCACAATTATTATTAGCTGGTGTGAACAGTATCAAATTAATGGATGTGGATAATCGTGAAGAAGTGCATTTGTCTAACAAGGTATCTCAGCCTGTGGATGTGGCATATCTTGGGTTAGATAATTCTATTTATTGGATTGAAGAGAATGGATCTTTGATGATGACAGTGATTCATCAGAACAAGACATCATTGGTAATTATTTTACTTATTTAACTATGAAATAAAGGTCTGAAATGCCATCATTCTGTTGAAAATATTATTTTCTCAAAATACCTGTTATTTTTGTTTTTTTTCTGAAATAAATGTTTTGGGGCCTGCATGTATATTTGATGTAAAAAGTTTGTTGTTGTTTTTCTGTAAACATAATATCATATAGAGGTTATTGCTTTCTTGCAATTAATGCGTGACCATTCAGTATTAACTGAAAGTTCTGATAAAACAAATTGCCTTTGAAAATGGGAAAATTTCAACTTCAAAAAACACACCATTCATTTACTGTGAGAATAAAAGTGCATAAGATTTAGAAATGTTGTGTAGTAGAAACTTAGATGATGTACATGCTTTTATTTTAAAACTGCCATTCTTTTACAATGTTATTTAACTAAAAAGAGTAGTAATAACGTTTACTTTATGGGATAAGCAAGTCCCAGTTACTAGCATGTCAAACTAAAGACCTAAGGAGATGAGCATGCTCACTAGCATGACAGTCTGTGGTCCTGATGTTCTGTAGATCACACCTTATTACTGTAATTACAGATAATCCTCAACTATCTTTACACAAAATTCAACAAATAACAAATAATCGTTGCTTTGTTGCACATGAGTGAATGTATTTTATTGAAAGAGTGAAACATATAGAAGTTTTGATGTGTCAAGCTTTCTGTATAATTTTTTCTATACATAATACTTCAGTTATTTTAAAAGTGTTTGTATTTCTAGAGATTAGTTGATACCTCTTTTTTACTTGTTTTTCCCTTTTATTTTCAAGCAAAACATTTATTTCATTCTCTTTCTAACCCATCCAAGTGCTGAACTTTCTGGTGTTATTTTGTTTTGATTTGTATTGCTGATTGTTATTTATTTAGCATACCTTATTATATTTTCAATTTTGTTTCACACATATTAAAATGATAGGATTTTTAAGAGCTATTTAAAAAAACAAACTACCATAGCTTTCCTCAGGTACACAGAGACATTTTAAAATTTGAGCTTTTGTACAAATTTGAAGGTTACTCAATGTTTAAAAAAAGCTTTTTCTGATTCAGTATCTTATCTGTTTTTTTACAAAATAGCTTGAAATAATTATATTGTATGAGTTTGTTGCACACACTGCAGAGATGGGACTGCAGTCTATAAGACTGCTAGTAATTCTCTTTAATGGTCTTTTACTTCATAATATGTTTGTTCCTGACCATACTCTCATAGATAAGTATGAGTAAAGCAGATGGATTGCTGTTCTTCTCTGACACTCTGAGGTATTGAGACTATTCGTATTGTGAACCTGACATACAATTCCAAGTGCTACCAAGTGTTGGTTGATCAACTTGTGAGTGTGATAACTGCTTTTCAAAATTGGGCATCATTTTTACCTGTTGCACTCCTTCTGATGATATGGTCTTTCAGTCTTCAACAGGTTTTTACCTTCTCTCTTCTAGTGGAGTATGAGAGTACTTGCTGCTTGACAGTTCCTACTCACTTAGTCAGTGGACCATGGAGGCTTGTTCACTGAGCCGAGAGTAGGGCTATGATATTCTGTGGATGTCATTGAGGTATAGTACTTCCTACTGTGAACCTGATGTACAGTTCTAGGTTCTGTTAGGTTTTGGTTATAACACTAAGTTATATTAATATGTATACATATATCTGATAGATTACTTTTTCTATTTTGGCATTTCTCCTTACTACCATCCTTCATGTGTACATTCCTGATGAGTCTGATGTTGGTTGAAGATAGTGTGGTAATAACAAGAATAATGGCCTTCTTATCATGGACCTGATGTGCAGTTTTAGTTAAATCACTTCAGTATGTCACAAATATATATATATTGCAGTTTACTCCTCAGGATGAAGTGTTCCTTTTACCTACCATCTTCTGGATGTTCTTTCTGGAGAGGGTCAGGTTTTGATTGGAGATGTCCAGCTAAGTAAGTTTTCACTTATGTTTTGCCCAGTATCCTCTTTCTGTTATGGTTTGAGTGAAAAATGCCCCATGCTGCCAGGTTTTGGACTGGAGATGGACACCAGGTTTGTGGTCCTTATTCCTACTGTTTGCTGGGTGTTGGTTTCTGGTATATCTGATGTTATTTGTAACAGGCCACAGCACATGTATTCCCACTTGTGTACTGCAGGGTGTCCTCATCCTACTGTGATCTGCAAGAACCATATTCAGTGCTGCCAGGTTTTGAATGAAAAATGTCATCCCACCAGGGCTTTTCTCCTTCCTATCATCTGGTGGATGTTTCCTTATGACAGATCAGGTGATGGTTGTGTTGGAAGTGTGCACAAGTAAAGATGGAATTTGTTAGGGCAGCTTGTCTTCCCTACCAGTTTCTGTTTTGAGGTGAAGAGGTTAGTGATCCTCTGCCTAGTGTAGAATTGATGTACAATTCCAGATACTGCCAGGCGTGGAATGAAATCAGACTACCATTACCAGTCTGTTGTGCCCTAACCACTCGGCACCCACAAGTCCCATTCATCTGTAATACATATTATGGGATTTCTTCATGTTTTTCCACCTTTTATGTTCATAATACAGTCATAAAAGGATAAAGAATATAAGATGTGTTGATGTCTGTTATTGAGGTGTGTTGTTTTCTTTTCTGGTTGCACACCTCATGGTCTCTCTTTGAGTGCTTCCTAAAGAGGGATAATTTTTTCACCATCCCTCCACCAGTTAAATGTGCAGGATTCTAATTGTCTTGTGAAAGAAGGTAAGATGTATCAGAAGTAAACATTCTTCTAAACTGAAAATGTATTTTGGATAGATACTTACCCCCTCTTACGTTTTCTACACAGCTTCATCACTTCTGGTAAAATATGGTGTAGGTCTTTTGATCAATCTTGAAGTGATTAATGAGTGCAAGTATGGAAGGACACTGGTTACAATAAGGGTTGTGATGAGCTCCTATTAGTGAAGAGTTATTGCACAATGATTTACATAGATATGCAGAAATGAATGATGGAATGCTAGTGGTATGCATTGAAAATTTGTATCAGTAGAAGGCAGTACTAATCACAAAAAAATATTTTGGGAGAGATACTGCATAATCATTTATTACATGTGGATATGTAGAAGTAGAAGGAAGGCTAGTGGTAAGTATTGAAAATTTGTACTGTTTGACTGAGTGATAGGAGATTTTGGCTTTTATATAAAATCAAATGATACCTCAAGCATATGTTAGCAGTGGCCTACAACATAAAGACTAGACTATGAATGAGATGCTCTTAATGCAACAAACTTCCATTTAGTTTGTGAAAAATAGTGTGGTTGTAGGTAAATAGCATGTATCTTTTTTTTTATCTTTTATATCTAAACTGAAGTTTGGACATCCTAAGTCTGCTTGAGGCTTAAGGTAAATCCATTTATAACTGTTACTTTTTGTAGCAACATGTAATCATGGAAATAGTCTGCTGTTTACTACTGACATTTTGTATTGAATTGTGAATGCTAATGAAGTCCTATCATCATGTCACTTTGTTGTGTTCTTTATTCTACTATTAGGTTTTGTTTTGTTTTTCTTTTAATTATTTAAGTACAATCTTCAGTTTATCTGCAAAAAAGGATAGCTTATTTTATTTCAGTTTCATTGATATTATAATTCAATTGTCCAGTCACCATCTGATGAGCCTTTTTGTTACTGATAAGTAATTTTATTTTAATGTTTACTTCAGCACTTTGCCTTTTCTCTTTCACTATACTTGTCCTCCCTTGTACTAGATCTTTGAATATCTAATTGTTCCAAAAACCAAGTAACTGTGTACTAGATTAAACTGTGGAACTACTGCACTGTTCAAGAAAATTCTTTGTCTTATTGTAATGTTTCTTCACAATAGTTATTGAGAAATGGTTATTCTGTATTTAATAATTCTCCCTCATTTCTTAAACACTGGGCAAGTGGTTCATTATATAAAGTTTTTTTAGAAAATATACCAAATATGGATTATGTTTTTTAAAATATTACATTGTAAAATTTATTCTGCTCAGAACCTTTGCAAAAAAAAAAAGGATTACCATACTCTTAGAGAATATGTTTAATCATAATGTTTTACCATAATAATTATCAGAAAAGGTTGTTCTCTGCTTAATTATCAACATATGTTTAGATATAATTTGATCATTAGGCTTAAAAGAGGCTTAATATGAAGCATGTAGTATATCACAACTAGGAACCTCAAATCATGAAGCATGTAGTATATCACAACTAGGAACCTCAAATCATGAAGCATGTAGTATATCACAACTAGGAACCTCAAATCATGAAGCATGTAGTATATCACAACTAGGAACCTCAAATCATGAAGCATGTAGTATATCACAACTAGGAACCTCAAATCATGAAAATTGTTTAGAAATTAGTAGTTTATAGCTGTTTAAAGTTTGTATTTTTTATCTTCTTTAAAGATGCATCTTGTTTTCTTTGTTTGATCTGTTTTGAAATCTTAGCATGCATTATTATTTTTGACATCTTTATTAATTACTGAGTAATGAGCTCCAAGCTTTGATTTTCAGCTAATGATCCTTCTTCAAAGCTTGAAGCTAAGTCTGTAATGTAATAACTAGAAACTTAAAACCTGCCTAAGGGTATAGGTTATAATAGTTTCAGTACAATTTATGTCTCTTCCTGTTAGTTGATACTTTTAATTCTCTGTACCCTATTGAACTGTCATTGTGTATGATAGTCTGTGTTCGTTTTGTACAAAGGTCTTGTAGTATTATGTGTAATCTTTATTTAAAAATTTTTTGAAAGTCTTCACATGTCTACTTCTCTCACTTTTTTTCTATAGTGTTCTTACTTCTAGGCTTATAATCCTCATGCAGTGAATACAGACTTTGAGATTCTATTTTTTGACATTGCTACTAATATTTTTGTAACTGAATAACTATATAGAAACAACCATTTTCATCATTCTGTGTTTTAATAATAGCATGTGTTAACTAATGTTGCTTTAATTTGAGTACAGGTGTACAAGTTACCACAACAAAGTAATAACATTGCCATAGACTGGCTAGGAAGATGTATATATTGGTCAGAAAATAGACACCTGCAGAGTACCATATGGAGAATGTTTCTTTTTCCTGAGCAAAGTCCTGAACCAGTAATCAACAGTACTTCAGTGATTGGAGCTATAGAAGTGAATCCATTCTCAAGGTCTGAGAATATAGATATATGTATATATTTTTATTCTGTCAGTCATTACATAATTTCCTTTAACATCTATCACCTTCTTTCTGTGCTTTGTACTTGAGACAGTGCTGAAAAGCCGATCTGATTTCATTTTTGTGATCCTGTCATGGTTTCATCACTATTATACCTTAGTACAAAAAATGATGCTGTACATGGTTTTATGTCATACAGATATGTTGTTTCCCATGATACTAAAATCATAAAATTCTATTTGAAATAGTAGCTTGTTGAAATATGTATATATTAAAATACATGACACATCATTGTCACCATTGACACTGTGTATTACTTTTGTTTTTTCATGGGGTCAGCTTTTGTTATTGATTTATATAACTTCATAAAATGTTCATTAAGAGAAAGAAAAATTTAGGATTAATTTCATAACTTTTTGGCAATTAAAACAGTTTTATTTGTTGTTCCATGAATATTTATCAGAAATAAATTGTTTACTATTCTGTGATAAGCAAACTTAAAAAAAATATACCAGATAAATATACCATTTAAACTGCTGTTACTATAATCAAATACTTTATCGTCTGTCTTCTGGTAAATGAAGATCAAAGCTCATGTTTCAGTCTACTAGTTGTTGATTCAATGGAAATTTTTAAATGTTTAGACTGTTTGTGAAATTATAATATCAGGTTTCATGCTGTGTTATTAAAGAAGAACTGAAACTTATGCAGTAACTAACTTATGTTTTACCAGGATTATAGATTTTAGTTGTAGTGTATTAATGTTATTTGTTATACCCATAAATAATGAAATGAAAAATATCGTGCTTAATAATATCATTACAGTTCTTTTAAGTATTTAAAAGTATTTTTGTCAAAGCCAATGAAGCTCTTTATTAGGGGGCGAGGTACACTGAGGGGTTCAAAACTGGTAGTTTATTTTTCCTTATGAAGACTAACCATTATGGGTTGTGAATTGTAATCTCATGTGGCATTTTTACTGTGAAGTATTTGTTTTTCAGTACTTGTTCAAAATGATAATGTGTGTGATGATAGTTCTTTGACAGAATTTTCTTCTTTTTGTTATTTTAGCTGATATCATAAACTACAAGGACTAGGTGTTGTCTAATGTTTAGTTTGGTTCATTGTGAATCTAAGCATTCATTGTTCATGACCAGAAAATGTACACTGTCCTTGGGGACCATAATGCACTATAAGAGTCAGCTTTACACTTTGGTGTTCTGTGTGCACACTAAGAATTATGGTCAGACTACAATATACAATCAGCAGTAGTCCAATAATTTATAATGGATGTTGTTGACTATCTGCCTTCCTTTGAGTATATACAATATTTTTGTTTTTGCACAAACATTCTGAAAAAAACATGGGTCTTCTCTCAAGAGTACAGGCTCTTTTCAGTTTTTTTAATGTTATACATATCGTTACACAAGTTCCAATGTCTGACCTAATTTTTATCTTTGTTGTAGACATTTCAACTTATAAAATGAGAAGGTAAAAATCATACACATGTGATATATCTAGAGTCTGGAACACTTTCTAAATGGAAGGGAATAAAGCTGGAACTACATTGGGTGACACTTTAAATGTGAAGAGAGCTGATGTTGTTATACTTTACAATTTTTAAATGGTCATGGTTTAATTTTTATCATCTCATATGAGTCATGGTCTATGGATTTTCTCATCTGATGTAAGTCATGATTCGGAGATTTTTATCTGGTGTGAGCTTATATGTTATATATTACCAGAGCAACATACCTCATAGATACCAATACCATTTGTTTTCCTTAATTCTTACCAAAAATAAAGAAAACAGTAATAGTTCTTTTTTTTTTCAGAACCCTAATTTACACTACCTTGAATGGAACTGGAAATTGGGAAATCATGACTAGTGATACTGATGGTTCTCACCATTGTTTATTCTTTTTCCAAGACAAAGAAGTAGGAAATAATTCTGAAAATATGCTTTCATCAAAACAGTGCAACTGTCACCAATATCCACTTATTGAAAAGTCTATAGTTCTTGACCATACAGTTGGTGGAGATTCTCAACTGTTGTGGATAGATAGCCATTATGGACATATCTGGTCAGCTGACATGCATGGTTGTTTGTGTAATCTGATTATCAATGCATCTGTTTCAGAATATATTGGTGAGTCTTATTCTAATATATTAACAATAAAGTTGCCATACTGAAATATCCAGGGTGAACTTTTATTGTTTTTCTTTAGAATATGTAGGGTGGCATTTTATTCTAATATCTAAGAATAACAGTTTGATTTTGTAGATACTGCCTTTATTTCTTTTATGTAATATATAGGAAACTAACTAGCTTACTTTGGAATTTCTGTGAGTAATAATTTAAAACTTGCATATTCAGGAATAACATGTTCTAAAAATATTGTCTACATTAGAATAGCAAATACTCACTGTTTTTTTTATTTTTGCAAGGAAATGTTGAATAACAGTTATGACTTCATGTGAAGAAAAACCTAGAAATTAAATTTTTCTTGAAACAGTTTAGTGAGAATTTTTCATATTTTTACTTAACCTAGAAATAGTAATCAGACATTGAAATATTTAGTAACAACGTTATAAATTTGTGTTATCTAGAATTAGTTTGTTACTTCAGAATTTGCACACATCAAAAATTTTTAAATTGTTATGGTAATGATAATTAGGAAAACTAAAAATAACCATGAGACTCGTATGTTTTCTGTGTTATTACCAACTGTACTATAAACTTGTTGCAAAATTATTGTACATGGACATAATAATGACCTAAAAATAATGTAATTCAACCATTTGGCTATAATTATGATCTATAACATTCAATTTCACTCTCACTGTGTTAATTTCAACCCATTGTACTGTGAATGTGATATATTACAGCCAATCCCAGCCCTCATTGTGCTAATTTCAACCAGTTTGACTATAACTGTGATCTACAATATCCAGTCACAGCCCTTATTTTGCTAATTTTAACCAATTTGTCTATAACTGATCTATAACAGTCAGTCGCACTCTTTATTGTGCTAATATCATCCTGTTTGACTTTATATGTGCTCTATAACAGGCAGTCCCAGCCTGTATTGTTTTAATTCATCTAAAATATAAAAGAAACTGACTAATTTTCAAAAGATATGAAGGTCACTCAGGCATTAATACATATTTAAACAAATTACAAAGAATATTTGTATTATGTAATCAGTTAGTGAACTTTATAATAATACGTTCTAGGTTTACCTCCAACACTGATAACAGCAGACAGAAACAGCATTTATTGGTATAATGCATCACTTGAACAACTATTTGTTGCCAGCAAAACAGCAGTTAGGAAAGAATGGGTTTCATCACTGACACAGGAACCTAAAAAGTTTATAATGACTTTCAATCCAGAATTGAAGATTTTATCCAAACAAGCTGTTGGGATTCAGAGCATTAAAGCAGTGGGTCATCACTTACAACCCTTCCCAGGTAAAATATTACAAATATTTTATTTGTCATAGAGTTCAGTATACCTTTTATTTATTTATGTTTATTAAATGTTAACTGCTATATTCAGAATATAGAAAACTGAGTTAATAACTTATAAAGTTACTATAAAGTACAAAGCAGTTTTATAATCATCATGTCATAGATCTGAATATTTGGAATGGTTTAAAATATAAACCTTACCCCTGAAAGTTTTATTTTACTGGCTGCTTCTTTATTAATTTTCAGGAGTGATGTAAGACGAAACTCTTAGATTTCACATATAAGAAGGATTGCCTTCTCAGGTTTCTGACAGAATTTGTATTGTAATGATTATGTTATGTATAATGTTATTTGTTTTTATATACTCTGTTTGCTTTCAGTTTTGCTTTACAATTACACAGAAATAATATCTATATGAAAAATTTGTATTAATAAGTTATCCCATCATTCTAACAATGCTATTTCTCTTCAAACTTAAATGTATTGTAATACTGAATGTACTATTTAATATGCATTGAGCATCCATATTTCCTAGTAAAGTGAATTCAGGATTAGCATCATTACTCAGACTAATGCACAGGTTCTGGTTGTTAGGTATCGCCCATCATGTCAAAATTAATCCAGTTCAGATAAATGTGTATTTCCTGTATTTTTAATAACTTTGGAGGAGTGGTGTATTACACAGTTTTTTAAATAAGAAACTAGAGAGTATTTATTTGTAAAAAATTACCTTTAAAATATTAATTACATTCAGAAATTTTATCACTTTTGAAGGTGAATATTGTCTCCTATAAACAAAACATGAACTCCTTTGATATACTATTTTACAAAGGATAATTTTATCAGCATATTATTTGGCATATCTTAAAATTCATGTAAAATTCTGTCTGTAAAAAAACAAAAGATTGTGATGCTCTGTATGTGGTAACCTGTTTAGATAAAGAATCTTCCTGGTCAAATCTCCTTACATTTATAAACTTTGACACAGTCACTCTTTGTGTAGGAGCATGCTTCAACAGCATTGCTTTGTTTGCCATATCAAAATTCAAAAAAACTACTTCCAACACTTAAAAAGAAATTATTAACATGTAAAACTCTTTGCATGTTTTGAAATAGATGACCGTTTAATGCAACTTTAATATAAGGTTTGAGCAATATTTTACCTTTGTCATGTTTAAAGTGATTTTGTGATAATCACGTATATTACTTCATTTGTAATATTGTACTCATAGACAGTCACTTTTATTTTGTGAATTGTGTACATTGTTCAAAGAAACAAGGATTAAAACTGAAGTACTGAATGCACAAAATGTAAGGCTATAGACCCATATTACATGGGAGAATACAATCATGTATTTTTGTTTAAGACTGTTGTTAAAATATAACTTTTTTTTCTTAGCACCTTCATGCTTGATTCCTAAACACTATGACAAAGTGGTTGAGCTGATGGAGGTATCTTCAATGTCAATCACTGTTAAGCTGTTACCAGTGGATGTGATTGCATCTTGTAAAAATGTGTCTCAACCTCCATTGCTATATACAGTTTATTATGGAAGGACTGGGGATAGTAAAATGAGTGGTTGTTACAAGAATCTTGGTCAGTGCTATAAACTTGTAAGTACATAAAGTACCTTTGACAATTTTCTGGAGAATACACTGTATATATTTATTAGTTTTTTAGAACTTAGAAAAACAGTTATTCCTGGTTTTTAATGCGGTGCATATTTTTAAAGATAAAACTTATAAATGTGTAATAGCTTTTATATCTCCTATATCTTCCTCTTTCTTCTCTGTTTTTGCATTGTATCTTCAAGCTTCTTGACCTGACTGTCAGAAGTTAGCTAAGACAGAGATAATAGAAGTGGGACTTCATATAAGTTACATTTGATTGTGATTTTTATGTCTCAAAATTGATTTATTTTCCAATGTGTTTTGCTTGAATTCTTAACCTAGTATTTGTGACTTTTAGTTACTCAACAGTAATTCTGAAAGTTTATGATACTAAAAGTGAGTTTTAATATCCATGTTGGGCACAGCAGAAGTGTAGCTTGGCACATACATTATGTGTATAAGTATATATAAAGTGCCTTGAAATGAGAATCACAATCATTCCAGCAATATATATATATACACACACATCTTTTTAAGCAAATATATTTTAAGCCAAATCATTGTTTTTGTTAATATGTTGATTAATATTGTGCATGTAATTTTTAACATTCTGGCTACTCACTTGCATGTGTAAGTAACCTATTGTGTAGCTTTGTGCTCAGCAGCAAAACAAACAAACAAACAAGACAGCTTATGTAATTTGTGAAAGTGTCTCTCATTTGAACATATGTTACAGGATTTCCTGATTACTGTAATGATTAATCCTAGAAACTACCACTTTAAAATTGTATGTGTTATTTTATCTATTATTGATATTTTACAAAGATGCAAATGTGTATAATAGTTGATATGAATATGTGATAGTTTACATTATTAATAAGAGCACTCAACTGGTTGGTATGTGACAAGTTTTGACATCAAATGTGAGCTGAGAAAATAGTATTGAAACAACCACAAATTTTGCATCATAAATGGAGAGGTGTCTTGACTTTGGAAATTTAAAGAGTAATTCCTACTTTAAATATTGGAATAAATAATAAATTATGAATTACATAATTTTGGTATTCAGAATAAATTTATGTTCTTTATTGTTTCCTTTGCTTTTTTGAATTGTTCAAGATTTGAGTTCAATGTTTAATTCAATCACATTAATGCATATCATATACATTTAATTAATGGTAAATCATAGAAAATAATACAACGTGAAAGAAAAGCTATTTTCCCTCTTTAGAATTATAAAAGCTGTTATTTGGTCCCATCAGGAATTCTGGATTTACAAGAGTGCCCAGAAGAGTAAAGAATAGAACTCTTTTGTCTAGAGACATATGAAGATAAGATTACGTATAATGGTTTAAAATTTTACAGAATTACATCAGTTAGTATAGCTTGTGTGATAGTTTTTTTTTTAAGTCCAGTTTTGGTAAACTCAAACAGTGCTATCACGAGTTTCTTCTCTAGCTCAGTTTTTAAAACTTGTTTCACTTCTGATTTTCCTTAATGCTGTCTATTTTATTCTAGTCTTCTTTCTTTAAATATACATCAGTCTTTTTGTCTTCTTAACTAATTCATTCTATTTCCAATTTACCCATTAGACTTCAGCGTTTTCTCTTCTTTACTGTTTTATTTTTTTAGAGTAATGATAGGAGTAAATTAAGATAAAACCAAAACATAGTGCATGTTAAAATGTTTACTAACCTTATTGAAAATATGGAGAAGTTGTAGTTTAAATAAGAGTATGTTTGTCTTTCATTTTTGTAATATTAGTTAGATTGCAAAACATGTAATAGAAATAGTTAAATAGAGTAGTCAATAATTAGCTTTTCTATTGAGAAGTAAATTTTTAAGGAAACTGTCAATAAATTATGAAACTCGTGTTTTGATGATTTTCAAGATTTATTCAACTCTGTATAATACTCTGTTATTGAAATCAACACAGAAAACAGTGTGTAATGTATTTCAGTCTCTCCTCTCCTCTTAACACAGCCACAATCAAAACATACATATTTTTTGCTATCACATAATTGAATTTTTTATATAAAATCAAGCATCCTATAAAAAAGAAAAACTTAAAAACGTTATTATCTTACAGGATTAGTTATTCTCCAGATTTTTATTCTGTTTCCAACTCTTGCAAAATCATCTACTGCAGTAAATATTTGTACATATTTCTTTTTGTACACAATTCTGTATTGTGGTAGTAATAAAAACATGTATAGTAAAACATTTAATAGAGAATACTGGTAAGAGAAAATGGACTGAGTTTTGACACAGTGGTCCAGGTAGTACTACCACCTTGCTGCCCGTGAGTTTATGATTTTACTGTCTAAGTAGACGTAATATCCTGTAACTGTATCATTGATGTTCTTTGTCAGTATTTTCAAGACTACTGATATCAGTATCATCTTTGGTGTCCCACTAATTGTCAAGATTTTTCATGTACTTAACAACACAGATTGGCTTCATTGTCAATGAGCTACAACTTTAAATGGACACATGTGGGCAAGGCTGATATGCTATTTGATGATACCTAATCTCCTTCAGACTTGTGTGTTTAAATGTGCACAGTGATCACTTCACTAGTGTATGGTATAAGCTACAATTCTGGCAAGTGTGTTTCAGCAGTTTGTTCTGTATGTTTGGGGCAAACATAGTCATGCAGTTATTTCTTTGGATAGTTTGTAGCTGTTCTTTGAAGAATTTGACGATTTAGAGAAAGTCCAACCAATAACAATGGATACTTTGCAGATTGTCATCACTTTTCACTTTCAAATTATTTTCTTGAGACTGTGCCAGAGGCAATGGATTAGAAAGGAAAGATTAATTATCTGTGAGAAATTGTTTCTTGTGTGGGCTGAACAACATTGTCTGTTAAAACTCCTGACCAATTGGACTAGACACTGACTCTTTCTTAAATGTTTCATCCGTGCAATGTTTGTGAAGCTCAGGTATATTGTTCAACCTGTTTAGAAATGTTTCAATGATAGGAAGTATTAAATTATCATCTTCTGTCAGAATAACAGCAACTTCTGTAGCTTGTTTTCCCAAATATGTCTGCTGCTACATCAAAATATGTATTAAATCTCCACTGGTTGATGGTAACCCTACAAATTCTAAATGCTTAACATTTAAAGAAAAAATAAATTCAGATGATTATGAGTTGTCACTTAATAGCTTATAATTATCTGTTGAGCCTTTTACTCAGTGAAACCAATTGTATGCATAATCACAACAGGCACAAATGTCTTAGTGATGTGTAATGTATAAGTTATTGTTTTCTAGATAAGATTTAATGATACATTTCATTGCATATCTTCTGAAAAGACCTTTGCCACCATTATTTTTCAAGTAGCATGAGTCATAGATGAAAAAGTAAATATTCTTCATCTATTGTACACTCTCATACACTTGTACAGCTATTTATGAACTATTTTTTTCTGTGCATTCTTTCGGAAAGACTGTAACTAGAAAGTTTACTTCACAGTTTTGTTTGTGTTGACTGTAGTATTATATGCAAAGAAATAATGTGTAACAATACTCTAATTAGTTTCATGTGTAATTGCTTTCTTTTATAATTTACTTGATCTGTGTCTTACTGATAAATATATTCAATGTTATACTTTAAATCTATGTGCAGCATCTTAATATAAGGAGTTGTTTTATCATTTCACAATATTATTTGATATTTTTTTAGTTATTTTGTCTTGGTAAACTGTTTGAGTTGTTTGTTTTTTTAAAATTGTAATATTGATCTTTATTGTAACCATGAACTGTTCTGATGTCATACAGATTACGAGAGCTTTACTTTCAAATTTATATATATATATATAAATAATTGATAATTATTTTAGGTAAATCTGAATGAAAACATATCTTTGCAGGAATCGTACAATAGATGTGTGGTGCTTAGTTCATTGAATCCATTTACAAATTATTCTATCCGAGTGGCTGTCAGTAATCATTATTCCAGAGCTCCACTAATCTCTACATCTCATGTAGTCTATCAAACAACAGAAGGAGGTTCGTTTATCTTTTATGTGTAAATCTCTAGAACTGCCGTAGTAAATAGAAACAAAAAATAGCACATATTAATAGCATATTAAGTTACCATGCAGTTTTACAGATTTCAGTGTAATAAATTGTCAAAGTGTTTGTATTTTTTGTTGCACATCTTGCTACATTTTTTCTAATGGATTATTTCTGTTTGTTCCTGTAACATTGTTACTAAAGTCGTGTTTAAATATTTATTGTTTTATTTAGATTATGTAAGAGAAAATTACAAGTAATACAGACATTCATTTTCTTCATGCAGATATAACAACACATGTGTAACTTTATCTGAAGTCGATGTTTTATAAATGTGTTATCAATCACTGTTATTATAAGAGTAAAGATGTAACTTCAATTATACTTCAAGTTTTGTTGTAGTTGCTTTCTCATAGCCGTAACTTAACCTGAATATGATATTTTGCTATTATAGCACCTACACCTCCTGTCAGTGTGACAGCAGAAGCTATAACCCCAACAAATATTCAAGTAACTTGGTCACAGCCGGTTCATCTCAATGGTCCTTCCGTTTGGTATGAAGTGCGAAAGCAGAAAATAGTTGACCAACATTTTGGTCCATTAGACCTATCTCACCGTCACTATTCAACCTTGGATCATGAATATTTTACAATTCTTACTTCTGTGAAACCAGCCACCACATACAAAATTGTAGTAAGTAAATATAAAGTGGGAAAAAGTGAATTAACATAAATGTAATAGATTCTTTGTTAGAGATATTTTATGAAAGTACAAGGTGTGGCTTCTAAATTGAGATGAAATAGTAAATAAATCGATGTTTAAAAAACAAATTTAAAATTGTAGCAAAGATGAACCTATTTTGAACTTTAGAATATTACCACTACACATTCAAAAACCAGTGTTTACCAGTAACTATACTAAGAAAATCACACAAAGTTCATAAGTTTTATACAAAAATTATTAATATTAAATATCAAAATTTCATACAATATTCATATTATTGCTGTTTTCACAGTAAGCTCTTTGTTGTTTCCTAATTTATATATTAAGTGTAATTGTCATTAATGTAAACTGTTAGTCACTATTTAAGGATTTTACAGTCAGCTGATATAAAGGTAATCATTTAAACAAAATAGCTCTTTTTTTAATTCTTTTAATGCTTATTAAAATATTCCTTTTTTTTAATATAGAATACAGCTTGTTCCTGTTGTATATTTAAATTACACAAACATGATTTTGTGTCACAGCATGTAATTTATTATTTAGATAATTTTATCTTTCAAGGAATGAAAGAATTTGATTTGATTTTGTGAATTTTTAATCTAATGGTTGGCAGTTATGTCTTCTGTAACTTAAAATATGTTTTGTTGGCAGGTTCGAGCTTATTCTTCCACTGAAGCCTTTCATAGTGATAGCTTACCAGTTAAAGTGACCACCTTGTCTTTTCCTAATAACCTGACTCTTGTGAATATTAAATCAAGATCTCTGACTGTTCAGTGGATTTCTTCTGTTGATAGCAGAGTAGTCCAGCATAGACTGAAATACACTGAGGTGACTGAAACATAACATGTTCTGTATTACAGTATCTATCTTGGAAAATTTATCATAAAAATCTTTAAAATATTTAATTGCTATTAATCAATAGTTATTTTTTTTAAACTGGTTTATCATTGGTTTTACAAAGCAAGATGAACTGTTTTTGTGCTAATTAGATTCTTGCATTTCTGCTAACAATTTGATTGAACTGTTTTTTAATCTTTAAAAAGTATATCATTTATTATCTGTTTTGTCAGGAAAGAGGTAATATGTGGCACACACTGAAAGTGGATGAAACTGAAGCAAGTGCGACGTACAACTACACTTTGGAGAAACTTTTTCCAAGAACAAAGTATAACTTCAAACTTGAGTTGGTATACAGAAACAAAATCAACAAAACCTTTGTTTGGTTGGAGATGCCTGAGGTTCAGTATGAAACTTTTGCTGATAGACCTGATATTCCAGACCCTCCATATGTGAAAAAAATTGGATGGGAAACATACCAAGTTTCCTGGAATGAGGTGCCTAGTAACGGAGGAACATTCCTTATGTATGAGTTGCAGTACAGGTAGGAAGTACTAATTTACTATCATAAAAAGTTAAATGATCTTATAGGTAAAAATCAACTCAGATGCTATGATCACTGAAGACCAGTTGTTTGACAAGAATGTATATTATTCTTTCTTTATTTTTGGTTAAACAACTAATACCTTTACAAAACTCTTCTTGTAGATTCCTTTAAGCAAGTGATAGAAGGCTTATGAATTTGAAGGTAATTAATTAATAAGTAAAATAAATTAATAACATTTGATGCCAAATTTTATTTTACAAGCAACTGCTTTTCAATATGTATAACACTACTTTCATTACAGGTAAATTCCAATTTGACTTCTCATGTAAAAAAATGTAATAATTTATTAATGCCTCATCTCTTGTCATTTTAAAAGTTAATGTTGAGCTCTGCCTGTGTACACAGCCTTTGAATATGTATTTCTACATTAAATTGTTATGAATTAATCACACCACACTGTTATCACATTTCAAAATGTGATTTAAAATAAAGAATAAAAATACAGATTTACTGTATGTTATTGTTTAGAGGTTTTTATTAAGACTGAAATGCACAGAAATTACTTTTTAGAATGGTGTGATATAAATAACTCAGAGCTTTGGCTCTGAGTGAAACCAAGGGTGTAACACAATTAACCTTTTTAAAATCCATGAAACACTGTAAGTTGATAGATTAACTTCATGACACTGATAATTGATACTTTTGTTTGCATGTATATTTTGGTTTGAAAAATTTATACAAAACAGGTTTGTGATGGTTTTGTTATCTTGAAATGTTTACATTTTCAACAGTAATTTCTTTACTCTGAATCTGAAAATGATACCCATTTTTATCCATTGCATACAGACTTTTCACAGAGTGTCATATATACTTTTATGTAAGTGAATAATTTTTATTGACGTTGGATTGTATTTTATTGTGCTTAAAACATTGACATACACTGGCTGTAAATTTCTTCAGACAAATTGCAACATGAAAATCTTATCAGTCATTCTAGAATCCAA
This sequence comes from Carcinoscorpius rotundicauda, assembly GCA_011833715.1. Taxonomy (NCBI): domain Eukaryota; kingdom Metazoa; phylum Arthropoda; class Merostomata; order Xiphosura; family Limulidae; genus Carcinoscorpius; species Carcinoscorpius rotundicauda. Next base: position 34,691,522 of record CM022404.1, on the reverse strand, counting down.
GCATAACAAGCATGACAATAAAAAATGTTCATTGTAGTAAAATAAATTATAATTTGATCTCAGTCAGAGTCGTTTTTTCTTCCCAATTTTTAAAAACAATTCTTTATGTTAGAAACACATGAATATTATTTTAAAAATTTGTTTCTAAATTATAGAAAATCCATTTATAAAACCAAAACAACTTTTATGGAGTTTAAATTTGCAGGCTTGTGTAATCTTTATATAATTCAGTGTTTCACTGTTTATATTATAGCTTAAGAATAGTGAAATATCATATCTATTTTGCTAGAGATTTCAAAACATTTTTTTCATACTACCTTACAAAAGCCTTTTGGTGAAACAGAAATACTGATACTGATTTTTAGCTTGGTTGTTTTATGATATTTGCTTTTGTTGTTCTTTTGTTTGCTAAATGATTATGTTTTTATCAGTGTAAAGATAATTTATTACATTATATGAAGATCACTAATTCTCCTTATAGGTCAGTAATTAATAATCTCACAGAAGAAACTGGATGGCAGACAGTTTACTATAACTCTACAATCCATTGGATCATTCAAGATTTGCCTGCGGGAATAAGTTATTACTTTAGGGTTAGAGCAATGAATAATCTAGGATATGGGAGCTTTAGTCATGATAGTGAACAGTTTTATTTACCTACTCCAGAAGGTAATTATTTTTGGAAAAATTAAAATTTATTGTATTAAATTTTGTGGCTCATTATTTTTAGATTGGTTTTCTTTTTTGTGTGTGTTATTCTTAAATGAGTTTTTTCTATTGAGTTTGAGATCAGAAATTATAAAATATAGTACAGTGGAAGATCTTTTAGAATAACAACAATATAAGGTATTAAAAATTTGTTTGAAACCCATTTAATCATTCAGTTCATCACTAAGGTAATACCAGCTTGGAGAATTCTACTCTTCATCAGTATAAGTCTACAGATTTACAATACTAAAATCAGGGGTTCAATTCCCCCTGTTGGGCTCAGCAGATAGGCTGATGTGATTTTTCTAAAAGAAAACACACTCTTCATCAGTAACCCAGAAGAATAAGTAACTAGTGTTCATGTTACTTTTTCTTAAAAATGTGTATAAATGTAGGTCATAATGATATCAATTAAACTGTCTATATTCTCATATGTGTTCTCATTTCAAAGCCTTGACCATAAATTGTTTCTGAAAGTAATCATACTAAGAACCTTACATCATTACAAGAATTAGTGACATACACTGGTTATTACTGTATCATTTTTATCTTGCATATTTTTATCCAAACTAATTTATGAAAGATTCAAGCAAGTTAATGTTTTCGTGATTTTTGAAGTTTAACATCATAGCAACAGAAAACTCGACGACGAAATATAACCTTCAATGGTATAACAAAATATAGGATGTTTTAGAGTAAATATGGTAGCTTTCAGTACATGTTTTTGTATCGTATAGAGTATATGTTATCAGAGCTTGTATATTTCAGTCACAGACTCAGTTAAATTACTTTTAAAGTTGATTAGGATGCAATTTTAGACCAGTATGTATTCCTTTAAATTCTTCAATATGAATTAGTAACATTATTTACATTTTAGAATGTATATGAAAATCACAAATTAAACTAAATGGCTTTAAAATTCTATTAAGATGCATTTTTAAGCTTTTAAATGCTCCTGTAATTTCTAGAAAGTGGGCTGAAACAAAACCTGAACTGTTTATTAAAGTTGCAAATTAAAGTGCATCACTTGAAATATTGATTAAGACACTTTCCAACTGGAGCATCTTTTATCTTCTAGAATACAAGTTAGTAGCACGACTTACATTGTATACTGTGTACTGAGTTACAGCTAGACGATAACATGTGTCTTGGGAAGGTAATAAAGATTCTAGCTGGAACATCTTCTTTCAATATCTAGAATACAGGTTATTAATGTGATTATAGACTGCTGTTAATGTGATTGTATATGTGAGTTACAACTGGAGTGATAAAGTATATTATTGTTTTTAACCACCATGTAGGTCTTGTTGATTCAGGCAGTCATCACATAACAACTGTTCTAGCCAGTACCTTATCAGTTGTATTTCTGATTGTTATTTTTCTGTTAGTGGCTGTTTACATGGGTAAGTTTTGTGATTACTTCCATTTCCATCTGTTTTCCAACATTTTTTTTTTCTGTGAAAAAGTTTTTTTAGTTCTTCATATTTGGAAGAAGTATTTCTAAGTTAAATAATAATTTCAAAGATAATCACAATCTATAAGTAACACATGTAAAATGAGATTGTTTTATTTTTGAAAACATAATGGCAAGTTTGAGCGTTTGCTGTTTGATTCATTGTCATTTTTCTCTTGGCTTTGTGTGTAAATATATATAGATAGATAGGCATAGTAGCTTGTAATGTTTCTGCATGATATTTTCAGGAACTAGTATGTTATTCATGTTTATTAGCAATCAGTTAGCATGACATGTTATGTAATTTTGATATTACCTGATGATGGTTCTAGAGAAAGCTTATTTATCAAGTCTTGAAAAAAGAACAAATTATTTATATAATTCACATGGTTGTATTTTACAGTAAAGTACTTCGTCATTTCAAACTTTGTATGTGATGGAAACACAAAGTTAACTCGAGTTATTTATTTCAGGTACAATTTTGTCGCAGATTCAGGTTGTGTTTCCAACTATAAGTTTGAATGCATTATATTTCTACCATGTTTTTACGAAAGATCTTTAATTCAGCCAGTAATATTTCCATAGTATTAAATTTTGAAATCTTATGTAAGTAGTTCTAAGTTGGTGAAACAAGTAAACCTCAAAGAGTCTTATGTTTTGATTCTTCATCAGTATCTTGTAATGTGTCATTGAGCATTTTATCGTGTGATTGACCAGCCTTATATTAGATGTGATTTTCAAATTTTGTACTTATATCATTTTAGTTTACAGGTACATGTTTAGTACCAGGTTGTTTGCATAGTTAAAATAATTTTTAAGAAACTTGTAATTAAAACATAAAGAACAATAGGAAATGGAACAACATTGCCACCTCAAACAAAAGCTGTAATGAATATAAGAAACAGGAAAAAGAAGAGAAAAAGGCATTACTAAATATCAGTAAGACAGGTACATCAAATGTGACTGATTTGGAATTGTTTCTCAACATTAAACTTGTGTAGCAAGAAATTTAAGATTTCTTTCTGAATAATTCAGGAATAACTTATTTCAATGTAACAGTCCTTTTTTATTACTGATTTTATTTTGTTGTTAGTTTTATGAAATTTTCATGGCCTGGTGACTAGGACATTCAATTCATGATCTAAGGATCACAGGTTTTAATTCCACCCTCAAACATGTTCACCTTTTCAGTCATTGAGGGCATTAAAATATTATGATCAATCCCACTGTTTGCTGGTAAAGAGTAATCCAAGAGTTGGCAGTGCATGGTGTTGACTAGCTGTTTTTTTTTCCAATCTATCACTTCAAAATTAGCGACGACGTATTGTAGGTAACACTTGTATAGTTTTTGTGTGAAACTCAAAAATAAATAGTAAATTCAAAATGATGCTGTAAAAAGAATTTGAACCACTTTTTCACTGCTTGTTAAATGTATATATAAACTATTTTTTGTAGATTATCATCATGTATTTTATAAAGCCAACAGCCTTTAACAATATACTCTATCAAACCATTATTTAGTTTTTGTGTGTTTGTGGTTTCTTTAACGTATAGTCCATCATTGTCGAGAACAAGAAAAGAAGATTTTACAGGAAGCAAGTACAGACTTTCAAAATCGTGACCTGCAACTTTCAACACTTCAAGAGTTTCCTCATCCTGGAAGTTTTGTTCACCAAAATAATGCTCTATATGCTTTGGAGTAAGTCCCCATTTTCCTTTCAATGTTGAAGATCTCATTGTTTTTGTATAGTAAACCTAAGATACAAATGTTATTTCACAAAAATAGGCCTGATAGGCTGCCTGGATAGGTCATTTGTTTTAACCACCTGCACTACTACATGGTAGTGTGTTGTCTGTCACTCAGTCAGTAGACACTGAAATGATGTCACATAAGGGACACTTAATTTTGTAATTCGTACTTTCCTGACATTAGTAAAACATGCACACACCATGAATCACGAGAAGAATTATGCACTCTGTATACTACAGCACACAAAAATGAACTCATCTTTTAGCTGAGATAGGCAAAGTGAAAGTGTAGTAATAAATTTTGTTTTCACTCATTTACATGTGTAACACTAATATTTTGTATAAAAATTTTGGATGTGATCTTGATTCTGTTTTCTTATAAAGTAAAGTACATCATTACAAATTGAGAATTCTTGTTTGCTTGTAAGACAGTTATCTGTGAACAGGTCTGTTTTTTTAAAAGTCTTTAACTTCAGAGTAAAATGCATTTTTAAGAAAAGCACAATTTAGGTGTTTTTTTTGCAATGTTGATGGAGTATAGTTAGTTTCTTGTAATTTATGTTTCAGAACTTTAGTATTGAAGAATGTATAATTTATTTAATAGTGACAAAAGTGTATTAAAACTCTATAACATTCTCCTTAATTCTGAATAGATCTAGATGCAAAATTATAGTCTTAAATGATGAGTAACAGAAGCTAGTCTTCAGTATACCTTACTGCATTAAAGTTCCATTATCTATATTTGTAAATATTTATTATGTGTGGTAAAATAATCTTCATAAATGCTACAACTTTACTTTAAAATATTTGAGATTATAAAGTTTCGGGACTTGCTGTACTCTTGTACAGCAGCTATATACAGAAACGTAAATCCTCTGATTCAGGAAATGCAGCTTTATGATTTGTTTATTAAACAAATTCTGTTTTGGAAAGATTAACCTGTATCAGAGAAAGACAAAAAGTTTTTAGGCATGGTGGCACGGTGCCTCAAACATAATATTTGAAACTGCCTCACAAAGTGTATTGCTTAAATATAGTGTTTGACCCTCTGAGAGATGACAAAGAAGCATTGCAGCTTCCATGGTAAAACCTTCACCTGATCCAATGTGCCCAGAAAAACCAAATATGAAAGTTGATAAGTACCTAAGAAAAGTCCATTCCTCACATCTTTACTAATGAGTCTGGATTAATTTGAACATATTTAAACTGCCCTTACATAATATGTAATTATTTACTCTGCTTGTATGATCTGACCATTATCATGTTACTGCAACTTGCAATGACAAAAATATATTTGAAAGAGCACATTCATATGCTATATCTTTGTACTAAGAACAGTTTTTATAATAATGAAAGAAAAGAAACTGTTAATTGGTGTTCTATTGGATTTGTTTATCTGTGTTTTAAATTGTTGTAATGTTAAGTGAAAGAAAATGTAAAATAATCTACATCTATGTAGAATGTGTCAACAAAGAACTAATGTAGTATGCAAACTACGTACATATTATTTTGTGGCAAAGTAAAATGTAATTTTATCTTATATAATGAGATCTAATTGTGAGTAGTATAATTTTAACAGAGGTGTGTACATTGGGTGTCTCATAGTTCACTGTGGTACTGGTGTGCATGCTGTAAACTATTAGTAAAAAAATTCTTTCCTTTCACACCTACAAAATAAGTATTACAGAAACTGTTGTTCTTCATTGTTTAAACACAAAATAAGGTAAAAGCTGTAATACCTCTTTTAGTTTTTTTATCAAACTACTTTTACTTTTGAAACACTAATTGTGTTATTTTTGTTTATCTTTATAATTAATTGGTTATAATATTAATTGCATTTGTGAGTATTTATGATACAATATTCTTTTAGCTTCCCTCAGTCCACAAGTTATTTTTATGACATCATTAAACAAAGGAATTTTCATACTAACTGCTTTTACTAAACCAAGGAATCTTAATGACTTTGGGCTAAACTACAGGATGTTAGGAAAGTCACTGTGCAGTTTTGTAATCATATTTTATTCAGTCTATTTCAAGCCAGCATCTGATAGCAGTGTTTAAAAACAAAAAAGAAGGATCCAGGCCTGTATTGATGCCAACGGGAGTCACTTTCAACATTGTTTATAATTGTCATTCATATTTACTTCCTGTATTCTGTATTGAAACATGTCTGTTAATAAATATACAAGTTCACAGTAACTTTCCAAACACCCTGTAAAATAAATTATGTTTGCTACTGTACCATAGAAGTAGTAAGCATTCTTTTAAGAATGGAATTATAATGAGGATAAGTTTATTTAAAGTATAGGATAAACAATACCTGCTGATCAAAGTGATAAGTAATTTTGTCAAGTGTTAAATGTTTACACTTTTCAGAATATAATTGGGTGCATGATGAAATTCACACTCGAAAAGGTGGATAATTAGCAAATGGAAATTAACAAAAACAAACAAATTGATTTTTAGACAGATTATGTAATTTATTTATGCTTTTTTAAATCAATAAGCTATTTGGTCTCTTTTATAATTAAGGCAGAAGAAATTTAACCACTGTTGTTCCATATCTGTAGCATATAAGGTGTATGGGAAGAAGTGATAAACTGGTCTTCTGTTATTTTAATGCTTTGAAATTTCTTAGCATTTAATATAAATTAAAAATACTTCTTTTTTTAACTACCATAAAAATTGTAATTTAGCTCTACTGTAAATAATTACATTTCTTACTAAACATTTTTAAGAGATGTGTATCTTCTTTTTTTTAAGGGATGTTCCAATAGATGAAGAGCTTGCTTCTGTACCTCAGATTTGTCGTGAGCAGATAGTCCTGACAAAGTTTTTAGGTAGTGGTGCATTTGGAGAAGTATTTGAAGGGGTAGCTTATGACCTAGAAGGAGAGAGCTCTCCACCAACTAAAGTAGCCATTAAGGTAAAAAATAAATAAAAAGTAATTTTTCAATTTTTAATTTATTTCCTATTTCTGAAAGTTTTATTACTGAAAGCATTTACTTTATCTCTTATTGAATTTTGAATTTAATTTATATTTTAACATAAATTGTGTAGGATTAAATAGTAATCTTTAAACAGGTAAAACTGAGAAAAGAACATTTTGATCTGAAAAATAGTTTTAATATAGAAACAATATTAATGTAACAAAGCTTAATGTGCTGAACACTTTGCTGACACAGAAGAAAGATTATTTTTTGGTTATTTGTTGTTAAGTGTGATATGTTTTTATCTTTCACAGTGTTTTGTTTGTTTTTTATAGACTTTAAGAAAAGGTGCAACCAACCATGAAAAGACTGAATTTATGAAAGAAGCCAAGCTTATGAGGTTAGTATTTGAAAAGTATGTTTTTCTCTTTTGACTTTCCAAATATTTCATTCTTTTTTCTCTCGAAAAAAACAAGTGACAACTTTTGCAGTTTTAAGACTACTGTACGTAATTAATCTATCAGATAACCAGAATAATTATTTGAAATTTACATAACATTTTACAGGGTTCCCACAAAGTCTAGAACTATATGGGTATACTATAAATATCCAAAACTGAACTCTTCTCCCAGTTCACTATACTTTGTTTCACTTCAGTTCCCTGTGTATTATTGTAAACCCACACATTATCTTCACTGAAAAGAAACTTTTTAATTTTCCCCTTTTGTTTTATATAAAGAATATGATTTTTTCTGTACTTGTGAATAATTGTTATTTTTTGGATATAAAACAAAATAAATTATTTTATTGGTTATACCTTTTTCTCCATAACTTATTTTATATACTAAGGCACTATTTACTAAGAGATTTTTTTAGGAATATAAATTGGTTCTAAGATAGTTTTAATATATCTTATACTTATTAAGAGTTATTTCTAAATTGAACTATTTTACCATCTAAAACAAACCTGTAAAAAATTGTTCACCTGAAGTATTTTTTAATCTTATTTTTTGATATTTTAAATTCAGTTAATTCTTCCCTAAAATTTCATAAGTTTTAAAGTGGATGTAAAACCTTCACTTTTAAAATATGCTAGTTTTTCAGAAGAATTATGGAAAAAAATAAAGTGATGTGCTTTACAAAGTCGCCCCCTGCTAGTACAGCAGTATGTCTCCAGATTTACAATGCTAAAATCAGGGGTTTGATTCCCCTTGACGGGCTGAGCAGATAGCCCTTTGTGGCTTTGCTGTAAGAAAAACACACACACACACTTTACAAAGTTACTTATTCTCATAGGATGTGATTTTTTTTACAGCAGTTTTGCTAAACGTGCAAAACTGGATATTTTATTATGTTTCACCTGAAGAATATTTTTACTTGTTTTCAATATGGAGACCAGAGATTAAAACTAGAACAGTTGAGAAAGTAGTAGTTTTAATGACAGTGTTTTTATTTAAACAACTAATATTGGTTGAACATAATATATTAAAGTTCTCTTGACTGTCATCTATTTTCCATCTGTAATAGCTCTTTTTAATCACATTCAGGAAAAGTTGGAAATTATTTCATATCTAACTTTAGCAGTAACTAAAAAGGATCACTGAATGAGTAATGAGTCTTTTCCCTACTGCAGTGTAATATGCATTTCCTTTCTGTACTTTGCTCTCCATGTCCCTGGAGCACAAATATAGTAATGAAATGGAAAAGTTAGAGAGAGTAGAGAGTAGTAATAAGGTTATAAATGGTGTATTGTGTATAAAAGTATCTTGTATACTTAGTTAATAACTTTGTGGAGTGTAACAGTATGTCGTTTCTTTTACATCAGTTCTGTATAATGTTCACTTGCTCTGAACTTTATGATAAGCCAGTGAATATTGTACAAAGTTAATACTATATATTTTTTGTTTGTAACAGCAATTTTAAACATGATCACATTCTTTCTCTTTTGGGAGTTTGTTTGGATAACAATCCTAATTTTATTATTCTGGAGCTGATGGAGGGCGGTGACTTACTCTCCTATCTCCGTTCCAGTCGAAATGCTTCTGTAAGTTTCTTGTGTCTTTTATTCTTTAAATATACTGAATTATCCCTAAATATGAAGTACCAGTCAGTTCTTGCTCTATAGTATAAGTACATTTTTATCCTCTTTTTTATTAATTAGAAAGCTACAACCATGTATGAAATTACATTCATATGATGTAAAAACAATAAGAATATTTAATAATGTCACTAGTCTTCAAAAAAAATAATTTGAAATGTTTCTCTATTCATTATGAGTTTCTCCTTCCAATAAACCAACTATACTGGACCCATGAAGTAAAATATTAAGAAAAAGTGAAATAAAGATGTTAAATCAGATTTATAAATTATACAAAATATTTTAGCATACAGATGAACATAAATGAAATGTTACTGAGTTACTAAACTTACAGTAACCACAACTGCTTTATATTGTGTCACTCAGACTAGTGAAGTCAGAAAGTTCCTACCTGAGACATGAAAATATCCACTATAGTTTCATTATTTTAATTTTTCTAGAAGCCACAACTACATCTTAAACCAAATCCTAGACACTTTGTTACATTAAGATCTTTAAATACACTGTATTAAACTAATCTTTCATGGTGGACTTGCATTGTGTTGTTAAATTTTGTTATCATAAGAATCATGATTAAGATTAACTTATAAATAAAATACTTTATTACAAAAATTCTTCTTCACTTAGTATAGGTGTGAACCACAAATGTAGTGAATAACAGTGAGTTTTGTGTTCACAGTTCACAGCACCAGACAGAAAAGGATAAAAAAATTTGTTAAAAATTCAAACTTATAACAATTAATGTTTTAATTGAACAACTAATTGTTTGGTTTAAAGTCTCAGGTTAATTACCAGAACCAGAACATGGTACAGTTGTTGAAGAATCTATTCAAGTAAATATTTTGTTATCTGTAAAAACTTCATGAAAACCTGGTATGTACAGACTGATTTCTAGTGTTGCACTATTATTGATAGCATGGTAGTTATTGTGTTTCTAGGCATGAAATGAATGCACACCTATTTGTCTGTGTGTCAGTTGTTTAAAAATTAATGTTGTTTGTGCTATGAATTATTTCATATCATACTCCATTATGTTCCATGGTTTAAAGTAGAAATTGGCATATCAAATGCCACTAATATATTTCTGTGATTGGAAGTTAATTTTTGAAATAGACCGTTATGAATATTCCATATACACATGCCTTACCTGTCTTGATTTGCTTTTAATGTAACCTGAAATGAGTTGTTATGTAGCATTCAGTTTAGTGTTTTTTTTTTAATGTTCAGGTAAAACTGAGGTTATATTAGAGCAAGTGGATAGATCTGCATAGTAACAGGTTATTTTGTCAGGTACCTATTATGAAGTAATGCTATATCTGTGAATAACTGAATCTTGATGATGAATTAAACAAAAGACTGGATACAAAGTGTAACACAAAAGAATGATATTTATTTTAGCACACATAAAACACAAACTCTGTTTAATTGCTTTATTGAGTCAGAATGATTTATTGTACTTAGCTTTCTATCTTCAACTAACTACATCTGACATTCTTTACTTTTCAAGAAATGTTTTATTTACCTTGTAACTAATACTATTCACGTGGCTGGTCATTCTTATTCAAACATAGGTCAGGTCATAACCTTGAGGTATCAACTAAACTTCCATCATTGATATCATTTCACAGCATGTTATATTGCAGGTACTATCTACTTGAGAATAACAAAGAAACAAAGACTAGAATGAAATCATCTTAATGGCTTTTCAAGCAGATATTTTGTGAAACCTACATTTGTACAGAATAGATACTGTTTTCTTATAAATATAAAGAAATGCCTGATGTCAGAATCTCCACAGAATCACAGAAACTAATATTGTATTTCTGAATACTCATTTTGATAACTTTTTAAAGCATCTTAGGAACTTACTTATTTGGATCAATTACTTTTGTATGTCCCAGGTATTTGGTTTACAGCCATTAACCCTAGATGATCTGTTAAATATATGTGCTGATGTTGCTAAAGGCTGTGTATATCTTGAAGAAATGCACTTTGTGCATAGGTAAGTTGAACAAGATTTTTTGTTCTGTAAAATCTGATTAGTTTTGACACTCATGCATACTTTTCCTTTATTATATTAAATTGAAAAAAAAGTGAATGATGTAGTATTATGAACACAAATGATTTAATTAAATGACTGCTAACTCCAGAAAATAATTATTCAGTATTTTATTTTTCTATTTTTTAGCAGTAACGTATGTGCATGCATGTTCATTATCTGACTATATATTGTAGTACAGAAAAATTTCAAGTTTTGTTTTATTTTATTCTGCATCCATCAGTGAAAATAGAAGGTGACTCTAGAAACTGTAAAAATGAAATGTTGAATAGATTAAATTAGTTTTTATACAGATTATAATAATTTAATGCCTTGCAAAAATGAATGTATTATCCATAGTGGATGAGTATGTATTGAGTATATATATTTTTTTATCATGAGAGTAATTTGACTGATAAATACTGAAATTGCAGTTCATGTTACGAGAAAAAAAAATTATGCCCAAAACTGCTGTTTTGTTCTTGGCTTGTGCTCTGCAAGGTACCTACATCTTGATAGAGCTGAAATATGAAACGATGATGCACTAAAGAATTAGCACTGGGTACTGTGTGAAACATGTTTACAATTTAGTGTGAACTGTGCTACCTAAAGTCCCAAAATTATCTGCAAAGCTGAGGAGCCTCAAGTGCTTCTTGTTTTACACTGAATGAAAGAGTTTAAAATGGATTCATAAATTAAGATGATGTTGTAGAGCTTACTTCAATGATAGTTTTTGTATAGGATGTTTTTTATTGTTGTCTTGTGCATGTATAACAGTGTTAAATAAGTGAAAGATTTTAATATACTTACATGTATCTCTTCATTATAAAAACTGAATGTATTGTAATATATTAACTTAACAAACAGAGACATAGCTGCTCGTAACTGTTTAGTATCAAGTCATGACCCTGCTCTCCGTCATGTAAAGATTGGAGATTTTGGCTTGGCAAGAGACATTTATAAAAACGACTACTATAGGAAAGAGGGAGAAGGTCTGCTTCCAGTGCGATGGATGGCCCCAGAGTCTCTGATAGATGGTGTCTTCACTAGTCAATCAGATATCTGGTATGTAAGATCAGTACACTGGATAGTCTATGTTTAATATGTAAGATAAGAATATAAGTTAGTCTGACTACTGAAACATTAAGAAAGAGCTCTAGGCTTAGATTAATTGTTATGCATGCAACTATATTAATTGTCATGAACAATAACATAAATATGAAAAAGTTTTGTTTGATTAGCATTTATTTTAGTCTAACACATGGTATGGTCTTGCTTGTTACAGTGTTACGACAGTAAATTTGCAAATAGATTATCTCACAGTTTTTTTTATCTTAAAATTCGAGTGAAAGCCATGTTTTACAGTTTTTAAAAAGAAAGAGTAAGTATATCTCTGGAAGTTATAAGATGTGAAGAGTTTTAATTAGTTAATGTTGCTATATTGATTTTGTAGTTTGTCTGAAAGTGACACATTCGAATTTTCCCTATACTTGCCATCAACTTAGAACTTTAAACCATGCATCTTTACACACCACAGAAGTGAATCCACAGATGGTTCATGTTACCATAAGTAAAAAAATAATTTTTCATTTCTAATGACTTGTAGACATTGAGGGATCTCTTTGAAAGAGAACTCAGGTTGTTAGTAATAGTTTGTTTGTTATTAAGCAAAATTACACAAATGACTATCTGTGCTCTGCCCACCATGAGTATCAAAATCCAGTTTCTAGCAGTATAAGTCCACAGACACAGCACTGTACCATTTGGAACATTGATAAGAGAGAAACTCAAGGTATTAAATAAAATGTACTCATATTATAAAACCTGTTAAGAAATTGTATGATACTGTAAGACTAACATTTTTTATGAGTGAACAATCTAAACAATAATGAGCATGTAGAAAATTTGGTGATGCCTACTTCAAATAAATACATTTCTATTATTGGTAAAATGGTTCATTCACAAGGTGATGCTCTTCTGGATCTAACCAGGAAGCTGAAACACTTGTAAGAAATAACCCCTGTATCAAATACATTGACTCTAGTAAGGCATGAATTATCAATTGTTGTAGTTGGGAAGAGCAAAACTTTGATCAGTAGGACATTATGGAGCCAGAAAACTACTAGTAACATTAATAAACTAATTGCAGGTGCATCCAAGTGAGGGGTCAGTGTCTCTTAGCACAACCTAGTACTGAACTTGGAATGACAGACTAGCTTTTGTATACTCATATGTTGTACACTGTATACAATTTTTAAAAAGTAAAAAAAATTATTACACTGATAATTTTACCAATTTACCTATTTTTTATTTCTGTTTACAGTCACTTATGATTAAAAATTAGTAATTAGTTTCATGTGTTAATATCGTGTTTTTTCAGAACTTGTATTCTCTTACTGTTAGGAATAACAATATAAAAAAAGCAAATTAAAAACAAACATAGAGTGTTGTGTAGTAGTATTAAGAAACAGAAATAGTTGATGCTGTTTGATGAGGGTTACCAGTCACTGAGTAAACATCATATTATTTGATAGTTCTCCTACTTTTGTTAGTGATAAAAGTATTCAAGCTCTGAATAAACAACTTCTTAACCCTTAAACTTTTCTATTTTTGCATTTTCTGTATTGGGATCAAACCAAAGACATTTCACATGCCAGATGAGTGCTGTCTGACTAAACTGGAGTTTACTAAACATTGAATACTGTTCTGAAGATGTATGTTGCTCATTGATTTAACATTACTGTTGCAAATTGTAAAATAACTTTAAAAACTTTTTTTATCATTTATACTTAGTCAATTTCAAGTAGTTCTTGACCCGGCATGGTCAAGTGGGTTAAGGTGTTCGACTTGTAATCTGAAGGTCATGGGTTCGAATCCTGGTCGTGTCAAACATGCTTGCCCTTTCAGCCATGGCAGCATTATAATATGATGGTCAATCCCACTATTCGTTGGTAAAAGAGTAGCTCAAGACTTGGCAGTGGATGGTGATGACTAGCTGCCTTCCCTTTAGTCTTACACTACTAAATTAGGGACAACTAGTACAGATAGCCCTCAAGTAGCTTTGTGTGAAATTCAAAACAAAGAAACAAACAATCAAATAGTTTTTATACAAGGTGTATCAAACTATACATACATCAAAAAGTTCAATAACATTTGTATTGTCTAAAATAAAAAGAAAATACATTATGAAGGCTTATAAGATTAATTTAATTAATTAATTTCTACATGTCCACCATTATTAGCTTTTATCAATCTTATTACACAATCAAATTCTGAGAACACATTTTTTAATGCAGCTGCAGAAATAGATAAGACTGCATCATAGATACAAAGATTCAGTTCCTTAAGACTCCCTAGTTTGTTATGGTAGACGTGTTTTCAAAAAGCCTCTTAAGTCCAAAGGGGTGAACTTGGAAGAACACTTCATGAGTTATCATATTACTCAAAATCGGTGTCAATATTGAAATCTGCACTGAAACAAATTCATAAATAATAATGATAAATAATGTAAGCAATAAGAAAAATAAATAACTTAAATAAAAATTTACAAGCCTTCACAAGATGTTTTCAAGGTTGGTATATTAATTTTGGGACACCCTGTATAAACTTTTGTAAACCACTCATGCAAAACTGTTTCTTGAATTACCTACAGATATTATTGTACAGTTTAATGAACTAAAAAAAATGCCTGATGTATGATTGGTTATTCTGGTAGTGAAGTTGAGTGACATATTGTCTTTTAGTTATAAATAGAATTAATTAGACATTCATATTATATCCATAAAAATGTTTAAGTAACTTTATGTTTCATTTTAACCTTTTGTACTTGTAAGATGTCATTTATTATATCACAAATAGGGCTTTTGGGGTTCTCCTATGGGAGGTTATGACATTAGGTCAACAGCCCTACCCTGCACGTACAAACTTGGAAGTTCTATATTATGTTCGAGGTGGTGGTCGTCTGGACAGACCAGAAAAGTGCCCTAGAGAACTGTAAGTAACAGATGTTTACTTTCTGCTCATTATTCACTAGTAGTTAGGACTCATAAACACCAAATGTATCTTTTATTCTTTTGGTTAATTTCTTCACATAATTAAAATTTAATTTCATTGGATTATTTGTACATCCACATTTTCAGGGGTTTTTGGGTATGAGTTACTGAAATTTTAAAACCCATTACTTTAGTCATTTTCCAATTTTTTATTACTTTGACAAGCAATCAGTTCAGTTTTCTTCTTGCTTCTGTTGGCTAGTAATACACATGCATGCTGTCCCTATGAAGTTAACAAAATGAATTTTGCTCTTGACACATCTACCTTCATTAGTATTTATGGTATCTCTTGAATTTACTAACATGTATTAAGCTTCTGTAGTTTGTTGGAATACGCTTATTTCTTCTGGAGGTTACTGATGTGAATAATGCTGTTCTAGTAAACAAACATGTATATTATGGTTTTAGTGTACTTTCGTGTCTAGTATTATTGTATAGTCAACTGAGATGTGAACAGTGAGTCTCCCAGAACATATGCTATGTTTCTAATCTGTTGAAATGTATATAATGTTTCTGTTGTTTGGACAGACTTCACTGACTGTTTCTGATGTTTACAGAGTACTTGAATCAAGTTTAATAATATACTGTATAGTGTGCTGATTTATGGTAATGCTTGTATAGTTCTCTGTCTCATATTTTTACTAATGTTAAATGCTGTATGTATAAGACCTATGTTTTAGGTTATAAGCTTCTCTCCTTGTTTTCAGGTATGAGCTGATGCTACTATGTTGGGGGTATGACCAAGAAAGTAGGCCATCTTTTACCACATGCCTTGAAACCTTGTTAGCTCTCCAGCTAAAGTTCCAGAACTCAGTTGTTCACAATCATAACTATATTGGCATCCACAGAAATAGTAAGTTCAATTGTTGTATTAATTATTGTACATTTTTGTACAGTGTGTAATTCAAACTTCTTCTAACCTGTAACTTGTATATTTTAATAATGCTTTTGAAGAAATATCTCTGATATAATATTGTTTTTTTTACTTTTCTAAGCAATCTCACAGCTTTTAACACATTTTGATTTTAGTATGCTTTTTGAATCTGATAATGTATATTTTTTTGCAGTATATTATAAATGCATCTGTAATCATCTCACACTTTTCAGTTGGTTTGAATTATGTTTTAATATATTATATACAAATCTGTGTTATTTACAGGCTCTTTCATACAGAATATCTTGTAATACAGATGTCAATTTGCTCCTTCTTGCCATGTAATAATGTTTTCTTCACCTAAGATTTGAACCCAAGATTTTTTACATACTAGACTCTACTGAAAAACACTTGCTAGTAAGACACTTTTTCAGCAATTCAAACCACTGTATTGTCTTTCTCTGACAAACAGTGCCTGTTCTCAGGCATACTTTCAGGGATGGCTTTTTTTTAAGCATTACATTGCTAAATTACTTTGTCATGATATATATTTTCTCACCTTCAGTGTGAACCTGTAACATAAACAGTATTCTACCAGCTGAGCTATAGAGCTATTAATTCACTTTGGATATGAACCTGGGACATAAATGAGTGTTCTGTCAGCTGAGCTGAAGAGTTATCTATTATTAATTCACCTTGAATATGAACCTGAGACATAAACAAGTGTTCTAACAGCTGAGCTAAAGAGTTATCTATTATTAATTCGCATCAAAGACTAGAGGTAAGGCAACTAGTCATCACATCCACCACCAAGTCTTGGGTTTACTCATTTACCAATGAACAGTGTAATTGTCCATCACATTATAATACTCATATTGCTGAAAGGATTAGGCAAGCATGTTTGGTTGGATGGTGATTTGAACTCCCATATCTTCGATAATATTCATCATGTTGATTTTCATCAAGTCATTTAGTTCTGAAAATTAACGTGTTAATTAGAGCTGTATAAAGCATTTAACCTCTCATTGTAGAGTTCCCCTTTAGATTTACAACACTAAAATCAGGTGTTCAGTTTCCCTCTGTGGACACAGGAGATAGCTTGATGTGGCTTTGCTATGAGAAAAACAAACTCATTGTAGATACCCAAGTATCTCTGAGAGAATTTCAGAATGTTGTAAATATTAACAGAAACATTTAGATAAGTATAACTCTGTAGTATTATTGAAACCTCAAAAATGTTCACACATAAACTTATACTTATATTTTGAACTTATAATAAAGTTATAATAAAGGAATGTTGTGAAAAACAGTAAGTGTACTGTAATAACTGGAATTTTCAAGTTTATGCTTATTTAGAGATAGGAGTGTGTTTGATTGAAAGCCATTAAATATTATAAAAAGAAATGAATTATGCAGGAGACCTTCCAGTTATGAAAACGTCTTTATAATGGTAAGAAAATTTCTTTAATGTATTCTTCATTGGTATTAATTAAGTGTGTGTGTAATTTGATTTATATTAGATCAAAAGCATTCACCAGAACGTGGAAACTCTTGTGACATACATAACATCAAAGAATGTGGTAACCTTAGTACTTGCAGTGATCCAACTTTAACCAAGAGGCTAAACGTAAGTTCTGATTTGTCTATGACAATAATTAACTTCACAGAAATACACCTCGTGGTCTAAGGTTAATAAACCTAGTTCCTGCAGTGATTTATCTCCAATGAGTATGTAAATTCTGTTAGTAATAGAAATTCATATATATCTTTGTAATTAATCTTAAAGTTTTGGTTGTAACTCTTCATGTGTTAATAAACATGACTATTTTACTAAAGTTAATTTGATAATTAATAAACAATATCATTCTACTATTTGTTATACCATTTGAAACAAATTGATTTACTGCTTGGCAACCTTTTCTTGCTTCTGGTAATTATTAACTTTATTACGTGACACTTTCTATCTTTTGGAAATTGTTAGCTTTATTGTGAAAAGCTTCTTTCCTTTTGGTAAATTATTGGTTTTATTATGTGACATTTTCTAACTTTTGGTAATTTATTATGCTGCTAAGAACTATTAAAATAATCCTTAACTAAAGAACCAGAATTCTTTATAAGAATTTTCATTAGCCATAATCCAACATTATAACATCTAAATTGTTTTATATATTTTGAGAAATTAATATGTTTGAAAGACATTTCTATTCACTACTTTTGTAGCTTTATCAGGGATTGACTTGAAACACATATATTTGTGCAGCTAGTCTGTATACCAAACTTCTTTTCTGTATTCCTAGCAATAGAATTTCAGTAATATTAGAGCTCACTGCATTCAGTTACTTTATTGGTAAACTAAAGTTATAGTCTGCATTTAAAGTGTGTTTCTATTCAGTGCGATGCATATTTTATAACCCACTAGGGCTAGCTTGTATTCTTCTGTGAAACATTAATGCAGTGTAACTGAGTTGGTGTTGTAAACATAATTATAATAATGTGATTTAAAATATCATCACCAAGTTGTTAAATATAAAGTTAAGATTTACAATCTAAAGGTCCATTCCTGTCATGGTTAAAAATAAGTTCTAATTTATTATCGTGATTTTTCTGTTGTTTCTATTCAAGTCATAACAGCAAGATTTGTTTTAATGTAAAAGAAAAAGAAACTCAATTTGATAGTTTGGTATTGAATAAAATATATGTTATATTTTTTGATATTGTCAAATAGCACTTAAATGTTTTTTAAATGAAAACAGTTGAATATGTTGAATAGTGTTAGAAACATAATATTTGTATGATTTATGATTTGTATGACTTAATGATGAGAATATTTCTCATCAGAGCCTTGTTGTTGATTTCTGATATGTAGATACTTTATACTATATCTATATTCTGATATCTAAATACTTTATACTATATCTATATTCTGATATTTAGGTACTTTATACTATAACTTAGGGAATAACTATTTCACTGTAATGAAAGGATTACAATTATTATTTTAAAACCTTGGTATTGGTTATTCATCATATACATTAGAGATTTAGTATTAATATCTATTAGCTTGACAAACTACGTATTGGGTTTTATTCCTTATATTACTGTTTAGCTGTCACTCAGTTTAGATCCTATGCAAATCCCTACCCTGTTTTCAGATTCCAAATTTATAACAAAAGTATTTATGACAAATTCAAATCAAACACTAATATAAAATATAATTAACCTAAACATAATAATAGTAAATAGCTGAGATGTAAAGGTTACTAATACCTTAATAATAATGACAATAGCAATAATTAGAAGAAATAAAAGAACCTGGAAAAACTATTTTTTGAAAGTTTCACAGTACTGTACTGTCATATGGTTTATAAAATAATTTAGAGTGATATGTAATAATAGCAACTATGAATTAATTGATCTTGGTTACCTTTTCTAAATCTACCCACCCTCAAATACATGGGTGCTCCCCTTCTAGTGTACTCACTGCTACCATAACTACCTCTAGAGGAAGACATTTTATGTAGAACACTTAATGTGGATTAATTTGTACAGATAATTCATCCTTTTTTCTGTGTAATTTTCAGCCTAACAAACCAACTATCAGAATTATCAGCTTTGATCGTCATTATATAGGCAAAGTCATAATAATTTTAGAACATGGTATTAGTCCAGAATTATGCAAGTTATAAATTCTTTATAACACATTTACCTAAAGCATTAATTACTGTAAGTTCTGATGATTTCGGATCAACTCTAGAGGGATATTATGAGTACTAAGCTTGATTTACAGGCCTCTAACAGTATACAGCTAAAGATTTTAACAGTAAATTCTAACATGCTAAATAATATAATGTTTTAGAAATTTAACTTGAAGAAAGATTTGTAAAAATTGTCACTAGATAGTAATTGTAAACTGCTTATTCGTGGAATTTTTCATGTGAATTATAGTATTCTTATAGGTATATTATCAGTAGTTGTCCAACATTAATTCAAAATGTACAGTTGGAGGCACTAACATGCTGGAAAGAAATACATAACTTAATATGATGTATTTACAAACGTATGGGTTGGGTATAAGTGGATTTAAAATCATAACCCAAAATTTAAAGAAAAATAAGAAACACAACCCATGAGTTACAAGATTCCAAAATACAGTTCATGGATGATGAACAATAATGTGCCAAAACACAATCCATGAATGTGTTACTAGTACTTGCTTGACCACAACCCATAAATTGGGAGCAAATGTCAAAAACTAATGCCACTGCTAAGAACAAAAAGATAGCAGAATATAATAGCATCATTAGTATGAACTGTTATTTATTTCAACAAACTTATAAAACATTTTGTTCATTATTCATTGTGTTTTTGTTGATTGTTTTATTTTTTCTTATCAATTTGTTTCAGTGATTTGTTTAGTAATTTTAAATCTGTCACTAAGAGATCTTTTTAAAATACAGTTTTTTTTATCAAGTACATAATCAACTGTCTAAAAGCAAATGTGTTTTGTTTTTACTGTAGAATGATTTGTTGGTCCATCAAACAGTTAAAAGAGCTGCTTCGTTAACAAATCAGCCATGCAGCTGTAAAAAGGATCATATAATGTCTTCACCCCATGGTCTTCTCATTGGATCTCTGCCAGAACAGTCCCGTTATCTTCAGCTACTTGATGATAACGTAAGTATCACTGACCAGGATGGCTACGAAATACCACGCTTTCAGTCATCTTACCAACCAATATTATTGAACTATGCAGACCTAGCTCGATGGAATTCCATTTCATCACATTATTCAGAAGACATTTCCAGTCCAACGACCAAAGCTAACAGTAATGAGGATAACATGAAACCGTCTTCTTCGGGAAGTTATTCTCCTCCACCTGCGTACCTACAAGTCTTCCCACAGCTGCAGAAATCTGATAATGTGTATCCACATTGTCAAAATGAAGAAAAAAATGTAGAGACAAACTCAGCACAGTCAGATGGAAGCTGTCCTTCTGAGTTCAGTGCAACTCCATCATATCTAAGAAGAAAGTGTCTAAAGTTAAATAAGCAACAAAAGCAGTCTTGTGAATCAGATAATACAAGTGAGGATTATGATGAAGGATTAGGTGAGTCAGTCAAAACCACACAATCAGAAAGCCAGACTGTTGTTACAACGTCTGATCAATTAGATTGTGGAGAAAATGACCAGTGGTCTGTATTATCTTGTTCAACTGCCTCTCTACACACCTGGAGCTATCCAAAGAGTCAAAGTAGCAGTGGTTTATCAATCCTTTCAGAAATAGAGGCTGAACGGTCGTTAAAGTTGTTCAATGAGGCATTAAAAACTGACTCAGTGGGGGAGCTGATATTGTAGACTCAGTCAAAAAAGTGTATAGGTATTTTTAAAAATTAAATATGTTTGGGTTTAAAGACCTAGTAGTGGTAGTATAGATTCAATCAAAATATAGTTTTCCAGCCACAGAGAGTTGTATATGTTGTTGATGTGTTTTTTTCTTAGAAGTATAAAAGGTTATAAGCAAATAGTTTTATTTGATTTTTCACATTGTCCAGTCATGACAACAGTCATCTTGGCAATGTTAGTGCCAAAATGATCAAAAATGTACTATTGTGTACAAATATACAGATTGTATGAAATTCTTTATGAACATTTAATTACTAACTCTTTACACTATGAAATCTGTTTTGTATGTTACAAAACATAGTAGAAAAAAATTTAAAAAGAGTTTACTGCTAAGTTATGAATTATTATACAATTAAATTGAACATTCCAGAGAGAAAGTAAAGAGTATGTTGTTTCTCAGGTAGTCATAGCTTTACTGATTCATCCTCTAGTACTTGTAGCTGCTCACAGACAAGTTATTACATAAATTATCAAAGGAAACTTATATTTAGGAGCTTTATAAACATTTTATGTGTAAATGTAATTAAGTAAAAGAGAAACTCGTGTATTTTAGCAGCTGGTGCCAAGGGTCACCGGTATATGGATTTTAAAGTAACATTTGTACAAATGTAATACTTGGTGCTGTTAGATCAAATGATATTTTTTGATATGTGGATTAATAAAATATGAAACAGTGAAGAACAATTGTGTCACTATTTGACACTGGATGTAAGAAGTTTTTTACTACATAATGTAAATGTTTTATGTGTAGAAATGTTTTTGAGCAACCTCTTTTAACTGTTTCAAGTTTTCTATTGTATTTTCTTATAATACATTTTCCAGGGTGTATTATAGTGCTTCATGATTTTAACTTTTAATAAAACAAAAGCCCATAACTAATGACTGAAATTTCTCTAAAGAGCAGAAAATTTTGAAAGCAGAAAAATATTTTACACTTTAAATATTTAGTGTAAAATATAGAGTAATACAAAGTAGATTTATCTACTAAAAGAAGTTTCTCTGTGAAGACATATTGTATTTAGAATGACATATTACATATGATAGACTGATAAAATAAGTTTGGAGAAACATTTTGACATTGCATTCCAAATCACATGACTTTTTAATTTTTTTTTTCTGTTACTTGAAATGTTAGAGTGCATATTTAAGGACTGTTTTTAACATGAGAACTAATATTAGGAATACATGTTTTTGTGTGTGGTACATGAGTATTCTTTAGCCATTCAAAAACATTAGGTAGCTTATGTTGCTTTTTATTACTTTACACCATTGTATTATTTATGTTGAAATTGCTTGTACCATAAAAATCATGTCGTACATTAACAGAATGAAATATAAGAATGAATTGTCATTATTACTTTTACAATGCTTTCAGACATAAAAATGTGTCCAAATTATTGCTTTGTGTTTTTCTTTCAAACTGTGAATGATTGAAATTTGTATCAACCATATTATCATAATCAAAAGCATCAGGTGAACTTTTTTTCTGTAAGACCTCACAACTTAACATAAAAAACATACATATATATATATATATTTCTTATTGGAAGGACCACACCTTTTATCCCATATAATATAACCATCTTATTTGAACTCAGTGGCATTGAAGACAAAAACAACCACTTATAAAACTTGCAAGTAAATAATCATTAAACTGACGTTTTCATTTATTAAACTGTACTATTATTTTTATTAATGTACTATTCTTATTGTTTTTTAAATCTATGCTTGCAATTAAAGAATACCTTTTGTGAGTAGTGTAATGTTACTGGTATTAAAGCACTAACTTTGAGCTTGCATTTAATGTATTTTCATAACTAAAGATTTGTTTGCAAATACTGCTTTTATTGTAGTTATAACTCCCTCATCACAAATCTTCACTGGTTAAAATAATAAACTTTATTTTCTATACTTTAGCTTTAATGAGAGGGCTGTTATATCTTCTGTTGCTTTTTATAGCATTAACATAACATAAAAATACTTTTTGTGTAGTCTTTTTACAGTGAAAATATACTGCCAATTTTTTATTTTCTACTAGTTTAAATTTCAAGAATATTGCCTTTTTCTTGTAGGTTCAAAGAAAATGAAAGAAATATTGTTATTTTCTGTGTTTTTAACAAATTTAGCCCAAATGTTTTAAAATACTATCATCTTATGGCTATTTTAAAAATTCAACATATCATTGATATGGATATTTCAACTTTATTGTGCTTCTTTAAATAGTTTTAACTGTATCAGAAAGACATTTCTACCTTTTATTTATTTATAGATTTTGCTATTGGTTGAGAGATTTTATTTTATGAAAGTTATAAAATTGCTGCATTTTTTTCCTTTTTTTTGTTCTCTATTTAGCATTTTCATATAAAAATTTATAAAATTGTTAAATAGATTTGTTTTAGAAGATAACTTCTGTGTTCCTCTAGCAACTTATTTAGTGGTTGGTACTCTTCCTAATGTTGCTACTATTCATGTGATTGTTAGCATTCATCATTGTATGGTTACTGCTGTAGATATATGTTGTGCACTACAAGAAGAAGTACAAAATGTATTTTTATAACAATGTATTAAAGTGTATTAAAGCGATAAGTGCTATAATGTGATGTTGATGCTATAAAGTTATATATCCGCCATTATTACCAATGCTAGTGTAAACAAAAACAAATGCAATTCAAATGTTGTTTTAAACAAACTTGTGAAAACTAAACCTCGTGTTGACAATGCCGTTTTTTTTCAATGTTTCGTGTCACTAAATACAAAATTAGACTTGTTTGATTTTTTCCTTTTTTTTAAAGTCCTATACTGATGGCTCTGCCATTCAAATGCCCTCGTCCATATACAAACATCAGGCGAGGTAATATATAGAGAATATTGATAAATTATTTATTTGTATGACGAATGCGTACAACAAGATGTATAATTAAAGTCTATACAGGTTCACTAGGTTTAATCGAGCAAAAACATTGTGTAATCCCATAAATCCCGAGCATCCGTCTCGAAAAGTGACCACCCTGGGGATTGATGCATCATCTAATGCCAAGTCATATGCTAGTAGTGTAATTATAATGCAATTATTATGTGTGATAGGTTTACTTTACAAGTGCATTAGGGTGAACATACAATTTTCCTTCTCCAAACCTGTTCGAATGGTTGTAAGTGACGAATCGATACTGTTTTCTAAATGTGCCCTACAAAGGTATCTACGTGTCTCCAGTGTGCTAATTGGTGTATATTATACTTTATAAGAATGAAACTAACAATAGTTTCCAAATACTTGTATATAGGTATTCAATTGTTACGTTAGTATGCATATCCTTAAATTTGAAATTAGGTCGGGAGAGGCTCTACAGAATCTGATTATCGTAGCATCAAATATTTATTCATTGTAAATTTCGCACTTGACTGGAAAGTACTCTGATATACCAAGAAAATAGTTGTATTAGCTGTTCACACGAGATTTGTATTACTAATAAACACTGAAAACCCCCAGTGGCACAGCAGTATGTCTGCAGACTCACACCGCAAAAAACCGAGTTTCGATACCAGTGGTGGGCAGAACACTGTGTAGCTTTGTGCTTAATTACAAACAAACAAACAACAACAGAAGAAATAAGAGAAATAGTTTTTAAAAAGATGAATCATAATATATAGAAACAGAACTGCTTATTGTTAGGAAAATATGTAATACTAAAAGAAAACAGGTGTATAATGACTTGTTACTCGATGTATATATGCTTAGCCTTCCTGTACTAATATTCTTGTTTAGGATTGGCTAAACCATTACATATGTTTTGCAAACATTTTGGATGTACAAAATATATATTTATGGATGTAGAAGTTACGAATATACGACTTTATTTAATAATTGTTATATTGGACGTGTATTATGTTTAGATAAATATTTTAGAATTTTGTAAAAGTAATGGCGAAAGTTCAATTAATTAAAGAACGCATCAAAATAAATTAAAGAAAGGTGATAATTATTATTGATCAACAATTGTCGATTTTGACACAGAAATTGTTTACCTAATTTTGTATACACAATAATTCATCCGCATAAATACAGGTTAAATGAACGAAAATCTTCCGAAGTTTGCAGATTCTGAAATCGGTGACTGTGTCAATCAACGAACTTGTAACTGCGTTTTAAGTTTTAAATCCATCACACACTGAACTCCCAATACTCAGTAACAGCTGGTTAATCTGAAACAGTTTTTCTCTCCACCAAGGGCACGACAACATGACGCAGCCCATTTCGAACTTGCATCCTTCCAACTAAGACGCTTCAAATATTGTCCCAAACTAATACATGAATATTAAATGAAACAAACTTTGAAAATAGTCTCTCTTTTCTAAAACCAATATAATATAATATTGGATAACATACTGCGAATATAACCACTCAATTTCAAAATCTGCTAACAGAAAATTGGATGAGAATATTTTCACGTATAACCACTTTGTCCAATAAACATTAAGCAAAATAAATTTCAAATATAATGACTGTTTTGAAATAAACTGATGCGTCATATTAAATAGCGAATCAGAATCTAACTATTGTAATATTTAGCTTTATTTTTATATACTACTCTCTAGTTCTCTTATGTATACATGTATTTGTCAAGGTATTTACAATTGTGTAGAGTAGTTTACAGTAAAGTTTAACTAATGGAACAATGTCAAATTTATATGAATACTAGTTTCAACATTTTTCGTCACTTTCATGTGAACAGTTGAAACTGTCTTGATAGTGTCCACATAAATGTAGCATTGTTCTATTTGTGTATTTAAACTTTATTATAGTAGCATCTCATAAAACCTCACTTTTCCAATTTTTCTTTATAAAGTTAGACTTAATAGTCGTTGTATTACTCATATCAACAAAGTAATTATATTACAATGTTGGGAAATGTAATAGTTATTTATTTAAAATAAAAAATATAGAGTCAGTAACAACTGTCAGTTAGAAATGTTTATTAACTTTGACAAATAGTTCAATGACTTTTTTGGTATTTCAAAAATGTTTTCCTTTCATCAAGGAAAGGTAACATAATTTAACACATATGTCAAGAACTTTGAGTAACATTTCAAAAGTTATGACTCGCAAAAACTACATGAATTATTGTTTGCATATGTCATCATCATTCCGTCCAACACTTATTCACGAGTTCTCGAATGAGACATCTTGTGGTGACAGAATTAATTTATTCTATATTATATTAGTTTCAAATCTCAACTTTTACAACATGGTGAAAACAATATAGTATCCTACAACTGAAACACGTTAAGTTACTTAAAGTACAATCTACATATCAATAATTACCACTGCATAAAATACAGCATAATATTTTATCCATTTATGACAGTATGCATAGTGGAAATATTTTATTCAAATATATCAAGAAATGTTTTTAAATCACGAATGTTCAAATATTTTATCAGTAAAAACCATGAATGCTACACGAAATTCAATAAGTGAAAGCCATGGATATTTCAGCAAATTAAAGCAGAGAGAATAACAATACTACATCTAATTAAAGCAATCAAAATCACAAAGATTGCGCAAATTTAAATGAGTCAGAACTAAGAATGTAGCATGAAATCAAAGCAATCAAAATTATGAATTTTGCGCACAATTAAATTACTCAAAACTACGCATTTTACACTAAATTAAAACATTACAAATCACGAATTCTGTGCTATATTAAGAATAAGAATGTTTGAAGAAATATAAGCATCAGAACTGCTAATGTTACCTCAAATACATATTATAAAGAAGAAAACCTATTTTTTTTCCTTTCTTTCCTCCCTGAGAAGCTAGAATTCAAAGGAATTTATTATTTTTGAAACAGTGTAAATCACAACATTTGTAACAGAAAAAAATCTTATCCGTCTCTTCACTGAATTCGATTTTCTACATTCATGAACCAAATTGTCCAGTTGTCTTAGAAATACTCAAATTCAATTCATGTCAGATATCATCAGTCTTACGTCTTAAATTTTTATCATTTAGATTCATAATTTTAGTTATATTTCTCATAAATTTAATAATCTTATATACAAACGCAATCACAGCAATACTTATAGATTTATCAAGAGTAACGAACAATATGTATCCTCTGTACAGATTCAAAAAATTTAAACTGAAACTCAATGTACCCAAGGTCGTGTACCCTTAGTTGCCGTTACTGTAGTTTGGTGAGTAGATACCACGGAAGAATTAGTGTTCATGGTGTCAAAATTGAAATCTAAATTTCCGTCTACACTTAATTCGTGACGGATGATCTGCTCTACATCACATTCGAGACCTTCTTGGATCATATCAAAGTTAAGATCAAGGTCGGTCGGTAATACGGTGTTCAGAGATAAAAGATGGCCCATTACTTGACTTGATGTATTCCCGAAAGAGGTCGTTGTTGCAGGAATACCCTCCCTCTGATTCAGTGAGGTGCGAATAGGGAAATCTCTTGATAGAGGGAAGCAATAGCTGTTTGAGTTTGTTTGTCTCCTTGAAATTAAATCCGAGGAATTTTGATGTTGTTCTGCTACCTGGCTGAGGCTATGACTCGAAGAAAGCGACTGTGCTTTCTGGACGGTACAAAAGTTTTGAGAATTAACTATATGTTGCATGCTTTGTTGTTGAAGTTGGAGCGGTGTTAACGTAGGGCTATTGCTGCCAGAAGGTTGGTAGGAGGCGTGATATTCGCCATTATTATGGCCATAAATCCCTAAATTGTAAGTAGTGTTGTTAAGAGAAGTGACCCCACTGGACAACTGTCTGTTTGGACTAGTTCTTAGCCCACAATCAACCAAGTAGGATCTATCTACAGTCTCCAGCTTCATTGCTAAAGTTAGAGAGTCTACCAGCTGGTCAGCGCGGTACCTACCAAATCCATCAGAGGGAGGTCCATCCAGACAGCCTACCAATCCATTAGCACGATACCTATCCAATCCATCAGAGGAGGGTGCATCTAAAGTGCCTACCATTTGGTCAGAACGATACCTATCCAGTCTATCCGAAGAGGGTCCGTTTAGAGAACTTACTAGTTGTTCAGCGTGGTACCTATCCAATCCATCAGAGGGGGGTCCATCTAGAGAGCCAACTAGTTGGTCAGCACGGTACCTATCTAGCCTATCAGATGGTAGTCCATAAGTTTTAGAATCACTTGATGAGCTCATACAAGAACCCCACGGTGGAGTCGACACCCGAGTGTCCTGCATGTCCGTGTTTATAGTTTGTACTGGGGAAAGTCGACCATACGAACTTACATTGGAGGATGCACTTGGACGGAAATCTGGACTTAAGTGGAATGCTTTATGTATTGGGGATTCAGGAAACGTATCCAATCTTTCTGAAAAAGATGAATTGGGACTCGATGTAAGTTCCAGTCCACTTTTTAATACATCTACGCTCTTCTTGGCTCGACCACGTTTCTTCTCGTACTTTGAGGTCTCCATACTAGTGGCTCTCCTACGAGCCACCTTACCAGGCTTGGCATCAGGGTTAAGCATCCACCATGAACTCTTCCCGGTGCCTTCGTTCTGTACTCTCATGAAACGATTGTGCAGGGACAAATTATGACGAATGGAGTTCTAAGTAATAGAAAAAAAATTATAAAGATAAAGTACATATTTATCAAAGTACATGTGAAAAGTTTATTTGAGCTTCGAGATAAATCTAACTGATAATTTTGTCTTAATCATAATCATTCTAATTAATAAACAAGTAAAAATGGAATATATTATCGATGTGTGCTAAAATAAATGTGGATGATTTGCAAAACACACGGATGGTGTAAAAAGATATAAAAAAGCCTTGAAAAGTGTTGACTAGCTCATGCTTATGTATCTCTTCAAAATGAGGAACCGTTAGCACACTGTTGATGGGTCAACAGAAGATTTACGAACTTACAATACTAGCATGCGTTGGGACTTTGACTGGTGGACAGAGCATAGACAGCCCTCGTACAGGTTTGCGAGAAATTTCAACAATCATCATCAATAATTCAAAACATAAATGGTTTAAAGTTTTAAATAGTAATTATATACTGATTTTAGTCCGGAGATTTCGCTTACTTATTAAAACATATATAGAATAAATATTCGCTTATCGACAGTACATAAAGACTGCTGAAGTAATCACAGTTTGAAGCATAACGTAAAAATGGGAAGTATGAAGCATGATCTTGTTCTTCTGTGGTAATAATCACCAAATAAAGAATCTTCGGTAAAAGCGTATAATAACATTATACTGGAGGTTCATAATGTGATTCAAGGCGAGAGCTAGTTAGGACTACTTGTATATCTTACTATTTCTAAACTTAGCACTTGGAAGATAAAAACGAATTTATTGTAAAACTAACTTAAGTTAAAACCAGAAAGCTGATGACATTCAAAGTGAAGTACGTAGATGTTAAAAGTTATAGTTCTGAGATTCGAACATGGGATAAACGTTCCAACCAACTGCGATGCATAGGTTTTTTCAAGAGCTTATTACTATATGTAGAGATATTCTTGGTATTCTTCTAACACGTTAAAGATATATTATACTTAAGTTCAATGCACGTTACTTCAAAAAACATATTGATTATATAAATCAGTATTTTATGAAAGCACTGATCTGTAGAAATCAAATGAATTATTATTAGCTTTGTAGCCAGATACAGGTAAAACCAAATAAGGTACTTCATCTACTGCAACAAGATATTTTATTCTGACAAGAGCTTCCTATTTAGCACTTGGTAAATAGCTTAATATCTAACACAGGTTTTTTCAAACTATGCTCAGCAGAGCCCTGGGGCTCCGCGAGGAAATTTTACCATTTTAATATGTTTTCCTAAAACTATAAAATTAAGTCAGAATACGCTGTACAAAAAAATAAAATATATCTTTAATATAACACGTTTATCACGTATTGGGCTTTTTAATATTCTATTCTGCATAACCCCAGACGATTTTATTTAGCTTAGGGGAAGTTCTCGCGGTTAAAGTGTTAATACAATCTCAATTAACTTCGACCATGGCAACACTGGTTGCTGGTAGATTCAGCAACATCTCAAGATCGCATGCGTGGAGATGCAAGATAGCCTAATAATTTTCGTATGAAACATCGGTCAAACCCCGAGTAGTGATGCCAACTGTCTTTAGAAAGCCAGGTCCGGATAAGCAACTAAATCTCGAACTAAATGAAACATGACGTCATAGCTGAAACTTATTCAAATTTGAAACATTGTGATGCGGGTATATGAGTATCATTTGTTTCAATTTCAAAGTATACTTATATGAAGTATAATTATATTTATGACAATTATAATTGGTAATTGTTATGTAGGGTTAGATTCGTTGTAGTTTAATTATACAAACTTGGTTTCAATTAGCTTTATGACGTCATGTTTCATTCGAGATTTAGACACACGTCAGATCTGGTTTAATATTTTATTTGGTTTAAAATTGTCTGTTAAAAAACAAAGTAAAAGTAAAAATAATAAGTTATCCTTTTCCTTTAGAAAAAATATTATTCTACAAATCTTTATTTCTGACTTCGTTATGGCAACACTGACTGTATGATGATAAAACTCGAGTGCTTGAACGAGTTTTCATTAAGAAGTTACTTTGTGTTCGTGAAAATACTTTCGAAGTACCAAAGATATAATAATATGTTTTTAGACAAATTAATAATTTGTTGTCACCCTTGTAATGGATAAGTGACTAAATATCAGTAATAAATATGATACCAGTAAAAATCTTCCTAGTCCTAGGCCTAATATGAATTCATCGGCATTTTCGTCGCACTTCAACGCAGGATGATGCAAGAAGTACCGAAACAAGAAAGAAAAGAAAGTTTGTTTGTTTTTGAATTTCGCACAAAGCTACTCGAGGGCTATCTGTGCTAGCCGTCCCTAATTTAGCAATGTAAGACTAGAGGGAAGGCAGCTAGTCATCACCACCCACCGCCAACTCTTGGGCTACTCTTTTACCAACGAATAGTGGGATTGACCGTCACATTATACACCCCCACGGCTGGGAGGGCGAGCATGTTTAGCGCGACGCGGGTGCGAACCCGCGACCCTCAGATTACGAGTGCACGCCTTAACGCACTCGGCCATGCCAGGCCTTTAAATGCAAAGAAAGCTAAATTTTATTTGTTCATTCATCAGGACAACAAAGGTGCTCTTATTATTCATATTGTGTTAGTCACGGTATTGCAAAAGCAGGTGAAGCTCATACAATTGCAGAAGATTTGATAAAACCATGCGCAAAAAAGTTTGGTAGAGTGTGCGATTGATGGGAAATTTCTTAAAAAAACTAACTCTTTGCCCCTTTCTGACAACTCAGTTTCTGGAAAAATCAAGGATATGTCAGCAAATTGCTTAACGGAGTTAATAAGGCGAGTAAAAGCGAGTCCATCTTTTTCGCTTCAGATGGATGAATCAACAGATGTCGCAGGTTATGCGATGTTGCTTGTGTTTGTTCGCTATATTTACGAAGCTAATTTTGAAGAGAACGTGCTAATTTGGAAACCTTTACCAACTCAAACAACAGGTGAAAAAATATTTAAACTAATTGATTTATTTATGGAAGAACATGAGATCCAATAGCAGCTTTGCTCAAATATTTGCACTGATAAACCTGCAGCTATATTAAAAAAAAATTTCGGGCACAGTGGCAAACATAAAAGAGAAAAAAAACCCGGACATCGAGAGTATCCATTGCTGCCTTCATCGTTATGCACTTGCAATGAAACGAATGCCAGAAGACTTAAAAACAGTATTCAATGATGTCAAAAAATAGTTAATTTTTATAAAATCAAGACCACTCAATGCGAGGATCTTCAGTTTATACTGTGAGGATATGGGAAGTTTGCATAAATATTTGCTGCTTCATATGGAAATCTGATGGTTTTGTCAGGGAAGAGTGCTTCCTCGGTTTTACGAAATATGTGAGGAGATAGGTTTATTTTTATCTGAAAGTCATTTTGAACTTGCATACAAATTAAAGAACAAATGTTGGGAACAGAAAGTGGATTAAATGAAGTGAATGTAACAATGCAGGTTACCAGGGTAACATACTTCAAAGCTCAGGAGTAAATTGGAAGCTCTTCAACGTAAGCTAAAGGTTTGGGGTGAATGTATACTTATGGAAAAGTATGCTTGTGCTTCAAAAATTTTGATGTTTTTTTTTCATGGGAATGAAATTTCCTTAAGTGAAAATTCAATTGTTTCAGTATTGCAGCACATATCTGATTTGTGTACAGCTACTAAGGATTTGTTTGTTTGTTTGTTTTTGAATTTCGCACAAAGCTACTCGAGGGTTATCTGTGCTAGCCGTCCCTAATTTAGCAGTGTAAGATTAGAGGGAAGGCAGCTAATTATCACCACCCACCGTCCACTCTTGGGCTACTCTTTTACCAAGGAAAAGTGGCATTGACCGTAACGTTATAACGCCCCCACGGCTGGGAGGGCGAGTGTTTAACCTACAGAAAGCTATTAGCTACATTAATCATCTAATAGTGCTGCTAATCAAATAAAGATTACAAAGTTGAAAAACAAAGGGGGGCCAACGTAAATTGAGTGGCAAGGATGATAATTAGAAGAAAAAGGCTTTTGCGGCAGTCCAAAATTTATACACAAACACGGAACAGAAATATATGAAAAATGAACTTACATAAGTTTTATGAGAAAAACAGAACCAAACAACAACAGCAATAATAAAATCAACAATGCTGATTTTATTTGCAAAACACGTTCGTATATACGATGTACTATCTGTCACATAACAGACACCTTCAGCAGCTATCAAACAAGATATCAGTTCAAATGTCATATTCACAGCTGCGTATCGTTTGAGTATCGATTGTCACATGGTTCCCTTGAGAATGTGGGGGCATGACACGTGAAATATAAGAAAAGCTTGAATGACACCCATGATTAACGATCCTGTAGTATTTATACTAAGTACAATTGTTTGGTTTAGACTCCTAAACTTCGTAATGTGTTCAGGAAGATCTGCCTGATCTCTCACGTTCAACATTCGCTACATGACCCGATGGAAGGCAGTACTTTTATGTTAGCGTCATTTATTTTTTATTTATTTATTTTCACTATGTAAGGGAAATAAATCAAACTGTTTTACTCTTTATGAAATCGTAGTTAAACAAATAATTACGCGACTGCTGACTGCACAAATGTTTTAAAAATAGCAGTTAATGTTTAGTGAAAAAAATATTTTGTTGATATCGGGTTCCATCTCAAGACTCTAACTTCATTCACATTCACCTAAGTGTATCATAAAGGGCTTTAGTGAATACTAAAACATCTTAGCAGCCTATTTGTACTTGTATTTAAAAGGTACATATATATATATATATATATGAAAAAGAAACTTTCGTGAAGTAACAATATTTAGAGTAAACCCTCTTTTCATCTTATTAAGTTCATCGTTAAGCCTAATGACGGCGTATCAAAAAATAAAAACTATCGTTACTCATACCTGAAGGTGTTGTCCATGAAGGACTTACAATAATTTTCCTATTGGGCTAATTTCAACCAAAATTTGTTTGTACACAGAATGAACTATTTTTATTTTGTATAACCTAATGGTTAATTACTCCTAGTCGATTGTGTCAATCTCAAACAGTCTTGTCAGGTCAATGCTTTAGACAATGTTGAATATGCTAAAAGAGTTCAAGTTCAAAATATGAAACTTGCTCGATTGTTTCTCAAACAATCATGTTTTTCCCACGGTCAATGAGATGGAAGCTGTTCAATGGTGGAATCACCTCAAAATCACTATTTGTTGGTAGATAGAAAGAAAACTGTGAATGTTGTTTATGACGAGTATTTCAGCTTGTTTGTTATAAAATTAATTGATGATAACCTGTTTCTTTGCATGTTTCTGATATATTTAAGTTTCCTAACAATAAGAGCTAGTTGCTAATTGAAGGCATGTAAAACTAGCTTAAAAAGTGAACGAGTGCCCATGCCAGGTGTTCTCAAACAGTTCTCACGACAGAACATTGGAAGTTTCTAAAGAGGTGCACAATGTCCTGAATCTTTTCTTGGGGTTTCTTTACAAATTATTTTTGAGTTTATCATACTAATACTCGGTTTTATTTATTCTGAATGTGCGTGCGCACCTCACTATATAATTACACATGCTCCCGCACTTAGTTTCAATGGAAATAAACAGAAAGCGGATGTATATATACGCTAATATACAATTTACGCAAAATATTAAAAGCTTATTAAAGTTTTTAAAAGGTTTAACACTAGGTCGTGGAATAATATGTTTGTTTATTGAAAGTACTTGGTAACGGCCTGGCATGGCGAAGCATATTAAGGCGTGCGATTCGTAATCTGAGGGGTCGCGGGTACGCATCCCGGTCGCGCCAAACATGCTCGCCCTCCCAGCCGTGGGGGCGTTATAATGGTACGGTCAATCTCACTATTCGTTGGTAAAAGAGTAGTCCAAGAGTTGGCGGTGGTTGTTGATGACTAGCTGCCTTCCCTCTAGTCTTACACTGCTAAAGGAGGGACGGCTAGCATGGATAGCCCTTGAGTAGCTTTGTGCGAAATTCCAAAACAAGTATTTGGTAAAGTGTGGCCTTAACTGAGCTAAAGCAAAATACCTACGAAAATTAAACTTTTATTGAATATAATTTGTACTTAATAAAAACTTAACTATTGTTAGGTCTAAAACAAAAGGACTTTAAGATTTTGGTGCCAGAGACTAGAATTATTTTGTATTATTGTGTGTTATTAAGCACAGGGATACACAATAGGTGTCAAAATGCGCTTGTTAGCGATATAAGTTCGCAGACGTACCTTTGTGCCACTTGGGAGATTTTTGAATTATTTTACAAATCCTATATTTAAAAAAAGTACTTTTGCAATAAAGATACTAATAATTTGACAATAAATGTTTTGCGTGTCTCTAGTAGAAGTAATTTATTTTAAAATGTGTGGCTTCATCTTACCAACCGCTTCACAGTCTGGCTGTGTTACAATTAGTTTAAGAATTTTGCGTTAAATAAGAAAGGACTAGATGCGTGTAGATGTCACGAAGAGTAAAGTGGCTGCACAGAAAGAAGACAGCTTATCAACAATACCAGTCGTCAACTCCTCGGATACTCTTTTATGATTGAATAGCAAGATGTGATCGTAACTTTTATGGCACATTCGTGGTTCCAGTTTACAAAGCACATTCTTTAGGCAACGAGATGCAAGCAATGAATTCTAATGTTTTTTATTATTTTTTAAAACGATAGTTATTTCCTGTTGATTTTTAGTTGCATGAAAAATGAGAGTTCTTTTTTCTTAAACGTGTCTCGGAATGAAAAAGAGAGAAAGAGAGTCGACCCTGTTCTATGTCATGTTAATTCACTGGGTACATAAAACAGAGCCAAAGATATCACACAGTGAGAATAAAACTATTGATAAAACAACCCATCATTCCGTTGGTACTACAAATTATTGAACATTAAGTTCTTCTTTCTGCTGGCTTCACGATAAGTGTGAGAACTTGCGATGGACACAGTGCAGATAGTCTGTCATACAGCTTTCGCTTAAACAACAAAATTTTAACAATAGAATATAACAGAAACGGAATGTTTCACGCTGTTATTATTACTTATTTATTCTATACGAAACATGCTGGCTAACTGTTCAGTAACGTTTCTCAAAAAAAAAAAAGGTAAAAATGTTTACAAACAAGTAGTAGAATGCCTCACATGTGCGGGTCCACCTAATCTATACACCCGCACAAGGACGTTAAAAACAAGGATGAGACCAATCCTTTGACGTTTCATATTTTACACTGAATAGCCACAAGACATCTGTTTTTATGCTGTTTTTCGTTTGTTTTTGTTCAGCTTAGAGAAAACTATGTTAACTATATAAGTACATGTCGCTAAGACAACTGTAATCCAAAAGAAAAAACATACAGATGAATCCATCAGCAAACAAAGATCAGACCCTTATTCAATGAACAGCAACATGAAAGTATGGCTTGTTTGTTGAGCTGGTCTCAAGCAAATCTCTCGAATCCTTTTTCCTTTTTAAAAACAATAAATCTGTCTAATTTTACTGATTGTAGAAGCTGAGACTGAACGTAAATAAAAAACGTATGGGTTTTTGTGGGTTTTTTTACAATTAATAACCTATGAGACTTTCTAGGGTAGAAAAAAATGATTATATTGTAAATTTAAAAAAACAAACAGATACCAGACTAAAAAAGTCTTATATTTGTTGTGTCTAAGGACGTTTTAAAGACAACCAAGAAAAAATTATTTCCTACTGCAAACACCTCCTTGTAGCGCAACGACAGGTTTTTGAACTCACACAGCAAGAAACCAGGTTTCGATACCCGTTGTGGGCAGAGCACAGACAGCTCACTCTGTAGCTTTGTGCTTAATTCCAATCAATCAATCTATTGCAATCGTACGCTCTGTTTTATGAGTCATAATTCAACGCGAAATTTATAATAATAGAATAAAAAACACAATATTAAAAAATCAGCAGGTGGAGCCTTTGTTCGCCTTGTACGTAAATCTACCTTTTGAAAGTAATCCGGTACGTATTCTTATTTTTTGGTAGTCTTTTGTAGTAAATGTACCTTTAGTAAGTCGTCTCACTGGTATATCTTTGAACTCTTCTTGCAAGTAAGTATCGTTCATCTTTCTTTCGCCGCTCGTACAACCTACTCTTTCAACCAAATGGTTTAAACTTTGATTCATCCATTTATAACCCACTCTTCCAATCGTCAGCAGAACAGTTTTTGTTCTTTTTAGCAAATTTCAATCTCTTAATAATATTTGGAAATCTAAGCTAAATGATGTTTAACTGCCACAGAACAAAATATTCCATTCTCGTTTAGTTTTCTTCACATTACAGATTTGAACACTTTACTCTTGTTTGGTAAGTAAGTAGTCGTTTATCATTGCTTTAGATCAGTGGTAGTCTTCCTTCTGTTCTGAAAGCCACATAAACGAAGATACTTAACATCAGTATCATTGCGTTTGGGTGTTTTGTCTCTTCCTTTTTTATTTTGAAATTTACACTTCTCGGTCTCACGATCTAAGGAGAATTTGACAGTGTTTGGAGGGTATTTCAAGTCTGCAGCAATTTGTCGTAGAATCCAACCAAACATCCCAAAAAGATTTTATGCAAACTCTGCTTTACTGACAATTCGCTACGCATTTTGGGCCATGGCTTGAGAACAGAATTTAAGTATATAACGTCAAACATTATTTTTATCTCGATTTACTTGTGGAGAGCATTTAAATTGATATTTTATAGCATTTTCTTTTAATTTCGCGCAGAGCTACACGAGGGCTGTCTGAGCTAGCCGTCCCTAATTTAGCAGTGTAAGAGTAAAGGGAAGGCAGCTAATCATCACCATTCACTGGCAACTCTTGGGCTACTCTTTTACTTGCGAATAGTGGGATTGACCTTCAAATTATAATGTCCCCACGGCTGAAAGGGCGAGCATGTTTGGAGGGATGCAAACACGCAACCCTCAGGTTACAAGTCGAACGCCTTAACTCACCTGGCCATGCCGGGCCTCCTTCTAACATATGACGGCACCATATGTTAGCTTTTTTTTTATATAATTAAGACACGACATGTTGTACCATGACAGTTATTTCAGACCCTAAATTTGATCAGTATGTTCATTCAAACAGAACCCTAATAGCATGTTCTTGGTACAAGTATATGGGAATTCTGAAGAATGATAAGTATTCTCAACCTGGCTCATTCAGTTGTCAAGAAAAATTGAAGTATAACCACAGTGTTCAAAATTTACATTATCTGTTCTGTAATAAGATAACTATTATAAAATAGTTTGTAGGTACTGTATTTAGTCTCTGTTCTGTAATAAGATAACTATTATATAAATAGATTGTAGGTACTGTATTTAGTCTCTGTTCTGTAATAAGATAACTATTATATAAATAGATTGTAGGTACTGTATTTAGTCTCTGTTCTGTAATAAGATAACTATTATATAAATAGATTGTAGGTACTGTATTTAGTCTCTGTTCTGTAATAAGATTACTGTTATATATATATACTGTGTTTAATTTGTACGCATTCACCAACAGAAAAATTTTTAATAGATAAAAGTGTCCATATATGTTTCTAATAATTCATATTGCACTGGTGTTTCTTTCCTACTTTAAAACGAAGCTCAAAGAAGTTTATTCTTGAAACGAAAACTTTTACAATACTCCTAAAAGCTTTTCGGTAGAAATAGTAACTGTTTATGAATTTCCCAGTTTAGCTAGTCTTATAAACACGTGTAAGTCAGTTTATATGATGTATCATCTTGGTTACTGTACAGCCACCACGTGTCTTGAAGCTGTGAAAAAGACATACAGAACAGTGGTAGTGGTTAACAATATGAAAACAACAGTTAAAAATAGCCAAAATTGTAGTGTTCGAGAAAACGTGTTTTTCAAGACACTGTGGTTATCATGGTACTAAATAAATTAATGGTAGAGAAGAATTAAAGAGAGGAAGAATCTGTAATATAGTTGTGATTGTATTTAAATTTAAATATATAATATATCAACAAGGTTATTATAAAAGGAAACTGGTTATCATTATTAGGACAAACAAGATAGGATTCTGCAGTATATCTTTATTTATGGTCAATTATCGTCGATCACGTATCCTTTCAGAAAATCGATATATTTCTGTAGAGAGCTTAAAATAAAGGATGCAAATATTTCTTGTAGCTTAGAGTTGATATTTTAAACAAATTCACAAATAATTAAGTGAAATTGTATCTTTATTTCTTTGTATTTATTCCTTTTGGTACTTTGCTTTTAGCGCAACGCTATATAATCTCTGTCGATTGCAGGGAATCTAATCCTATATTTTAGCGTTTTAAGTCCAGGTATTCACCGTTGACCCACCAAGGGGCATATCTACATTCAGGTCTTTTTGTTGTTGTTGCTGTTAACTGTCCTATACGACATATTAATTCGGAATTTCGCTTTATCGGCTGCTTAACTAATATCACCCAAATTTCATGAAAGGCTGTACGTAGTAATTGAAGCGAATGTAATTATGCTTCACGTAGACATAACAAAAATATTAGTCCACCACGGCCGGGTGGTTGAGGCATTCGACTCATAATCTGAGGGTTACGGGTTCGAATCCCCGTGACACCAAACATGCTCACCTTTTCAGCCATGGGGGCGTTATAACGTTACGGGCAATTCCACTATTTATTGATAAAAGATTAGTCCAAGAGTTGGCGGTGAGTGGTGATGACTAGTTGCCTTCTCTCTAGTCTTACACTGCTAAATTAGGGACGACTGGCACACATAGCCCTCAAGTATTTTTGCGCGAACTTTAAAACAAACCAAACCAAACAAAAATATGGTTCCTAGGAAATATGTACATTCATAAGGTAGACATAACACAACAATATTTCTCGGAGATGAAAGCATTCTTAACATAAATTTAACTAGAAAATTTGTAGAAGATATATGCGTTGTTAACTTACGTATAACATAAAACCGGTTTCAGGAAATTTGTGTTTTCTTAACGTAGGTATAACAAAATAACGTTTTTAGGACATATATACATTACTATCGTGGCTGTAACACGAACTAGATGCGTATGTTTGTATGTACTTTTTTAATGTGCA
This sequence comes from Carcinoscorpius rotundicauda, assembly GCA_011833715.1. Lineage (NCBI taxonomy): Eukaryota > Metazoa > Arthropoda > Merostomata > Xiphosura > Limulidae > Carcinoscorpius > Carcinoscorpius rotundicauda. The sequence continues at coordinate 34,651,563 of CM022404.1, read as the reverse complement.
TTATAACATAAGAAAATTTCAAGTAAATATATTATTCTTAATGTAATTATAGCACATTAACATTTTAGGACACATGAATGTTCTTAACGTAGATGTTATACAATAACGTTTCTAATTAATATATGTATATTTGTGTGTGTGTTTCAAATAAAGATGTAAGACAATTAAGTTTCTGCTTAATATCTGTGTCGTAAATATGGATATAACACAATAAAGTGTCTAGCTAATATTTATGTTCTAAATACACATATAACGCAAGAACATTTCTACTTGATACGTATTTTAAACGTACGTAGTTGATATGTATATTTTAAATGTAGATACAACACAAGAACGTTTCCAAGGGACATGTACATTCTTCAACGAAATTTGTGTATGCCATCCATGTTGTTCTGTTTCATCAAATCAACCAGTCATCCAGCTTATCAAATGTCTGTACGATAAAGTACCTTACGTAAATCTTACTTTCTGTCTGTGTTATGGTACAACTCAAATTATAATTAAACATGTGTATCGGTTTACCTGTTATTCGATAGTTACATACGTCATCCTTTTAATGTAGAAACTGCTATCTCTATGTTACATCGACACCTGAGATTATAACAGGTCTCGAACTACCTATTCTAAAAGGTTTAAAATGTCCATCTACTTATCTTTTTTTAAAAGAAACAATTTACATTTGCGCAAATCACTTAAAATACTTTATTGGAAAAAAAAAAGGTTCAGAATTCTTTGGCGGGGGGGGAGAAAACTGTTCTGTAATGTTGGTTACGTTCGTGAAACCTACTTGTGCATTGTTTGAAATATCTTTTCCTTTTCTCTATCGCGTTTCTTTTTACTAGCTGGGTTAAGGCGTTCGACTCGTAATCTGAGGGTCGCGGGTTTGAATCCCCGTCACACGAAATATGCTCACCCTTTCAGCCGTGGGGGCGTTATAATATGTCGGTCAATCCCACTATTCGTTGGTAAAAGAGTAGCCTAAGAGTTGGCTGTGGGTGGTGATGACCAGCTGCCAGCCCTCTTGTCTTACACTGCTAAATTAATGGTGGCTATCGCAGATAGCCCTCGAGCAGCTTTGCGCGAAATTGAAAACAAACAAACCAAACTTCTCTTACTTGTTTTCTCTATGCAATCCTACTTTGTCATCTTCCTTTGTTAAAGATTTTCATCACCATTTTCCTTTTTTTTTGGATTAATTTCTCTTCTTCTTCATCCACTTCTCTATTTTCCATTCGTGTTATTTTTCTCTTTCATTGCTATTCCTGCTAATTTCTCACTATTATCTTTATCCTCCCTACTTCTCTTTCCATCTTATATAAACTACTTTAATTTACTCTCTTTTTGTTTTGCCCCCCGCTAGTACAGCGGTAAATCTACGGACTTACAAAACTAAAATAAGGGGTGCGATTTCCCTCGGTGGGCTCTGCAAATTGCCCGATGTGGCTTTGCTGTAAAAAAACACACACACTCGCTTTTCATGTTTTCCTTGTCACGTTATCTCATCTGTTGTTTTTTTTTTACTTATCTCTCTTTTCATTTTCAAAACCCAATCATTTTTTTCTTTTCCTCCTCCAATTTGAAGTTTACCGTTTTTTCTTTCTTTCATTTTCTCAATCTTATTTACACAGAGTCTCTACATTTATCACAATATAAACATTTATAACGTATCCTTCGGCTAGACAGACAGATTAGTAATTAAATGCGTAGTTTTGGACAAGAGTGAAGAAACGTTTTCGCGCAAGGGTCATTTTGAAATATCCAGCGTTCTCCACACTCACATACACACAGAAACGATGTACATATATTCTTTTATAAATATATATATGTATATGAAATTATAAGTTATAAGCATAATTGAAAAAGAAATAAGTAGGCCTCATAAACACTTTGAAGAAAATTTTAAAACAACCGCGACTTTACAAATGTAGTTGGAATGAGTTAGAATTTGAGCACTATGCAAAGTGGCGACACCTAGTGCAATAAAGATTAACTTAAAATATATTTAGGGTGAATATCGGTAGCTGAACTGATACAGGATTTCTTCTGTTTTAAGAGAGCTCGGCATGGCCAAGCGTGTTAAAGCGTGCGACTCGTAACCTGAGAATCGTGGGTTCGTATCCCTGTCGCGCCAAACATGCTCGCCCTTTCAGCCGTGGGGGCGTTATAATGTCACGGTCAATCCCACTATTCGTTGGTAACTGAGTAGCCCAATAGTTGGCGTTGGGTGGTGATGAGTAGCTGCCTTCCCTCTAGTTTTACACTGCTAAATTAGGGACAGCTAGCACAGATAGCCCTCGTGCGAAATTCAAAAACAAACAAACAAACTGTTTTAAGGATTAAAATGGATATTTTCAAATACACCGCGAATCGAATAAAATCTTCTAGTCGACCGTAGCTTCCTACTCTTGCTCTAAAGTAATTACAGAAAGAAGTATCCAAATTATACACTCATCACACGGGACAGACGACGAACAAATTTTGACTTTCTCATTCCCCACTGTTTTATAAGTTACGGCAGCCATGTTGTGTTACGAATGACTAAAACATATTTAATTCTGAAAACTATAATTTCCTCTTTTTCTTGTGTATCGTCCAATTAAAATGAATTATGACAGAAAGAAAATAATAAATGTTGAGAAGAAAAACTTGTTTGAAAATGTCACCCAATGTACCCGAACGTGTATAGGGTTGATTCAATGGAGTGAATCAATATTCATAAAATACTACAATCTTTCAGTCAACAGTGCAAATGTGTTGTACACAAAATGTCTGATGTGTTACAAAATATATGTCTATGAAATGCCAAAATCAGTCTGACAAGTCAGAGTGCAATACGATGTGATTTCTCAGGTGAAAAATAAAAATACTTTCGTCCTATGTACAGTTTGCGTATTGCATATGTTTAACCTCTACAACTTCCTAAATACACACCTACTGTTGTTTTAGTATCCACATACATTGTTACTGGTAGTTTATATAACACGAGCTGTTGAGAAATCAGCATGAAAAGTTGGTAACTCTTAACATCAAATTCGTAATACTACGTTGTACAAAGTCTGGACATACACACTTTGGTACCCCACCCGTACAAACAGGGATACGTAGAAAGTTGTTACTGTAATGAGCCAAAATATGGATGAACGTTTTTCAGATACGTGAAAGTACATACGACACATACGCTAATCGACAAGAAGTTCTGTAAGACCGACAGTAGTAGCTAATACTATATAAAAATATTGATGTACAGCTAGCATATAGCATCACCGAAGGCAGCCTTTAATAATTTATAATCTTAGATTCGGCTTTTGTCCTGAGAATAATTTTCTGTAAAATAATCATCTCTTCACGCTGACAGACAGCCCCATATCGATCGGTCTCTGTGCAACAGGTTTCCAAAGCTTTCCACGTTATGGCTGCGATGCTTATCCAGACACAACCTCGAAAACTTTTAACAAAATATTACTTAACATAGTTTCTCTTTTACCGGTGTCATTCATGCTTGTGTTTATAAACTCACAGATCAAAACTAAGTCGTGGTTTATGTTAAGTAAGGTCAGTAAAAACTTTTCCTTCAGTCAAACCACAAAAAAATGTCCAAGTTAAGACAAATAATAAGCTTTTAGTCGATATAACAAATCCGTTGTTTTACAAAAGAAACCATAAAACAGATGTAATAGTAAAGAATCAGTTCTAAAGATATGTCTGTGGAACGTACCAATAAGGTATTAAAATAACATAACAAGGGCATTTCTACCTTTATGCATTGATAAACCCAGGTATTAGGTAAAGATCTTGTCGGCACAGCATATAATAGATGAAGTGTAGATTATATAACATATTCTTCCCTACTTTCACTCATAAGTTCTTAGAATTACTCATTTCCCACCATCTATCTATCTCAGCATACGTAGGAGAGAGGAGGTAATGAGCTATAAGATACCCCTCCTCCTCCCTACAAAAAAAGACACGTTGTTAAGTGAAGGACGCAATGATGGGCAAAAATATCGACCCGTTTAAACACTCCTGTCTCTCAAACTAAAACTAATAAAACAAAATATAAGTGAACTTTAGATAAGCATCTAGGAAGAAGTAGTGGTCATGTAAATGCAAGTTACAAACTACATAAACAATAGAATAATTAATAATAATTACAGTTATCTTACTTAATATGGTTCATATTGATGTATATTACAAACCAGAAACAGTTAACCTATACATATATAGAAAGATATCGGTAAAAAAACTGATAGATGAACAGTTGTAGATAAAAAGATATCGGTAACAAAAACCGATAGATGAACAGTTGTAGATAAAAAGATATCGGTAACAAAACTGATAGATGAACAGTTGTAGATAAAAAGATATCGGTAACAAAACTGATAGATGAACAGTTGTAGATAAAAAGATATTGGTAACAAAACTGATAGATGAACAGTTGTAGATAAAAAGATATCGGTAACAAAACTGATAGATGAACAGTTGTAGATAAAAAGATATCGGTAACAAAACTGATAGATAAACAGTTGTAGATAAAAAGATATCGGTAATAAAACTGATAGATGAACAGTTGTAGATAAAAAGATATCGGTAATAAAACTGATAGATGAACAGTTGTAGATAAAAAGATATCGGTAACAAATCTGATAGATGAACAGTTGTAGATAAAAAGATGTCGGTAACAAAACTGATAGATGAACAGTTATAGATAAAAAGATATCGGTAACAAATCTGATAGATGAACAGTTGTAGATAAAAAGATATCGGTAACAAAACTGATAGATGAACAGTTGTAGATAAAAAGATGTCGGTAACAAATCTGATAGATGAACAGTTGTAGATAAAAAGATATCGGTAACAAATCTGATAGATGAACAGTTGTAGATAAAAAGATATCGGTAACAAATCTGATAGATGAACAGTTGTAGATAAAAAGATATCGGTAACAAAACTGATAGATGAACAGTTGTAGATAAAAAGATATCGGTAACAAAACCGATAGATGAACAGTTGTAGATAAAAAGATATCGGTAACAAAACCGATAGATGAACAGTTGTAGATAAAAAGATATCGGTAACAAAACTGATAGATGAACAGTTGTAGATAAAAAGATATCGGTAACAAAAACCGATAGATGAACAGTTGTAGATAAAAAGATATCGGTAACAAAACTGATAGATGAACAGTTGTAGATAAAAAGATATCGGTAACAAAACTGATAGATGAACAGTTGTAGATAAAAAGATATCGGTAACAAAAACCGATAGATGAACAGTTGTAGATAAAAAGACATCGGTAACAAAACTGATAGATGAACAGTTGTAGATAGAAAGATATCGTAAAGTAACTGATAGATGAACTGTTGTAGATATCCTGAGAAACAGAAATAACAATCACTATATAGCTATAAATACATAAACATATATAAATATGATAGAGAGATAACTACATAGCCAAAAATATATAATTATAAACCGATAGAAGTAATTATGCTCAGATGAACTGATAAACAGCCAGCTAATAAGATAGGCAGATAAACAATTACACAGGGTCGTGTCTACCAGGCTATCACTGCTAAAATAAGGACGGCTAACGCAGATAACCCTCGTGTAGCTTTGAAAAAAATTCTAAAAACAAACTAAACAACCTAGAAACTGGAAATCAGCCAATAAAGAGCTCACTAATTAATTTAGTTTTAGATATATCGTATCCAAAACAGCTGATATTGAAAGATGAATGAGTGATGTTGTGTTTTCGATCCTTTCCCTGAAAGTCTGATACATAACAATTACAATTCATTCATGATAAGTGATGATATAAATAGACCTCTACCATGTTTGTCGGTCTGTTGAATCCACGTATTAAGTGTAAGGTCTCTCGGCACTGTATATGGTGGATGTACGTAGTGTAAATGATATATTATTATACGCTTTCATTCGTAAGCTCTTAGAATTACCCTCTACCCACTGTCTATCTACCTCAATGTGTGTAGTCGAAACAAACAAAACGATATATAAGATATATTTATATATATATATAAAAGATGAGTTATTACATGGAAGACACATTGATGGGTAAAAACAGCGATCTCTCGAAACTTTCCTCTCAAAGCAAAACAAAATACAAGTTATAAGTTAGGTGTAAAAGTTGTATGTGAAACTATAAATTAAGTGTAAAAGTTGTTTGTGAAACTATAAATTAGGTGTAAAAGTTGAATGTCAAACTATAAAGTAAGTGTAAAAGTTGTTTGTGAAACTATAAATTAGGTGTAAAAGTTGTTTGTGAAACTATAAATTAGGTGTAAAAGTTGTATATGAAACTATAAATTAGGTGTAAAAGTTGTATATGAAACTATAAATTAGGTGTAAAAGTTGTATGTAAAATTATAAATTTGACGTAAAAGTTGTTTGTGAAACTATAATTTAGGTGTAAAAGTTGTTTGTGAAACTATAAATTAGGTGTAAAAGTTGAATGTCAAACTATAAATTAAGTGTAAATATTGTTTGTAAAAATATAAAATAGGTGTAAAAGTTGTATGTGAAACTGTAAATTAGGTGTAAAAGGTGTTTGAGAAACTATAAATTAGGCGTATAAGTTGTTTGTGAAACTACAAATTAGGTGTACAAGTTGTATGTCAAACTATAAATTAAGTGTCAAAGCTGTATGTGAAACTATAAATTAAGTGTAAAAGTTGTTTGTGAAACTATAAATCAGATGTAAAAGTTGTATATCAAACTATAAATTAGGTATAAAAGTCCTATGTCTTTTACAAAACGTAGGCTACAAAAATCATTCACGTTATTTAACAACGTTTGTTATTAGAGAGCAAACTGGGGTACTCAGAAAACATTTTTAGTGTTCTTATGACTTCTTTTTACGGTTTTCCTCAAATAATTCGTAAATCCTGTGTGCATTTGTTTTGCTTTTCTAAAAAACGCTAATATTTTCACATTATGTTAAGTGAGCAGACACGGCAATGAAATTCAAACGATTAGTTGCTATATTTGTTCAATGATATTTAGTAAGTAAAATGAAAATGTCAAAATAAGAACACATTATTAAAATAAGAATGACAAGAGTGTTAGAGCTTGTGTTTACACTTATTTTACACGTCTCGTTAACATAATAATTATGTTCAATTGATGCCTAGTTCATTTCTTTGTCACCATATATTTTATAAAGAAATTTTTAAATTTAAAAATTTCAAAGTTTACGTTTTCAATGAAAAGACTTTGGTTTCGAAACGTCGTTCTCTACTGTGTCTCCACAACAGACAGTTGCCGTCCATTCTACAAAGTTTCATCATGAATATTCTGTCTGTACAATCTATCAAAAAAAGACTTGGCAGTATTTTATCTTTTTATGAAATAGGTTTCTAAACTCGTGAACACATATTTCCTGGTATTCTTGGAATAGGTGAGGCTTTGTTTGTTTGTTTTTTCATTTCGCACAAAGGTACACGAGGGCTATCTGCACTAGCCGTACAAAATTACACTTAATTTTGAAGTGTAAGACAAGAGGGAAGGCAGCTAGTCATCACCGCCCACCGCCAACTCTTGGGCTACTCTTTTACCAACGAATAGTGGGATTGACCGTCACATTATAACGCCCTTACGGCTGAAAGAGAGAGTATGTTTGATGCAACGGGGATTCGAACCCGCGACCCTCAAATTACGAGTCGAATGCTTTAACCCACCTGGCCATGTCAGGCCAACAGGTGAGGCAAACAGGACAGTTATCCCAACACTCAGAAGTAAAAAAACTTACTAAAATTATCCAACTTTTACTAAATCAAGGGATAATAACTGAATAAAAAACAGTAAAGTAAATTTCTAGATTCGTTCTTGTTAAGTACCAGTCTGAAGGCAGCTTTAAGGGTGCAACCGAAATCAGTAAAGCTTAAATATGTAGTTAAGGGTTGATCTAATGATGACGTGACGAACTAAAAACAAAAATAAAAAATTCGAGCTTCATTTTTCTTATGCTACTGAAAAGGTACAGAGCAGGAGTTTCAAGTGATGGTTACAGTAGTTGTTATTGAAATGAAGGCGTTTTAAAAAATCGACTATCCTTTGTTCTTAAAAAGGTTAATGGTATTAAACAACTAAGTTACAAAAACAAGGACGATGTATAGAGAGAATCAGAGGAAATTACTACATGTATTTAAGTTAGACCACTAGCAGTAAGTACAGATTCAGATCACAGTAATCACTTATCAGCAGTGAACCTTAACATCAGGAATATCTTACTGCAGAGCACTTCAGACCATTAGCAGTAAGTACAGATTCAGATCACAGTAATCACTTATCAGCAGTGAACCTTAACATCAGGAATATCTTACTGCAGAGCACTTCAGACCATTAGCAGTAAGTACAGATTCAGATCACAGTAACCACCTATCAGCAGTGAACCTTAACATCAGGGACATCTTACTGCAGAGCACTTCAGACTATTAGCAGTAAGTACAGATTTAGATCACAGTAATTACTTATCAGCAGTGAACCTTAACATCAGGGATATCTTACTGCAGAGCACTTCAGACCATTAGCAGTAAGTACAGATTCAGATCACAGTAACCATCTATCAGCAGTGAACCTAAACATCAGGGATATCTTACTGCAGAGCACTTCAGACTATTAGCAGTAAGTACAGATTTAGATCACAGTAACCACCTATCAGCAGTAAAACCTAAGTATCAGTAGAGGAAGAGGCCAAATTTGGACCTGACTCTCCTAGATCCACATGGATTTAAATCTCTATGCAAAATACCAGACACCCCTACACGAACAATAAATACCTCAGTCAAAGACTGCCCATACTAATTAACAACCAATTATGTATTTTCAGATAAAGTCGCACATACGTACGTTTACCCTTTAAACTAAAATTGGACACATTTCTCAGAACAATAGTTTACCCATAAAAACTTCGATTGATTCAATTTATTTTATCATGCCATGTTATAAAATTAATCAAATACGCTTTCATGGCCCTATATAATTAAAACGTTATTACGAAACAAAAAGTTAAGTTATTCCAAATTTATTCCTTCGTGGAAACTTTCATTCAGTTTTTCGTAATGATAAATATAGTTTACAATATCAAAGATCTCTGTAGTAACGAAACAAACATTTCATAAACATGTCTTTTTTTTTACACTCATAATAAAGCAAAAAAAAATTGGCATTTAAAACATTGAGAATTCGCATGCATATTTCTTCTGAATACTACCACGCAAAAATAAAAAGTAACAAGGAAAATGGCGATTATATCGATTTAAATTTTATGGTATTATTTTCGAAAATACATTTCAAATCTGAACTTTTAAAAGCATGTGTATATTGAAGTATAAAGATATCTTTCTGGCAGTGATCAACAAGGCTTTCTGCAGGATGAGACCAGAAATGTTAACACATGAAGACACTGTCTGAGCTGCCCTCTAGACCCGTTGACCTGACTAACTAAACACCTTTCCCCTCCGCTTCATGTAAACTAAGTAGACAAGGGTTTAGAAGCGAGATTTTAGGCGTGGGGGGTGGTGGCTGGTAGATATTTTTACTTTTGGTATCCTGGGGCTTAGAGGGGAAAGGAAGGGTGACAACATATCGTCTAAAACCTTCAAGGACTCGACAAGATGGGTCAGTGACCTGAAAAAGGGCAGACACATTTATCAGTGAACCGGACTTTGGAATGAAAGTCAGTTGAACAACCAGGTGTACCAATGATAAGGCGGTTAAATCAGGCGGGAAGATTTAAGGATTCGTAATTCCTTTCCTCCAGTCCAAGTTGTGAAACTATACATAAACATTTTATTTCATCGATAACACAATCAGAATGTAAAGATGGTTCTCCAGACTGATTTAATCTCCAGCGTCTATTGTTAAGATACACAATATCCAATACTTTTAACAAATCTAGTTAAAACAAAAGGCACCATTCAATCAGTTATGAAATCGGTTAGGGAATGTTAAGAGCTTTTTATGTTTTATTAAACAAATAGTGTTTAAAGTGCATAGGAAACCTGGTGACAAGTAAAGGTCCAGATCACGTGTAACTGAGTCCTGAATATTTTGCAGTACCCTGTCTCGATCTTCTTTTCTTAGGGTCACCTACTGGTCTCAAGGTTAATGAAGAATAAATATATATTAACACTTCACAAACAATGTGTATTTCAAGCAGTCTGTTTACACATTTTTCGAAACGATAAAGATTTCGCAAAGCTAACACGTTGGGCTATCTTTACTATGTTCACTGAAAAGACTCGAACTTAAAATTTTATCAGTTTAAGTCCGTAAGACTTATCGATGATCCACCAGGAGACCAAACGTATTGACTCTTAATGTTCAATAGACAAAAACGCTATTCTGAGATATAGAAATTATTTGCGCGAATATAAAAGTTAGAGCGGGAGTTTATTCCTTAGTAGTCTGAGGAATAAACTGGATGCGATAACAATAACTGGATCATAAACTGTGGTTGACAGAAACATAAGTATAATTATTTAATAACGGAACTTTTTGATACCAGTATAATCCATCAGTTTACCCAAGAGATTTTATGTCAAATAAATTAAAACAGCACTTGTAAAATAGATTTATATACCCACACAGAATTGCCCAATCGATAATTTACTGAAAGGTCCGACTAACCCTAAAACGACTACCCTACACATATGGGGGTTACCAATATCTTCAAGTGGTTTTTACTCTTGAACACCGAAACGTGTAGTCATTTTAGAGCTGGTCTATCTTTCAATAAATTATTTATTGTGCAATTAGTTTAACATTGTGCTCCTTATAATTGTGTGTATATATATTGTATATAATACGTTTATACAAATATGTTACTTACAGTTAATCAAATTTATAGAATAGCTATCTTTACGCATTTATCCAATTTTTAAAGAATTATCCACAAAAATGGATGTCGTTCAACACACATCATTAACTATTAGATAAGGTTATGGTTTAAAGAGCTAATAACTATAAAAAATATCGCACGGGGAAGTTGTGATCTGCTAATAAAACATTACCGTTACAACGACCTTGTGAATGACCTTTTATCTTGCTTTTTTTAACAGAACCAACAGACAAATAAAAATTCAATAATAACATGTTTTTCTAAAGTTCTCAATTTCAAAACGATGTGCTATCTGCGTGGTTGTTGAAACAATAAAACAACTGAAGAAACTTGCACTAAAATCTCGAAATTACAAAAAGACGTTGTACATGCAAACAAAATAGAACTGTAAACGTTGCATTGTACCTTGGGCCTGGCATGGCCGAGCGCGTTAAGGGGTGCACTCGTAATCCGAGGGTCGCGGGTTCGCGCCCGCGTCGCGCTAAACATGCTCGCCCTCCCAGCCGTGGGGGTGTATAATGTGATGGTCAATCCCACTATTCGTTGGTGAAAGAGTAGTCCAAGAGTTGGCGGTGGGTGGTGATGACTAGCTGCCTTCCCTCTAGTCTTACACTGCTAAATTAGGGACGGTTTGCACAGATAGCCCTCCAGTAGCTTTGTGCGAAATTCCAAAACAAACAAAAAAAATGCATTGTACCTCCCCCATGAAACCTAATGGTACTGTGGGAAGGAAAATACGCAGATATGCATGTTAACCGTTGAGCTTTTGTGTTGTTCTATATAATACAATTAGCAAGGGTGTAACTTTACGACGCAAAACTGTTCTATTATTGATAGTCTGAAATTCGATTAATTAATAAGGCAGTACAAGTGCGATTATTCACATTAAATTCTATGAAGACATGTTTCAAACATTTATTGTTTCGCGTTGAAACCATAACGATATATTCTTAATTTCATATGTATAGTGAAATAGCTAAATAAAGAAAGGGAAATTGTTCGTTTGTGCATATATATTGAATATTTCGTTAGAACATGAAACCTGAACTCTATTTGATTGGTAGTCTACAGGTCAAAATGCTGCATCCTTTATATAAACATCCAAGGTTCGAGGTGCAGAGCCATTGAATATCATCTGTACTGCCGTTATTTGATTACAGGAGTTGGTTAAAGCCTTTGTGGCGGCAGGTACTGCTATCTGACTGTTCTCATCTGGTTAGTTGTTCGATATCATGATTGGCTATACGTGAAGTTCTAGAAAGGAACTTTAACCTGGTCATTATGAGTGCATACAGTGTCGTTTAGAGCGAAAATACCAATATTTTTATTTTATGCGGGTACAGACAGTGAACTTCATTACTTCAAATTATCTGGAAACGTAGAGACACCTGAAAATATATTTGAGCGTAAACAGTTGGTTAAAAAGTGAAGTAATGTATATTTCTCGGTGTTTCCCTTTTTATTTATCATATATATATATACAAATATAAAAAAACAGGCGATAAACGCATCCCTCACAAACCAACAAGACTTATACATGTTACTGACGCACTTGAGCTAAAAATAAACCTGTCCCCGAGCAATGGTCATTATTTTGTAACCCTGTACATGTCATACAGAAGTCGGTTACTTTTTAACTTGTTTGTCTGCCTGCATGCCATGAAGGTTTTAGGTCTACAAGCGTTTGTGTAAAAAATTTACGAGTCATTTTTTCTTTTTTGGAAATTGGTGAAAATGTTTGATTCTCAGTCGCGTGTGAATGACGCATTTATATATTGTATTACATACTTGGAATATTGTTTTGATAAGGTGAAACTGGTATAACTTCAACAATTGACACATAACTGTCAAGTTAAAAGCGTGCGAAATATCAAAAAGGCATGCACGTCTGTTTAAGTCTATATTGTAAGAGCTGTCTAATTTGTTTATTCAATATAACGGATAACATTTTTAACTGAATTTGTGCTAAATGCGCCCCCCCTTCTGTTGCAATGTGGTACGTCTGTAGACTCACGCCGCTAGAAACCGAGTCTCAATACCCGTGGTGGGCAAAGCCCTTTGTGTAACTTCGTGATTAATAACAACCTTGTGCTTAATGAAAATCTACACCGACTACTGTAAAAAATAAATAAAAAATTAATTACAACATTTGTTTCTTTATGAGTCACAACAGAAGGCGATTATAAATAAAATCTCTATATTTTAAAAATAATCACATCTCAAAAATTGCTTACCTAACAGGGATTATTAATAAAATATTAACATGCTAGAGGGCGTTTTAAAAACTGTCACAGTAGGTGTTCCATATGTCTTCCATTGAACTTAAATGTACCACAAGCGTCATCTAATGTTTACTGACTCTTGGCGTACCGTGCACTATGACATGCACTTTTTCCCCTATACAACTAATCTTGTATGGTTGAAAAAGAAAGAAAGCAGAGAAATAAAAGTAACAGTAGTCTGCGAGAAAATCGATTCAGATACATGATAAAATATAGCCTCTGAAACACGAAACTTTCTTGTCGAAAACTTGATATTCTCAAAGTATCTCTGGTGAATTTTTTTCTCCGCATAAGACAAAAAGGTTTTATTAACAAAACCATTTTAAATGTGGGATTTTTTTGATAATTGTCTTATTTTTATCACTTTTGCTGTATACGAGAAATAAATATTTTAACCTGGAAATACGTACTAGAAGGAAAAAGATATTCAATAACTTCAGAAAAACTGCTGACAATATCGAAGGTACAAGTTTCCTAATCAGCTCTATAGATACCGCATGACTAAACCACACTAAATGTGTGTTGAGATTAGTAACTAAAACTGAAATTCACATATTCAAGCCTTTTGAATGTACAATCAAGTAATAAAACGTTCATAGGGCAGTAACGTATCTTGCCAGCAATTGATAACTTGTTAACCGTTTAACTAACTATGAGCATTCATATAGGATGCGAGAGGTCTTAGGTTCGACACCGAACCGAGGAAATTAATAAATTGAATTATTAAGGAAAAATTTTCGCTGTAGATGATTGAATTTTCAAATGCCCTGTTAGCATCTGCTAACTAGTTTACCTTCTAGCTCATTTAGTAGAGTACTCGTCTGAGGTGTGAGAGGTCCTGAGTTGATATGTAACTTAGGTGTACCATAACAGGATAACTAACTTGTATTCAAATATGTAGAAGGACGACTGATTTGAAACCTACACACTGAAGCTGTTAGAGAATCCACTCACGAAAAATCAACTATATCTTTACTGCACCATCCTTGTTTGTTTGTTTTCGACTTTTCCATAAAGCTACACGAGAGCTGTTTGCGCAAGCCGTCCATAATTTAGCATTGTAAGAGTAAAGTGAAGGCAGATAATTATCATTACCCCTTGCCATGTCTTTGGATACTCTATTACCAACGAATAATGTGATTAATCGTAACATCATAATGTCCCCACAGCTGAAAGAGCAAGCACGTTTGGTGTGACGGGGATTCGAACCCACAACCTCAGAATGCGAGTCGATCGCCCTAGCCATGCTGGGCCTGCTACACGAAGACTACCTGCACTGGCTATTCTTAATTTTAAACTTAACGACTTGTGGTAAGGAAGCTAGGTAACACCACACACCGCCTACTTTTTGTCTTCTTTAATTTAATAGTGGAATTTTATCGTCACTCTCGTGACTCATCTACGACCCTAAATTGCGGATTAAGTTTGTGGTGCAACAGGACATGAACCATTCTTTCAGATTCACATTCCTTTTTGTTGCGAACTGGATCATACTAATCTGATCCAGCAATAACAACAAACTTTTCAATTTCACCAACGCTCATAAAACTGCTTAGAAGAAGACAAAACTTTGCACTAAGAAACACCCCACTAAAAGTCATAAGTATACAAGAGGATAACTTTTAATTTTATTAAGTATTTCACTCTCACAAGCGTGTGTGTTTGGAATTAAGCACAAAGTTACACATGGGTTATCTGCATTTTGCCCATCAAGGGTATCGAAACACTGTTTCTAGCAGTGTGAGTCCCCAAACTTACCATTGTGTCAATAGGGGGCTTATTGTCATGCACTCTCGTTACCGCTATTAAAAGCACCATTTCTAAACTATTTATGTACCAAATTGTTAGTGGATCTATCATTTTATTAGTTACATGGTTACCGATAATATACTGGTCACATGCACACATTAAACAAAATTAACAAACGTGTTACAATTACTCCCACTGATTACAATTACAACAAAATTACCATTCACGTTGCAATTAATCTCAGTGATTACTATTACCACCTGTCCTTCAATGAAGCAGTGGTAAGTGTTCGGATTTACACCTCTAAAATCAGGCATTCGATTCCTCTCGGTGGACATAACAGATAGCCCGAGGTGCCTTTGATATAAGAAAACACGAGGCACATGAACCTATTGTTACCGACGTCCAGTGTGTGTTTTATGAAGAAAACAAATGATTTCATCTAATTTTCCTCATTAGTTCCTTAGACTGGATGTTATATCAGGTACTAATACAAACTTCCTCGGTGTGATACAATACGTGGACCCCTGCAGTTAATGGTATTAAAACAAGTTGGTAAATGAAATTTCATTAGGTGTCATCTGATACTAACGAAATGTTTTTTAGAGGAAGGTTGACAAACAAATGTGGTTGCAACGGCTAAAGACATGATTATAGTTGAAACTTCAACAGATTTCTTTTCTTGTTGTTAAACCCAGTGTACTCTCTGTGGTTTTCAGCGATTGACCTTCTAATTTTAGCATTATAGGCCCTAAAACTTATCGCCGAGTCACTGGAATACGTATACGTTATCTACAGGATGTGCTTGTTTTATTCTGTTTCCTTTGAGTTATTGTTACCTAATACAATTCTTGAAGTGGGAAGAAGACCAAATGAAGTAATAATAAACCAGTTCACCCTCCCAGAAAAAAACAACAAATTTTCCCAGATCAATAACTTGTCTTATTTGTACATAAATATGAGAATATTTGTAGTGTCTGCAGGAAAACTTGACTGAATGTTAAAACAAGGGCATGCAAGAGCACGTGCAATTACAAGCTAAACCATATACCACACAAGTGGTGTATGTACGAGGGCAACGGGAAAATTCACACCTGATCACATACGAGTTTTTCTTATTGACGTCATACTAAACGTAGCTGCTTCCAACGGAAGAAGGTCACAGGTTTACATAGTTATAAATCATTCCGATGTTCACAATCCAAAAATTGAGAAGAGAGTGCTTAAATATTCTGAACCTTCTTTTTAGGTTATGAAATTGGAAGAAATACAATTTAAAGCTTCGAACTATCATTCGCGTTAAAAACTTTTCATTTCTACCTGTAATGTTTGAAAGGCGAGTAACAAAAATATTGAAAAGCTAAACAATAAGTTGGGCTGGTTAAGTAATTCTAGTAAACTCAGTTGATAAAACGGTTTTACAGATGTATGATAGTGCAGTTGAAAGGACTAATTTTAACCAATTTAGTATACATCTAAAACGTCTTCAAATATTAAGATACCATTATTCCTTTACAGGCATTGAAATATCGTATCGAAATAAATTTTCCCTAGCAACATAAATTCTGTTTAGTATAATAAATATATTGTTACAAAGTTGAAACATTCTATTCTATTTTGTTTAGCAGAGCTCGTTCCAAATTGACGAAAATATCATTAATAACGGTAGTTCTCAAACTAATTACTGTGTATAACATAGTTTGTACAGTGTATCTAATTAGCTATGCTTATTGGTGGTTATACATATATACAGTTCTGCTCACTGTAAATGGAAGTTAATATTAATAAGTTGCCTCACACCTGGTTAGCGATATCCCAAGTGGAAAGGGGAAAATATATGGGGGGTTAGAATCATTGTATAGATGTAGTTTTTATTACAAGATTCTTCAGTTCCCTCTTTGTTCATCGTATTAGTTGACACATCTCCAACTTTGCATAATTTCGGTCAATATTGATCCGTTCTTTCTAGAATACCAGAGGATCCTTACAGAAGCAAGTGGCTTTTAGTACCGAATTACTTTACAACCACGAGCTACTGAGGGTGCGTTCATAAATAACATTTCCTCAAGATTAACAAGACACTATCACCCCTCGGCTTCAAAGGATCGCAAGGTTCCAGTAAAGCGTGGCATAATAGTCAATAGCCTTGTAATACAGGGAGGGTGGATTTCTTTAAAGTGTAATAAATCACAAGTAATGAACCACGTGGCGTATGTCTAAAGGCTGTCTCTTTCTAGCGGTAACTTTTTTTTTAAAACAAGCATATCACGTTAAGTCATTTTTAAGTGATGACTAGATGACTACTTAAAACTGCTTCAGTCATTTTGTGAATATCCATAAGGTCTTCTTGGTGTTTGTGTCATGCATGGTTTTTCATACTCAGGTAAGTACCGTAACGACCCAGAATATAAGGTACTGTTTGATTACATTTTAAAGTTTACTCACTTCATTGTTCAATACTCATTCAAAGTAGGGGGAAGACTTAGGGGCTCCCGGTGTGGAGAGTCTGGGGGAATCAACTTCGAATGCCAACCCCTTAAGACACCAGTTCTCGTGAGCTGTAAGTTTTGTAAAAACTTGTCCAGCAATCCACCACTTATATAAGAGACTTGTCACAAATAAACCTTTAGGTGAAAAATAATATTTCACTTTATAAATAATGTCATATACGTTTTCCGTACAACCTCTTATATATATATATTACGGCTTTAAATATTTACGTTAAACAAAGAATAATCTCATAAATGTATATAATTACATATTTATATATATCAATACATTCAAGTATTCTGATTATATTAGAAAGCAAATAGAAATGTTCTCTTCATACAAACAACAGTCATTTGAGGATGAAAATCAGCAGAATATGAGGTGTTCGATTTAATCGACATCAGATGTCACTAAATCCAGCTATGTAAGAATAACAAAGATATTACTAAATAAATCAAGTTAAGTTAAAGCTTCATTTAAGTTAGTAGAGATGGAAAAATATTTATATAATTCAGTCATATTTATATAACATGATTCAGTCAGTAGACACTAAACTCATGTCACAAAATGGATGCTTAACGCGCATACACCTTTTTGTCTTCTTTTTATAACAAAGCCACATCAGGCTATCTACTGAGCTCATCGAGGGGAATCGAACCCCTGATTTTAGCTTTGTAAATCCGTATACTTACCGCTGTACAAGCGAGGGAGCACGTACGTGCATGAATCACGGGAAGAATTATGCACTCTATACGATACAGCACAATATTACATGTGCAAAAAATAAAAATATTTATTATTCTTAATTTTGGTTTTATTTACTCTTTAAACAGAACGTTTTTGGGGATACTACAGAAGTGCGTCTAGTTTTTTGGGATACTTTTTAAAAAAATAGATATAACAAATAGTGGTGAAAACGTGCTAAACTTCTTTTAAAGTGTTAGCGTTTATTTAGATTAACTCAGAAAGGAATAAAAAATACTACGCGTTAGAACATTCTTAAAAATCTTCACCCTGTAATGTATAGTTACATGTGCATGGTAGAGTGAATAACTGCGACAGCTCTAACGCAACTGAACAGTTGCTAAGACTTATAACGATTTGAAACAAATGGGTGTTCAGTTACTTTTGTGAATAACGAGTGATTTTAAAAGTTATGTAATCACAGAAACGATGACAGACGCACAGACAGTTAACACTAATTTGCAGAACAATCTACCAGTTACAAGAAATTAGTTAAGTGTCTCATAAAAGGCCCCCAACAAACAGACACATTTTTAGTTATTTTTAAGGAAAATGATCGTTGATCTTTACATATCTTATAGAACAACAACAGGTTTGTATCTCTGTTCGGTTTCATAAAACTCACAAAGATGTATTTTTTCTCTTAACGTAAAGCTTTAAAATTGGTTATTTGCACTCACTCCATCGTGGAGAATCGAACCCTGAATTTTAGGATTATGAGTCCGTAAAATTATTACTGACCAACCGGGGAAAAGATACAAGGAACGAAAATACTGAAATACGAATGTTCGATAAGTTACCTCTTAAAACATTTTTTAAGATGTGTGGAAAATGCTATTATGTCATAACTCTATTTTTGCAATTCAGATGAGTAAAATCAGTGTAAGGTACATCGATTTTTAAACATTCTTAAGGTTTGATTAGAGTCTTCCGAAGTGTTCTGAACTGGAATAAATAATAGAAATACGATATTTTTCTATTTACTTCGAGCTTCTTATATTAATTCTATATAATCGTAGAATATCCAGCAGGAAGGGTTAATGAATAATGATTTAAACAATAACTAAAGAACGATATTAAACAGAAATATTTGTTTGAAAATAAACTACTTAAAACTCGTGAAAGAAGTTTCCGGAAATTTGTTCAAAAGCAACACAGTTGGCCTCAAACTATTCCGTTCTTTTTCATCTAAAACAGGAAGAAGAAGAGATTTCAATCTTTCGTTCACGTTCTCACCAAAAAAACTGACCTCTGACCTCTGCATCACAGATATGGGGTGAAATCAACATCTACAACCCCTTTTTGATTTTGTACTATTGTTCGCTTTGGTAACAATAGGACAACACCCCTACCAAACAATAATGAGTGCGACCACTGTTGGCCAAGCTTCTTCCAAGCATATCCGCTAATCCAAGCGTGACCCAATATGACCTCTGTCTGTCCTCGCCGCTATGGGTGTGAAGTATAAGGGTGAGCCATCGTCTGGGTCTAGGTCTAGACTAGTTGTTCAGAACAGCGACAAAAGTTCAGTTGCAGCTGGCTGTTTGACCGTAAGATCTTCTCTACTTTCGCGTTCCACAGGATGCTGATTGGTTAATACATCGAAGACGTTTAGATTTACTGCTTTTCTCATTACCTGTCAATATTCTAGCCCCCCTCACAAAAAGGTGTCGTTAGGCTAAAAGAAGAAAAAAAAATGAGGCTACCTAGAAAATGTATTCAGTTTTCCGTAAACCTTACGACTCAAACCTTTGGTTCCACGAAATACAAGACAGATTTATGGGTTGTTTCAAATTTATTGCTAGGGAGGTTTTTGTAAGAAGAAACGCAAAACTCTGAGGCCATCTGTGATCACTTTCTTTGTCAAGGGTTAGAATTCTCTGGACGTTCGTACCTGACACGCACATTAGTAATTATTCTTTTCTCAAGTTCCATGGAAGATGATTTAGATTTATCACAAGTTCCATTAAAGTACCACAGATTTCTATTCCGCTATTAGAAGATTTTCTACACAAAAAGAACTTTCTAAGGACGTGTACTCTGGAAGCAGTTGTGCGAACTGACAGCATTTGAATGTAGTTTATCGCTGTTCATATGCATTGAAATAAACAATTTTTATTCTACCATTTCCAAGGCTCTCACGTGCTTGGTCACTAAGGATAATAGATTTCAATTCCACTTGTTGATCTCATCAAATCTCACAATTACTTTAATATCGACTTTAAATTTTAGCAACTTGTTTATTAAAGCGGTATATTTCTCTGAAGAAAAAATACAGGATTAAACAAAATACGATACCATTTACCACTTAAACCGATTTTTCAGAAAAATACATAACGCACTTTTTAAAAAATCAGAATTCTTAACAACCATTTTCCAAATATTTTTTACATATTACTGAAGAATATTTTACATTTAAAGTAATATACTCTCAAATGTAGAGATTTTGAGGCATAAACAACTTTGTCATTCTTATAATACTAAGCACATTACCACGAACATTTTATTAAAATGTATTAATAAAGCTTTATATTCTAGAGACAAAACAACATTAAATTAACATACTTTCGCATTTCATTGTGTATGGCGAGGTGGTTAAGGCACTTGACTCGTAACCCGAGAGTAATGGGTTCAAATCCCCCTCGCACCAAACATGCTCGCCATTTCAGCCGTGGGAGCGTTACAATGTGATGGTCAATTCCACTATTCGTTGGCAAAAGAGTATCCCAAGAGTTGGTGATGGGTGGTGATGACTGGCTGCCTTCTCTCTAGTCTTACACTGTTAAATTAGGAACGGCTAGAGCAAACAGCCCTCGTGTAGCTTTGCGCGAAATTCAAAAACAAACATTCATTGCACGTATTGTTTACATACGTGATAGTTTCTTGTTTCTTTTAACATCTTGCCTACTAAAATGTGGCTATACTGATGTGTCATATAAAAAAATTGTTCGTCTTTATAATTTTTAAAAAAACTCGGTAATTGTAGCCCCCCAGTGGCTCAGCGGTATGTTTGCGGACTTACAACGCTAAAATACGGGTTTGATACCCGTGGTGGGCAGAGCACAGATAGCCCATTGTGTAGCTTTGTGCTTAATTCAAAACAACCATTTAACTTGTAACTCTTTGTGATGGGCAACCCCACCTCCCGACACATGCCTTAACTTTAAAAAAAAGGCACCCAAAATATGTACACACTTATTACAATAAACGTCGTTAACCCAGCATTCATGTGAATAAAATAAGATTTATTTCATTGAAAATTGTTATTGGAAAGAAAAAAAAACTTGATCATCTAATTTTGTAAGTAAGAAAAAAAAATACAGTATTATACATCTAAAACTAAACTATTTAAAGTTCGCACCTGATCTGAATGTGTCCGTTTCTGTCAATACCTTATTCGAATATATAGTTTGTACGCATTTTTAATTAATACCTCATCTAAATATGTAGTTGTAATCATTTTCAGTTAACAAATGATCTGAATAAGAAGTTTCAATCATTTTTAGTTAACACTTAATTTGAATATATGGTTGTGATCATTTTTAGTTAGCATTTGATCTGAATAAACAGTTGTAGTTAATTTCAGTTAGCACCTGATCTGAATAAGTAACTTGTAATAACTTTCATTTAACACTTGACCTGAACAAGCAGTTGTAATCATATTTAAGTTACATTTAATTTTGGCATAGTGTGAGTTACCATAAATTAATTCAAGAAATAAGCCTCACGACATATTGGACACAGTGGCGAAGCAGAGTTTTTAACTTTTAAAAAATGAAATTGATATAAATTTTTAATATAATCGTTATTAAAACAAATCAAATCAAGTGTAATTGTGTTCATAGAAGTTTTAGTTATTTATTAAATAATGCAAAACGGATTTATTATATATAAAACCTAAAAAAGTATGTGATCTGAAATTTAGAATAAGAATAAGTTCAACATTAGAACCAACTCACAGACAGAAATAAAAATTAGTCGCACACTTCTAAGAGGTTTTAAATATTGTAAACATTAATTTCATATTATTATTACTATTTATTAAAATATGGTGTTTTACATACTATATGATTTTTTACCGCTCTTTACAATACTTTTGTATTGTACTTACAAGTAAACAGAACTATATATAGTATAAAACTATACAGTGGTTATTTGAATGTTATAAAATGTTTAACGCTCTATTTGTGAAGTGAAATCACTCGAACACTATAAATATGTAAACCACTGTCGTTTTGAAAAATATGTATAATACTAAATCAACATATTAGTGCAATGTCTTTAGTTCAAATGCGTGAAAGAATAACGATAATTAATCGTTTTTTTATCATACTGAATAAACACGACCGTTTAATTATCAAAATTATCGCCATGGGTTTTTCTAGAGCGCAATTGATCGCAAATTGTAAACGTGTAAAAATATTTGTACAGTTAAAAATTCACCTACATAAGTAAGTTCGGGTAGATAAATGTTAAAAGAAAAACATATTTAAGATTATAAAATTCCATTCCAGAATTGATAAATAAATGTAATTATTAAAATATTCTTCATTTTTTGGATCGTTTGTTACTAGGCCTGTATATACGAGGTGCACTATGGCGTCATGTATTTAAAAAATGATAAAGTTAAAATATAATTGTGCAATTGAAATTTCAACAGGGAATCTTGTATGTCTGGATACCTTTATGAAAAACAAAAATTAATAGAGTTACGCTTATATTAAAGAACATGTTTTTTGAATCGAATTAGAAATGTTTTATTTTTATTGATATAGAAAAAAGTATCTGCTTTAATGCCATTAATAACATATTAATTAAGATGGAAAATGTTTCACTTTATTACTTGGTTTGCTGTACAACCTTTACCATCCCAACTAAATAAACATAGTAGATACATAAATTGTCTTAATGAAATATTACAATCATTACTGTAAAATTCCATTCTTTACACAACCTACTGTAAACAACTGTAGATGAAATAACACATTCTACAGGCAGTTGATTAAGAGTAAATGGTTTGTTTGTTTTTGAATTTCGCGCAAAGCTACTCGAGGGCTATTTGCGCTAACCGTCCCTAATTTAGCAGTGTAAGACTAGAGGGAAGGCAACTAGTCATCGCCGACATTTGGGCTACTCTTTTACCAACGAATAGTGGGATTGACCGTCACATTATAATGCCCATACGGCTGAAAGGGCGAGCATGTTTAGTGCGACGGGGATTTGAACCCGCGATTCTCGGATTACAAGTCAAGCGCCTTAACCTACCTGGCCATGCCGGGCCAAAATAAATGGTGGGTAGTCATTGGTAGCTATTACTAGTATTACTACTGGTTGTGGTGTTTTATCAAAACCACTAACTCAGATCATGGATTTCGCTTTGCCAAATTCGTCGTCTTACACAGATGAACTTAAATGTCTATTGTGAGGAGCACATCTAAATATGTGGTTTTCAACCTGTGGTTCGTAGACACTTAAGAGGTCGTAAACTTTCTACAGGGGCTCACAACGGTAAAAATAGAGTGTAAATAACTTTGTTATGAATGAAAAAATAATAGAATGTCTTATTTAGAAGTTTTTTAGCTTATATATTTATTCTAATACCGATTTTATACTATGTAGAATCAACTGTGAGGCGATCCGCCGCAAAATTATATTCCTTTAATGAAGATTGTTCCTTTGCTGGTTTGTTTTTTGGATTTCGCACAAAGCCACACGAGGGCTATCTCCGCTAGCCGTCCCTAATTTAGCAGTGTACGACTAGAAAGAAGATAACTAGTAATCACCACCCACCGCCAGTTCTTGGGTTACTCTTTTACCAACGAATAGTGAGATTGACTGTAACATTATAACACCCCACGGCTGAAAGGTTGAGCATGTTTGGTGTGATGAAGATTCGACCCTACGACTCGAGCACCCTAACCACCTGGCCATGCAGGGCCGTTTTGTGAAGAACAGGTTGAAAAGTACTGCGCCGAATCTCTTATTGTTGAGATACAGTTAGCGTTATCAAGCCTAATTTTGAGTCAACTATTCCATAACAAATAAGTGATGTTTGAACGTTACTAATATAACACCGTATTAGTGAAGTTTAAGAACAAAATTGATCAAAATACCTGCTTGGTCAGTATTGGAAAATGTTTTTAGCGAAATCAATTTAACGGAGAGCATGAAAAACAACAACATATATCAAATATTTTATGTATCTTTTGTCTCAAAACAAATTATGGGAGAGAAAGCATTACTGAACAAAATATCATTGAAACGTCGTAAGTGGTTGATGTTCTTATATTTCATCTTCTTATTGTGATGTTTAACTACGTTTGACTACACTTACATTTCTAAAATACTCTGTTCTTTGTCTGATTCGAAGTTATGAACTATAGGACTTAAACTAAAGCGGAGATTTGTATCTTTTTAGCATAATCCAAAAGCGTTCCTCTCTGGATGACATCGCACTAAACAGACCTTAATATGTAAAATACACTGCTGTTTCCTGTCAGACTCTCTGGTGTTAGGGTACATGTCCTAACAACGGTAGTTATTCATTTTAACACTTGTTAATGTTGTTCTGACGTAAACCATTAAAATAATATAGATATTTAAAAACAACAATAAAAGCATGGACGAAAAGCATAGACATTCCTTTCCTTTTAACATGCGCTAGAAGAGTTACTAGTAAAGCGTTGCACTAGAAGAGTTACCAGTGACGCGTTGCGCTAGAAGAGTTACTAGTAAAGCGTTGCACTAGAAGAGTTACCAGTGAAGTGTTGCGCTAGAAGAGTTACTAGTAAAGCGTTGCACTAGAAGAGTTACCAGTGAAGCGTTGCGCTAAAAGTTACCAGTAAAGCGTTGCGCTAGAAGAGTTACCAGTGAAGTTGCGCTAGAAGAGTTACCAGTGAAGCGTTGCGCTAGAAGAGTTACCAGTGAAGCGTTGCGCTAGAAGAGTTACCAGTAAAGCGTTTAAAACTGATATTTCTGCTCTCACGTTTCCTTACTCTTTAACCCAGATGTGAACCTAATTGTGGTCTGGCTTCGGTATTATGCAGTACATAGTTTAACGTTCTTGCACGAGCCGTTTTATTTGACTTCGGGTGTTGTAACCCAGCTGGACAGATGAGATATGGCATTGGGCGAAAGACCTTCCTACGACAAAACAAGTTATATATAGAAACACTGTGTATGTGGGAAAAAAAACAACAAAAAACGTGACAGTATTCAACAGCTTTTCAAGGTGCCAACAGTTGTGCTTATGAACATCTAACAGACCAATAGTATAGATCAATTTGCCATATGTGCTTGATAATGTAACTATTGGAGACTTTAGTATCGAACACTTGGACTACCAGTGAATAACAGCATTCACTTTACATCATACCGTTCCTACGGCTGAAAAAAGGATGATATGT
The DNA here is from genome assembly GCA_011833715.1 of Carcinoscorpius rotundicauda. Taxonomy (NCBI): domain Eukaryota; kingdom Metazoa; phylum Arthropoda; class Merostomata; order Xiphosura; family Limulidae; genus Carcinoscorpius; species Carcinoscorpius rotundicauda. Next base: position 34,626,034 of record CM022404.1, on the reverse strand, counting down.
GATACCGAGTTTTTTACAATTTTATATACAATATTAGCTGCTCTTACAAAGCTTTAACATAAACAGAATCGCGTTTTGTACCTGTTATTAATCTTATAAGAAAAATTAGCGCACAAAGAATGTGCGATATATTAGCGTACTCATTCTGTATCAAAAACGAAAACACCAACTTTCAGATATCTATTGCGAATCGAGCTCTAAAAATTAAAAACCTTCTAAAGGATATTTTGGAAAGAAACGTAAAATCATAACTTAATTATTCTGATCGCGTTAGAAAAATATTATCAGATACTCTATAACGTTCAAATAAACGTTAAATATATCTAAACTTCAATGAATTTATACAGGTGTTCTTACCTGTCAAGAATAAGAAACAAAAAGCGAATAAAAAAAAACTTCTTCGGATCTGTAACAGTAAAATTAATAATTTTGTACCGAAGTTTTATAAAGAGAGAGAAAAACTATAGATGTAGGTAAACAAAAACAACATGAAATTCTGTAAGACGAAATCAGTGTATGATCGTTGAATGTATACACCCATTTCATGTTGTTTTTTGTTTACTTACGTTCTCTCTTTTTATAATGTGTATAAAGTTATTAATTTTACTGTTACAGATCTGAAGTAGTTTTTTTCGCTTTTTGTTTCTTGTTCTTGAAAGGTAGGAATACTTATAGCTTAGCAACATAAAGGGCTATCTCTACTGTGCCCGTCACGGATATCGAAAACTGGACTTTATTGTTATAAGCCTTCAAACTTAATGCTGAGCCACGGGTGGATAAAAGACAAATGGAGAGAGAAAGAATAACAGTAAATACTGAGTAATGGTAGATATAGTGAAGCATATGTTATTGAGTAATGGTAGATATAGTGAAGCATATTACTGACTAATGGCAGATATAGTAAAGCATATTACTGAGTAATAGTAGATATAGTGAAGCATATATTACTGAGTAATGGTAGATATAGTGAAGCACATGTTATTGAGTAATGGTAGATATAGTGTAGCATATTACTGAGTAATGGTAGATATACTGAAGCATATCACCGAGTAATGGTAGATATAGTGTAGCATATTACTGAGTAATGGTAGATATACTGAAGCATATCACCGAGTAATGGCAGATATAGTGAAGCATATTACTGAGTACTGGTAGAAACAAGAGCAAATTATAGCGTATCTGTCACAATTAGGTCAGGTGGTTAGGACGCTCGACTCGTAATCTGAGGGTCGTGAGTTCGAATGTTCCATTACACCAAACATGCTTGTCCTTTCAGCCGTGAGGACGATATAAATGACGGTCAATTACACTATCGGTGGTAAAAAAGTACCCTATGATTTGTCGGTGGGTGGTGATGACTAGCTGCCTTCCCTCTAGTGTTACACTGCTAAATTAGCGACTACTAGCGCAGCTAGCCCTCGTGTAGCTTCGTGCGAAATTCAAAACAAACAAATTGTCCCGGAAAGTAATAAAGTCATCTGTGTTGTAACTCATTGTTTTTTTATGTTGTAATTAAGACTTCTAATTTTATGTTTTTACTGATAAAACCGATAAAACGCCGAGATACAAAACATATACATAAAATGAGAGTTTTTCGAATGAATACCGAGAAGTTTAGTTGTTAAGATTATATTAATATCTTCACGTTCTCAAGTCACTGTGCTCGAGAAGTTTGATTTCCATAAAGGCTCATTCGTCAATGGCAAGTTTGTTTTTACAATTTCATATACAATATTAGCTGCTCTTATAAAGCTTTAATATAAACAGAATCTCATTTTGTACCTGTTATTAATCTTATAAGAGAAATTAGCGCACAAAGAATGTGCGATATATTACTGTACTCTATCAAAAATGAAAACACCGACTTTCAGATATCCAAACAAAACTGTTAAGAACGTAGATTTTGTTAATAACAAACGCTAAAACACAAAAGCCCTACTTAATGATGTTAATAGTATGTATTGAGGGTGAAATTAAGCAAGAAATAAGTGCAATGTTTATAAAAGTAGGAGGGTCTATCAAATGTGTCACTTCACTAGTTAAACGTAATCTTATCCTTATCTCCTTAAGAAGACATTTATGTCGCTATAGTTAAGTTAATTAAAAAAAACAACTTTGCCGAGAGGTTGGGCATATTTCACATAACGTTTCAAGCAGTACAAAGTCGATTCATGACACTTTTAAATCGGATTTACAAAACGGACATTAAGCGAGTGAACATAGCGCACCTTCAGATTTAAGTCAGTACTTGAAGTTAAGAACTAGTGTTAGTGTGTTCCGTAACTTTTATTTATTTAATATAACTTTAATATAAATTATTTTATTACTTTTTATTACTATACTCTCATTACAAAAATTGTTTTCCTTTGTTAGCTTCGTGTATAGATTTAGAACTAAATTAAATTTTCTTAATTTGCCGAACCTTGTAAGATTTTATTGGGTTTACGGCCGAAAATTTCGTTAACAGCGAGGATACCTAACTGATGAAACAATGCCTTCGGATATCTGTAAGTTAGAACGCAAGAAAATTATATATAATTAGTTTGCGGTAAACGTAAGGGAATGTTATAACAAGTATATTAAGAATCCATCACAGTTATTCAACGGCATCGCGGCACGAACCTTGGTCCTTACTTATATATAGTTCAGTGTCGAGGAGAAGAGACGGGTGAAGAGACTTATACAGCCGTGGCATGATTTTCCATTACAGAGTGGTATAGCTGACACAACGTTTCGTGACCACAGGTCTGACCATCACCTTTTCTTTGAAATCCTCACATTCTATTTTAGTTTATTTTCTAAACAAGGGCGTCACCAAGGAGATTCATAGGTGGTCTACAGATAAACATTAATTTCACGAGTCTCCTTGTCTATTTGCAGGCTAAAATTGAAACCAGTATCCTTGCCTCAACCATAACGTATTTACACGTACGTGAATATAAAGTTTTACATCGTACTGTAAAATCACGTGAATCATTCATATTTTCGTTTTTGCTGGGACAGTTAAATACAAACCTTAAAGGTTAAAGTTCTTTATTCATACCTGACCAGTTCGATACAGTGTTTAAACAACCAGATTCAAATTACGGTATGTTTTCCTTGTATACTATAGTGCAAAATAGTTATAAAATGAAACACATATGTAACGGTGTGATATATAAATAAAATTCAGTTAAGCTAATGAAAAAAATCGTCTCCAATTTATTTTCAAAACTTGAATATTTGTTTTCTTTCAAGGCAACTTGTTCATCATCGAGCTCTCGTCCTATCACGTGCATACATAGGGTGATTTTTCAGTTTGTTGTGAAGAAAGTGAGGAATATCGAAAATTTGCTGACATAGGGTGTTTAGGCACATTGCGGATCATTTGTTACCTATCATAATGTCCTGATCTAAAGGTTAAATAAAGGTCAATGACAAGCTATCTCCAAGCAAAACAATTGGCATCATTGATCAAATTGTATTAGTTAAGTGACCTAATTTCACACAAACCTTTTTTTTATTTTTTTTAAGAACGATTGCGACTGCATGTACAAAAATTTAATACTTGTGTACTTTTATTAAATAACACCAGAGGACACTTCAATAACGAAATATGTTATTCTAAAATAACAATAAACAGTAAAAAATTATGTGTAACCACAGTATAGTGATTTATTTATAGTGGTGCGTGTGTTTTCTTATACCAAAGCCACAGCGGGATATCTACTATGTCTATCTAGGGGAATCGAACCTGTGATTTTAGCGTTGTAAATCCGCAAATTTACCGCTGTCCTAGCGTGATACTTATTTGTAGTAGAACATACTACAAGTTTAAGCAGAACATAGTTTTTTCTCCTTCGTGAAGACAGACCTATTAAAACCAGAGGTCACTGCAGTACCTACTTTATAAAACAGAACAATGATTATGCAGAATTTATTTAAATCCACGAAATCTGAGAAACAAAAAAATATTGTTTTGAACTTCAAGCGACGCCACACGTTATTTTTTTTTAATGTCCGAACTATGTATTTGAGAAAATAAGAGAAACAGTGTGTGTGTTTATGTTTTTCTTATAGCAAAGCCACATGAGGCTGTCTGCTGATCCCACCAAGGGGAATCGAACCCTTGATTTTAGCGTTGTAAATTCGTAGACACACCGCTGTACTAGCGGGGAGCTAGAAATAGTGAAAACAGTAAATCTCATTTCGACCATACAGTAGATTCTATAAGTTGTTGCGTACCTAAATGTATATATGCATTCATTATAAGGCCAGCAAGGAGCTAACAATTCAAAACAAATATGAATATATGCTTACAAATAGATAACATGGTACTTTCCTTCACTTGAAAAGACCATATTTGGTAATAACAAAACGTGTAATTTCGACCAGTAGATTTAGAATAATTAATTGAAAGAAAACTTTTACGACTTGGTTGGTTCCCATAAGCACATTTGTATTTTTCGATTGAAATCAGGTTAACTTCAGCCTCGGACCGGGCACGGATTAAAGGTTATCGAATCAAACTGTGAATTCGAGGGTTTACGTTTATTCGTCTCTTGCTGCCATAAAACCTAGTTCTGTATACTTCAGGGTCATGAGTGCGTTACAAAAGTGGCTGTAAAATCCCACTATTCGAGTAGGGTAGCGAAAGAGTTGGAGCAGGGGTGCTGATTTCACTTTCAACATTAGTGACAAGTAACAGAAACAACCATCGTGTAGCATTGCACGAATATCTGAAACGAACAAACAAGTCTTTATTACTGTGCTATTTAAAGTCTGATATGACTGAATTGTTCTTAAAGTTTATAAAACAAATTTAACTTTATGTTAGCTGTGCCAAAGTGTTATCGCATTAATAAAGAAAAAAGGATAAAAAGAAATGGAAGAAATCAATCGCAACTTTGTATATAAAAGAATGAATAAATACTACTTTGCTGACCCTTTGAAAATATGCACACCTACAGAAAACCCGCCCAAACTAACTCGGGTACTAATGGTTCATAAAGCAGAACATAACTGGGTGTTAACTTGTACTTTCGAGCAACGATTCACAGACTATTACGCTTGACGTTGGAATGAAGAAAAAATACATTTGAAGTAATATATAAACATAACTAAGTGTAATGTTTCTCAGAGCAGTAATTAATTATTTTGTACACTAACAGTTGAGCTGTAAAGTATAAAAACTTCAAGTTATGGTTTTAATAGAGCGTGCTATAATAATAAAAAAATCCTTTCATTTTTATTAAGTTTAACATTTTTAGCATCATGCAGTCTGGTCAAGCTCAAACAACTGAAACTAAACAGATTAAATGTATATAAAGGTTACTCTGTCCGAGTTATATTTTGTTACAAAACAACACCATATTTTTCCAGTTCATATAATACCATGTTTTGTTTTTGTAAATATAACACCAAGTTTCTACTGTGTCAATAAAACACCATGTTTCTATTGTCAATGTAACACCATGTATTTTTTGTTAATATAACACCATGCCTCTCCTGTTTCATACACTGTTCCTTCTATTCTTGTACTTTCGTACTCTCTATTATTATAGTACTATACCCTCCTTTATTCATGTTCTTATAGTATTACACCTTCTGTTCCTTCTATTCTTATAATATTTAAGTGCTAGGTACTTTATTTATACTAGTTATGATATCAGACAGGCCACTTGCAGTCTGATCTTGTGATTGGAGCAAGCCCGCTGTTCTTATATTGCTATCACGAGATCTCACGTTTCTTCTTTGATTATAACATCAGTTTTCTATATTTTTTATGTTCAATCTGTAACAACAATGACAGATCTTCTGTTTTGGTTTGTTCTTATACTGTCAATTTTTTGTAATTTCGCAATCAGTTTAATATATATATATATATATATATCTGTTTTTGGCCTAGAATAATTTAAACAGTTATCGTAAATACAACCTGCAACAAGAAGTACCTACAGTCTTTAAATTTCCGTAAGATATAAAAATTATTGAGGAAAGCGATATTATAGAGTTTTAAAATTTCATCATAATTACCGAAAGCCAAAAAAGCACGCTATATTTGCATATTTGTTGTAGTTACGTTACATGAAACAGCGTGCCATAAGTTAAAGTATTAGATTTTTTTAAATTAAGCACAAAGCTATACAATGGGCTATCTGTGCTCTGCTTACCACTGGTATCGAAACTCGGGTTTTAATGGTGTGAGTCCGCAGACATAGCGATGTGCCACAATGGGGCTAAATTATTATACCTCTTTGCTAGTTTGAAAGTTCTGTATGAAATTCACACACACACACTACGAAAAAGCTGAAAAAGTGAATTATAATATGTAATAACAGAACAGAATAAACTGGGTCTGAAATGTTTTCAAAACTCACTTCTGTACCCTCATCCCCACCCCAACGACTAAGCGGTATGTCTGCGGATTTAAACCGTTAGGAACCGAGTTTTGATACCCATGGTGGGCAGATTTAAGAAAACAAACAAAATAAATGTTATTTAGGGAAAATTAATTATTTATCAGTATCTCAGACAATAGTTTTACAAAATATATCCGCATTTGTTTACTAGTGTACTAACTTCACCTTCCAAACTTTACAGAGGCGTAAGGTGTTAAACTTTATTCAACACAAGCAACAATTTTCAGTTTTTAAAATCTATTCACAAAAAAGTTAGGTTACAGGGCTATATTTATACATACACACAAAAAAACCAAAAAACACGTAACTCACTCAAATGAGCCAGCACACGCCGACATATTTTAATTTTGTCAATGTAACATTATTTCTCTTCTTGTTAATTCACCATCATATTTTTTTTATATAACACTATGTTTAATGATGTGAAAATATTAAAGTTTTACGGTGGAGGCCATAGTGATCATAGGGTTGAAGAAAAACTCGCTTGGATGTTAGGCCTTAGTAATTTTTAGTCTGTTTTAAACGAATCCTCTTATGCTTTATACATCTAGCACTTTTGACTCATAAAGTTTTTTCATAAGACTGCAAAAGCTGTTCTATGGATCTTATTACTTCCAAAATGTTTTAATTTTATCATATGTTAAAGAAAAGAAATTAGAGCCACTTTCTGTTAAATGAACTTATCTTGAAAATGTAAGCTCGGCATAGCCAGACGATTAGGGCGCTCGACTCTTAAGCCGAGGGTCGCGGGTCTGAATCCCCGTCACATCAAATATGCTCGCTCTTTCTGCCGTGAGGACATTATAATGTGAAGGTCAATCCCACTATTCGTTGGTAAAAGAGTAACCCAAGAGATAATGGTGGGTGGTGATGACTTACACTGATAAATTAGGGACGACTAGCGCAGATAGCCCTTGTGTAGGTTTGTGCGAATTTCTAAAACCAAATTAAAAGTGTAAATTTTAATCAAATTATGGTTTGTGTGTCTACAAAATTTTGTTTTATTTAATTAATCTGTTTTTCAGTAAAACCTAAATAAGAAAATTCAACATTTTATATAATTAATCTTTTCATTTAACACCCTGAACTATTTAGTTATCACATATATTATCTGATTTTTTTACAAATCATTCAAAGACGTGTGCTTGAATATATTTTAAACAAAAAATTGTGAACGATTTCATATAAATAAGCTCCCCAGTGGCTCAGCGGTATGTCTGCGGACTTACAACGCTAAAATCCGGGTTTCGATACCCGTGGTGGGCAGAGCACAGATAGCCCATTGTGTAGCTTTGTGCTTAATTCAAAAACAACAACAACATATAAATAAATGAAGTAAAATTATATTTAATTTCCTCCAACTTAATACTGTTATTTAATAAAATTTGGTTACTTACAACAACCTACACGAATCGTAATCGTACATTTTATTTTCTGAAACAAAGAATTATTGATTTTTTTAAGTCAAAACGATAGTTGTTAGCACAGAACATTTTATTTTATGATTTAATATTTTATTTATGATTGTCTTAATTTTATCAACCACTGGAAAGCGCCTCATTGGAACAGGCATACACTTCCAGTGCATGATTTGCAAACGAACATTTTAACTAGCTCATAAAAATGGAAAACACAAACTTAAAATACATGCCAATAAAATATATCAGTTGTACTCGAGTTCCTTACCTTCCAACCAGCCGAACTGTTACTGTCTCCCTTGTCCTTGAAGTGGGGCACATTTTGGACCATCCATTCGTAGATTTGAGATAGGGTTAGTCGTTTTTCTGGTGACGCCTGTATGGCTTGTGTAATTAGATCAGCGTACGACATGCTTCCCCATGCATTTCTGCGTGCAGAGTTTTTACGCTGAAGCTGACCGTTTGTCTCCGCGGGAGACTGCGCGTGCTCGTAGACTGTAGCGGGAATCATAGGTTTCTCCTCGTCGTCTTTTTCCAGGCGAGGCAATGGCCATGTGTTACAGCGAGTTCGAATCTGTGGCTCAAAATTTGAGTCTGTCTCATATGTGTCCATATTTTTTTTATTCTTCAAGTTCCTAAGTAATTTAAACAGTATCATGAAACATTTCAAACACCACGGGAAGACCAATATACGGATTTAAACTTACAAAAACTCAGTTTTTTATTTAAAAAGTTATTATACAACTACACCAACTTTGAAAGTTCTGAAACACTCACTCGTTCAAATCCGCTCTTCAATATATAAGCGTATTTATTCAAACGTGAGAGGAATTATATCTTGGAATATTCTCTCTGTATTTGTACTTGTTTGAGTTGAAAAAGAAATCAGTATACAATAGATGTCGTTATAATAAATCCGAGCGGTGGCTTACGAAAAACCGTAAATAAATCAGATTTATACACACGAAAACTAGTCGTCCATGTCTTAATGTTGATCACCGTGTGAGAGATAAACATAACTATACACATGAACAGCATTAAATGTTTATACTGTTCAGAAAATTCTAACCACTTTGATTGCAGCAACGTGTTTGTTCAACAGTAAGTCTCAGTCGCGCCACACGCCCAAAGGAATTCTCGAATTGTGCACCATAGATGGGTGGAAAAGCACGTGCTCGGGTTGCTTTCCGTGGTTCACACGAATACTGTAAGATCGTTTTTCAACATAGTTCTGCAACCACTTAAGCTCAATCGGTGGAAGAAAACTGACAGTCCACCAGTGTATCTCAATTGCTTCTGGCATACCGGGAGACTGGCGAGCCTTCGAGCACCTTACTGAATTGAAAGCCGACGTCATATGACGTAGTGTTGTCAATGACAACAGTGATAAACGAGCCTTGGTAGAATTAAAACGTTTCTTCTGTTAAGCCAGCTTCTTTGCAATTCAATATATCTGAAACGAAGTTTCTATTTATCTTGCAAAATGATTCACATATGATACTTTTTATTTATTCATAAAAAGTTTCTGTTTCAAATAAAATGTTTTAGAAGAGAAATTTTGTTACTCCGTTTTAAAAGCGTTTTCGGTTTGTATCTGTCGCTAATATACTTGTAAAGACTAAAGGGTGATAAAATGAAATAATCTTCACTACTTTACTGCGGCCCACCAGTAGCTCTGCAATAAGCCTAAAGACTTGTAACGCTAAAAACTGGGTTTCATGACCCGTGGTGGGCGCATAAACAAACTTTATTACATTTTAGAAAAAGCGCACTAACACTTCGAGGGAGAGAAAACTTTACTGTCAGTGTTTATTTACAACTTATAGCTATTCAGAAAATAGGACAAATAAATGCATACAGATATTTTAGACAATTTTACGTCATAGTCGCCGGGATTTTGACAACCCTTTTCATGCAAGGGGGGGGGAGTACCCCACACTTCTAACTTGAACTTAGGTAAAATCTACAACATACAAGAATTTACTAGACCATGCTGGGTCTTAACAAATGTTACATATATAATAAAGTGTATTGTTTGACATTTCCAATTCTTATACAAAATGCAATCCAAAACGTTTTGAAGCAAGATGTGCCAGTTTTAAATTTAAATCGCCAACAACACATTAATTAGCATGTTTTATATGAACAAAGGAAAGAGTGTAAGACAAAATTAAAGTCCTAAAAGGTTTTAAATACACAGTCTATCCAGAGTTTTCTCCTGTGGATGAGAAAAATCTATTGAAACAGACAATTTCGTGACAATTATTAAAGGTCCAGCTTAATACCTTTCTGTCCTCTTAAAGCCCATAGTTAAGATTTACAGGTATTTAATTGATAAAATCCCTTAGATGATTTTGTGATTTAACCTGAGCCTAGTTGGATTCTGTTTTCTTCCCTACATGAGATATACTAATTTGGGCAATCAAGTAAAATCGAATCATTACTACCACAAATAATTAGCTCATTGATTGATTTTATGGGGTTTAATCAGATCCTAATTTAGTTCTAGTATAATTTCCTTGATTCCTGGGTAAAAAAGTTTCAAAGTACTTTATGTGAGACTATCCCAGTTCCATTCAATCTTTTCTAGGAGAAATCTTTCTCGTGTTTGGTAATGAGTAAAGTCATCGAATGACTAGGTGGAAAAATCCACTTAGGGCTAGTATATTTTGAATAGTTTAACATAGCTTAGTTAAACAAGGATCTTTTCTTTCTTATTAAGGGTTCAGTCCTTAGAGGTGTACACTGTCTGGGAAATAGGAGATACATTTGAACAAGCTCTTTGGCTACCATCTCACTTATTTAAAAATAAATCACATGAATCGACTAAGAAACAGGTTCTAATGTCAAATGCTATAGGTTTGATTAAAGAGTGACAGTTTTGAGATACTATAACAAATGATGTCCTATAAACTTTACAAACTTAAAAATGAGAGCTTTTATGGATAATAAGGTGATATATTTTTAACTTTGGTACAAGTATTTTTCACTAACTACTACTGTAATTATCACAAATGTAAAACACACTTATAAATGTTTAAATAAACACTGAGCCTTAGGAGTTATATTACAAGTAAAAAGTTAATCAAACCTTATTTTAATGAAGTGAAATAGTGTCAGAGCTGACCCAAAGTATAACTGTGACCCATGTAAACTTTGTATTTGATACCTCTGACCCTGTAAAATTGACAAGGGCACCCTGTGCAAGAGCATGTCACTCACCCCAAGGGCTGGCCTTTTATAGTGCTAAAAGTTCATGACATCTAATTTTAATGTCATAATTAACATGCATACTATGAAACTAAATATCTGTACACTCCCTCCTAAGTAATAGGGTCTACATTTGAACTTAAGCTGGATAAAATAAATTAGGCATTAATAAATTATTGGCAACTAAATCATAACTCAGAAACTTCTAATAAAAGTAAACTTTATTGCTTTTTTAAGGCATAAATCAACAACACATCAAGTTATGAACCACCACCTTAATCATTTAACTTGGAAGAATCTACTGTTGGACGACAGCTCGGAGATTTCAATAATCAGATGTTTCTGAATGTTAATAATCACCTCCACAGTGCATACATCCATCCTGAGCAGTTGATACAGCTCAGAAGAACATTTCTCCAAACCTTCACTGAGACATTTCTTAGCTGATTCTATGTGCCTGGGAAGTGAAGAAGATATAAAGCCTATTCCTGAAGATGGTTCATATTGTATTCAAAACAGACAAAGACTGATATAAGTATTGTTCATAAAAAGCAAAGATATGTGTAAAGTGAGAATGAACATTACTACCCATCACAATTTAGTCCACAGCATCATTGAGAAATCTGGCAATGGCTGCCAGGAACTCACTTCCCATAATGGGGTGTTTTGAACATCATTTCTAATGAAGTATAGATCAGCCCTTAGAACAGAGTACAGGTATTACACAACCACCAAAACCTACCATAAACCTGCAGTGTTCAGCTCATGTGCACTTTCCAGGTCCTTCCCCCATACACCAACATTCGTCAGGGAAGTCAGAACACAAATTATTTTTATGTTCCAAAACAACCAAAACTTAAATGTCAAAAACCATACTGAATAATAATTTATTTTACCTTATAAATTTCTAAGTGATGGCAGCTTTTATTCTTATGGGCAATTCATCCATTTTAGGTATGACTGTCCACAGTACAGTTGTTTGTAGTAAAATAAATAAAGAAATTATCATAACTAAATGAAACGATTTAAATGTTTGTATTTTGTTATGCTACATTAGATACAAAGTAACTGTTAGGTTTTAGTGTTACAAAAATGTGTCACACAATTTAATTATAAGTGCTGGTTTGTTTTATTAAATTTTTCAAAATCAATATACAGTTATTTATATATTCAATACTCCCCCATTAAAATGCAAATTTATTTAAAGGATAATTCTGCAGAACAGTTCAAACAGCATCATTTACAATACAATAAGGTTTGGATAGCAAAACTATAAATAAGAATAAAACTTTGTCCATACTGTCAATATTTCACAAAGTTTTAAAGTTTAGTTTGTGGATGTAAATGTAGGTACAATTAAATTTTAAGTTGATCTTGTATAGAAAAATATAACAAACATTTTTTTTTTTTAGTTATAGTAATAACCAACCATCTTACTTTTATAAAATTTCCAAAGATTGGATGCAATTTCCTCATTTCTCAACCAAACTGGTTGTTACCCAGTTAAGAGCCAAGTTGTGAAATCTTACAATAAATTTTTACAAACAGTGCTACACAGTTTGTCTTGAATGGTTTTGTTTGACACTATTAATACACAAAATGTCATTAACTAATAATAATGTCTAAATGCTCAATAAATTTTTTATTTATTATCTCAATAACTATTCATCAGTCTTGGATATAAGGTAGTTTAATTGATCAAAACTGAGACAATGTATTACATGTTTTGAAAGTTAGTTTTAAGTATATCATTACACAAATAAAAAATGGCCAAATGTACAAATTTGTCACTTCTTGTTTAACAAATTGGAAATTCAAGCTTTTCATAACAAGAGCTTATGATTGGTAGATGTGTCCATAATTCTCCTGGATCTGTTAGAAGAGATGATGGCACCTAATTTAAAAAAAAAAAAAAAGTTTTCTTTAGAGCTTTGACTGAAGAAGTCACAATGCCTTATCATTTATTTAACAATGAGTGTTGCTAAACAAGATGTTTAGAGCTTTGACTGAAGAAGTCACAATGCCTTATCATTTATTTAATAATGAGTGTTGCTACACAAGATATTTTTGTATGTGGTTTATTGACACAAATAATCTTATGGTATAAAAATCAATAAATAGTAACAGTTTCACAAGTATACTTTACAGGAAATTACAAACCTCATTTTAACTAAAATTCAACATTAACAAATCAGTTTTTTTCTAAACACACTCTTCATACATTTCTTTGTTGTTGTTTTTTCAAGTCAGTTGTATACTTTAGTACCCTTTAAGGTTATAACTTGTTAGTACTCGTAAGTTTCCAATTTAATAGAATTCACCTTAAAGTGTTTTTGGTTCCACAGATTGTTAAGATGCAGAGAAATATGAAAGATTTTCCAGTTAGTGCCATACAATAAAGATATGAAGTTACAGAGCCCACACTATATCCATGTGGGTGTGTTTAATCACAGAAAGTATTTTGTTTATAAACTTATAACTGACCGCTATCAATTGTTGTTTTATTTGTGACCAGAAGACAAAAGTAACAGGGACATGGATACTTGGAGAAGGATTTATTTTGATATTAGCATATTTTATATAGTTCAAAGAATACTTTGGTTTTCATAACCTTTTATTTAACGATACAAGACTTTGTTTGTTTGTTGCTGAGTACAAAGCTGTACCACAGGTTTCAATAACCAATGTTTAGCATTATCAGACTTGCTACTGAAGAACAAAGGGATCACACAAGATGTGCACGACTTAGTCCTTTCTACATTCTAGGTATTTCTTAACAACGATATCATCTGTGACACTAGATCAATTTTTTATAATACTTTGCAGATGTCTTGTATAAAATAATGACTGTAATTTCCTTAAATATATCGTAAACCTATTTTCAGACTCACTGACATTTACAAGAATGTTTTATAAACCTACCTTCAAGTCTGATATTCTGCTCTCACGGCTCACATATTCTCTTAATAAATAGTTCTTAGATTCCTAGGAAAAAAAGGTTAAAATGTTTTAACACAAGTTGAATTTGTTGCTTTTAGCTTTCAAAGTGATTAATAAATGTGAGATGTAATTATCGAAACTATTAAAAGACCATACCTATAGGCTGGAAAAGTTTCATTGAATTCTGAGAATTGTTTAATTGAAATTATAATAAAAACAACTCATTTAAATTAGGTAATTTAAAAGTGAATTATATTCAGCAGTAGAAGCAGTGATAAAAACAACATATATTGGAAGCCCCCCTGAAAACAATAATATCTGAGAAGACAGTACTTTAAACAAATACTTATTTTTATCATCCTTTATGCAGCTGTATGACAGATAAAATAACAAGAGTAATTGTGTGAATCACGTGTGAACACATTCATATCTCAATATTTACAAATAAAAATGTGTTAAATAGAGACTAATAACATAAAACACTTTCAAAATCTTATGCTCTTAAGTCTGGTAAATTCAAAAATCAGACTTTAGAAAGTTCATTAAAAATAAAGAAGTTTTAGAAACTACGTAATGACAGGTCAGCAAAATGGAATCTAATATAGTTAAGTTATATGGCTGGATAATTATAGACACAATTTCTCCTTGACAAATCAACCTTGAAATCAAACAAGAAGAGTTATCTGAAACATTATGTGACAATATGTAAATACTATATTTACAAAAACAATACTCACAAATAAATAGCTATAATTTATTTTTTACTGACACACAAGTTTTGGTAACTAGAAAAAATATTCAGATATTTTACCAACTATTTTCAAAGCTGTTATTTTCAGATCTAATATTAACCTGATTAAAGTTGAATTTATAAATTTCACAAATGATAAAAAATTATCTGAAATTTTTCATGAGTCAGTCTGATCAATGGAAATGTACAGATCTGACAAGTGTACAGAAAGACCAGTAAGTTTAGTGTGATGTTTTTATTTTTATCAGACAGCTATAATTTAAGGACAAAATGGGGCTTCTCACTCCATTCAAGCCATCCCATCCACTCAACTTAACTTCAAACTAAACACTAACACTCAAAGCCAGCCTTTTGTTCAAATTCTTATCAAGCCTTTCTTTAAACTCCCTTAAATTAACTGCATCCATCACATCCAAAGGCAATCAAATCCAAAAAATAACCACCCTGTTGACAAAATAAGGCTGCATTAGTTAAAAATAACTTCTACCCTGCCAAAGGTTACATACATATTCCCTAGTCCTACCATTCCCACCATTAAGCATGAAAAGAAATGCACTAACACTTTCAGTTCCCTCTCAGTCTTAAACATTTTAATTAGATTCTCTCTAACTCTTGTGTTTTATCAAGAGAAAACAATTTCACAGATATTAACACAAACTCTTCCCATCCAAGATATCATCCTTGTAGCCCTCTTTTGAACCATTTCTACCAATTCAATGTCCTTCCTAAGATAAGGAATCCATGACTAAATACAGTATAACATATGTGTTCTTTACTGTTACACATACAACTTGTTTTCGATATTTCTGTACACAAGACCTAAAATCCAATTTATTCTGTACATCGCTTCAATGACTTCCATAACGCTAAGTTTATTCCCTTCAAAACAATACTTTGAATTTAGATTATGATTATCTGTATGCATTATTTTGCAGTCACTTTAATTAAAAGCCATCTTCTATTTATTTGTTTAATTCACCAAATAATCCAAATCTATTTTCATAGCAGTAGCATTCTTCCACAGCCAGCAACACCCAAAACTTCAATAATTTAAATAATTTATTGAGTATTTGCAATCCATATCATTGATGTAAATAAAAAGAGAGCAAATGTTTCACTAGTAAAGCAGAAAACAGCGTGAAGATAACCTAAGAAGGTCAAAACATTGTTCTCTGCTTTATTGGTAAAAATGTTAATACCCATACCAGCCATCTGAGATACATTTTAACTTCAAGTGGGTTTCTTTTCATGACGAAGAATTCCACTAACAATACCTGTGAAATACCTGTTTGTCTGGAGGTTAATTTACTGAGTAACATTATATCATTACCAGTATTTTCAATAGGTATGATACACCCTCAAGCACAGACTGGCATAATAAGACACTTGTAAAAATCCTGGTTGGCCCGCTTGGTAAATTATGCAATTTTATTATTTTTGTAACAAATTTGGGGGCTCCTTCTGGCATATTTTCCAGTAAATCTTTTGCCTTCAGTCTTATCTAGATTTTACAACATAACTGTTAGTGAGAAAGAAAGTAAATAAGACTAATGTAAAAAATAAACTTTTTATTAGATCTACCAACAGATGTACTGGTAGTTAATAAAATATTTAAGATATAAAATAATTGTTATTATATTAAACTATTCAGATATATTTTTATGTATTTAATACAAGTTTAAGTTGTTAAAATTAAACTACACAGCATCCTACAAACCAAACACTAAACAATTAAAATCAGTCTTAAATGACATGTATATAAAATTGACATACCTCATGATATACTCTTGTGTCATTAATTCTCACCAGGATATTATCAACTCGCAAGAAGAAACGTAATAATAGAAAGAAACTTCCCTGCATAACTCTCTAAACAGAATGAGATAAAATATAATGTATAGTCTTAACTTTAAACACCTATGTGTAGTAAGTGACTATCACCATTCTATGTTCATCATTTGTGTGATTCAGTCTTTGAAAAGAAAAGAATATTTAATATATCATGCAGTATACCCATGAAGCATGAGTAAAAAAAGAGAAATGGAGATAGAGTTAATAGGCTTCATGTATTCTCAAGACGGTTGATGTGAGTAATAATACCTTAATTAAAATAAAGTACAGAACAATGTTTCAACATTCTTAGGTCATCTTCAGGTTAAAAAAAAGGTTAGCCTGAAGATTACCTGAGAATATCAAAACGTTGTTCTGTACTTTATTTTAATTAAGGTATTATTACCCATACCAGCAATCTTAAAAATACATTTTTACTTCAAGAGGGTTTCTTGTCATAGACTTTACATTAGTTTTGAGTTTTAATATTCATATTCACAGAATTGTAGGAGTTAATATGCTTGTTATTAAAACTATAAAACAACTGAAATCAATCTTGTCAAAAATTGTCTTTGTTGAAATATAAGTATGAATATTGTAAGATTTTGAAATAACATATTTTCATATACACCTACAAGCAAGTAATTTACTTTTAACAGAATTAAAAAATACATCCACTGAAATGTAATTTTAAAGATAATAATGATTCGGTTATTTTATGAATCACATTCTTTCTTTTTAACACTCCTACGAAAATTGGGGCCTAATAGGCCCCAGAGCAGCTTGAAAGGTTATTAATATTAGGCTAATAATTTTGTATTTAAAAGAAATTGCCATTAACTGACCCTATCCCTTTATATTTTAAGGAGCAATAATATTGACTTTTCATGATATGTATAAAGTTTGAGGTAATTTAATAGCATACTTTACTGTACTTCTCACACATACATGTTAATTTTAAACTCAAAAACATGTAATATTTAAAAATATTTCAAAAACAAATAATTAAAAATAAAATAATTTGAACAAAAGTTTTTCAAATACACGTTTATCCTCAGGTTGTTGTCGCTGTTGCAAAAAGTCAATTCAATCTGTTAAAAAGGTTGAACTCAAAAACTTTCATAATCTACCCCACTGACTGTAAATCCAAATAATAAGCTGCTTTAGCCATATTTCTTCTGATAAGTATATAGGCAAGATTCCTTCTATATTTTAAACCAGTAAATCACCATTTTGGGGAGGGGACATTTATTGATGAGCACAAAACTTCTCAATGGGCTATCTGTGTTGTGCCTGCCATTGGTGTCAAAACCTAAATTTTAGTGTTATAAGCTTTTAGACATACCACTGTACCAACAGGATAGTTGAAAAAAGGTGTACAAAAGTTAAACTCCTTAGGTACAACTATAACATAAACCCTATACCACTGACTAAATTCTATTCTTATATATAATGTTAAATACAAAACCAGTACTACCACCAGGATAACAAAGTAGAAGTGAAGTTTTCATTTCTTAATGAATCATCTTTCTAGGTTTTCTTAATATAACAAGTTGCTTTTAACATTACTAAAAATATGTTTCTGTACTACCCTTAACCAATATTGTTCAATTATCTCCAATATTTTTAATTAAGATGCACATAAGACATTGAATTGACTTTAATCTAACTGAGACAAACATTATATAACAAACTTAAGAATAAAAACAAATTTTGTTGACAGTCTTATCTACTTTTAAACATATACAATACAGATATTTCATGTTTTATATGTTCCCTCTGTTACCTCTCATAGATAAAATCACTTTCTTAGAGCATAATTTTCTTTAATGCACATAAACAGTGGATTAACCCTTCTGCTGTTAGTAATGAAGATGACTTGCATTTACAATTTTATTGAACTACTATTTTATGAATTTATGTTAATAAGTTTGGAAACAAACTGTAAATTGTAATTCAAATTTTAATATTACATACGAGTTAATTTCTTAATTTTAAAGTAAATATTAAAAGACACATTTAAATATAGATTTCAGTGACACACATGGTATGTCAAATGCAGCACTGTTAAAGATTAGATGTTTGTGATATCAAAATACTAAGTACATAATTTTTTGTGCAAATTAGGAGCTCAAACTATTAGTATTGACAAGCTTTAAGATAAAATTAGGACCTCATATCTTTTTTTATGCTGAGGTATGGCTTATGCACTGTATCAAACATGGTGTCCTCCTTTCAACTCTTTCCAACAGTCTCTTATATACTCTTAATAAAGTATACAACACGTGAATAAACAATCAACAGCAGGAAATGTTCACAGAGTGGTTTTCTCAGCTATTTTAATCTCTTTGAAAAGGCTATCACATTCTTTTTAATTCATGATTTCAATCAGGTAGGTTAAGCATTTTGTCTGCTTGAAATTTCATATTTTTTAAAAATCTAAATATATCTCAGTTATTAAGTTTAATAAATTATAATTCTATGGTATCAGTGTTGTTATTCATGATTTTTTGGTTATTTAACTTCCTATGTAAAACTCACGCAAAAAATTTTGTTTGATACCCTCCAAGTGTGAAATTTTTAAAGACTTAATGGGAGCAAATGTGTTGACAAACTTGTGTATATTATACTGAGTCTGTAACAAAATGGTTACATTACTTTCACAAATTCTAACATCTCATAACTCCAAGTCATGAAAATAAATCATGATATCAGTCTTTTCATTACAAAAATTCTCAATACAAACAATTTAGGTTTTAGTTATAAAAGATACTTTTAAAAAATTATTTACACACTGGGAAAAATAGGGAAAATGTGAACACTATGAAATAGCCTAAATACTAGCTGGTCAAAAGTTTAAGACCATACCAAAAAACAGTCCTAAACAGGGTAGGAAATGCCCAATAAGAGGTCTCAATAGTGAGTTGCATAGCCATCATTGCAAACAACTTTTGCATTTGCAGAAAGGCTGGCTGGAATGCTATTCCAAGTGGTGAAGATGGCTTCATGAAAATCATGTACAGTTTGGAATTAACGTCCATTTCTATAAACTTCCCTTGCCATCCACCCTCAAACATTATTAATGGGGTTCAGATCAGGCAAACACGCTCGATGGTGCAAAAGAATCACGTTATTTGCCATGAAAAAGTCCTTTGTCCTGCAAACATTGTAGATTGCAGCATTGTCCTGCTGAAAGATGCAGTCATTTCCACAAAAGCGAGGGCCTTCAGTCAATAAGGATGCTCTTTCCAACATGCCAATGTAGCCAGCTGCTGTTTGACACCCCTGTATAACCTGAAGCTCCATTGTTCCATGGAAGGAGAAAGCACCATAGATCATGATGGAACCTCCTCCACTGTGTTGTGTAGAAAATGTTTTTGGTGGGATATCCTTATCGTGCCAATAATCTTGGAAGCCATCTGGACCATCCAGTTTAAATTTTTCTCATTAGAGAACAAAACCTTCTTCCACTTTTCTACCTCCCATGTTTGGTGCTTCTCAGAAAAGTTTAACGGAGCTGTTTTGTGGTGTGGAAGGAGGCATGGCTTTTGAAGACGTTTATGGTTTTTAAAACCTTTCTCTCATAGATGCCATCTTATTATTCTTGAGCTGTATTCTGTGTCCATAAGGGTCTTAATCTGGTACAACGATTGGCAGGTGTCTTGCCAGACAACCTGTCGAATCCTCCTGCTCAACGCTGGCAAATGTTCTTGGGCAAACAACTTAAAATTCTCATTCCATATCCCTCAGGGTCTTTTAAGAAATTTGCAACCGCAGTTTTACTATGCCCAATCTCACCAGTGATGGCACATTGAGAGAAACCTTGCTTTTGCAGCTTGACAACTCTGCCATGTTCAAACTCTGTTAACTTTTTGGCCTTTACCATGTTTTTACCCAATGTACCACAGGAGATGTCAGTGGAAGATGTTGACAACGCTAATGCTTGAACACAAATGGCTAAATTTCGTTACATGTTTACCTAATTAATGCTTCACATTCATTATTGTCTTAAACATTTGACTAGCTAGTATTTAAGCTACTTTCACAGTGTTCACATTTTCCCTACTAAATGCAAAAAATGTTTTTTATTTTTATTTTCCCTTTTCTAATTTTCATCTTTTGAAGCTCTACTCAAATAAGTGGTTGAGTCTAACAATGCAAAATGCATATTTTTCTTTTATGTTCATTGGCCTTAAGATTTTGGCCAGCAGTGCAGTAAAAGAACTTTGAGCATAATAGGTATCTTTTTCACTACAGCACCTTATACTGAAACCAGTATGATCACAAAATGATATATGTTTGTGTAATTTAAAAGCAAATTAACACAAAATATCCAAAAATAATTGACAACTGGTTTTAATTACCAGACTGATCATGAAAAAGTTTTTTAAAAAACTGAAATGCAACAAAGAAAAAAGGAATACCATTAATTTTTTTTCCCCAAAAATATACAGAAAATACTGTCCAAGATTTTCAGATCTTTACTTTCTGAGAATAAACAATATTACAAAGGAAAAATCGTGTTTATAGTATTTCTTTAAAATATCTTAAATGTGCTGCAAGTTGTCTTTGTTTTTTAAGCATATCTTAAAAAAACTATAGTTTTCATAGCTCCTTCATCAACAAAACAATAAAAAACTCAAACCATAATTAAAATTATTGTGTTGAACATTTTGGCATGCAACAATGCCATAGCATGTGGATACCATTTTCGTATCAAATGAAATGTTTTGTCAGTTTCAAACTTAACTTCCAAGTACAATCATGGATTTAATCGCATTTCATCATTCTTTATAGATTTTGAAAATAAGATATACTAATTTTTTAATCCATTATATTTTGTTTATTTCTTTCATAATTCAATTTGTTTATGCTTTTGACAATCTTCACAGTTTCCTACTAGACAATTTAAAAAAGTAATACAAGTAAAAAATATCTAGTTTATGAATGATATATAATTCACTGAATTCATGAATAACTTGATACCAGTTCTGATTCTTTACTTCAAAAACACCTGATGCTGTTACTGATGGGCACTTTACTAAATCTATCAACAAAACAAAACGATGTGAGATAATGAGTGTTCTTACTATTTTCACTGAACACTGTGCACATCCATTATCTGCTAATTCATCTTCAAACAGATGAATGTCTTCAAAGAACATTATCTTCTCTCTTACTTTCAGCTTTTCTATGTCTATCCGTTCAGTTGTTTCACTCACCTTAAAATATACAAGTATTTACTGTTTAAGCAACATAAGATCTACAGCATCTCCAAAAAAAATATAGCCTCACCTGCACAAAAAAAATGTATAGTAGGTAACATGCATGTTTCTATATATATTAAAACAAATTCCCAGCACGTTTCAACCAATCTTATTGGACAAGTTCTAACAAAATATTACTATCTTCACATGTGTAAATGACCTTATATTCTTGAGAAACAGTTTCATAATTACTATCTTGTACTTTTAAAGGACTTTTTCTACCTATGTACAACATATTAAACTTTTCACTTCAACCTCTGTTGGCAGATTTTTGATATTTTGAAAAATTGTGTTTCAGAATATCTCAACATGACCATTATCTCATCTATGATCATTTATCTGGAGCTATGATAATGACTCCAGCCAAGTTAAAAAGATGAAAGTAACAAATGTCAAACCCAACACACAGGATCAAATCTAGGGTGCTGCCACTCTGTTCCAAAAGTTGGAATATCATTATTCTTATACCTATAAACAGATCTAAATATTCTTATGTCACATTAGAAACAGCAACTTCACACAAATTTTATACTAAGAGAATCAAGCAGTCCAAAAGAGATAAAATTCTTATTCTTTTCAATGAAGAGGTACAGTAACAAAAAAGTAGGACTGGCAAAAAAAACAACATTGGTTGACATTTATCTGAAACTATGGTTTGACAACTTTAAACATAACTAATATTGTTTTTATAATTTTAATGGTAAATTGCTCTCCTCAACCACTGAGTTTAAACTGATAACTTAAGGGCGTAGGGAAACATGAACAATCTGAAATAAGGAAATGGCACTTGTGGTCTAAGATACTACACCTGTAGCAGTAGCTCACCCGAACAGCTGGGTTCAAATATTCAAGTTGCATTTAAGGAAGGGCCAACCTTTCTACCTTTTATTTTACTTATTTACAGGGTTTGCCCTTTTATGCTTGTTTTTGTTTTTTTTATGTAACATCTTTATGCAAATGGCCCATTTATTCAAGATTGGCTGTTCTTAGACAAGAATAAAGTTTTGATCAGATCACATGTGCTTATACTACACTTTACTTATTAAAAGTATTTTGATTTATTTTTAAATATCTTAAGTATAATATATTCTATGAAATTACTTTACAAAAACATTTACTGTTAAACAAACACATAACACTTTCATTTTAGTAAGGTATTCACCTCTTCATTATAGTAACTTCCAATGTAATTATTTTTATATCCACTGTTATGTAAAGAGCTCTTGAAGTGTGAAACTTTTTTTTCAATTTTATCTCATCTCTCAACTTTAACTGGATTTAACAGCCTTTTTACACATTTTTGGTAATACAGAAATTTATTTCAAGTTTTAACTTTCCAAACATATTTTGAAATCCATATTTATTACCACAATTTAAAGCAAAATAATTATTTAAACCTTTTTTATCTTTTCATAATTTAAGGTCAACCTGTCCTTTAATAGGACTTGAAATGTTATCTCAATACTTTGTCAACTAATAATACAAATTTTAACCAATCATAATATGAAATAAAATATCCTTTTTAAGAAATCATCAATTTTTTAGACATTTCTGTATTAATTTTTTACCCCACATTTATTGAATAACGTGACTAAACAGATATTCATATATATTTATTTCACGAGCTACGAAGCAAAATGTTAACTGGTGAACCTAAAAATAAATGTTAAGACATAACAATAGGTTTGAACGATGCATGATCTTTTATTAATAATAAGGGACAAAAATGTTCAGATTTTGTCTTCTATCAAACACAGTATACAGGAACTTTCACTACAAAATCATCTTACCTGCAGAGAGCTATCTGTGGATATCAGTGTCCCTTTGTAGGCTGTTGTGAAAGTCCAATCAAATGGCTTTATTACTTCTTTAACATACTCACATTCTGCCCTAAAAATTAAAAAAAAAAGTTAAGTAATCTTTTGTTAGGTGTGATATACTTTCAATATTTTTGTCATGGAAAAATAGTAATATATTCAAAATACAAAACATATTAAAGAAACCACAATAAGGAAAACATAGTGATTTATTCATGATTTCATTCAAAATGTTAGTCCCTTGTTACAACACAATATTAAGTGTAATCCTGTATGACTGAAACTACTTACATGCTATGACACTAAACATTTTTCTCTTATGTTTCCTTACAATTAAAACATCCTATTCCATGGACCTGCAATGTATTACAATAATTTATATATATATAGTTTTTAAGTTTATCATATCACATGGCAAATAATGAAAAACAAGGTGAAAAGCTGTTACAAAACAAAAACATTGCCAATTTTCAAAATACTATGACTTTCTCTAGCTAATTTAGCATTACTGTACTAACTTAATGGGAATTTTACTTACAGGTATCTTTGTAAGTTCATACAAATTAATGGAATATTTAAAAAACAAGGAAAAGCCTAACCTTGTACAGGGTGTTCATACCATCACTGTGCACTTATATATTTATTAACAGACATGTTTCAATATAGAATAAAGGAGGTAAATATGAATGACAATTATAAACAATGTTGAAAGTGACCCCTGTTGGCATCAATACAGGCCTGGATCCTTCTTATTTTGTTTCGAAACACTGCTATCAGTTGCTGGCTTGAAATAGATTACAAAAATGCACAGTGACTTTTCAAACACCCTGTATAAATATTACCATGAGAAAAGTGTGACCAAGAGAGTAAAAATCAAAATGATTTGAGTTAAACACCCATTTAAAATTTACCACTTTAATATCAAAACTGAGGGATCAGTTGAGCCAGGAGGTCCATAATAAAAGTGATGCTTAACAGGTACCTTTGCACTGAACAAATAGTGAAAAATATGGCCTACATCCCTATTTATAGCATAACTTTTTAAGTCCATAAAGGTATCTTTGTTCCTTTTGTATTACTATAAATATTTTTTATTTGCATGCTTGAATACTTGGAAAATACCATGTAATTTATCCCGTAAACTTTGAAATACTTCACTTTTAATACTTGGAAACAATGGTACCTGACCGCATGGAAAAATGAACGTTTTTTGAATTAACAAATTCAATACTTCAGTAGTCTTTTACCATTTGTACTATTGTTTTAATGTTTATTTTTATAGACTGTAAGCAATTTATAATTTAAATCATTCATTAATTTAAAATTTGTGCACTTTACTTAATTAGACAAGGTTTTATAAAGTACCTCAAATTAACATTTTCCTTACTTGAAAATGTATTTGCAATAAATACCTCTACACACAGGAATGCTATCCTTCACATGTCTGCTTATGAGACTTGCATGTCACTAGCCTTGAGGTAACTTCCAGCTAAATTGATGCATTTCATGTGAACTGTGCTGGGGCATGATGACAACATCATACAACAAAAGCTTTCCACCAAGAGAAGGGTAACACAACTGCCATGTGCACCAATTTCCCCTTTCCACTTGTGACAACTTCGTTTTTGTTGAGTCAAGAAAAACAGATGTGCACCAGAAGTGGGGAGGATAAGTAGAAATGTGTAGCAATATCTATTAGAATTATGCTTTCAGGTAAAGAAAATGTCAATTTTAGAGATGATAACTCATCTCTTTATGTAGAAATGCTGGAAATGTTTGTGCATAATTTTACCTAGAAAGTTCTCTTTAGAAAGCCCTCAAAGAGAAGTCCATGGATTGTGACATCCAATGGTAGAGGCTCCATAAAGGTACACCCATGGAAGACTGCATCTCTTTTTGGCCAGATCATACTTTTCACCTTTAATGTAAAGAGGGAGAGGAAAACAAGACCCAAGTGGCACAGAGACAGACAGAATGAGATTACATCTAAGCACTTGCACACAAGTAGTCAATAAGCCAATATCTGTAGTGTGGTTAGGGCACAATCAAACCATACTGAACAGGCTCTAGATGCAGAAATAGGGCACTTAATAGTTTTGTGGAAAATGTTTTTTATGACCCATACTACACAGACAGTGTCATAATCACCTCACTTCTCACTGTATTGTGCTAAACCCAACCAGTGAGGATTCTTTACAGTACACCACTACAATGGCTAGGAACTGGTAAGTGGTAAGTATCTTTCATGCTTCACTCAAAGAAAGAGAAGGGAGGAAAATTTGTGTTGGGGAGATCTAGTGAAACACCTGGATCCCCACTGAACCACCAGTCAGAAAAGGTTTTGACTGGAGAAAATGTAATTAGTGACTATAAAACTATTTTTTAAAAGTTGGCAGGCACAGGGGAAAGAATTGAGCAGAATTCTTCTCTGGTGTTGGCATTATCTGTGATAGTCCATGGAATTGGTATAACCTGGATTGGACAAGTGGGTAAAGATTCTTCAAATGCTCTTGTATAATAACCCATCTCACAATAGACACCAGTACAGCTAAGAGAGATGGTTTGAGTTTTTTCCATTATCTTTACTCAATAAAAAGTGTGGGACATAAACACACCCTGGGAAGCAGCATCAGCTACCTGTAAGGATTCTAAGAAATGTAAAAAAAAAAGAAAAAAGAAAAAGCTGAAAAATAAAATGTACTTACTTTTTTCAAAGATGTTTGAATAGTTGAAGAATAGCAACTGACAGAAGTCAAAATTCATGAAGAAAAGAGACAGCCTGATCATGTAATTAATGAGAGGAAAAAAATGTGGGGAGTCATTCACATATTCACCTGGAAGAAGAAGTACATAGGTTGGAGAAATTGGAAAGTAAGAGAATAGGCAGGTGACAAATCAAAAGTGAAGTGTTAAATAACTTGTGAGCATCCACATCCACAAACAAATATACTAACTAGAGGCATCAACAGACCTGTCCCATAAGGGTAGAAGAGTGAGGTCTGTGAAAGAAAAGAATCTCAAAATAAAATCAGGCAATGCGGAGACCATTAAGGGGAGAATTCTGTGATAATCAACAAAATATAGGACAAAGGGGCAGACCTAGGCCCAAACAACTATACAGTTCAGAAACAGAAGTAAGTAAGATGCAAAAGAAAGTACAGTTGGTTACCTTCTCAAGCAGTAGAAATCTTATGATAGAAACATTGGTTCAGGTTGAGAAGTATAAGTACAATGGACAGAGTACGAGGAGCAAAAACAGTATAGACATCCAAACAACAGAGATCACAGGCAAGAAATAAATATGGAAGAAAAGAAGGTATAAAGAGTAAATAAAACATGTGTGACAGCATGCAATACCACTGTAATATCCCAGTTAGGTATGGGAAGAGAACAGAAAAGAATGAGGAAATGGAACAGAGTAAGAAACCCTGTGACGATGGAAAATTCAATGGACAAATGCAATGGACAAGGCTGCCTGGTAACAAGGTATGGTGGAGACCAACAATAAAAAAAATGGACTAACAGTTGGGTAAAAGGAAAGAAGAATGCTTTCAAACACCAGAAATCATGTCCCCATCCAGAGATGCATCTCAATCTAAGAGGGAAGAATTAGTGAGAAGAGAGTTGATAAGGGAATGCTGGATTTCATATGGGCATTGTCCAGGTACTATGTCAATTCCTTGAGGTGAGAAGAATAGAGGTTCACAAACAAGGACAATGGGACCCAATAAATAATTCTTTAGATTTGGAAGGTACATGTGTGTATATCTCAAAAATGAAAGAACCACCTGAGCAAGATAATGATGAGAAGCACAAATCTTTGTGGCTAGATATGTTGAAGCTTGCAGGTAAAGAGGAGAAAACTGAATTCAGTTGAAAATTCCCAGAAGTATGAAATACTGGTAGGTGGGAAAAAAGGATTTAGATCTATAAAAATCCACCACTATTGAGTAGCTTTCTATAAGAATGTGGAAATGTGAGAAAAGAATACCATCTTAAAATGACCTAACAGAAGTCAACTATTCAAGAAAAAGAATGCCAGCTGCTTTCAGAATACAGATGAATTGAAAAAGGGTAAAAAAAAATAGTAAAGAACTGGATGGTGTGAGTCAGATAGATGGAACACAGAAAACATGGAGAATAAAATCAAGAGATATATGTATAAATGTATTCTATGCATCAACCATGGTCTACCACACACTGGGTGAAACATACTATAGATGGGGTCAGTGGGAGACATCAACCATGGTCTATCAGAGACTGGGTGAAACATACCATAGATGGGGTCAGAGGGAGACATCAATCATGGTATATCACAGACTGGGTGAAATATACTATAGATAGGGTCAGAGGAAAACGTCAATCATGATCTATCACAGTCTGGGTGAAACATACCAAAGATGGGGTCGAAGGAAAAAAAAAAGGAAATCAAAAGAGGAGCAAAGAAAAGTGAGAATAGGTTATAGTGGAGAAAAGAAAAGGGAATGTTACAAGAAAACAAGAGAAATAGTACGGGAAGAAGAGGAAGTGAGTATCCACAGGGCTAAATATTATATCATAGTCACCAATAAGAAAAGTGATGATTTAGACATATGGCAGAGGTGGGGAACAAGAAAAAGAGGAAGACCTGGAACCTAGAATGGGAAGGTTAAAAGTTAACTGATCCAGATGAAAGACAGGAGTAAAGGGCAAGGTCCAGAAAGAAGCAAAACCTGGAAAAATATTGAGGACTTAAGTAGTATAACATCAGTCCAGGTCTTCAGAAAGAAATTAAGATCACCAAAGAAAGAAAGCCTGATGAAGATCATGTACATAAGGAGGATGATATTGTACAGCAAAAAGGAACATAACTTGACCCAATGTGTTACATCATTAGATGGACAAAGGAGAAGCAGTGTAGTTGGCTATGTTGCTAAAGAGAAAGGAACAAACTTAGATGGGAGTTTCCTGAAAGTTAATGAAACAAAAAAGTCATAACTATACATGTGAGAAAGATAGCATTTTTTCTGTGTGGAGGTAAGTTATTGTCTTGGAATAAACTAGTCTTCAATATTTTTATTTTTTTTTAAATTTTAGAACTATTAATTTTGCATCATTAGGTAACAACATGTTCCAAAGTTAAAGACTGGTACAAAAATTTAAACTTCACATTTGATTATTAGCAGTTACTGTAAAATCCTAAAATACTGGATTACAAGCCAGTACTTTTTTATACTGTCTACAAAAGGGAGTTACAAATGAAATATTCACATACTGCATGTTTCCTAATGACACTATACCAGGTAAGACTTACTGCAGTGTATGATTAGATGAAAAAAAAGACACCACTTTATAGCTATTTTTATCACTTACCTTGTGTTTTGCCAAACCTCAGCAACAGCAACTTTCATTATGTCATTTTTTGTGTCTACAAGATGTAGAGCATCAAGACAGTTAAATTCTATACCAAATCCTCTTTCATGTTTTATCTGGAGTAAATTATCAGCAAAAGTCATTTCTGGGAGTTGAGGCAAAGTCAATTCTTGTTGAAACCTGAAAAATTGGATTTAAAAAAATATTACAAACTATCCTATATATATATATATTTATATATTGTTGTTTTTTTTCAGTTTGTGGATAACATTAATTTATTATGTAACTTAGTTTTAGCTCACATAACTTTATAGGATGTACTTTTTATTATAAAACAAAACACTAGCCCCCCAGTGGCTCAGCGGTATGTTTGTGGACTTACACGCTAAAATCCAGGTTTCGATACCCGTGGTGGGTAGAGCACAGATAGCCCTTTGCGTAGCTTTGTGCTTAATTCAAAACAACAACAACAACAAAACACTAAAACTGAAATAATTTTAAAAGTTTGCAAAATACTAGCATTGTATTTTAGAATACAATTTCACAACTAAAAGGTGCACTAGGCCAAAACTACATAAACATTTTAAATCCATATAAAATATGTTTAGTGTCAAAATTTTTCTAAAATTGGTATTTCTCTCTTGCACTGTCAACACACCCCACTTCACCACAAAATAAAATTCATAAAATAGGAAATTCCCAAAATATAAAACTCACAATGTATTAGTTTGTGCACTACTGACATCTATTACACATTGATGAATTAATCAAAGGTGAAACACCAAGATTTTAGTTGTTAGAGAGAATGTTTTTAGTTCAAAAATGCCAATGCTTTTGCTATACAAAGATGGCTCAGAAAAAACTAAAGTTACCAGAGCACTGCTGATGTCACATTGTAAAAATTTTCTTGAAGTAATAAAAAGATAAACAGCATAAACTAATCACTTGGATTCTGCACAAAGATACCCAACATATATCTGAATTAGCTGTCTCCAATCTGAAGAGATAAACTAGAGAAAAAGCAGCGGTGCAGATAGCCTAGTTGCTTTGTGCCATAAAACATCAAACCATACAACCAACCAAGAGAGAAAGCAGCTACTCAACACTATCCACTGCAAAATCATGAGCTACCCTTTACCTGCAAATAAAGAAACTAAACTTCACATCTAACATCCCAACAGGTGAGCATGTTTTGCAATCGGTTTCAATTATGTGACATATGGATTGTAAGATAACTAACCATACCATCAAGTAATATTAAAACCATAGGTTTCTGTATACATTTTGAGAAGGAGCAGCAAAATAGTGTGAAATAGTGAATGGAATAAATATTTCATATACATATGTTGAACAAATGAAGAAGGAGTCATGCTTCTCATTTATCATCATAAATCATCAGGTATAAAAAAAAGAGTACTTTGAGTGACAAGATTAATCATCCATTGACCTACTTGTAACAGTTGCATAAGGTCTCACCATTTGAAACCTTAAAAGGACTTTGTGTTTGGAAAGATAATACTAATCTACAAGTTCAAAGTCTCCTGTTTTCCACCAACAAACCCCAAGAAACTTAAACCACTTGTCTGTTGTCCTACCAAAAGAAGTATTACTTTAAGTTTACTAGAAGGCATAAACATGATATTAAAGTGAGAGGATGGGGGAGGGTGGGTGAGAAGAGATGAGAACCTATTAGAAATAAATTTTCAGTACAGGAAAATTATAACTTCTGCTACAGTAATTATCTCCTTTCACAAAATTAATTAGAATTCCACAGTGAAAAGAAGGAGGGACCTATGTGAAAAATTAATAGAAGTACGATACTCCTGAAAATGAGAAAGTCAGATATGAAAATCAGGTAAAAGGAACCACATCACTTCTGAACTATGTATACTATTTTCCACACTGTGTAATGTTAAGTTAAGAGCAGTAAAGGAGAACAGTGTCAGAATTGTGTTCCAAACTATATAAAAGAAACTCAACTCAATCTCACAAATATAAAAGTGGGTAAAACAATTAGTATACCCTTAGATGGACTCTGGCTACACCATGACAGGCCATGCTTAGTAGGTCAGATATGTTCAAAACCCACATAGCTGGAAATCAACATTCAAGTGGGTGTAAGATGAGATCATACTATCTTCACCTCAAACCAAGAGACCAAGGAATTGAGAATTACTTTGTCTCCCAGGTATGTCTCAAGTATTGGCACTGAGCTATGAATCCAAGGACCTAACATCCAGCATTAAAGGATGTCTCTTGCATGCAATCAACTCCTTCAACCAGGAACAGACTGGAACCACCCAAAAGGCAATAACATTTTTGTATTATGATAAAACGAGGAAGCTAAAAGGACAGAACCATAACAATCCCACATATAATTTCTGTGACTCACAATACAGATGGAGGAAATAAAGGTAAGAAGGTAGAAAACAAGAAATGTGTGCGAGGACTTACGTTACTTGGTTCTACTCTTAATCCAAAATTCAACTATGGTGTACTAACATTCACACAGGGGTAAGATGAAGGCTCCTTTTAATGGGGTGAGCTGCATCCTTTGACATATCATTCGTTTTTAATTGTGTATTGTAAAAAGAGCATTATTTATGTCATCTACACTGCCCTACTCTGAAATGGATGGTTATGGTAATCTTTTTGTGTAACTTGTTAAAGAGGATGCCTCCACAGTTCAACTATTCCAACAGCTTGAAACTGGAATCTGATAAGGACTCCCATACTCAACTAAAAAGAAGAAGGGTAAAAAAAATTTGGTGGAAAGTCAGGAGGAGCATCATCAAGAAACCCGATTCTGGAAAGCAGGCTATACCAAACTAATCACTTCAGACATGGTGGAGAGGAGCATCTATCCCCTTTTTGTGTTACCCATGCAGTCCAACACACCCTACTTGTTTATGCAGCAAATTATTGCAAGGTTGTTCACCTATAAGCTATCCTGTGGAATGCCCCCATGGAATATAAACCACAAGTCAAAATAGCTGTATAGTGCAGATTTCAAGTTACAAAATATCTGGTCAGGCACCATTCACCAATGAGAGGGATCCATATGATAATGAATGAAAAGAAGACTTCTGAGAAGGAAAAAAAATGAATATTAACTTACTAGTCAGAGTTGCAACAAAGTCTGAAGAACAGCCACAGATGAAAGACAAAAATTGATAAAGACAACTTTGCAATATGATGTAGATAAAAGGAAAAAAATGTTTTGGGCATGGTCAACATGCTTGATTGCTGAATTTCCTCCAGTGGATGATGAAGATGATTGATTGATTGATTTTGTTTTTTATGGCACAAAGAAGCTAGGCTATCTGTGCCAGACGTCTAGTAAAAAGGTAAAAATAAATCAAATGTAGTAAAATACATAAAAGGAAATGAAGGTAAAAAAAAACATTGAAAAACAGAAAAAGTATAAAACCAACGTTGACACCTAGTCTACAATGTAAGAAAGCAAGCAGAGTAAGAGAAGTTGTAAAGGACTTTCTCTAGCATAATGGTAATGATCATAACCCACCAGGAAGACTAACAGGTAAGTACAAGAACCACTGTCAGTCATCTGAAGTTGGCCTTTCCAGACCTGATTCTGAGTTATATTGTCATAACAGCCATTATCAAAAGGTAAAATAATAAAAGTGTTAAAAGACATATTGCAAAATTGTAATAAAAATCAGCCAAATGTCCTATAAAAAGGTAAAAGTAAAGTAAATGTAGTAAAATTCATAAAAATAAACAAAGGTATAAACAAAAAAGCAATTAAAACATAAAATGATATAAAACCAATGTTGACATCCAGTCTACAAAGTTGTAGAGAACTTCCTGTAGCAGAATGGTAATGATCATAACCTGCCAAGAAGACTAATAGGTAAGTACAAGAACCATCGTCAGTCACCTAAAGATGATAGTTCCAGTCCTGGTTCTGGGTTATGTGTCATTATGGCCAGTATCAAAAGGTAAAGTAATAAAAGTGTTAAAAGACATGCAGCAAAATTGTAATAACAACTCTCCAGGACGATTAATGGGTAGTTCAAACAGCAGCGTTAGTCACCTGAAAATGGCCTTTCCAGTCCTGGTGTCTAGTTATATAATGTTCTAACCATTTCAAATTGAACAAGAGAGATTGAGACTCTGAAAAGGGAACCATAATTAAAAAGGTGTAATTAATAAATATCCAACACTCAAATGATGTTAAAAAGATTAATGGCCATTAAAAAACTAAAAACTATATCAAGGTGGACAGTGTCACCATCACCAATAACAATGTTCAATGTTATGGACAAACAAGTTGTAACAATGGCAAGAAATTAAAATGTGGCTTACAGTGATTTGAGTGTTACACAAACTACACACTGGTGCATCAGTTCCAGAGAAAAGAAAATGATGAGTTAAAAACCTGTGACCAATGCGTAGTGTAGTTAAAACAACTTCCTCCTTCTGAACCTTATGGAAGCTTGATGGCCAAAGCCCAATATAAGGTTTTATTTGAAAAAGCTTGTTGTCGCATTGCTCACTCCAAGTGGACTGCTGGCTGGCACAGAGCCAAGCCTTGAATACAGGACCACAGTCCATGTACAGAATAGCCACAGTGATGACAGTACCAGAGCAGATAGATTTAGCTGCCATGTCTGCAAGCTCATTCCCGCGAATACCAATGTGGCCTGGTATCCAGAAAAACTGGATAGAAGTAGATGTTAATGAGAAATGGGCCAGTCAGTTTTGAATACTAGCGAGAACATAGTGTGAGCCAACGTGAAGCAATTCCAAGGCCAGTAGAGAACTAAGCAAGTCAGTATAAATAGTGCAGTCGGAGTACTGCTAAGCTTCAATATGATTCAGGGTAAAAGATATGGCATACAGTTCAGCAGTAAATGTAGAAGCTGTAGAGAGGATTCTGGGTGCAACAATCTATGGCAGAGCCTTCAGAATTACCTGATTTGGAACCATCCATATAAATTGGAACGGAATGATTGTTCGAAAGATGTTCGGTAAATAAAAGATGATACTTCCAATCGAGAGTATCTGCCTTTTTCAGATGACTTAAAGAAAAGTCACATTTGGGGGCTGTATTAAGCCATGGGGGTATGGGATAACCAGTGGATTCTGCAATGTTTTCCAAGGACAGACCCAATTCATCCAATTGCACCTGGATGCGAAGGCCAAAAGGAGCATTGGCAGATCATCTGTTCTGAAAAACTAAGGCCCACTGAGGAAAAAAAAACACATCCCCAGGTTGAAAGTTTGGTGAGGAATGAAGTTTCAAAGAATAGAGTAAAGACAGTTGCAAACGGCGAAGGTCCAGAGAAGGTTCATGAGATTCTACGCATAAGCTTTGAACTGGGAAGGTGCAAAAATCAAAGTCCTTGATGATGAATGGGGTCCAGCATCTTTAAGACAGAGGGTCTGGCAGTGCCAAAGATCATTGATACATAGTCAAGTTTTGATCGAATAAAAGCACAATATATCTTTAACAGAGAACATCGATCTGCTCCCCAACTGGTGGTAGAGAGAAAATGGAGGATGTTTAGTGCTCTTCTGCATTTGACCTATAGCTGCTTTAAGTGTGGTATAAAGGTCAGCTTATGGTCAAAGATAAGTTCCAAGAACTAGGTCTCAGGGACCACTGGCAGCAAAACTTCACCAATACAAAGTTCAGGATCAGGGTGAATACCTCATTCAGTGAACCTGACGATGACCGAAGAAGGTCGAAATGTTGTTCGCTCTTCTATTTAAAATATTTTCTGAACCCAAATGAGCCGTTTTTGCATATAAAATGAATACCTCATTGGTGGCAAAAGTGCATGCAAATGGTTTTAGAGAGAGAAACATTAAAGCCGTTCGCCGTTGTCCACTTCAGTACACGATTGAGGGCAGTTTGTAGTTGCTGCTCAATATATCTCATGTTTGACAACTGACACAAGATGTGAAAGTTGTCGAGATAAAGCCCATTCGCAACAGTGAGAGGGAGTTGTTCAGTGATGGCATTTATCTTTATACTAAAAAGTGTGACACTCAAAACACAGCCCTGAGGGACTCCAAGTTTCTGTACAAAAGAACGAAAAAGTGTGAGGTTTTAGGAATACACTTAGCAGTTGCTTGTATAATACAGCCAGTTACTGCTGCCACACAATCGTCTATTGATGGCTAATTCATGATGGCAGGATCAAGTTCTGCAGGAGCAGTGAAAGTAGACCAGTCTGCCTGATCCAGCTTCCACTGGGACACACGGGTGTGGTGGCATCGATCACAGCCAGTCTCTCTCATAAGTATAGGAAAATGATCACTGCCTTGTGGATTATTGTCAACCTTCCACGACAAATGGGAAAATACTGAAGGGGAGCAAACCGAGAGATCAATAGCAATAAAAAAGGACCAGGTGTGTGAAAATAAGTGGAAGAACCAATACTGAAAAGAAAAATATTGTGATCAGAGAGCATACGTTCTACAGAGTGACCCCTCCTATCAATAACAGCACTTCCCCAGAGGAGATGATGTCCATTTAAGGCCCAGGATTAGAAAGGGAGACAACAACTGTTCAACAAAAGCATCAAGGTCTGATTGATCATATATCTCTCCAGGGGACATGTAGAAAGAACAAACACTGATGATATGACGCAAGGAAACACGGATGGCTATGGCCTCCAAGGATGTGTTGAGTGACAAAGACAGGGTGAGCACATGCTGATCAACTAATAGTGCCAACCCTCCATGTACTTGTCCACCACACAGCCTGTCATTTCTGTACAGAGAAAACTACCGAATGGTGACTGTATAAGCAGGTTTTAGAAATGTTTCTTGTATGAAAAGATATACAGGATGGTAGGAAGCAATCAGTGTTTTGATATCATCCAAATTAGAACGTAAACCTTGACAGTTCCATTGTATCAACATGGCTATTTTTAATGACATGTAAGCGAAGTGGCTGGAGAACCCTTCTGTTTATGACCATGTCTTTTTTTCCTTACTGTCCTTATTTGGAGGAGGTCTATTAACCTCTATGGATCTTGCCCTTGGTTAATTGGGCAGGTCTTTGTTGTTGGAAGGGAATTCTAGTGACTGAGGATGCGAACGAATGATAGAAGTAGGAAAAAAAGATGTATCAGAAGAAATGCCTGTATTTGAAACCAAAGAAGGTGGATCTTGAGGTTTGTTGGAATGTATGGGAGGAACAGAAATGGGTGTAGAAGTCGATTCATCAACCTTTTTAACCATGGAGGTCAAAAAGCTTTTCATTTGTTTTAAAAATGATTCTCTTGGAAGCACAGAGAGATCTGTCTGCACTCCCACTGTAGTTGTAGAATGAAGTGCAGCAGCACATGTCCGAGATGGAGTGGTGGACAGCAATTTCCGAGCATCAGGATAACTAATGTTATGAGTCATTTTCAAATGCTGCACCTCTTTTTTCTCCAACCATTTTGGGCAAGAACGACATGACATCTTTGAGTGGCTAAACCTCTGACAATGGACACATTGGAGAGGGTTTGGAATGTATGGCTGTACCCTGCAAATTAGATAACCTGCCTTGGTTGTGGCAGGTGCATGTGATGATGTAAACGTCAAAACGAGGATATCTGTCGGCAGTGTAACTTAGTCTTTGCGAATGAAGATGCAGAAACTCCTTGAGTGGAGAGACCTGCGAGAATCTCTGACTCGAGGACGTTCTTTAAATCCCTCTCAACAATAACTCCTTATGATGAATTCAAAATAGAATGAAGGGTAACCTCAATAGGTACATCCCCAATCGCCTTTGAATTCAAGAGGAGTTCACTGTATTGGGATGTGGATGTTTCAGCCAATATGTCTCCAGATCGAAGCTTTTTTACTGACTTTGGAGAGCCAGCAAGTCTCTCTAATCCCTTCTGAATAAAAAAGGGGGACATTTGCCCTGAAAGTTTTTCTGAAAGAAAATGTAATATAAGAAAATGAGATACAGGTGTTACAGATGTTGAAGATTGCTGCTCAGAGTCTTCAAGACTTGGTCGTTTACCTATTGACTGTTTTTTCACTATTTTATTATTTTTTTTAGAGGATCCATAGGAAAAAAGGAACAATTCGGTACCCACTGACTCTACCCACCATGGAGCCCTACGAGGGGATGAACTACAATGTCATGCAAGGACATTGCAGCAACGCCAGGGTTTCATGAGCACTATACCCAAACACAAGCATCAAACACAATGTCCACAACACCTGTTGAGAACTTCCAACACTGGTACTTGTTTGACTCTAGCCCAAGTAGACCAGCCAATTGATTCAAGGAAGGCCACCCAAAGGCTGCCTGTCTACAGGAATTCAAGGCCAAAGTGGTATATTAGGGTTGGACCCCTCGACCACCAGGATTCTCTCCTCCTCTTCATGGGTTGCCATGCATGGCAAACACGTTGGTAAATGTTTTGATCCCAGAGGAGGTAAACTAAAAGAACAGAACCTTCCCTGGGTGGTCACGTCACCATGCACAGGAATCCACACCAAGGGAATGATGAAGATGAGAAGTGAGGAAAAAGGTGAGGTTTTGAAAAAATCAAAAGTCAGACCAATTAGTAAAGGTCAAAGGTGAAAGATCACAAAGAGAATAAGACTACTAGGTACAAAGAGTTGGGAACAGGTACCATGAAAGAAAACTGTACAGGCAGTATAATAACAAAGAGCTCTGACCAGATACAAAATCCAATCAGGAGGTACAAAAGAGAAATGGAATGAAGGGAAATTAGCAAAAAGAAAGGGCTTCACTTCTGAGCTGCTAAGCTATTTGAAAGGAAGTAATAATCTGGATAAAGGAGAAAAGAAATAAAGTGATAAAATGTATGTGAAAAATAATCTGAACTTAGAATTCCACAGGAGAAAGAAATATATTTTAAGGGAGGGCAATGCACCCAGAAATAATCCATGAGCACAGTAAGGAAAGGTGAAGTAAAAAGTGTATGTTATAGGGAAAAACAAATTATAATGAGATAGTTTCCCAAAAACACCGAGATCAAGGAGACCAAGGATTCCTGGTCAAATAAAAAATTCTGCCATCAAAGCCACAGCAGACTGATCAGTGGGAAGTCTCAGAGTTATATACCAACTACAGAACACCTTCCATTTGTGCTCACACATCTCCATTAAAAAAAATTGTATGGAACCAGCCAAAAAGAAGGTGACAAGATGAGAGAACCCAGATTTTCTTGCTAATGATCTCATGAAAAATAGGTGTGAAGATGCAGGATTTGATGTGTGAGATGTAGCAAATGAGGATGACAAGGAAGGAAGGGAACCAAGGGAAGAAGTACAGGAGCCTGAAGATGAAGAACCAGCAACCAGAAGAGAAGTAGACTGTGGTTGGAGCTAATAACAAATGCAACCAGATAGGGAAAACCTCACCAACTGCAAAGCTCCTTGAAAAAAGGGGATCTAGAGGCCACTAAATATGATATATAATGAAATGAATGCCTTACATGTGGGCCCAGGTATAAGTCCTGAAAACATAGAGCTCTTGACCTCTTGGTGACTGATACATGCCAATGCTGTGGAACTGTCAAAATTAACCATCATCAGAAAATGCAAGGTGAGAAAAAAAAATTCAAAACCCAACATACAGCTAGTAGTTAAAGAACATTGATATGCAAACTGCTTTCATCCACATAACAATGGTCTAAAGTTTCCTTGTGGTTGACTCACAAACTCCAGCCTTCAGAGCAATATCTGTAAAAATACGAAGATCCAGATACACGGGAAGTGATATGCCTGCAGATGTATTTAACTTGTCCAACCACTAAAGCAGATTGTCTCACAGGGTAAGTGGAGTAGAAATCCTGTGCAAGGTTTCATCAACTGTGAAGAGCTCTTAAAGATATCTAATATGGACATGACTAAGAAGGACCAGTGAGGTCATTCAAGATCACATCTCTAAAAGCAATAGAACTTTGCAAGCAGTAAGTGTTTGAACTGAGAGAGTATGGAGAACAAAGTTTCAAAGGAGGAGGTTGGGACCAACTGATACAAATGTTGAAAAGGACCCTCAGATGGTTGAGATGTTGAATAGGTCTGAATAAGAACTTCTCCAGTTTGATTAACCAGCCTACAAGCAGCTACTGAAAGGAGCTGCCAAGTGTGACTCCAGTTTGGAATGAGCCAAAAGAAGCTATTCGTTTATGTGATAGTAAAAACTTAACCCCAGAGCATGAAGATGTTGAACGAATGCCCACTCTACCCAAGAAAATATAAGGAACTGAAGCAAACCAAATGGTAAGGATCTCAAGATGGGTAAACTGAAAATAAGGATGTGACTGAGTTGATATAGGTATATAGAGATAAGACTTGGCACAATCCATTTTGGTCATCCATAAACCCAGTGAAAATGCTAACCTCAGGGTGAAAAAAACAAGATACTCCACAGTAAACCAGAGCAAGTGAACAAGGCAGTTGAGGTAAGATAAATCTGTGATTGGCCTCCATTCCCTGGTTTACATGAGAACAACAAAATGTTGGAGAAACCTGTTGAAGGATAAAGAATAGGTTCAATGACCTGCTTAGATAACAATTCCTGAACTATTTTTGAAAAAATCTGACTGGTCACATAATCCTGAGGAAAATGGGCAGAAAACAAAGAAAAAGAGATACAGGAGGTGGGGAAAGAAAGGGGATCATAAACATTTTTTTTGATAAAACCTGAAAAACCCATTTTACCTCAACAGAGGAACGTTAATGTTGAAAAACATTGAAAAGCCAAGTCCCACTGGTACTGTTAGCAGTGTGAGGTGCATTGTCAAAGAGGCAACTCAGACAAAGGTTAGGAAAAGGGTGGACAGAAAACAGTAATATGTATAATATGGTGTTCCATCTGGGGCCAAAAGTTAAAAAATACTGTATTTAGAGGGTGGTATTGAATGAGAATAGTAAATTTTTGTAAGTGGTGGTAAGTACTGTGTTGGAGGTTAACTTAAAAAAGTGCAATATATCAAAAGGTAATGCAAAATGTGAGAATATACTTAACTCTTTAAACTCATAATTTTTTTATAGATTTTCACAATTTCCTAACAATTATCCCTATACCTCATAAAAGTGTGTTGTTGTTTTTTTGAATAATAACATAGTTTGAATTAATTTTCAGAGAAAGTGACAAATGTTACCACAGTTTACCAGGTAAACTTGGATTTTTGGGTGAATGGTAGCAATGACCACCTGAGTTTAAAGAGTTAATATCAACTATAAAACTAGGTTATTATTTGTATAACATATCATTTTTCAAATATCTAGATTACAAGCTGATTTTTAACTTATACCACTGCTGCTTATACTATTATTAATTTTCATTAATTTTTCTACATCTTACTTTGCTTTGTAAAACTCTAAAAGAAAACAATTTATTCACCTGCAAAATGAACACAAGTGATAAGAATCTGTCATTTCATCCTTCTGATGACAAACTTGAGGAGTTGAGCATTTTGATGGAAGAATATGGTTTTTCTGTGTAATTAATGTCCATGGCCCAAAAGTATAAGTTTTTACACACATGCTGTCAACTTTTGTCTTGATGTCACCAACATCTGTTTTACTCGGATAACTCATTTTAAACGTTGTACCTAGTCAGAGCTGAATCAACAAATTCATAAGAAATTTATTAATAATTTATCATAAAATTAAAACCTAGAAAGACAGTTTGAATATTTTTATTAAATTCATTGTTTGCAATTAAACCTCAAAAAGGAAATGTTAAAATAATATCAAAATATTTTTAGACAAATAAATGTTTTAACTGTATATTTTTCACAACAAATTAAAAGCTTTAAAAAATACAGAAACTTTCAAAAATCATTAACATTCATTAAATGAAACATTTTAATGTTAAAAACGAAAATGGTACATGTTTTTGCATGCAAGGTTAAACTTTACATTGAAAAAGGCTTGCCAACAATATATAAAAGTAGAATAAAAAAATATTTGTAGCTAATAAAAACAAAAAGGTACTTTGGAGCTACTGGCATTCTTAAGGTTAAAATAAATCAGTACATGAAAAATTAATTCAAAATAAAATATACTGTTATGAAAATGAATAAGTGAAAATAGAATACAAAATCAGTCATTATTACATTAAATTTTTAATATTATTAAGTGCAGTTGTGCTTAGTATGTGAGGATGGGCTGGGTAAAATAATGGCCACACATATTACGTTGCTCATCATAGTCTCAAATCTGTCTTATACGAAAATTTTATTAACACATAACTTAGGTTTTCAAAAATTATTAAGAATTCCAGTTTAACCAAAAACATTGTTAAAGAAGAAAACTGGTGACTAGCATAACAAACATATGTTTATTATTATTACAATTATTATGCTGACTCTGGTATCAGAAGGGCTTGCTCATCAATGCTTGAAGTTTTTTAGATGGAATACACACCAAAATGTTGTATTTTAACTTGGAGTGCAGAGCAGTATAGCTTCACACTGACTTCAACATATGATGTCCATCAAGACAACTCATCATGCCAGTCTAAAACTACTGTGTCATTAGCAACTGCTACTAATTAACATTCACTGGTATTGCTTTGACAACAAATAAAAATATTAAAAAAGATGATTTATGAATGGCAAAACTAAAAAGCAGAAAACAAGGTATGGATAAACAAACAAAACCATACAAAAAACTCTACATAAGTTGCCATTTAGTCAATGTTACAAGCTTATGGGAATTACTCTTTGTAAGATTTGAAAGCATTATTCAGTTTGAATGTTTTTATTAAAACCTGGATTCATGAAAATAAAAGGAATTCAGCATTTAGTCGAAGACACAAGTTTTTCTTGGAAAAATTTGGCTACTTATGAAGGGACTTTTGTACCATTTTGCATATTCATTCCTACTTTGTTTCTGTACTTTCTTGGCATTACCATCCCTACATCATCATTGTTTGTATCAAATTTTTTATTACTAATAATACAACTGCCATAACATTAAGAAGCAATATAACTTTAAAAACCTATTTCAAAAACTTGTGTGGAATTAGTTTAATATCTGAAAATGGTCTAGTTATTCATGATGTGTAATAAAACACCTCTCACATTCCTGCAGAGAGATTTTTGATGTTATATGTACTAAAATGATAAACAAGCTAGAAAGTATAGCCACCTTCTTAGTTAAATCTAAAAAATAACTTTTTAACCACATATAA
The DNA here is from genome assembly GCA_011833715.1 of Carcinoscorpius rotundicauda. Taxonomy (NCBI): domain Eukaryota; kingdom Metazoa; phylum Arthropoda; class Merostomata; order Xiphosura; family Limulidae; genus Carcinoscorpius; species Carcinoscorpius rotundicauda. The sequence goes on along the minus strand of CM022404.1, from coordinate 34,583,892 downwards.
ATATTATATATATATATATAATGGTAAAGAAAAAGGTTTCTGGTCAAAATGAATTAGTAACTTTTTAACCATGAAAACCAACTTTATATTTTCCCTATTTATACAGAGTTTAAAAATATCAAAAGATGAATCTTTAATGTAATCGCACATGTACATAACAAACAGATCCTAATAATCATGTTGAAAGGAAATTTTCTTGTAACCTATTATTAGTAGGCTTCTTACTATGGATAAAACTGTAATTTTGTGTCCAAAGTCAGCTTTAAGATTCCTATGGAAATCAAAAATCAATCTAAATATCTTTCTTTTTTCAATATGTTAATAGACAATGGTCAAGTGAGGATGGGAAAATTGTTAATGTTACTCCATTTCTAAAAAAAACGGGTTAAAGTTGCCCTGGAATTTATTGTGTCAATTTGTTTGACTCATATTCTAATTTGATAAAAGAAAGTTAACAAAATAATTTAGTGAAATATGATGTAAAAGGAGACTAACATAGAATTCCTAAAAGGAAGTTTTGTCTCATTTTTACCTTAACTGCACAACAGAAAAGGCTTGGTGCATTTAAATTTTCAAAACGTTTTGTATGTGTCACTCAAAAGATCAACTTAGAAAATTATATCAATGAGGAATGGGGAAGGATTATTTAATTGGGTTGTAGAATGGTTGGATGGGGAAAAAGAAGATATTATTATTAATGAGGTTAATTCAGAGTTTACTCTTGTTAATAATAGAGTGCTTCAGTGACTGGTGCTTAAGAATTTGATTTTTCTTGACATTTACAGAAATGCATTTAATAAATTAGTAAATTTAACTACTTGTATATTTATAGCTACACTGCACATGCTAAGTTACTACAAAATGACTTGGATCAATTGAAAATTATTTGGTAAAGGCTTTTAATTAAAATATATGCAAGATGATGCATTCACATTTTTAATGCATATGGGAACCCTCTTAGTAACATGGCTGAGGAAAAAGATTTGTACACAGTGATAAACAAGTTCCTCACATTACCAAGCCAAAGCTTTTCTGTTAGTAGCAAAAATATATCAGTTTATTATCCTTTCCATCTGAAAAATATGTCAAGAAAGGGTTAACCAAGGTATGCCATTTAAAACATACACTTCATGATACATAGAATAATAGGTTTCTTGTGTCATTAACATCCATGGCCCAAAAGTATATATTTTTTTAAAGAGGAATACATCCAATGATGTGGTGGTGAGGCCCAGACAAGATTTGACATGCTATCATTTCAATATTTTTTAAGGTAAACATTATTTCCATCACAATAAATGGCATGGCATGAATGATGAATTTAAATACATACATGTTCTTGTGGTGGAGCTGTAATTAGTCACAAACAAAAAAATCTCATACTGATGTGTTTAGGGATTTTAAGCCATTTCTCTGTTTTAAAAACAAATTCATTTTAAAAATAATGCAGACTAAAAATATAGACTTGGCCAAACAGAAGTTTATGGTGTATTTATAGACATACTGCTTAAACATAAATGAAATTTTAAAAAAATTACCTCTTGTTTATAAATCATCAGTAGGCCTCACATGAAATATTGTGTAGTTTTTGTCTATTTTATCTAAAAAAGGATATTGACTGATTGGAAAGGAATTAAATGAGGGATACCACTGGATAATTCCAAGGATAAAAGGGTGATTACATTTTATATTGGTAAGACATGACCTTATCAAAGTTTACAAGATAATACAGAGAACCAGTGACATAAATACCTACAGTTTTATTTTATTGTATTCTAAAAATTATAGGTGGAGAAGATAACAGTTCAATACGTGGAAATAATCAAGTTCAGTTAAGAAGTTTAAATTGAGAAATGAGTTTTCCTTGGTTAGTGAAGGCCATAACTTTATATATATATATACATTACAAAAAGCGTGAATCAATGATTTCCATATAAACAAACAATTGGTTTAAATTTTTGTATTTCTTACGCTCAATATACAAGAACATTTTATAACTTTAAGGATCAGATAGTCTCTTACAGTTTTCTATGAACAATATATTGAAACACCATTCATAAGTCCCATGAAAGTATCTGTTGGAAATTAACTATTCTAAAAAAATATTACTCTTTTTGATCCACCAAACTCAACAATTTGGAAAAATTATAATGTTAACATTTTTGATTCAATACAAATTTTTTGGTGTATTACTCATTTTACTATTAAATATTTTACTTGCCTATCTTATTTGAATCTAGTTTCTTGATAAATTTTATCAAGACTTTCTTTTAAACAGTTTCATTTTAAAACAACTACTTACTGACATAAATATGTTGCCATTATGTTAGCTAAATATGAAAAATATCACTCTTACTATTACTGTATATAAATATACATTAACAAATTACAATTTTGTTTAGTATACATGAAGACTGATTTCAGTTACTGCAAAAATCACATTCTAGCTGCGTCTGTTACATTTACACTATCTTGCACAATATACTTTATAGCCTAGGGATATATAAATATTAAGCAAATTCCTTAGAGAGAGAGAGAAAAAGTCATTAGGTGGAATTTTTAAATACCATAACTATGTCATCTTTAACTAATTATTTCTTGACAGTTAGTGGTAAGCACATGAGACAGAAGAAACTGGGACTACATATTTAAAGTTATTTAGATAATTCCGATTCCAAAGGAGTGGTTTGTTTTTGTACAGTTAATAGTAGGTTGAAGAGATTACTATATTCATTATTATTAACATTGATTACGGTACAACTGAGAAGTAAAAAAAATTGTACCCAGGCTTTATTAGTAATAACTAATAGCACTAATGTATCTTAAATTTTAGTTTTTGAGAAAACTTCTACAAGTAAACTCTGACCTGGAACTTTTGAATCACCAAACCTTACTTCACCATGTTGAAATAAAAAAGAAAAACAAAAAATGATGGAAATCGTAATTCCGTGATAATTGCTTGTAAAATTTAAAAGTAAATAATGATTAAAGAGTCAAAGAATGAACTTTATTTCGTTACTCAGAAATTCATTGTGAATTTGATCCACTATGGAAAAAATAAATTTGGAGTCGCATACTCACACATACCGATCTACGAAAACACAATGTGTTAAAATCGTACACAGATCATATCAAAATCATTATTCTTTCCACAGTAATTAGTAGTTATCGTTATAATGCTTATACGTGTATTTCTGTTATACATTTTGTAGCAACGTAATCTACAGTAAAACATCTGTTTGTCTAAGTTAAATTTTACTTAAGTATGATCATAAAGTAATTTTTGATGAATAAAATAAAAACTGTTAACATCATGAAACATTAAATCGAAAAAAACAGCAGTAATATTCACAAAGATAAAATGAAAGTATTGTTGTTTTTTATGTATTATCACACAGTGTTTCTAACGTAAATACATTAACACCATATAGAAATGTATTATTTTAAATAATTGATGTTTGCAATACCAAGAGTTATCTGGGCACAGCTGTTCCTATTTCTGAACTATAAGAATAGAGAGAATGTAACTGGTCACTGTCACTTATCGAAAACGTTTGAACTACTTTTATCTGACCGAATAATGGGATTGACAGTCATTTACACAGCGCAACGACATCACCAAAATGCGGAGCAAATTTGCGATACATGAGGATACAAAACATTAATCATACAAATTTATATTCTATGTACGCTAACCATTGAAATACACGCAGTCCATAATTTATGCAACTCATGGGTTAACCAGTCAGGTCAACGACCCCTGAGATACAGGCATAGTCACCTTTAAATTACAAATGCTGGCTGGAGAAGAGATAACGTAACGCTTTGGGACAACATGGAATCTATTGGTTCATCTCGGCTATCTCAAACTCTAAACTTAATTAACTAAAACAAATGTAAAGCCAGCCCTTATCATTCATAAACTTATCAAGTTTTTTTTAAAAAAAACTAATTTAAATTTACAACCTTTACATTTAAAGGCAACCCATTCCAAATGCCAAACACCCTGTCGCTATAGCACTTGCAGCCTATTACACAACAGGTAGCTCGGCAGATAGTCTGATGAGACTTTTCTATAAGAAAAACACACATAAACAACAGGTAAGATAAATGATTTTCAAAATTTTAGTGTGTACCAACAGCTGAAGTTAAAGAGATTTGTCCAACATCATATCGTGGCTTGAACCTTTCAGTACAATACACTACTAACTGGACCAACCAATTTATGCGAATTAGGTTCGATTTTACGTTTACATTATAATTAAAAGACGCTGGTACTTTCAATATTTCAAACACGGTTTACAGTGATGTTGGATCTTTTTTTAGACATAAATTAGAAGTCAACACATCTGGATACCTTTCATTAAGTGTACGTAAAACTCTTCATATTTTAGTAATGTCCGCCAATAGCGAGAAAACAAAGGGACCACTGCTCCTTATCATATAAAAAGAGTCTTCAAGGAGTTTACAAACAATTGTTCGAGAACCTCCTGAAAAATCACAAGTTTTTAAACAGCAACTTTCAGGGTCTCAAGTTATTTAATTTTCTCACGACACTCAAGAGACCTTGAGACAAGCTGATTTTTAAAACATATTTACGGGGTCTTTAAATTATTTTTACTGTGTTTGCACAAATGTTCACAACATTAACGAAATATAAGATGTGATTCAGAATTTAATATTTTGTTTGTTTTCGAATTTCGCACAAAGCTGCTCGAGGGCTATCTGCGCTAGCCGTTCCTAATTTAGCAACGTAAGACTAGAGGGAAGGCAGCTAGTCATCACCACCCACCGCCAACTCTTGGTCTACTCTTTTACCAACGAATAGTGGGATCGACCGTGACATGATAATGCCCTCACGGTTAAAAGGGTGAGCATGTTTGCTATGACGGGGAATCGAACGCCTTAACCCACCTGGCCATGCCGGGTCCGTTTAAATATAAGGTATAGTATGTTGAAAATGTAAACTGTGATATAAAGATTATTTTGCGTTCATTACGTACGTTTAAATAATATAAAATAATAGTTAATGTATTTCAAAATCCGAATTCTTTAATACAAAACATTCAGTATTGATTTCGTTATATATAATTTCAATACAATATTATTTGGTAAAGTTATATGTTGAATTTGAACCAAAGTTTAACTTGAGCAATTTGCACCAGACGCCCTTAAATTTAACGTGATAGAACAGTGGAAAGGTAGCTAGTGGGATTGACCGTCACGTTACAACACCCCCCTTCATGGCTGAAAGGGTGAACACGTTCGATGAGTGCTTTTTAAATATGTAATACGCGAATCTCTTATAAGCTATTGCGCTTCCTTTTCGTAGTGAGACACATTTTCTGTATAATGGTTTCTTTCTCTTTCCTGCCTTCTCCACATAGCTTCTGTGGTCTGCGTCTCCTTTCAAATTTAACCAAGTTCCAGTGCGACGTGCTGGTTTGCTCTGACTTCAAAGTACCTAAAATACCAGTTGTTTTTTAAGAAAAAGTTTAAAGATAACTAAAAAATTAATGTAACTAACATATTCTCTTCCCTACTGAGAAAGTATTCGTGGTACTTGCAACCTAAATGACACATTCTCCGAGACACAGATTAAATTTGTCCCAGACCCCAAGAGTTCGGGTTTAATCTTCCCTAATCTTGAGGTATTGGTTAGAGGAAGGGCAACCATAAGTCGCGCTTGTTTTCACAAAATATTTATTGGTTCTTTGCTCTGAATAATGAGATTGACTGTCACTTTTATAATACTCTTAGAGCTGAATGAGAATCACCTGTTTATACAGCCTGAATAGTGTAAGGAATGAAATCGTTAAACTCATGTTGGATAGAAAGACTATTATTGTGAAATATGATTTTAAAACAATATACGTGTCTGTTTGGTGTAATTAATTGCAAAGCATTTTGTAGAAAACGTAATTCCCTAAAATAAAAGTAATGTAATATGATTTATTGTTAAAAACTTAGTTGCATAAACTTCATGGGGTATTTGCACCAAACATTATTTGTGCATTATTATAGTTATCATCACTTTATTATTTTCGTGGTCAATAACAAAAAATATAAAAAATTTTTTTTTCAGTGTTCTAAAATGATGAAAATCTAAATGGACTTATATTGGCCTTTATAAAACACAACCACAATATGGCTTCCACCATCATTGCCTACGGTGGAGTTTAATGTTTAAGGTACATCGCAAGTCAAAATGTCTAAAGCAGTACCGATACTCAGTATCATTTGCTAATGTAATTTCATCTTTCTGCTAAAGTTGGATGGCCAATCAACAATTAACTTGTTTAATCTTGAAAAAAAAAAAGACTTGTTCATGCGTTGCTCACTTCAAAAATGACCCAAAAAATCTTCAGGCCTTCAAATGGGAGGTTATGCCTCATCCAGCCTATTTGCCAGTTCTTGCTTCATTTGATTACACCTTTTCAGATCCTTACAGCATTACTTAGATAAAAAATGGTATGCAAATAACAAGGAACTCAAAACAAACGTAAGATTGTATCTTGAACCAAAGGAATTTTATTCATAAGGAATCCATAATTTACTTAAAAAATGGAATTATGTCATCGAAAATGAGGACAAATATTATTATGATTAAATTTGTTATTGAAGACAAATTTTTGTTGAATTTACTTAAGTAGGAAAGCACAACAATACTTTCTTTCCAGTCTGATACTTGTACTAACACTGAAATATTACAATGAACAAAAAATAATTTATTTCTCAAACTGATCTACATGATTCAGATAACATTTTTTATTACTTTATATTTGCAGTTGATTTTATAAAAACTTTTGTTTGTAGTCAAGCAAAAAGTAATACAATGGGTTATCTGTGCTGTGCCCATCATGGATATCAAAACCAGATTTTTGGTACTACAAGTTTGCAGGCTTACCACTGAGCCACTGTGAGCTAATACAAATGACAAAAAATTATAAGAATAAAATAGAGGATTTTCAAGTGATATCAATGTCACATTACTAGTTTAAAACTCTGAATCACAAGACTTAAATATCCATTGGATACACATCACCGAAAACAAATTTTTTATTTGAATGTACAAACTTAAATAGTACAGCAAATAATTTTGCACACAGGAAGCTTTAGTAAAATAAAAAATGATACAATGAATACAGATAGTGAAATAAATTCAGTCAACAGATTTATTTACTCACAAACCTTAGAACTGTTTCTTCTTCATCACTTTTTCTAACAAATAAATTTGGGTAACCCACTGGACATACTAACTACAAACAGACACATTTAATAAACAATATTTTAAATATTTTAGCTCTAGTTTATCAGGGGTATTCAGTATCGTACTTTCTAAATCACTGGCTAAAGCTTTTTCTAGCTCTGATTGTACAATATGAACAGAATTCCTAGTTTTTCACCATACAATCAGGAACTATTGGTAATATAATTCTTGAGAAAATTTAAATAGTTAGCATATCAGTTTGCAAACTTTATCAAGTGAAATTTTCCAGTTAGAAAAATGATGACTTGTACAAACTAAATCTCCAACCTGATCATTAATTCCAAACAAACAAATTGAGTAAGTATTATTAAAGTTAAGAGTCAATGAAGTTTCAACGTTTTGTCACAAAAATAGGAGAGCATGCAACATTATGACTTGTCATAAGAAATACTTAAATACATCAAATGTTAATAAATCAATACCAAAATATTTTCTAGTTTAATAACCATGACATTTAATAGATGCTCTCTTAGAAATGAGAAGTTTCTAACTTCTTTGGAACTATATCATTCATATTCACTTACAAAGGGACATCACATCTTCCATTAGAACCATGAGTTCTTTTCACATATAAAAAGGTGATACACAGACATATATATATATATAAAGATATAAATAACTCCAAAACTCAAAAATGGAAACAAACTCAATAAATGACAAATATATTTTTCCTCATTTCAAAATTTAATTTTGAGTTACCTTATAATTTTTCAGGGTGTTGAAAGAACTGTTTAATATTTGAAAATTACCATATGAAACTATCAAACTCATATTTTGTAGATTTTTGGGGGTGGGGTGGATAATAATTTTTCATACAAAAATATGTTAAACAGTAGTAGATATGAAACATGAGAGTACAGAAATTACAAGTAACCTATCCACAACATAAGTAGTATTAGTTTTTTTTTAAAAGTGTGATTTAATGTACTTATTGCAACCAAGGTAAAGAACTTTTTATAATTTGAACAAGACCTTATAATGCTTAGAAAACACTTAAAATTACTTTTCTAAAGAGATGTTTGATAACAATCTTTTGCATAAACACATACTCATACACACACATATGCATGTACACACTGGGTAAGAATATACAGACAATTCTAAATTTTTCAGATTTTCTTCCTAAGTTATTTTAAGAATCTCAATTCTGCTTTACTGGTAATTTACATAAACAATTTTTATAGGATAGTGTTTGCTAACAACCCTATTTTAATTTTTTATCTCATAAAATGCATTTTTCTTTCATCTAAAATGACAGTTTGGATCCTTCATAATAATTTAAAGACATGATGATTAAATTAAATAAAGTGGCATAACAACAATAACAATAGAGCTGCACTTAATAAATGTCAAAGATCTTTCTTAAGTTTCATAGCACAGGTCTATACAATAGACACTTCATTTGACTGTGTTTATTCATTGTAATTGTATTGTTCTATGCAAAACTATAGTGATAGTCAATTCCAGAAATATTAACATGTGAAGTTAACTACAAAAACAGAATAATTCCACATTTTTAGACAAACAAACAAAGTATTACTATGTTTACTCACACATTTTTGTTTTCATTTAACAGAGTCAGAAGGCAATATACCAAAGATTTCAAACACATGGAAAAGCTCAGTCGTGTAAGGTTCCAGATACTTTGTTCAGCAAACAAAAAATCATTTAATATCCTTTCACATTTTAGAATTAATACAAATAAATCTTCTGAGAAAAATTTGGTTTACATTTAGACTAATACCTCAAGGAATCTTGAGAAGGTTGGTATTAAATAGTTATCAGGTTTAGCTGTGCATTTCTCACGTTTATTACAGTATTACTAGGTTAATAGTTCTTTATGCAGCTATGTGTATCTTATAAGAAACTGATTAGGTAACATGCTGTTCTTTACAGAACATAAATGTTGTTAGTATTACACACTGCTTTCCTAATATTAAAAGATGATCATAAATTATTGAATAATTAGTGTGAGGTTTCTGTTATATGTTTTCACCACTTTAGCATCCATCACAGGTATGCCTTCAGCAACACTTATTTATTCAACTACTGAATAAAGTTAATGTGTTGTGTAGAATTAACACTTGGGGCCTAATAAACACTATAGAGCCAGTTATAAACAAAACATATTAAATATATATTTGTAAGCTTATCATGTAGTTAAATGTCCATACTCACCAAATTAATGTTTTTAAACATTTAACTTAGGCAATTTTTAAAGTAAGAAATCATAAACCTGAACTTAAGGTTTCTATTAGAGTAATTGTTGGTGATTTTAGGTGTCAAACTGTTATCAATGATTAGAGCCAAAATAGCCAGCCATTGATATCCTTATGTTTTACAATGCATAGAGCATTTAATATCACTCACTGACTGTAAGTGAGTAATAGAGTGTATAGAAAAATTTGTGAAAGAAAATTTTGGTGAGTTTAAATAAAAATGTGTATAAAAGTATTCAACTTGTAAAAACATCAAGTTACTCACATATCCTGCCAGAATATATTTCACTATTATTATTTGCAGATTTAGATGATACAACAATGTTTAGGATAGGATTCATATTATGTTATGTATACGCTTTTCACTCTGAAAACTTTTATTCTGCTATGATTTTACTAAAAGCAGTGTAACATTGTTTCTTCTACTTTACAGGATTTGTTTAAATCTATAATAAACTATACTGTATACGACTACATAGAATTTATGTTAATTAAACAAGCCATATAAAACTAAATAAATGCAGGTTATGTACCTCAAAACAGAATATATTACAAATGTACATCACACGATATAGTAATATCATTGTTTAATACTTCACATAAATTAAGATGAGTGATGTTATAATTGTAGACATAGAAAAGACACCAGACATAGACGTAAACCAATCATTTGTATAATACATATTCTTAAAGTGTTCATTTAATAAAATTAAATACTTATAACACTGCATACATAAACCAGTACTTTGTTATAGAAAAAAAGAAGTGAAGTGGTCAGTTAATATTTAATAATATAATGAATACCTAAGTATTTTAAAAATTACTTAACTAAACAGTTATGAGAAGAAATCTTTAATTCAACCCATCTTTTGTACTAGTTGCATGTAGTAAATACAACTGAAAATAATTTACAAAAGCTCCAAAACTTGACTGCTAGGCTTTCAGTGAAGAACTACAGAATTTTTAAAATGACAAAATAAGGACCTTCAAGAAGTGGTTAGAAATGATTATTTTTGATCGTTTGTAACTTTGAACTTGTAGCTACAGGTTAAGGTTTCTGTTGAGAGCACTACTTAGCGTCAGAAGTTTTTATTAACAGCACAACTTGTTCATATGATGCACAAGAGCTAGACTAGTAATAAGCAAAGGTAATGAGGTATAAACTTTAACAGTGTTTAAATAATGTTGGTACTTTATAGTAGGTCCTGTCACCACTATGAAAATTGTTTTTAATATTCTAAGACTACAGATAAATCTAATTCATAAGGAGAAATAATTCAATGATGTTGCTCAAATATGTCAGACAGCTGTTCAAAAACTCCAAAATGTTTTGTGTTGGAATTTATACATAAATACATCTGATCATGCAGAAAATTACTATTGACAATACTGTATGGTAGTGTTGCTTTTCTGAACAACTTGGTTCTTTGTAAACTGTTCTGGTAATATTTTTTAAAAATTATAAACCACTATTTCTAAACCTAGTTTCTTTATAGCCAATTTCATTATTTCATAAATCAATTACGAGTATTCCTGTCTGAATCAGAATTTTTAGGCTTCTTCTTCTTCACTCTATTTAAAGTATTAACCTCTATGTCTTCCTCTGCTGTGAACCTGGAACAGTTATCATTCATTTCTTCCTCTGTTGTGAACCTGGAACATTTATCATCCACCTCTTCCTCTGCTGTGAATCTTGAATGATTATCATCCACCTCTTCCTCTGCTGTGAATCTGGAACGGTTACCATCCACTTCTTTCTCTGCTGTGAACCTGGAACGGTTACCCATCACATCTTCCTCTGCTGTGAACCTGAAACGGTTACCCATCACATCTTCCTCTGCTGTGAACCTGGAACGGTTACCCATCACATCTTCCTCTGCTGTGAACCTGGAACGGTTACCCATCACATCTTCCTCTGCTGTGAACCTACCCATCACACCTTCCTCTGCTGTGAACCTGGAATGGTTACCCATCACACCTTCCTCTATTGTGAACCTGGAATGGTTACCATCCACTTTTTCCTCTGCTGTGAACCTAGAATGGTTACCCATCATGCCTTTCTCTGCTGTTAACCTGGTACGGTTACCACCCACTTCTTCCTCTGTTATAAACCTGGAAAGGTTACTATATACATTTTCTGCTGCTGTAAAAATGTGATTGTTATCAGCTGATGGTGTTGGTCGTGACTGTAAGGATATAGAGAGTGGTGGAGAGCATGAAACAGGTCTGGAAAGATTGGTCTGTACCAAACCAGGGATATTAGCCCCAAGCTTGCGTACATACTTCACTTGTTGTGGAGAGTCACTACTTCTTGTTGTTGACATTTGGATTTTATCACTTGAAGAAGGACCTGAAAATGGAAAAATTACCAACAATAAAAATAATAGATCTTTATCTTATGATATAGATTAATAGAGCTAATATGATATACTTAATTTTTATAACATATACTAGATTAGTGTATATGTGTGTGTGTGAACGTACGTTCATGATTTTAGTTCATTGATTCAGTACACACACATATTCTAAGCTATCTTTACTTTATTATGCTACTTTGTAAGTATACTAATTTTAGATCATAAAGTGTAATATCCTGTAACAAGACTACTAAATTTTTTAATATTTTAGTGAACTAATATGGGTTTAGAATATAATTATTACTTAGAAATATAGACTGCAATTTTGAAAATTTGTTCAGATACGAATTTCAACAGTTAGATGTTTAAATTTGAAGATATAACTTGTCTTCAATTTTATAGCAAAAGATTTTCTCAAAAGTATTTTAATTAAATGTCCTAAAGACAAAAGTTAAGATTTTTCATCCTGCAGGACAAGTAACATACAATTCTTACTTGTCCTACAAGATGTTTCAAAGAGTGTAATTTTTTCAGTCATAATAAACATGGTAAAACTTTAAATGCTGACTTAATTCTTGGCAGAGGTTTCCAAACATTTTTGACTCATCTCAACTAAGAGTTTAGTTACACAAGTCTATACAATTGCTAAATAGTTTAATGTACTATCTATAACACTGGCCATTTGAGATATGCCACAAACAATTGTAATCACAAAAACACAAAAAACCATGCATAGAAATTTAATAATCATTCTGTTCTCTCTTTCCAACTAAGATTACATAAACAAAGAATCCTTAAAAAGACAGGATAAACAAAAGAAAAACAATAAGAGGGTTTCATTTTCAAAGATTTATGGAGCTGTTAGGAAATAAGATGCTTATACCCACAGTTATTGTGTAAAGCTGGAATGCAATGCTATGGAAAATACCTTTGTACAGATACTTTATGATTATGAATAAACTAAGAATTAGTTTAACATAATTTCAATTAATTTTTAGACAATATACTGCAATTCTTCAGTGCATGGCCTTAATTACTGCACTGTTCAGTATGACTTTTAAGAGCATCAAAGGATGTGATGATGAAATCAACCTACTGACAAACCAAAAACAACAAACACTTTAATGAGAAACATAAAGAGAAGATATTCAATGAAGAATGCTAATTTATTTTTAGAACTTTCCATCCATTACTTTAAATACGAGTTAACTTTAATCAGCTAAAATAAATTACTTGTCAAACATGCATATAAAAAAATCATCTTGTCTTTATTCATCTATTAAATAAATATGAAAGACTTTTCAAAGCCTTTATTTATATTTAAAATTACAATTGCTTTTTTGACTGTTTTTAATGAAAACCTGTGTTGGATTATTTGAAAACAAAGTGTTAAAACAAGAACAAGGATAGTCTTCCAAAGAAGTCTCATTAAAGTAATTTAAAAGAAAAAGTATGTGTTAATTTTCAGAACTTCAATGCTTCCAAGCTATACCAATCAAGTAAAGAATCTGTAATGCTAATTACATAATTGCAATGTGTTATTTTTTTAGTGCAGCTAGGTTTGAAATTTATTACTACAAAATTGGCTAAATTTGTTTTTGCCAATATAAAATTGCATAACTACCTCCAACGTGAAAACAATTTCTTCATCCCATGAGTAAAAAAGATATCATAATTAACAAGTTTTCCTTTACATAAAAAAAAGACTCAATACAAATTTCTGAATTATTCTAGTCTTTTCATTATTGTTAGAAATATTAACAAAAATTACCTCCTTCAGTTTGCAAGTAGCCTTGAACAGTGCATTCCTATCAAAAAGAGAAAATAATAATGTTATAAAAATTATAAAAACTAGTTGTTCACAGATAGTAATGTTAGAAAACTAAGGTGTAACACAAAAAATCTTAAAATCTGTGTTTTCATGCCCAACAAAATTCAAGTAAAAAAGAAAGAGAATTAACCATGCTCTATAAAACAGACTTACTTAAGTTGGTACTCTCAACTCCTTATTCTCTGTTTTAAGTGTATCTTCCTTTCTTTCAATTGCAGTTTTTGAAATTTTAAAACATTTATTTAAACCCTTAGGTCACATGTAAATTACCATGTTTTGGTGGCAACTTTGGAGAAGAGAAAGTGTGTTAGACCAACTTCTTATACTGAACTCTGCATAAATGAGAATCTAATCACATTTCAAGAAGTACAATGAAACTTCCATAATTTTTTTAGATTGATGAAAATTCCTTCCAAAATTAATGTTTTCTTAAATTGAAAATGTATTTCCCATAATACATACTTCCTCTCACATTTCCGCTATTTCTTGACTGCAGGGGTTTCATTCTTTGCCCACCTAAGCATTGCTCTGATTTCTTCTTGCTTACTCCAGTCTTTTATATCCTATTCAATGTGCCCTTCTAGATATTTATGATGTGACACTCTCCATCTACAACTCTATTCTAGTACTGTATATAACAACCTCAATCAGATAATGTTATCACTTTATCAAGACTAACTCAATCTCAGTCTATAACACCATCTACAACTCTATTCTGGTTCTGTATATAATTACCTCAATCAGATAATGTTATCACTTTATCAAGACTAACTCAATCCCAGTCTCTAACACTATCTCTATCTAGAAAGGTGGTAGAGTGTTAGCAGAGATATTATTGGAAATATATTTTCAATTTAGAAAAATGTTAACTTCCAAAACATACTTCTTCTGCCACTTATGGCCAAAACCTCACACTGAGAAGGTGAAGGAGCTGGTGATGCAATATCTATACTGAAAGCACCTACACAAATTATGGAGAACTGCATTACATCCAGAACAGGCATGCTGTTTACCTTGAACTTAATTCTTCTATCAAGTGTAGAATTGTAACTAAGTAATCATCACTATAGACCAGCCCTAACCAGATGTACAAGTTTCCACTACTTGGGGTTGGAATTATAAGGTTATAGTCTCTATATTACACTTTGATAGCTGAGGCACTTGAACCACAACATTAAATGCAGATACACCTTTGAATGGATCCCAATCTGCAGCTATGTAGTGTTGTGTTTCAAACCACCAGAATCACAACACTCAAGCAGACAAACCTTCTCCTCCATCTGAAGAAGTCTGAAAGGCAACACTCCAAAACTGGTATGACAGAATGCCTAACTCAGCCAAAAGAACAGAACTCGTTCAGTCTGGAGTTATGAACAATCATCTTCACTCCCTAACTGAGTGAATAAGGAGCCTTACACTTGCCCCTGGAATTACAGGGAGAATGTGGAACAACTGTGCTCAACCAAGGACCCAGGCTAGGACCACTCGACACTCAAAATTACGAAGAGATAGTAGACCTCCTTCCAAGAACTATACATTAAACTGATAATAATTGAAAAAAAGGGCTATGCATACCCCAAAAAAGTCAGCTGAGCATCAAATATGAACCAGTTTTATGAGGAGGTTGGTAATGATCCTACCAACATTGAGGGAAAGACATCCAGGGGCTTGGGTATGAGGGTCCCCACTTCACCCTTCTCTCTAAAAGTAGAGGAATTCACTCTTAACACTCTTGAGGAAAGCCTCTATGCAGCAACTGGAAACTGGTTGTGATAAGAACTCCCTAGCTACACTTGTAGAATTTGGGAAGTAATGCATGTTGGAGTGCCTGAGGAACAGTGCTCTGGAAACAGTGTTATAGGTGAATGAAGTTCCCTAAATTTTTAAAGTCTAGCATAAAATAGTAATACCAACTGGTGACTTCTCAGGTGGTCTTATGGAACATCTCACTTCTATAGAGCTTGTTGCTTCTGATAATAATTATAGTGAAATAGCAAGTACTGATGCAGAATTAGTTTGATCAAATCTGTTTGGGCAACACTTGCCACAGAGTGGATCCTGCGAAAATAAGGTAATAGAGCTGAAAGGTAAAAATGAAAATACTCACCCCTTTAGATAATCTAACAGAAATAGTCACGATAGCTATAGGGAACAGGCAAAAATCCTTAGGTGAAGAGACTGCCAGATCAGTCAACCGGTCTGTATAGTGATCTCTAACACGAAATTCAAGCAGGTTGCTGAGAGCATAGGAAAGAGAAATCTGATGAGATGTTACTCACAGAAGATACCTCATCCAAAATAAAGGTAAAAATGCAGGCAACAAAAATTTCAAAACCCTAAAGGACATTAACAAGATCGAAACCTGATTGTATATATAGAGAAAGAGTGAGTAGATGAATACTCTGTCTGACAGAGTGATGAGTAAAAACAACTGGTCTGAGGAAGTAGAAATAATGAAAAAGTGATCTGTAAAGAAACAGAGCAAATTACTCTTACCAGTGATTATCCATAGTACAGCTGTCACAAAAGATAAACCTGCAGGTAAGGGGATAGATGGCATATAAGAGTCAGGTGTAAAAAAAAAGAATAGATAACCTGAATCTACATGTCAGGTAACTGAAATAGTCACTTGGAACAAAATACCAAAGACAATGCTAGGAATCTGGAGAGTACTGGGAGCACTCAAAAGTATGTAGTTGAAATAATCAAATGGTGGTTGATAAGAGTGTCATAATCAATGGTAATTTTAGAAGATGCAAAAATATCTGTCAAAGAGCCAATTTATAAACATGTTATGGTAGACACCATCCTCAATAAAAAATGCTGATATGCATGTTATTACCTTTGAGAAAAGTGACTTTTGAACTAAGCAGAAACTAAGCCAGATGCATGTCAACCTCAGAAATTAAACCACAATGCTGCATGAAAGACAGTATAACCTCTATGATACCAGAAGTGAAGCTTCTGGATAGTCAGTTGTACCATATCTGATCATGACTGTCTCCACAAAGAAAACCTAAAAATAAATGGAAGAGTTGGACATACCAGAATGGACCCCAGAAGCAGAAACTCAGATGTAGCCGCCAATCTACTGCAATCCACAGGATCTGACAATGGGTTGTAACAAACCATATTTCACACCACGGATAACATGTAAAGTGATGAGAAAGTTGAGGGTGGTAATCCCATCCTGTCCAGATGGAAAGGCTCTATAATCAAGGCCAAAAGATGAACTACTGGAGACCAAGTTGCCAATAGTTGGGTGATCCAATAAGAAACAATCCACTGGAACCTACAGATGCTACATCTATTTTGTTGGGAGAATTTGTATGGACTGAAACAGTGGACCTGCATCACAGGCACAACACCCCTCAAATATGGCAAACAAGTAGAATGAAAAGAACAGACTTGTCCTGAGAATGGAGATCTAAAAATTTGAAAAAAAAAGAGAGCTCTAGACCATATGCCTCCTTGATGAGAAACATAAGACAGCAAAGTTGAAAAGTCAGTGTGGAGCCTAAACCTAACAATTTACTGCTTAAGAGGGCCAGACCACGAGACCTTGCGTATTGGAGAGCATCCATGCATACCCTGAAATTCCTGACTTTTAGTATATGTAACTCACCCCTGAAGCAAAGCATCTATAAAAATAATGTAACTCTTGAACAGAGTAGCAGTAGAGCAACCCAATTTGTAGTAGTATCCCAACACAGCTACTCAAAATCAAAGAATGATCCCAATTAAGGAAACTAGATAACAGATGTGTACAATCTCTGGTCACTTACAAACCAATGAAAGAATTGCTTATGTTCTTGTCCCAAAGGCACAAAGTATTTGAGTGATACCCATATTTCCAGAAGAGAAAGAACCATCCATACAGTGGGAGAAGTAGATGTGAGTAAGTGTGGTGTCTTATTCCATTGCATTTAGCAAGAATAAAAGACAGCTGAGCTTGAGTGAAAAATTAAAAGTTCCCAGACTGGTTACATACTGAATTGAAGTAAGAATATATGTCACAGTTCAGAAAGAGAAGTTGGACCTGAAAGTAGAAGCAGCATTGTGACGGTCTGATAATTGATAAGATGTTGCCAGCAGTAACTAGTTATCCATGGAATGGTGTGTGCATAGTACAAAGGAGTGAAGGGGAGAAAGATTTACATAATACAGCAATAGACCTATGCGAGGCTGAAGGAGAAACTTGAAACTACATTATCTGGCCCTTGTGTACCATAAATGTTGACAGTAGTGGGATTCCAAGGCTAAACCAAATTGCTGTTAAGAACTAACTAAAATCCTGCAAAACAAAATCCACACAGATTGAGGAGTGATTAATTTGTGAACTTTTGATAATCTAGGCATTGATAGACAAGAAAGATCAATGACTAGATACCAACCTCCTGTCTTCATAGGCCTAATGGTTAACAAGGTTAAAAAAAACAAAAAAACTGAAGAATTAGTCCAAGTTTCTCTCTACCCCCAGACCAACCAGAATCAGATAACCCTAGAACTAAGTTCCAAATCCTAATGAACTGCAGGAGACAGAAATCTTACAGACTGGGGAAGATATGAATTAAATGACCAATTGTGACCTAACGACCTGTTTAAAGTTACCACATATTTAGAAATTTTTGGAACCAAGCATCCACAGCTCCTGAAGGTATATAATATTCATTAACAATGTTGGTGATCCAACTAAGCTGTGTAAACCCTGATTACAGAATGAATCTATTCTAAGTGCTAATGTACTGAGGAACTGATCTTGGGGATTGATACTCCCAACTATGACAATCCTTGTAAGAGTTGTTGAAGTTTGAGATTCCAATAACAACTGGGAGGAATGTTGAAGCCAAAGATTGAACAACATGGTAACAATGTATCCAGTTTGTCCTCAATGAAACTCTTGATCATGAGTTTTACAACAAAGTAAAGTGAAAGGAAACAAAACATTGAAGTTCAATCGTAAGTTTATAAACTTACTCTGTCCCATTAAGGGAAGCAAACTTACAAAGGCAAATAACAAACCTTAACTTAGAACCATGAAATTCAAGGAGCAGGTATTATTTGAAAGTCAGAAAATTTCTTCCATTTGGTGGTGGTAGGGAAAATCACAAGTCCAAACAATGTATCAGAAGGTTTAATTGTCCCTTAACATTGCAAAAAGTAAACCTTCCCTTATGAATCACAATTTCTGTGTATGGAGAAAAAATTTCTTCCATCTCTTTTAGCCATCAATTAAGTACAGGTTTAAGAATCAAGCCCAAAAATCACACATTTAAATAACCAATGAAGAAAAAAACAACTCAAAGGCAGCTAATCCCAAAGTGGCTTCCCTTTTGTTTTTCATAGGTCATGGGATGGCTGAAAATCCAACAGACTAAAAAGGAAAAAGTGAGTCTAAAGTCTCTCTAAAATGCTGAGAATTTCCCTCAAATACAGCCTCTGAGATTCTTGGAGGAGCACCACATGTCCAAATATATATTTTCATCTCATTACAAGTAAAATTGCTGACAATCTCAACCAAGAGTGATCCCTCCCTCTGATTGTTGTCCAATGCTAGATATCAGAGATGGTAGATAGGAGAAACCAAACTAACTTCTGTGCCAAAAATAATAATCTGGGAATTCATACCATAATTAGCTTGCCAACTGCAAGAAAGAAATTTTTTCTTTTGAATTATTATTATTATAAAAGCAACTAAATAACATGGTAACATCCAAAGTATCTTCAAATGGTTATAATAATAACACTTTGTAAAGAAAAAGTGTTAAAAGTATCTGAATGAGGTGCCTGTGTACAATACCAGGACAGAGGGTACATTGACCTTGGTGGAGAGTATCATGAGAAAAATACAGCCGAGGGCAATTAAGTGGGGTATTAAAAAATTGGAGTAAGCAAGAAAAAATCATATTAATGATTAGATGGGAAAAGGAAGTAACCCTGTAAGTTGAGTTAAAGCTGTAGTGGGAGAGAAGGTAAATATGTTTAAGAAACAAGGTTACTCTTGTTCAGAGCCATTCAGTTTTGATCATGATTTGTACAAGAATAGTTTTCAAATTCATTACACATAGAATACTCTTTGAAGTTAATAAAAAAAGCAGTAAATGTCCTGTTTTTTTAATACTTTAATTTTGACAAGAATTCCATAATGAATGCATCTTCGACATCTGAAAAATCCTAAAATTCAATGTTGCACCTGCAACTGAGACAAGATTAGGTATGCTTTTCTAGCAATCTTCCAATATATACTGACTGGTTTAACACCAAAATTAGGTCTTCAATAGGAAAATTACTTTACAAAATGAAATGAATTTTTTCCCAACATCTTGGCACAAATGATGGAAGAACTTATTTTCAAATGAAGATTTCTGTAAAAGATGACCTGATGAGTACAAAAGTTGTATTGTTCAAAAGCTCTAACATTAAAATGTTGAAAGGCAATTTTAGTGCTTTACAACTAGTATTGTAATTACAACCCACTAATTTTTAGATGACTAAAATCCAATTTTAGGGTTCGAGAGATTAGAAATTTTGTTTTCAATTAAGCACAAGATGTCTTTTCTTATAGTATTCTATTTATAAGCCATATGCAGAACAAAACATACTTTATAGTTTAGTCAGTTCTAAACTAGAATCTGAGGACATGATACAACAGAAAGTTGGGTAACTGTTATATTTATTAGATTTTTCTTTTATTGTGTCACAATCTTTATTTCTACAATTTATTAAATGTAAGTACAATAATATCTGAAGTAAAAACACAAATTTTAATCAAAATGTTTTTTTGTTTAATAAAACTTGTATATACAGTAATTCTATCTAAAGTCTACAACTTCAGAGTGGCATTTTGGAACTAAAAAAAACAACAAACCAAATGAATACAATGCTAATTTAACTATAAATGTGAATAATTTACAAAGTAAAAATATGAAATAATACTAACAATTTCATAATAGCTCTTTTTTTAAATTTCTTTTTGTATAATTTACATGAACATCTTTACACAGTAACTAACTTACTCTAATTTCTTCTAATATTTAAGAAAAGTATAATTTTTTTTGTATTTATTTTTAGAATGGATAAATTTCATTTTTATGTTAAAAAGCACCATAAAGTCTTTAGACTAGTTTTGACCAGAAAGTTCCAATGAACTATTCTTTAGGATTTATTGTAGTATAGATAAATTCAATCAAACATCTCCACATACCTGTTTTACAACATGGGAAGTTGCAGTGCTGTCTTTAGAAACTGTAAAATCACAGTGTATAGCACTTTCTCCAACTTCATTCTCATGGGAATTCTTGTGCCTGTACACAGAGTCAGTGGTAATTCCTGATGATTCACAAACATTTTGTAGGGAAATAGATGGAGCTTCTACAGTTTCTATACTAAATGCGTCTTCATTATCACTTTCCTCACTATTTAAACCACTCACTGCAGTTTGTAGAGAAGCAGTACTTGACACTGTTAATGGGCTTCCAGAAGCATTTCCTGAAATGGTCGAAGGAATTAAA
The DNA here is from genome assembly GCA_011833715.1 of Carcinoscorpius rotundicauda. Classification (NCBI taxonomy): domain Eukaryota; kingdom Metazoa; phylum Arthropoda; class Merostomata; order Xiphosura; family Limulidae; genus Carcinoscorpius; species Carcinoscorpius rotundicauda. Next base: position 34,562,704 of record CM022404.1, on the reverse strand, counting down.
TCTGCATTCAACTCTTCATGATGTACTGTTGTATTAAGCTGATCTGAAAGTGTGTGGTGAGATAATGTACTCTCTGTATTTACAGTTTCTTGATCACTAAAGGTAGACTGCGCTGAAAGAGCTTCTGCTAAACTATCATCATCATCACTCGTGTTGTCCTGTAATGCACCAATGTTTTCAGCTGTATAAGTTGTTGATGAAGTATCATCTGATCTAAACTGATTATCTTCTTGATTATCAAGTCTTATTTGAAATTGTTCTGAAATAGTTTTGCTGTCATCAGTTACAGAAGACGTGGCCACTGGAAGAGCTCGTCTGTGCTGAAAGTCCACGTCTTCTCCAATCATTATTTTCATGTCATCAGTATAGAAAGGTAGCCTACTTCGAAGCTTTGCTGATTCTGTCAAGTTGTTTCCAATGTCTGTCCTTTCAGGTGTTTGAAACACAGTTCTAGTGTTTGACAAGTGATGGTCTGGTCTTGTCAGCAATTTAGGTAAGTTCTGACTTGCTGGTCTTGTTGGCGATTCTGGCAAGTTTTGGGCTGCTGCTTGATCATCATCACTCTGATTGATTGGTGCATCATAGGGAAGATGATCATGAATAACAGGACCTTGTCTTTGGAAAAGTTCATCACTGTGAGATGTGGTACCTGTCATGATTGTATCAGAGCTATGCAGAGTTAAAGATGCTGTTGTCAGGGTGGTTAGAACTCTGGTGCAGGAAGCAGTTTCAAGATTACTAAGATTAGTAACCAAAGAAACAGGTACTTCATAAGCAGAAGCTACACCACTGTCTCTAGAAGATGACACATTTGAATTTCCTAACCCAGAATCTTGGAGAAGTATTGGAGAGAGTCCATTTGTTGGTAGCTCTTCCTCATTCTCAAAACCATAAGTTTGATTACTATGATCATTTGAAGAGGACAGAAAATTAGTTTTCCCACTATGGACTTCTAAGTCAGTCTGAGGAGAATAATAATGCGAAACAGATAAAGGTTGGATACCACCAACAGTTGGTATTAAGGAAGAGCTCTCTATTGAAGAAGATGGAAATGCTATTTGTGGTAATTCTAGAGAAGTTTCTTCATCTGGCATAATTTGATCTTCCTCAGAGGTTGCACCTGGCTCCCAATTTCTAAAAACCTGTGCAGTTCCATCATCTGAAGAGGTTTTAACAAGTTTGTCTTTAACTGTTCCTTCCTTTTGCTGCTGTTGGCCACTTGTTAATAGCTGAGCTTGTGATGGCTCAGAAGAGATGACAGGAAATGGAAAACGATGGTGTGGGCTGGTCTGTACTGCACTGTCAACTTTTTCAACCTTTGTTGTATCTTGCAAAACTGGTTGAAACTGAAATTCAGATGTTTATAATATTTAGATTTATATGAAATGACTTCAATGAAAAAAATTGAAAAACAATGCTCTAAAGTTTAAAACAAAAGTTTTAGAGTAGATATTTATTAATTAGAAACAACAACTAATATAAAACTAAATTAAAATTTTAATTTGAAAAAAGTCCAACAATAACTTTATTACACTAGTTGCCACATACATTAGGTGCTTCAGACAGAATTTTAAGAGAACAAGAGAGGAGAATTTTCTATTTTTAACATTATCTATTCATATATTTTCATTTCTAAAACTGTTTCAAATCAGGGTATGCTAATTTTTTTATTTTTTGTTTTAAAGCCTACATAAGAAAATGTGCTGCAGTCTGATACCCTGTATTTGATGAAAATACCTGGTCGAAGGGGGGGTAAACCACAACAGAATGCAAAACTGAACTTACAGATGGATATTCAAGTTTAATGCAAAAAGGTACATGACTATTACATTATATCAATTAATCTGTGGTCTCCTTTGTTCATACAATACATAAGGATTACGAGTCACTACCCTAAATATCTGTTTGCAAGGGTGGTGCTTTTGCCAACAATTTCATCATTGGGATGAGATGAAAAATGCCAAATGAAGAATCTTTCAAACCATAATAAAATACACAGCTGAAAACAAAATAGTTATTTTCATTCAAATGATATTACTTTTTTATTTTCCCACCAGTGACAGTGAAAATCTGAACATGTTCAACATAACATTGTTGTTGTTCACTAAACAATCAGTAACTTTTTTATGTATGAGTAACACTGCAATTGCATTTATTTAATAGTGGCAAACAATTGCTACACAATGTGCTATTTCATTCATTACAGTCATGTTTCTCACAAAAATATGTTTACAATATAAAGCTACCTTTTCTTATTAAGACTGTTTTGCAACAAAAAGTGCCTACAAGTGGAAAAATGGTAAACTTAATAAATTTCAAGGTGTATAATAACTAATACCCCTGAGCAAAAAAGTATAAGGGTGAAGGGACATGGGAAAAATCCCACTGCTCAAACACAAGAGACTTGAAATTATTACATTTCTGGACAGTGCACTACTTGAAAAAACAACAACAAAAAACAGTTTAATCAATCAATATCACTCATTCTGTTAAGTCTGTAAACATAACAATATATATATATATATGACAGTTGAATTATAATTAAATCCTGCATGTTACAAGCATTTTGTCACTTCTTACAATTTATACTTTTGTTTTGTGTAATTTTTTATTGAAAAAATTGGTTCAGTTGTAAAATTAAAGAGAATCAGAAAATCTTCTACTGCAAGATACAAGTGAGCTTTATTAATACATTTTCATATTTCTCTTAAAACATGAATTGCTTGTGAATATTCACTATAATGTTGTAAAAAAGTTTAAAATATTTTATGATCAAATATTTAAGAATGACTTTCTTTGGGAACTTAATGAAACTATGAAATAAAATATAATAAAAATTTTCCTTAGAAAATGAAGTGTAAATGAAATATTTAAATAAGTATTTAAACTGTTTTGACGACTAAAATGAAATATGAAGTGTACAAGTTATACATTTTATGTAATCTCTCATTTTTAAAATGGACTGTTTTATAATTTCCTTTATTTTACTTCGATAATACAATGCACACAAAGTACATTAGTGTACTTTCTGTTTCTTAAAAATAAAAAAATCAAATACAATAAAAAATAATAAAATTAACAATAAAAGCAAAAATAATAAAAATTGTCAACATGACAAATTTTTTGTGCATTAAGACATTTGTCATTAAATTTTCATTACAAGCATTAGTATAACCTATATATGTATCCTTGCAAAAGTATTCACCCTCTACTGATAATGTCATATTTTGATGAAATACAAATAATGTAAACAATTTTCTAATGGACTTATTCTTATTCAAAACTCTAATAATCAAACTTAACCATGTTATGTGTGAAGAAGATTGAATGTCAGCAAAACCTGCAAAGAAAATATATAAATTGAAATTTGTTGATTGCACATTCAGCCCCGTAAGTCAGTATTTGGTGAAAGAACCTCTGGCAGCAATTATTTATGAGAGTCTTTTTGTACAGAACTCTACCAGCATTGCCAAAATAGAATGGTATAATTTTTGCCCATTCTTCTGGGTGAGACTGTTCCAATTCTAATAAGTTCATTGGAATCATTGATGAATTGTAACCTTACCATAAATTTTCCACTGAATTCAAGTCAGGGCTTTGACTGAGCCACTCTCGAACATTTACTTACTTCTTTTGAAACCACTCTACTGTGGTTTTTAGCTATGTGCTTTTGGTCATTGTCCTACTAAAATATGAATTTTTGACCCAGTTTTAGATTCTGGGATGACTCAATGCAGGACTTCCTCTGGGATTCACCAGTACTTTACACCATCCACCTTCCCCTCAATCACAAGTTTCTCAAATCCTGCTGATGAGGAGCATCACAACAACATGATGTTACCACTACCAAGTTTGACAGTTGGGATTGTGATAACTGAGTCATGTGTTGTTGGGTTTGCACTAGCTTTAACGCTTTGAATTTAGACCAAAAACTCTTTGATTTTGTCTTGTCTAACTACAAAAACGCCTGCACATGTCTGAAGTATTATCTACATGCTTTGTCACAAACTCCATTTGAGGTTTAAGATGATTCATCTTGAGTAATGGCTTCTTTCTTGCTATTCATTCATACAAGTTAATTCTATGTAGAGACAGGAATATTGTTGATGTGTTACCACTGACTCATGCCAGATATCGAACTTTGCAAATCCTTCAAAATCACTGTTGGCTTCACAGTAGCATTTCTAAACAGTTTCTTGCTTGTCTGACCATTTAGTTTGGAAGGATGACTTGATCTGGATGGTGAGTTGTGGTATGAAACACATTCCAAATCTTAATGATGTACTTCACCATATTTAAAGGAATATTCAGCAACTTTGAAGTTTTATTGTAACCTTCTCCTGATGTGTGATTCTCTACTACTTTATTTTTGACCTGCTTGGAAAGCTCCTTGGTCTTAATGGTTGGTTTGTTGTATCACCATGTGAGCCGTGGCTTAAACAGATGCATTTGCTTTGAAGTCATTACAGGACTTTGATTATACACAAAGACCATTATACTAATTTGGTGACCTTTAAAACTAATCTTTTACACCTGAACCGATTTAGCAAAGGAGTTTAATACTTATGGAATAGAAAATATTCTTATTTTTATAAAAATCTAACTTACATAATATCAGCATTTCTTCAGCTTTCTCAGTTTGGAATAGATTCTACAGATTCTAAATATAAAATCCCATTTGAAAATTTCATGGTTGCAAGTTCAGATGGCAATAAAATGTGTAAACTTTGCAGGGGGTGAATATTTTTGCAAGGCACTGTATATACTTATGTATATAATGGGATTAACTAAGAGCATAAAGAATAATGCTGCATCATAGCCTTTAAACTTTACCTTACTCTTAAGTTTGACAATATCTTCATTTAATTGTAATCTCTGCTCTTTTTCTTTGTACAGTTCCTGCTGTTGGCTAGTTCAGAGAGAAAGATGTACATTAGTTGTGATTATAACTAGAGGGTAAAACAAAAACAATACATTTGTATTAAATTATTGTTAAAGATTACTGCTAAATAAATAAATAAATTACAATTTCTTTCACTGATGTTAAAGATGTTGCTTATATCCTTAAAAGTTGTTGTTTATCATTAAAATGTGATTGGTTCATTGAAATTATAGAAATTTGGACTTTATAGTTTACAATAAATTAAATATGATAAACTACAGTTAACTTGTGTTCCCTTTTACACAAGCCTATAGGTTTTATTCAGCAAAACAGTTGAAAAAACACATGGTAAATCATAAGGTCCTCATCAATTAATAATCTTCAAAGCTGTACATTTCCAAAACCAATAGATTTAATCAATCAAGAGTTTTGTAAGTTTGTCCCTTCTGTTTTAATAAATATTTCAGCACTTAAGAGATATTAATGGCACAAAATGCAGATACTTAGGAAGTCTTTGTATTTTATCTGAGGCATAAATACTTGCCTAAACTTTATGTTTTATACAATAGTAAGTTATAAAGGGAAGATAATACTCTTATATTTCTAAAAATATGTTTCCCTGAATGAAAATTCTAAAAATATTAAGATCACTAAAACTGCCTTATGGCTCCTATCTCTTTAAACTAATATACTAGGTTTAGTCAAGACCTTAAATTCTTAGAATTGGAAAAAAATACTTCACGGGACAAGCCACTGGGAATATGTGCAACTAAAAATAAAATTATTAGGAAATCAACAGAACATCATAACAATTACTCTCACAGGTAACTCATAAAAATGGTTCCAATTCTGACAGGATAATCAATATGATGAAGGTTTTACTTGGTTGGCTGGAAGTTGTATGGTATGTTGTGTCGTACTATTAGGTTTATTGTTTGCATAAGATATTGTGCAAAGTAGCAGAAGAATTATCTGTACTAGCATCTCTAATTAAAACTGACAGGCTACAGGAGAATGAATGCAAACCATGCACCCTTCAAATTCATAGTTTGGCATAATATTCAGTAAGCCACACCTGGCCTAGTACTTAATTTGAGATACTTGTAGTGATAAGAAATGAAAAACTGAAATTACAGTTGTAAAGAGTACACTATTAATGATTCCCAAGTATAGTAATACAAAATCTAAATAAAATATTCTGAAATCTTAAAATGTATCAGAAAAATCTGATTAGTTTATAAAATATTTTATAAACTTTACTGATGTCTTGAAATAAGTATATGAAAGTCTGAACACTTTACACAAGAATAATTCATATTTGGTTGAAATTTCACCTAAAAATTTTCATTTTATGCTGTTTATCTGTATATTTTCATGGAATGATAACAAATCAAGTAAAATCACTGCAAATCTACTTTCATGTACATATTCACTATAAACCTTTATCTGTTTACCAAAACTCGTGTTGTTTTGCTTGAATGGACAAACAAATTTGATTTAAAATTTTGTAACCTTTTGTGTGACTGTGACATATAATAATCACAATACACACACATGGTAACACAATGGTGCATATATGTAAATTTGTAAACACTAAAATTTTTAAAATAAAAAAGAAATAAAACAAACCTAACACAAAGCTCCATCAACTGATGCATCTGTTGCTGCAAAGATAAAATATGATCCTCCATTCTCCTTAAGCGAAGTTCATGCCGTAGCCCCACCCCCTGGGTACTGAAGTTCCTAGTATGGTAGCCTTTCCACAAAGCTTGTATCTTTGTTGCAGCATTGTGAACATTTCTTTCTCTCTGATGAGAGGTGCTGTTTTCCATTTCAGAATTATTATTCAAGTGTATGCTATTGGATGTTAAGTGTCCAATATTTGATGATATTAATACTTGGTTATCATCTACATTATTTAAAGCAAAAGTAGCTGTTGTTAGTGGAGCTTGGCTGGTAAAAATAGTCTGAGTTTGTGTCATCAACTGAAACTGTTGACTTCCATTTTGAAAAGACTTTGGTTTTCTTTGACCAGATGAATGCCTTGGAGAGGCTACCTTGTTTGCATAAATCTGCCGAATAGATGAATCTCTTGGTTTCATTCTAGTTCCAAATTTATCTTTAGAAGGAGAGTTTCGAGGAGAATTACTTGAAGGTCGATTTTTTGTGGAAGATCTTCGAGGAGAATGGAAGACTTGGGGTCTAGAAGTAACAGGAGAAGAACCATGCACTGAAGAGACAGTTTTACGTGTAATGTTTTTCGTACAGTGTTTCTGAGATGATAACATCATCTTAGGTGATACTGATCTTGTAACTTTTCTATTAGTTAACTTCTGAACTGAAGACACTCTGGCATGAACTGGATGGCAGATAGAAGTGCTATCACTGACATATTTTTGTAGCTCAATTGGTGAAACTCGTTGAACAACCCTATCTTCATACTGTTGGTAAGGGGTCCTAGCTTTAATTGCAGGTGAAACAGGACTTTCAGCCTTCTCATCATATTGCTGATACTGGGTTTTTGTTCTGGATGCTTGATCAGATAGAAGGGTCCTATTGTCTACTAGAAACCTTTCAATGGTCACTGGACTCTTTGTTGGTAGTACACTGAAGGTCCTATCCTGTTGATGGTTTAGTCTAGGAGATTGATCACTGTGGTTCAACAATGGATTCAAAGCTGGACTTTCAGAGCTAGCCACAATATCTGGTACAGGAATGGATGATGTATCATTCTGTGTTATATCTCCAATATATCGGGGTGAATCTGTGATAAAAAAAAATTATGAAAAGGATAGAAACAATAATTACTACACGTACATAGATAGAAATGTATTCAAGATGCAATTACTGTATAAAAACTAAAAGAATTTAAAAGACAGAAAAATCTTAAAACTTTATCTACATTTTGACTCAGCTTACATCTCTAACTTATTTACATAAAATTTTAGGAGACTTGTTTTAAACTTCAGAGAATTTAAACACAATGGAATATTAAACAAGGTGAAAGTAAAACTTTAAAAATACAGCCCCAAATTTACATTTTTGCAAGTAATTCATTTCATTAAAAATTAACAAACTTCTTTAATATAACTTTTAATTAACCTTTTTCATGAAAGAGTACCAAAAACTAAATGTTACTGTTAATTATATCTCTCTGCTTCTTTAAAAATACAAAAATTTCTAAACATCTTAATACTCCTAAGAAAAGAAATTTATTTTGGAAAAGTTTGACATATTTTTTAGAATTAAGTAGATTTGAGTGTTTTGTTTATATCTGTCACTAAGCACAAAGCTGTACAACAGAATACATGTTACTGTTCCCACTGCAGAGATCAAGCCTGAAACTTTAGTGCAACAACTCTTCAAAGCTAATTGCTGAGCCACTGAGGAGCCTGACTTTAAAAAATAATATTCATGACCAGTAATGAAATACAATGTTGAGGTTGAAGAAAAAACAACAACAATAAAACATAACTTCTTTAGTTTCTAAAATGAGTCAGAAGTTAAGGTTCTAGTGACTTATGAATCAAATACAGCCTCCATGCAATAAAGAATCAATTATTCCTTGCAGATGATATTACTTTAAACCAATATGTAATTTCAGAATCCAGCCTTTACATATTCTAGAAATGTGATAACTTTCTATTAAGGGTGAAATCTCACTGTGTTTATTATATACATCTAATGTAAACGTGTCTAATAATGATCCAATAACAATGTAGTGCAAAATTCATGGGCACTATATTGTTAAGATATTATGTTACAAAATACAGCTAATAACCAATAAAATAAATAACAATGTATTTCTGTAGAATGTGCAATACAGTACTTTATGTCAGACTAACTCATTAAACAGTAAATCTTGTGCAAGCAAATAAAAACAACAAATCCTTCCAATAGGATGCCAGAAAAGTTTTTCTAGCTGTTAATAATTGTAAAAAAGTGATGAAGAAATCCTTTTTTTTTCTCTCTTCTAACAACCGTTAATAATTTTAATTCTAAATAAACTGCGTGGGATTATTAGAGATTCACAAAGTATTTTTTAGCATTTGAACAATAGATTTTACAAGTTTAATTAGAGATTATCAGCATACATTTAAATGCAATGACTACTCAAAATAACAGATGGGAGTTTTAAATTCATCATGTCAAGCTTTTACTCTATAAAAGTGATTTCTATTTATAATAAAAATGGACTAAAAATAAAAACTTAAAACTACAAATTTACAAAAATAAATTACTGGGATGTTCAGCACAATAGCTCGTTTTCTCTGCACATAGATATTTGAAACTTTCAAGTCATAAGAATCTATGTATTAGCCCTCACATACAACTCACAGAGATTATACCTAAGGAACAGGTAACATATAAAATCTTGAAGTTGTAACATAACTAAAGCACTTCAAATACTATCTAATATTCTGAGTAGACATTACTTATCCTTATTAGCCAATATTCTATTTTTTCTGTTAGCAATGAATTTCTTACTGCCACAATCTCCTTCTACATATACCAAATATTTTCACAACAAATCTGAATTAATCTTACAAATTGTACCTCAGAATGGCCAGTATGGGTATTAACACCAAATAACACTTCTTAACCTCAAAAGTCACTAGAACTGATACACAATTCAAAACAGAAATCCACAGAAAAATCACCCATACTGGATTATACATGCCCTGGGACTCTGCACATGAAACAAAAAAAACTCAACATATTAAAAAACTAAATAAACACGGCCACAAAACTATCCTCACCCGATAAAATTAATGATAAAATCAACAAAATAAAACACTTCATCAACATTAACAAATTTCCTCAAAAAACTGTGGAAGAAATTATATGCCACACCTAGACCAACAACAATAAATCTCAAGATACAACAAACTACAAAACTTTATACTGCTGTATACCATATGTTCCTGACATCAGTGGAAAAAAAAGCCTTAACAAAACACAACATTCCAGCAAACACCAAATTTATTCAAAACCCAGGTACAAAACTAAAGTCCATATTATGTAAAAAACTACACTGACAAACACAACACCAACATAATTTATAAAATACAATGCAACAACTGCCACAACTTCAATATTGGAGAAACAAGCAGAAAACAGAAACTAGAATCAAAGAACAAAAAACATTCACACATTTTTGAACACTGCATATCAAATAAACACAACATAACCAAAGACAACATCCAGATATTAAATAGGGAAACAAATATAAACAAATGCAAAAATCAAAGAAGCCCTGCTTATACAGCAACTAAAACCAAAATTGAACCAATGTAAAGTAACACCTTTATACCTATACTAATTAATAACCTAACATACACCTGCAATGCCCCTAGAATCCCATACCCCTTTATACTCTCGTCCCTAAGACATGTGCATTAACAGTCACATTCAAACTCAGTTACCTCTTTTTTTGTGAACCTGACGATGACCAAAGAAGATCGAAATGTTGTTTGATCTTCTATGTGAAATATTTTCTCAACCCAAACGAGCCGTTTTTGCATATATATAGGTCGAAACATTGTTCTCTCCTTATCAATAAAAGTGTTAATACCCATACCAGCTATTCTGAGATATGTTTTTATTTCAAGTAGGTTTCTCATCATCAAGAATCTTAAAAATTTATTTTTCAACAAAAATCTATCATATATTTTCATCTCTGCAAAATACTTGAATTTTCAGGATACCTTAGATGAAAAATACCTCTCATGTTTCATTTCTTATTGCAATTAGAAATTACATTATGTAACACAAATTTTGTTTCTGGATAGTATAGAGTCATTCCATGTTAAATCATCCAGATTTTGAAAAATTTTCCAAATGACCCCCTCAAAATGCCTTGAAAAAATCCACATCTGCTCAACTACCTATATAATGAAAAATTGCCAAAGATCAGATCAATATCTTTAATACTTTCTGATTTACAGCCCTGTAAATTTAATTTTTTTTATTTTTGGCAAATTCATTTTTGGGCAAATTTGGCTGCTTAAAGCTCCAAGAGTAATAATGGTGGTAGAAGGCTGAAATTTGCTGCACTGACTGAATTCAACTCACGAAATTCAAAAATGGTCTCAAACTAAGTTTATCTCTCTTAGGATTTTCATAGTGAGGCTATAAAATCACTTGAAAACCCAAAATCATAAAAAACCATTGGTTTATTTAATAAGCCATAGCTCTAAGACTGAATATAATACAAAGCTGAATTTTGTTTTCAAATTTCCTGTAACATATCAGTTGATAAATCAACAATTATTGTAATTAAATGTAAATAAATTTAGTTGCATGCAATTTTTTATGATTCAGCTAAAAATAGCCCTACTTCAGGCCACAGTTTGACCATGTCATCAGTTATTCAGCCTTTTTTAGATTTTTACCATATATTTGAACATCTCTGAATATAATCTACAAAAAAAAAATCAGGATGGTGTTTAACCTACTTTTTGAGTCATAATTTTTAAAGTATTCTCTGACCATACGTTTTTTTATTCTTAAAAAAATTCAGTTCAGTGTGTTACTGTGTGCAAATATATCCATATAGTTTTGAAAGATACCTGTCAGAATTTTATGAATCCCACTAAAATATCTAATCAGCCTTTTCCACATATTCTGACATCTCTGAACATGATCTTCAAAAAAATCAAGTTTGTGAAAAAAAATAAATTATCAAATTTTAAGTGTCTCTGATATGTACCACTGGGCAAAGGCCCACATTCAGGGCATTCAGTTCTTTCTTGTCAATCAGGAATCAGTCCTACAGAATTGTGTAAAGTTTGATCTACTTGAGCACTATGAAAAATGCAAAACTGCAGCAGGTATTAGGTCGCATCATAGCTTTATTCCCCCTCTCTACTTACAAACTGTATATGAGAAGGTTATCAGATAATGATGTGTACACAGTTGTAACTATTGTTAGTAGCAGTGAAAGTGATGTTGCAGCAGCTCAAATAGGGTCTAATGATAACAATGACAATTATCAGCCAGGAAAATATGTGGCATACATATATGATCATGAATGGTATGTAGGAAACATAAAAGATAGATCAGATGAATATTCCGATGTGTTGGTGTCATTTATGAAGAAATCAAGAAATGAACTGTTCTCATGGCCTGCAAGGTCACGTAAAGATGAAAGCTGGATTCCGTTGGTTGGTTGATTTAGTGTTTTATGGCATAAAGCAACTAAGCGATTTGCGCCAAACGTCCGGTAAAAAGGTAAAAATAAATTAAATGATGTAAAATACATAAAAGGAAATGAAGGTAAAACAAAACAACATTTAAAAACAGAAAAAGCATAAAATCAATGTTCACAACAAGTCTACAATGTTAAGAGAGAAAGCAGAGTAAAAGAAGATGTAAAGGACTTTCTCTAGCAAAATGGTAATGATCATAACATGCCAGGAAGACAAACAAGTACAAGAATCACCATCAGTCACCTGAAGTTGGCCTTTCCAGTCCTAGCTTCACGTTATGTTGTCATAACAGCCATTATCAAAAGGTAATAATAAATGTGTCAAAAGACATATAGCAAAGTCATAATAAAAATTAGCCAAATGTCCTGTAAAAAGGTAAGAGTGAAGTAAATGCATTAAAATTTGTAAAAGGAAATGAAGGTAAAAACAAAACAGCAATTAAAAACATAAAATGGCATAAAACCAATGTTGATATCCAGTCTACAAAGTTGTGAAGGACTTCTTGTTGCATAATGGTAATGATCATAGCCCACCAGGAAGACCAACAGAAAGCTGGATTTCTTTCCAACATATTCTTTGTCTGATAAGTGCACCTACCGAGCAAGGCAGTAGTGCTTGCCACTATGTTTTAAGTAAAAGTGATCTCAACATAATCAAACTTGAATTTCAGAAATTTATTCAAGCTGTCTGAATGTTTATTTGACGTTGTAAATGCTAATTTATCACCAAAGCAGTTTTTGAAACATTTCATTGTCACAATTATTGTAGTTGGTGTGACTATAATCTTTCTCAGTTATTCCCTGTTTTTCCACTGTGCTTTTTGTGTCTGATTTACCTTCGTATTTATAAATTATATTATGAATCCTAAACTCAGCCATATATCTGCATAACTGTAATGCATGCACAATATATTTGCATTACCATGTGATCTAATTAGTTATGCCAATAAACTTGTTCAGAAATAAATTAATTTTTTCTTATTTCTTACAACTTCATTATTTAACACTGTAAAAGGCTGGTTGGAATATTTTATTGAGATTCATAAAATTCTGACAGGTATTTTTCAAAATTGTATGGATATATTTGCACACAGTAACACAATGAACTGAATTATTTTTTAAATAAAAAACGTATTGTCAGAGAATATTTTAAAAAATTATAACTCAAAACGTAAGTTAAACACCATCCTGATTTTTTTTGTAGATTATATTCAGAGATGTTCATATATATGGTAAAAATCTAAAAAGGCTGAATAACTGGTGACACGGTCAAACTGTGGCCTGAAGTAGGGCTATTTTTAGTTGAATCATAACAAGTTGCATGCAACTAAATTTATTTACAGATCTAAGAGACATTTAATTACAATAATTGTTGATTTATCAAATGATATGTTACAGAAAATTTGAAAACAAAATTCAGCTTTGTATTATATTCAGTCTTAGAGCTATGGCTTATTAAATAAACCAATGTTTTTTTTATGATTTTGGGTTTTCAGGTGATTTTATAGCCTCACTATGAAAATCATAAGAGAGATAAACTTGGTTTGAGACCATTTTTGAATTTCGTGAGTTAAATAAAGTCAGTGTAGCAAATTTCAGCCTTCTACCACCATTACTCTTGGAGCTTCAAGCAGCCAAATTTGTCTGAAAATAAATTTGCCAAAAATAAAAAAATATCAAATTTTATGGGGCTGTAAATCAGAAAGTATTAAAGATATTGATCTAATCTTTGGCAATTTTTCATTATATGGGTAGATGAGCAGATGTGGATTTTTTCAAGGCTTTTTGAGAGGGTCACTTGCAGCTCCCTGGATGATTTGATATGGAATAATCCTATGTGTTATTTCTTAATTGCTTATGTTGTAAAAGTACAGAAAATGGCCATTATTCCCTTCAAACTTTGCTTTTGCGACCTGGAAAATGATATTCAGATATTAACCTATTTTCTATGTAAAAACGGGCAAATTTGCACATTTTCATTAACATAAGGTCTGAATAAAACAACACATGAATCAAGATTTACATGTATTTATACTAAAGTTATCCAAAAATGTTAAGAAGTGAGTAGTTTTTCAAGATTTTCAGCTGTAATATAAATCACTTTCATGTACCAACCACCAAATATAGTCTCCCATCATGTTTTCATTATATGCTCCCAGGTCACAAATGCAAAGTACAAAGAGAAAAATAGGTCTTTTCCATTTACTTTAGCCATAAGCAATTGGGAAATAACTTTCTGCCCAGGAATCAGAAAAAGTAAATATTTTGTTACACAGTGTTATTTGATGTTCTAAATTTTGAATTTCATTTCCATATCATTTTTTCTATATTTTATATTGTATAATATGGAAAAATTTACTTCCCTGATCAATAGTTATATTAATTAATTTCCCTGATGCATTTAGTTTGTGAGAATTCTGCAAAGTAAAATTCTCTCTGTGCCATAATATAGTGCCTTTCATATTGTAAGTTATAGGAAACTGTTTATCAGTTAATTTCTTTTAATAGTCAAACCTATTAAAAATGCGTTTTATTGTCACTAGCTGAAAGTATCTCTTAATTCTCTCTCTCGACAACCATCTCTTTCTGTCACAGGGTTTTAGTGAGCTACATTAAAAATGAAATTAAAAATAAACAAATTTTATTTTATGTTATACCAATAAATACTGAATAAAAACATAGTTAATATTTCATATAAATAATCCACAGTATATTCATTTTAAATTCTTACTTCTTATAACGCAATGCTTAAAAACATCAAGAATTTTCCATGGCATGAAAATTGTAACATTTGTTCGCTAGGTATCCCCCTTCCTTTCTAGTTTTTTTACTACCCTTCCAAGAAGTACAAACTATAACGTAAATAACTTTATGCTTTGTATGAGTGATAATTATATCATAATAATGTTCATACCCTTCAATCTTATTTGGCTACAGAGCCACAAATAGACAACCAAATCTCTACTGTTGCATCCTCTCTTTCATAATTGCTCTAGCTCTTTATGCCATTAAATAGGATATTACTTACAACCAACAGAAAGCCAAATCTCTTATCTATAAAATAATGTATCATATTATGTTGGTTTCTGTAAAAAAAAATCTGTCAAATGTACTTTCAGTTGAAGCTTGATTCCCATGAGAAACACACTGAAAACCTTAAATGAAGTTTCATTGGCTCTTGTTGCATAATTAAAAAGCCAGTAAAAGTTCAATACTTAAGGGACATTAGCTGCATTTTGCATAATATTATTCTGTTTTCTTTGATGCATCATTTAATTACATTAAAAAATTATTTAGTGCAATATTATCATAAGTATACAAATGTAGGTTTACAAGTCACTGACAGATGACAGACAAAAAACAAAGAAACAATCAAGTATTTGTTTGTATCTCATGTACATTATTTATTAATATAAAAATAACTAAAATGTAAAAATAGGAAACTTTTTTTGTGATTTAAGGTTAGGTTGTAGGCTTTTTTGATTTCTGTGTGAAGCTACGCAAGGGATATCTGCACTAGCCTTTCCTAATTTAGCAATGTAAGACTAGATGGATGGTAGCTAGTAATCACCACCCACTGCCAACTCTTGGGCTACTCTTTTATCTATGACAAGTGGGATTGAGTGTCAAATTATAAAGCCCAATAGCTGAAAAGGCAAGTGTGTTTATTCAAACTCGTGACTGTGAGATTACTACCCAATTTACTGGCCATTTAAAATCAAATTATGAGAAAAATTTTTTTCATGAGTTATGTGACTCATGCAAGATGTAATTCAATAGTATAATATGAGCTGCACATTTACCAAGTGATTTATAATTAACTACTTTTCACACCATTAGAAGTTAAAATCACTTGGCAAATGTGTAGCTCATGTTATAATTTTGAATTACATAAAAAAACAACTGAATTAACCTTTTTTTTTCTTTTGCAGTTATGAGGTCATTCAAATTTAACAACTCGTATAAAGTTACGGTAAAAAAATATCAGATAAAACAAAGTTTTACTGGAAAAAATTATCCAAGAAGTTTTAAAAATTACACAAAAAAAATTGAGGTTTTCAAGATACAGAAAAATATTTTTAACATGAAAGTGGAAACCACTTAGTACTTGAACTAGTATACAGAAATACTATATATCATATATTCACAGACAAGTCTTTGGTAAAAATATTTTGTTAAAAATATCTGGTATTTTCAGTACAAAAGATTTCCAGTTTTTACTAAAAGTCTCCCAAATTTTTTAAACAAACACAAGTTTAGTACGGAAACTTTAACTAGAATAAAATAATTATGAGGTTGACCAATCTCATAGGAAGGAAACAAAATACTGTATAACAAATTATGTTAAACAATTGTCTTCTTTTTTCTTTCTTTTGTTATTGAATCCATACTGTTCTCTTTAGATGCTAATTGGATATCCTGGTTTTTGGAAGGTAATATATTAAATGATTAAATTCACTGATTAAGTATTGTATCTTTAAATTCAAAGCTTAAAAAAAAAGTATCAATGAGCCCTATTTCAGGGTCTTTGGCAAAAATCTTTAAACAAAATAGCCCCTGCACACTACTGAACAATTTCCAGTTACTATATTGAATGTTACAGTGATAAAGCAAGCCAATTCTGGGTTAGTGATGCTAATACGCACATAAGGAACCATATTTAAAGTAAGATTCTGAAAATAACAATAAATTAGTCAATAATACAAACCTTCAATATGCTCAATAGCACTATCTGAGCACTGCTGCAAAGAACTTGGAGCCTCAGAATGGCATTTTATTATCTTCTCATTTCCTAAAAGATGCAGGAAATTAAATGATTTTCACATTTCTATTAAAACATGAAAATAAGTTATTTAAATTGACAGTCTGTAGACATAAAAAAGATTGCAATGTCTTCAAGCATCATAATCATATAAAAAAACAAACACAGCTAATTTACTTTTGGTACTGAATGATAAACTATTACTAAATGTTTGGAAATGACCAATCATTCACTCAAAATCCTAATGTTCAGGACAAAAATGATTATCACTTAAAACCCTAATAATCACTGTTACGTTTTTTTATGTATGAAGACTGAACACAACAGAAAGACACAGATAACAGCCTATATAATTTATTACAATAAACTATTATATATGTAACAGATATAACATAAATTATATAATAACAATGACAGATATTCAGTTTCAACCTTCAAAGTTAATTACAATACAAAATGGTACTGGCCTGTGTCTAATAATATGATCTAGAATAAAAGTCCAGATCAGAAATCCAAAATTCCAGTCTAGGGTGTGAATTTGGTCCTACGAAGAAATTCTGAAGTTTGCTCCGGTCTCCCCTAAACAGTCTTGTACGTGTTGACTTTCAGTATAACCACCAATTCGAATGAATCGTAAAGACTGACGAAATAAAATCACAGCTTCTGTAGATCTAGCTCCAGTCACAAATCCAAGTTGAATAAACACACAGCAAACGTTGAAAATTTCTCAAATGGAGACAATATCTCTTGAATCGAAAGTAAAAATGAATGACTGACTTTTCTCATTTTACATCGCTGTCTATTTATATACTAATAGGCCTACTCTTCTCGAACAATCGTGTAACTTCCCAGAGTTCCGAAGTACTCTGCGCATGTCTGTTTTTGCACGAAACTCATCGTCTAGACACCAGGCCGCCATACAAATTATTTATAAACATATGATTGATCTACCTCATTCTAGAAATTTCTAAATGTTATTTTAAATGAATAACAACATATTTTATTGATTTAAACTTCGAAACAATAATATAAATATGGAAATATAAATAATAGATATGGAAATCTAAACACAACACGACATGGTTGTTGTTTACATAACATTTACATAACATCACAGATAGTTACGTTGTGACTGGGCTATCATATATGTACATTTCTATACTTTTGAATTACTTAAAATGATGAATTATACATGTTTTGTGTTACAAATGATCATTTAGGCAAATCTTTGAAACTCAGTTACTTCTCCTGATTACTTTAGCAAACAAACCAAATATATCAACTTCACCTCAACTAATATTGAAGTGAATGTTGACAGATTTATGAGCCACTCATCATCATGTAAAAAGCTGCACCTTTAACTACCTTATACAAGTTACAAGAGTAAATTATGGAAAACAGTTGAGTGAAGATCAAAACCTTAGATACAACTGTTTGTCATGAATAAATCTATACTAACCTTACTACATGAAACACCTAAATAAAGTTAACCTCAGGTGTAGTTAATTGTCATTAACTGTGCTACTGAAAACAGTTAAGTAGAGATAATATATCTGCTATAGCTATATACTTAACTCTCTGCTACAGTTACTGTGAAAAACAGTTCAGTAAAGATAATAGTAGATATAATTATTTGCCATGGATAAATCTCTGCTAAACTCAGGAAATATTTTATCTTAGTCAAGAGAAATATTTATGGCAACACGGTCACTCTCTACTGGCTAATGCCATAAAGTAAAATTTGGTAATAATATCCTCACTAATGTTCATAAAAAAAACATATAACATGAATAATTCTTACAAAGTCAAAAACATAATGTTGGAATGACCAACAACACAGTTACATATAAATAAGGTTAAATCACTAAGGGTCTGATACAATAAGTGAGCACTTTTGGCATCAAGAAATTAATTCAATTTTAATTACAAAATTACCAACAACCAAATTATATCTGATAGTTGGCATTAAGCAAACATATGAAAAATCAGCATATTTTAAGTATAATATTAAATGCAAATTAACTTAACATTTCTAAAATTCAAACTAATTCGGAATTTGTATTTTTACCTTGCAAATAATTTCTATTTCAAATTACAAGAACTTTTAGGGCAATTAAACTTTGAAATACGTATACATGAACAATCAGTTTTATTTCTACAATACAGTTAAGAACTAATTACCAAATCATGTGTTTTATTTACTGTTTTATACAATAATTCTTTGTAATGCACTCACTAATACAAGGTTATGGCTTTCTTAACTAAGACTAACTTTTACACTTATTTAAATGGAATAGATTATTTTAAAATAATTTTAAATAAAAATGCAAGAGATAAATGCCAAATGAAAAGTAAAAAAAACAAAAGACATTCAGAAAAAGCAAAAACTTTAAACTTTGTTTCCCAAGTCATTTTATGGTACAATGGGTATCACTGATATCCCTTGATTTGTCCATTCTTAAAATTGATAGTCATTAACACATTTTTTATGAAGAATTTTTGCAAAATACAGTATTCAATATAACTGGCTATATTGTAAAAACACTGCATAAACTGTCACAAGCTTATCAGTAAACTACAATCAGACATTTAAAAAATAGCATCACAACAAGTTACAAAATCATACTTTTCAAACATTCTTGGATGAGATTAATTAATATCTAAGAAATACAATTATTTTTCAGTAAATACTAAATCTAATTACATTAAATGTGTGAAGTCGAAATATTTTGGTCTCACATACTATATTCAATATACCTAAGTTCAAATGATGTTTTGTCACAGAAGAAAACCTCAGTAGGTTTAAAACAAATATAATTTAATATGAAAACATTTTCATGAACAACAACAATGTATAACAAAACTATTAAAAATTCCCAGATATTTAATTTGTTACTAGAGCTTCTAAACTTCCTATTAAAATACATTATCACCCTGTATGAAGTACATTTCTTCACTTTCTGAGAAAACCATAAAGTTTAAATTTTCCTATACTGAAAATGTATTTCTGATAGGTACTTTCCTTCACTAATAATATTAGCTATTTTTGTTTACTGATGCCCTTCGCAGTCAAACTTTTTTTATTAGGGATGCCACAAGCCTTCTGCATCCCCTTATTGGAATCAAGTGATTTCAATGCGTCTTTCATGCAAATAATCACGCAACACCTATCCTTCAACAGGAGCATAGTACAGTCATGTGACACTGTGACTTCCTCTGCTGAACTACCAATCGTAAATACACTTACAGTACAGGAAAATTATAACTTCAGATACTGTACTTCCCTCCACTCACAAAATATGCTGGAATCCCACACTGATTAGGAAAAGGAACAGGTGCAAGGGAAGAACAGAATACTTCCCCAAAAGCATTTGGATACCACTGAAGATGTTTGTTTTTTGAATTTCGTGCAAAGCTACTTGAGGGCTATCTGAGCTAGCTGTCCCTAATTTAGCAATGTAAAACTACAGGAAAGGCATCTGGTCATCACCACCCACTGTCAACTCTTGGGCTACTCTTTTACCAACAAATAGTGGGATTGACCATCACATTATATGCCCCCATGGCTAAAAGGGTGAGCAGGTTTGTTGCAACAGGGTTTTGAACCTGCGACCCTCGGATTACAAGTTGAATGCTTCAATATATCTGGTCATGCCAGATCCCACTGTAGATGACAGAGACAGATTTGAATATGTGGAGAGGGGAAATGCACCACTTCTGATCCAGGTATACTCTTCATCCAGTTTAGAAATAGGTAAAAACATGGCAGAAAATGAGGGTAGCACATCCTTTAGGAGAGAGTGCAGTAGGAAAGTGATCCTAACTGGACTAAGATATAGTAATTCTATCCCACAATAATAAATTGGGTAAATAAGGATGAGTTCCATGATGTCGAGTGGATAGGGCACAGTGGTCCATGCTCAGCAAGTCAACTACATCTAGAACCTGCTTGTGAGATACCAACATCCTCACAAAGGTAGAATGGGGGTCGTACTGTCTTCACCTCAAACTCAAGAACCAGAGAATTCAGAAATTCTTTGATTTTACAGTATTACACAGAATTATTTGGGAATAAGGCATTCAGTATCAAAAGAGAGTTAACTGCATGCAATCAACTCTCACAAATTCAAATATCAAAAACAGGATAAAAAAACAAATGTTTTGGAAATATGTTCATGCATTAAGAATGAAAGTGGGTAATAAAATATAGGAACAAAAATAAAACACCACACACTTGAGAAATAGACTAAAAAAATAACATAAAAACAAAGAATGATGAAAATAATTATCTGGGAGGGTGTAGGAAGGCAGGGCAAATTCAGGAGGTGGAAACAAGTGAGCAAAGTCCTTGTCAGTCTGCCCATGTTCCACAGGTTCAGGATGAAGTAGGGCAATGTCTGGAGACAACACCCACAGCTTGTGTTAAAGCTTCTGTTGAACATAAGACACCCAAAGTGGCAATCTGAACTATGAAATTCATGGTGTAGTAGTCAATAAAAGTGTTTTAAGTAATTTATAAATGCAACCAGAATATACAGGGTGTCCCAGAAGTCGCGCACCATATAAATTTTTATGTTAATACATATGAATAACAATTTTATTGATAATAATCATAACAGATGCTCAAACTGTTCACCCTCTGCTTTGATACATTCATCAATTCTCTTTATAAAACTGTCTTTTACTTTGTTGAGGGTTGCAGTGCTAATCCTTTGACATTATTATATGTACGTATGGTGCGCGACTTCTGGGACACCCTGTATGTAAGTGAATCAAAATGCTTAAAAAAAACGAGTATATTAAGAGAAAAAATTCAATCGCAAAAACTAATTAAGATGAAAAAAGATGTCTGAGTGCAAGTTCTGTAAAATAAGAAGCACGAGAGATGTTTTAGAATTACTTGATTCCAATAAGGGGGTGTGGATGGCTTATGGCATGAGTAATAAAAATGTTTGCACATAGAGGGCAGCAACAAACAAGAATAGCTAATCTTGTGAGAGAAGTACCATATTTGAATTACTTCTCATGCAAATTTATTGACTTTACACTGACATACTTATTTCATAATTTGCTTCAACCAATAGAATTCAAACTTTGCCTATGGCTATTTTCAAAGACAATCGTAATGCTATGAGATCATAAGAGGGTAAGAACAAAAAAGCTATACTAATAATATCTGTGACAAAGAAGGAAAAAATCATGTGAAAGACAAACAGCTGTAATTATATTCTGAAGATTTGACAGCTTCTTAGCTTTTGTGCATGTTTGTTTTACAAACAAGAGCCCTCAGAAATGGGCAGAAATGTTATTCTATTCTTTAATAATAAAAGTGTTAATACCCATACTAGCTGTTCTGAGATACATTTTTATTTCAAGTGGGTTTTTCGTCATTAAGAGTAAATATTAAAATTTTTATTTAAATTTTGAAATTTCATATTAATTTGTGCACTTTATACATGAAAAAGGTAGTCATTGGTCATGAAAGGGTTAATTCTAATGTAATAAACAAAAATTTTAATGTAAAAGCTAAAATGATTTCTTACTTGATATCCACAGTTGCTCACTTGTGGGAGGAGGTGTTTGGGATAAATTCTTGTTCTTTTCTTTGTATGTAACAGCATTCTCTACATATTACATTGAACCAGTTAATACATTAAAATAAATAAAATTCACAACATTCTAATGTATTAAAATAACAAAACATAATCACAGAAAGAAACAGATTGAGGGTTACTTAGACCATGGGTCCCTTACATGCACTGACATTCTACAGTATATTTCATTATTATAAATGTTCTGGTAAGTTATAGGACCCCTCTAACCTTTGGCCTCCATTACCCCCCATCCCCCCTGAAAACAGAATGTTAAGCTTCAGGTTTTTCTCAAACAAAATGGTAACTTAGTGTTTCAATTAAACTTTTAAAAATTAGCAAATGTGTTTCAAAAAATTAGAATGGCTTACATGCTCAATCAAAAACAAAATTCTTTATTCTTTCAAGATCTTCTAAGGCAGTGGTTCCCAAACTTTTTCAGCTTGTTAACCAATTTAACATGCCACATTAAGCATGTTACCCCTTTCACAAAATGTTTTCAACATTGATATATGTGGCTAAATTAAACTAGAGATATATTGCACTTTATTTATTTACAATTTATTTATATAATTTATTTACACTGAATTACACTTTTAATTATTGTATTTGATCATTATGCATTTCTAATGAATATTGCCAAAGATGTCAAGAACATCAGTGGGATGGATGGAGTTGGATACTTGAAGCTAGTTTAGGAATTCTTGGCTTTGTGGTTGAAAGTGCCAGCCTGGCATCGTTTGCAACATTCAAGCGAGTCCTCTTTTTTGTTTTCATCCCCAGCACGGTTGAGAACTCCTTTTCTAACAAATACCTTGTTGAGAATGATACCAACAACTTCAAGGCTCTCTTGGACAGAGTTGGCAAGTCAGCTAGTTGTGAAATCCAAAAGGAATCTGCATTTTGGTTTTGGAATTTGACTTTCAAGGCTTCATTTGCTCGCATTGTGATCCACTCCTCCTTTGCAGGGAAATCATCATCATGAATGGCCTCATCAGGTACAGAAAAGGGATGAATGATCCACTGAAGACTGGCTGTTTTAAGGTCACTCTCTGGAAAGTAGTGCTGCATGTTTGTTTCAAGCCCCTTCAAATGGTCGCTTATCTCTTTGTTGATGGTTTGTAAAAGTGATCCAGTATCATAACTATTCTCCTCAACAAACTGGTCTAGGGTGGGAAACTGAGCAATCACTCCTTTCTCCAAGCATCAAATCCAGTCTCAGTTTTCCCAGAAATGCAGTCACAGTGTGATGGACATCAATGACAGTCGTGTTTTGGCCCTGGAATTGCAGATTATCACTGTTCAGCTCCGCAAATATGTTAGCCAAGTAACAAAGTCGAGCAAGCCACTCCTTATCAGTGAACTTGGTAGCAAAAGGAGATTCTTCTTGTTTCAGAAATTCCTGAAGAGCTGTTCGGAGCTCAATGACTCGACGTATAACCTTGCCTCGTGACAACCAGCGAACATCAGTGTGGTAGAGCAGAACTTGATACTACTCTCCCATTTCCTTGCACAGCTCCCTAAATATGCGCGAATTCACATCCCTGGACTTGATAAAATTGACAATTTTCAATACATCTTCAAACACTAATTTCAGATTACCAGGCAGGCTTTTTAATCCAAGAGAATACCGATGAATGATGCAATGATCTACAGAAATTTCTGGATTTACAGTTTGTATGAGGCCCCGTAATCCACGATTACGACCCATCATCGATGGTGCTCCATCAACGGAGACCTAGATTAAAAAAGAAAAACTATTATAGATTGCGTCAGTTAGTTATTCTTACTTATCTTTTGCATTATAATTATATGGTTTTAATTTAATTTAATTTATTTTGGTACTTTAGTATTTCAGTACAACAGGCACGATACTTTTTTGTGAATTATGTATAAAATATTAGCTACACTACAGCTACTTATACAATAAATAAAACTATATGGCTATATGCCATGTATTTATACTAATCTAGACTTTATATAAACATCTCTCCCTACCTGTTGAACGTTGATGATATTGAAGATATCTTCTCCCTTCGTGGTTGTCAGCAGATCTTCGCTTAATAGGAACTCTTCTTTGATCTTGTCCTGGTGGACGTAATGAACGAACCCAAGGAGAACAGCACAACTAGCTACGTCACACGATTCATCAAATTGCAAGGAGAATTTGCTATATGAGCTTTCCTTGATATCTGTTGTAACTTGGAACAGAATATCTGATGCCATGTCATCGACTCGTCAGCAGATTGTGTTGTTTGATAGAGATATGACACTCAGTTTCTTCGCTTAATCCTCCCCACATACCTTGCTTACCATTTCGTATGCAAAAGGCATAATCAGATTCTCTGCAATGATATGCCATTTTTGTTGTTCGGCAACTTTATATGCAACAAAGTAAGATGCTTCGACTGCAGCTTGAAGCTTTTGGGCTTGAATTCCAGATGAACCAAACTGGATATTCTTCAGTGCTACAGCCTGGCGCTAAAAATAAGCCTGATCCTCATTTTGAAGATTTGGATGGCACTTCTGGAGGTGAGCTGAGAGTTTTGATGGCTTGAGGCTTTCATCTGTCAACACTTTGTGACATACTACACATTGTGGCCAATCCTCTTCACCAGAAGGTAAATTCACAAAGCCATAGCAAAGAAAGGCATCAGAGTAGGTGTGCTTTTTAGACATTTTATTGTTTAATCTGCAGGAAAAGAAAAACTATATAAAAAAGTGTGAACAATGTGAACTTGTTATTTATTTTTTCATGGCATTCTAGATAGCATTAAAAGAGCTTATTCAGCATAGGAATGATGTAATAGTAGGTAAATACTAACTATACTGCACAGGGCAGTACACATACATACCAGGTTTTGTCTACCTCGGCTGATGCTCACATAGAAACTGAAAGTGTGAAATCGAAACAACCTCAGGCAGTGAGTTACGCATACTGGACACGTCGATGAGTCATCAGGTTACTGAGTGACTTGTGTTCTGAAGCATACTTGTCAAAATACTTTTAGATTACCACACACTTAGATACATATTTTTTTCTTTTCTACTACTGTACATTAGTTTTTGATGTTTATTGTTATTTGGTTTAACTTTATTACATACTTAAAATAGGTTTAATTTACAATTTTACATACTAAGTTAACATTAATCCTAATACCAGCTACCTCAATGTTTTCTTGATTTTCAGAATTTTAACTTTTTTTCTGTCAACCCTCCATTACCCCCAGTTTGGGAACCACTGTTTTAAGGATATAATTTTTCTTGTTTCCACATTCCCAATTTAACAGTTACTTAAAAACTTCATATTACTATATTATTTATGAGAAGCACAAGTAGTTACTGTTACATAATATCTTTCTATTTGATTCACTAGAAGCACAAGTATTCATTGAAATCTACTAAATACGTTTAATAATTATCATATGGCACATTGAAAAAAATTACAAAATATTATTAAAAGTAATAGAACCAATGAATTTGTAAAATGCTCCTTCTGATTTTAATGAATAATATAAACAGTGATTACAAAGCAATTAAAATAGGAATTTTAAATTTACAAGTTTACCACCATGTGCATAGAGCAAGTGACACTGTTTAGTTGAACTTGCCATTAAATAAAAATAAATTTCTCTACTCTTTATATCCCCAAAAAAGAATTATAACATGCATTCAAGTGAACTAAGTCATTTTGCACATGAATATAGTTAAAGTGTAAACTGTACAAACAACTTATCAACACATACAAAGTACAAAGATATTTTAGTAGCATTATGTAAATTATGATTCTGCAATATTTCATGCTTGTAAAAGATAAACTAAAAAGCAAGAGTATATCTAAAAAAAGTACAAAAGTTGTAACAATCATAATATACAGCTCACTCACTGACAAATAAAGATTAAAATATTTTATATTTACAATCAAGAACATCTGAAGTAGTTAATCTACCATATATATACTGGGTCTGGTGTCTCACACCTTTACTCAAATCTGGGGCCTTTTTACCATCCACATGAAAAGTAAACTTCCCTTAAAGAGCTGATTTTTTAACTTACACCACATTTTGTAAACCTTCTATTATTAAGAAAACACAAACTATAGTTGTTGTACCTACACTATATTCATCATTCTTACCAATGATAAGCCTTATTCTTTCAGAATTTTTCATAATCATGCTGGTAAATACAAATATGGGTTTAAAGTTGGAAAGTCTAAAAACAAGCCAAAGAACAATCAGGAGAAAACTTTAAGCTATATACAAGTATTCAAAATCAGTTTTAAACATGTTTTATAGTTAAAATACTGACCCAAAAACTTCAAAATTTCAATTATTCTGAATATTTACCAACACCTGCACAAACCCTTTTTCCCTTCCTATTTCAACAAGCCTTATTCTCTCAGCATTCAAAACAAGGGCAGAAACACTGAATATCATTACAACAACCTTAGAGAGATTTAAAAACAGATGCAAGAAGAGAACTTCATACAGTATTCAAACTTGAGATACTACTCAAATATCAGAAGCACTAAGTAATGAAAGACATTATAATAAAGTCAAACACACTTTTCCATACTACAAATGGAAATGAAAAATAACAAGTACCAATAATAATATATAATAGGATGCTTAGTACAACCATGAACATGATTTTGACCTGTTTAAAAGTGATTTTGAAGGTGATGTAATGAACATATTCTGCAAAAATCCAAACTTGTACATAATATTTTTTCACTCACTTCCAATAAAAGATCGACAAGGTAATCTAACCAACAAGATTAGGTTTTTCCAGACTGGTTACTTGAAACATACCCAGTACAAAAGTTAGGAGTTTTTCTTTACAAGATACTCTATCATACTGGTTCTGTTCCATACTACTGATTTATCAAGCGTCTGAAATGTATGTCATCTCTGCTGTGCTATCTGTTTCAGAAATGTATTATTTTACCAAGTACTAGTGTACTTACTAATTATAATACCAAATAACATACTGCTCATTTATGTCTAACTGTATTCAAAAACTACCAATCATCACACATATATAAAAGTCATTATTTATCTCTAACCATCTTCAGAAACTGTCAATAAATACAGGGATATAAAAGTCATCATTTATGTGTAATCATATTCAGGAATTACTAATAAATAGAGGGATATAAACAGCCAGAACCAAACTAATACAGTATACATTAAAGCAAAGTAAGAACTTTTTAATAAGTATTTTTAACCCTTCTAATACAGGTTGGTGGATTCCACCCAACCCATATTTCCATTAGTAACCATAAAGCAGTTATACTGTAACATTTTAAGACATACACATATCTTCATGAGATTTTACAGATTATCAGTAAACATTATAAGGCATTCCTGCATCAAGTATCAGATTTTATAATTCAGTTTTAACATTTTTAATTAAGTATTTACTCATGCATTTTTTTATTTTAAAATACTGACCATACAACATGTGAAGTAATTTTTATTTTAAGGTGAAAAATACTTTTATGCATCAGATAATTATCAAATTCTACAAGCAAACACTTTATATTTTATCTGTTCTTTTCACTGTTGTATCTATGTATGGGTTTGGTTAATTCCAGATATAAATTAAGATTTTTACTTTCTAGAATTACTACAAATTATAACACAAAGCCACATATCTTAAATGTAAGTGGCTTGAATCTCACAACATTTTACATATTTTATTTAACTTTAAACATTACCTGATTAACATTACAGAAGTTGAATGATGCAGTGCTCAAGCACTTATGTTACCATATCCAGTAATATAAAACTGGACTTTACAAAGTAGCCAGTCTAGGTTTTGTGTTCTAGTGAAACAGTATTTTGAATAATACTGTTAAATATTGGTTATAACACATTGTATATCCATAAACATTATTACTATTTACAAACAAGTTCTTAAATTTTCAGTTACTTTCATTAAAACACAGAACAGTAAATAAAAAAATATAGAGAGCAATTAGCTCTTTAGTCATGAATTTTGTACTCAATTGTGGCTTCCCATAACTTGCTAAGCCTTATCAAATTTTGCACATGGTGAATGTGAAACAAATTAATTTTTTTAGGTTTTATATAGGCAATTTAATATAACAAAAATCCTAAATTACAATATAAATACCACATAATTCCACTATAGTTTACCAGGCTTAGTACCTAAGATATTTCAGTCTAAAAAATATGATTTTTTTGAGCTCGATAATGTTTTACCACTTGAAATTTACCAAGAAAGAAAAGGGTTTACTGTGTAAATACTTTGCAGAAGCTCAGACAACCTTGAAGGAGACACTCTGAACTTTTGATTGGTCATTCACATGTCACAGACAGAAGAAGTGTTTCCATAAATGGAAAGAGATGGATGGGGCCACGATGTTTTAATTTACTAAATCTATGAATATCTCAGTGAATAAGAGGTTCGTATTTAACATTATAGCATGCCAATATCAACAATTGAGTTTATAATTTGTAAGAAACTATAGATTTTTATATTTGGACATCATAAACATCAAATCAGTACCAATTCTGTATTCAACATACCATGTGACAAACAAAAATTGATATTTAGGTGTTGCTGTTTTTTATATTTATTTCAAAATCAAGAAATTAAGTAATACATAATACTGAAACTTGAATTATAATCTACAATACGATACCAAACTTACTGACATACATTCATAAGTTAGTAGTTCAACACAGTTTTAAATGCAAGTCTACAGATGTGATGACATCGCCTTAGATCAGTGACTGCAAGAAGACTTGTCAAACCTGTCTCAGTAGGGTTATAGAGAAGTTAACTAATTAACTACAAAATTTATTTCATTAAATTTAACAAATTTACAGAAAATTATTACACAAACCTGTATTTTGTGACTGTATGTTACTGGAATGGTAAACATGATTATTAACAAAACTCTCATTATGTCTAGGTGTCTGATCAGGACAACTATTCTGTAAATTAGTTTTTTTGGAACGAGCAGGAGAAGGAGAGTTCTGTGGCTGACTGAACTCCTTCCTTAAAGACCACTGCTGACTAGGGTTCTGTGTAGTAGTTGTATCATTTTCTGAGGCTCCTGGAAAAGTAGACAGTTCATGAAGCAACTGCTCCTTGTGCTGTCGTTTCATCTTGAGAACACGAGTTAAACGCTCTTCCTCTTCTGTGGACATCTGTACAGTAGTTAATTTATGGGAATTTTGTTTAATATGATAGTATTTTTACTTACAAGGATTAACTGTGTTTGTATCTTTTCCTCAATTGAAAATCTGCTCAACATAAAACATATAAGGAAAGAATAACTAAAATAATTTTAAAAAATGTCAAGATCATAAGCATAAAAATACATTGAACAAAACTTGCAACTTTCTACATCTCAAATGCTCAGTGACAAGAAAAAACAAAAATTAAAATTATTACTCTGTTCTTTTTCAAACAGGCAAAAATTATTATTGAACTTTAGAAGTAACCTACCTGACTGACAGAGGTAAGAGGACACACATGAGCTAGATATTCTACAAGTTCCATATGTTCTCCTGGTCTAAAGTGGCGACCCTTACCTTGACTGAACAGCCATTCAGCCTTCAAACTAAGTGATTTATAAATCAAAAATTAATATAATTGTAAGACATTTATAATCATAAAGATAAATTTTTGGAAATAATGGGAGAATGAAATTAAAATAATTGATGGTTTGTTTTATATTACAACATATAAATAAATTTCATATGTTGTTAAAAGTTTTTAACGTACTTTCATATTTTTACCTTGCCATGACTTCACAATATGACCAAAGTATGAGTACCTTTCAAGTAGGGAATATATTGTTATTTTTTTTAAAATAAACTTTTAACATCATCATTATATTATTGCTTCATCAGGTTTCTAGTTAAGTGATGATATTTGTTCAGTGATCAAAATATTTGTGATCTTCAGAATTTTTGACTCACAAGGAGGTCCATGATCATAGAAATTGTAGCTTGTTTACTTCTCACATATATACTTTTAAATGTCATCTGGCAAAATAAAAAAAATTCATCTTAGACTTTTATGTTCCTTGATGAAATACAAAAAACAAACACAAATATTAATTGTATCCCTACTCGTAGTGAGGTAACTTTCTCTACAATATTTCTTTTTCAAAACAAAATAACAAAAGTAGCAGACTGTGAACTTGAGAGTATTAAAAATTTGTATGCATGGACAACTGTGTCTGAACACCATGTTCAATGTTTTCTTCAATTAAAGAACAGATAATATTTGTAGCTAAAAAACAAAATTAACTTAAATCAAAAAACAACTATTGCTTTAAGATTTCAATTTTATACTAAGAGGTAAAAATAAATAATTCATTTTTTTGTTTAAACTGACATTTAAAGCATTCATAAAATGTTCCCAACATTAATTTTGAGAACTTAGAAGAAGATCACTGAAATCCAAGATAACTATTAAACTTCAAATGAAGAATCAACTGTTCAAATCTCCTGAAATCTACTTCATTTTTATGGTGGTTCTTCAAACTGCTTCTTTCATTTAATATGGATAAAGTAAATATTATATATTCAAATTACATACCTGTTGTCTAAACTTTTTTATTAACTGTTTCCAGGCATTAACAGTGTTATGTGTGTGTGAGCAATATATGTAAGTTAGCCACGTTGGTGTTATTTAAGAAGTATACTCATATCAAAAAATATATTTTGATCATTAGCCCCACTTCAACATGTGTGTTAATTTTTCTCATTTAAAGGATATTTTAAAACATTACAGTAAAACAAACTTACCTTTCCCTCTGTGTAACTACGTAATTATCGAGCACACGCACCCCTAAACACCAGTTGACAACAAAAGGTCTGTAATCAAATCCACTGGAAGAGCACATTTAGGATGTTCTTTTCACTCATCATGATATATTATAAACAGAACTAATCTATAAAATGTTATGTTACAGTACCAGGTTAGTATATTCATGTTAAAAAACATGACACAGCCACAACTCTAAAAGAGTAAAGTGGATGAGAAATTTGGAAATGTGATCAAATCTAATTTAGGAACAAAAATTATGGAAGGCAGTAATACCAGAAAAGAGATTAGTCATTTGGTGCTGTAGACTAGTTGTTTTCAGTTTTTTTATTTCAGATTACTGGGAATTAGATTTATGAATCTAGCTTACTTTAGGAAAAAAAAAAATCAATATTCCTTTTTAAGGCTACAGAATAGGAAAAGTAATGATATCTTAAACCAATATCAAACAATCTCATGGGAAAGAAATCGAGAAGTGTATTTCTAATTAGTGCTTTAAACTAAATATCTTAACCCTTAACAATTACAAAATTGGATTGGTAAGTTCAGGCTACTGATAAAAAGATAAATTAAGATACTTTTAAATTTAATTCCATAAGTTTTACTCTGACAAAGAAACTAATAAAAGCTATGAACAAAAATACATAATAAGCAGCTGTATTTGCACAGGAAAGTTCTAACTGTTATGAGTAAACAGTGCAAATGCAAAACTAATAAATTTGTATTATATTAATAGTGATCATTCAAACACAACATATAACGACTGTTATATAACTGTTTATTAAATTTAAAAACAATGAAATGTTTTGAGGTGTTTCAGTCAATTTTGTGGATTACAAAAGGATACACTGTCTGACCAGTGAACACAATACAAGGATTGTTATTTACAGTTAGACGTTCCAAACAAGTGAGTGAAGACAAGTGAGATATCTGTAAATAAAAAACAACAACAAAAGTTCCACAACCACTTTGAGAAAATTGTAGTTTTATAAACTATTACAACACACAATATAGAATAGTGAAACAGAAACAATTTGTTTGTTTGTATTTAAGCACAAACCTACACAACGGCCATTTCTGTTCTGCCCATTACGAGTATTAAAACCCCAGTTACTAGCAGTACAAGTCTGCAGACATATCGCTGTGCTACTGACGGACCAAAAATAAGACACATTATATTTCTACTTAAGAAGCAATCTTTCCAAGGCATTTCACACCTAAGTTAGGTGAAGTTCATTTATCAAATAATGAACCTACTAAGTGTAAAATCACTGTTTTGTATCAATATGCAAAAACATTTTCTTGATTTATGCATTTTCTAATTTTGTAAAATATTTCTTGGATTTCTCACCAAACAACATGAAACAGACCTTACTTATTATGATAAACATAAAGTTATATGGTGTTTTTATTCTTCTTTTGAAAGATTTCTAAATTTGTACATCACCAAAAAGAGTCAGGTGGGTTTTTTTCAATGAATCTTCATATATTCAACTACCATACTGTCCAAGCTGTTTTGCATATGACAATATTTTAAACAAAAAACAAATATCCTGTACTGTAGATATGACTAAAATTAAAGTTATACTAATGCCAATTTAAAAACACAGGTGAATTAAAAAGTAAACAATGTCTGAAACTTTTACTTTAATATCACAAATGCAAGTCTGCCATACCCACTTTTGACCCAATGCCTGAACAAGAAATGTTAATTGAATTTCATTTGATATTCAGTTTATATACTGCTAAGCAAACTTAGAAGATTACAAAAGTTCATTTTAGCCACAATTAAATTTATCACTTACATTTATTGAATGTTTTAGATTCAATACGACAACTGATTGCTTTAACATCCACAAATATTATTGATGACTTATACATTCAAATGATTTACTCACTTCATTTAAGTCTGACAGATTATTATCTGCTAAAGACAAGATGCAAATGGATGGAGGTAAGTAAGAAGATGCTCCATGGAGACTGGAAATATGATTTCCATTTAGATGTAAGGTCTACCAGAAGTAAAACGGAATGTTTTAAAAATAAAGTATTATGTAGTTTATTTATTTATGTAGCTATCATAATAACATGTACTTCAAATATATCTTGTATTTTTAATATCATTTAAGATTATTTTTTATAAATAAAAATATGAGATACTCATCAGTAAATGTGCACAATTAAAAAGATCTAAACCAAATCACTAGTATGCACAGAATAAAAAGAAATGAGGACACCCTTAATAGCCATAGCACTTGAAACTCTTTCAGACAGGATTAGAGCAAATTAATCTATAAGACCATAGGCATGATCAAATACATTTATCCAAAGGATTTGTCCTCCTTAGTCGAAAACTGTAATTAGATCACAAATCAGTCAAGAGATGACAGAGCTACGAGTTAAAATTTTGTACTTGAAAAAAATCCTAAAGAGCCACACTATTAGTTGCTCATCTGTGGCTACAATACATTTTGGATTGTAAAAAATACATTGTACAAAATAGTAGAATTTTATTCTTTTATATTGACTGCACACATGTATTTTTATGAATGTTATCATTTTATCTTCATCTTTTTGCTCATGTATTTTAATGTACTGGACATTTCTTTAATTTTAGCCTCAAAATGTTTTCATTTTTACAAACATGCTTCTTATACTCAAAACACAACTGTTTTATAAAAGTTTACTTGTATTATAAGTGCAAGTATTATGTCAAATCAATGATGCACATCTTATCCATATGCATTAAAGAATATCTAATGGTGACTGTTTTTATTCTGTCTGTATATAAGTATAACACTATTACATTTAGTAGGGTTAAAAGTTATGACTTAAGAATTTTATCCATGATTTTATGAATAAAGAGCCAAAGAAATATGAAATAATTGTCTTCTATCTTCATAATAAAGATCATTAAATTATACCAGACAACTCAGAATTTACTGCTTAAATTTCACACAAATTTTGTACAGCATTTGCGTGAATAAATATCAAAATGTTTGCAACATTTTTCTCCTAAGTTAACATATCCATACTTCTAACTGTTTTGTTCCTCTCACCTTTAGTTTCTCAAGATGTGAAATATCTCCCAGGCTTTCAATGTTGTTATCAGAGAAGTCCAAATAAATTATATTTCTGTTGTGTTGAAGATTTTGGATTAACTAAAAGAAAAACTTGAGAGTTTTCACACACATCATGAAAGAAAAAGTTGTAAAAACAATAAAAAGTTTAAGGATAAACTTGAACCGTGAAAAGGTTTTAATTATTTCACAAACAGTGTCAAAGGTATACGAATGCCTTAATTCTGACAATTCTAAAAAAACATAATCAGAAATAATAAACTCTTTCAACCAACTGGTTTGCACATTTGGAAGTACCTGGTTTCATTTATTTTACTTCCAAATATTTGTAAACAGAATTTATAATAATACATGTTTTAGGTGCAAATTTTATATTTCCATGTATGTTTTTTGAAGTTAAAATGAAACATTGAGACTACAGTTTCCAATTAAATCTGGCTAGTGCAGATTGCCCTTGTGTACCTTTTCACAAAATTCAAACAAACCAAACCCAATAGATTAAGCTGAATAACCTTAAATTAACTAAATATAATAACAAGAAATCATAATGGAAATATTTCAATTACTTGGATAATTCGAATAATCAGAAACACTAATTTCTTTTAGTGAGTTTTTATAACATTAATCAGTCAGTTTACATGGCACTAAGTGATGTAATCACTGCTCAGGTTATCAATTATATTTATTAATCACATTACCTGCCCAGCTCTACCTCATACACAGTACACTGCAAAAGTGTCAGGACAAGAGGTCATTTAGTCATTCTTTCCATTTTAAGGAACTAATTCTTCTATGACATTATAGAATACAAATTTCAACACAATGATAATGCTTCACTGATCCCTATTGACAATTGAATGAATCGGGGTGAGAATACTTACTATTCTTTAGAATTCCCATATACTTGTACCGGACATGTTGTTAGGGTACTGCTTGAAAAAACATACTGATCAAATTTAGGGTCTGAAATAACTGTCATGGTGTCACATGTACAATGTAGAAAAATGCCAACAAAGGTTAAGCTGAAAATGACTTAATATATTGGGTGCAGTCGAAAAGTTGTTCTCTTCTTTATTTTGGGAAAAATGTTTATACTCGTGCCAACTGTCACGAGATACATTTTTATTTCAAGTGAGATTCTCGTGATCACGGAATGTTTAACACTACATATTAAGTTTTGTTGTCATGCTATCTTTGTGTGGAACCCATTCAAAATAGTGAAAAGATGGTGGAGAGTTTAGAGGAATATCATAACCTGAAACAGTGCAATAGGTGACCATAAAACCCTATTCTGAAAACCTGATCATACTGAGATATTCACTACAAGTTGAGCAGAGATGAGTAACTATCATCTTCTGTTTTACCCATACAGTCCATGTGTGGTACGATCCAGAACATGCATGTTTATGAAGAAAAATATTGCAATCACAAAAAACAGTGCAGATTTCAAGTTGAATAATATATGATTAACACCACACAATGGCATGTAATGATTTATAAACAGAAGGTCCTTGAAAAGAAAAGATGTATCAATAGAAACTTATTACAGTTGCACCAAAAACTGAAGTTCACAAGCAGAAGATGAAAACTTGACAAAGAAGAAAATATGATGTGATGTGATGTAGATAATGGGAGACAAATATATTGCGCACAGTTCATATTCATGATTGTAGAACTTCCTTTCATGGACAGTAAAGATGAAAATTGAGGGAAAAAAAAGGTGTGTCTAATTTAATGAGAAGACATCCAGAATAAATTCTGGAAAGAAGAGGACAAGGAGAAATAATCCAATTGGATAAAAAGTCGGGCCTAATTAGTAAGGGTTAAAAGTGAAAAATCATGAAGGGAGGAAGACTGCCAGGTGATAAAAAGTCAGGAATGTGTACCATGGAAGGAAGCTGTACCAGCAATATATCAGCAAAGAGCCCTGACCAGGTACAGAAATCTAACCTGATCTGGTCAAGAGTAAAGATGAGAAATGGAAGGAAGGGAAACAGGCAAAAAAGAGGAGCTATATTCCCAAGCCACTGAGGTTTTTGGGAGGAAGGAATGATCCAGATAAATAAAAAGACAGATGATAAAGTGTACATAAAACATCAATGGAAAACAAGTCCAACCATCGATGTTCACATGCTAAGAAATGGAAATATGTTTTAAAGGAAAAACAGAACATAAAACACAAGGAAAGTGGTTCAAACAAAGGTAAAATAAAGGAATGATGCACCATATTAACATTTCAATCAGGAAGGGTAGTTTGTCTGAGGGGATGACACACCCTAAAGAAATTTAAGAAATATGGTAAGGGTAGGTGAAGTAAAAACTGAACAGTATCAAGAAAAACAAAAAGTGTGGGATAAAGCCACCTAATAACTCGCAATCAAGGAGCCTAAGGACCATCAGTCCATTTATCAAGTGAGGAATTCCACAACCCAAGTCACAGTACACTGATCAGCAGGAAGTCCAAGTGTGAGACACCTTCAATTTGTGCTGATACACCTCCATGGAAAAAGAACATAGAAAACCAGCTAAAAGGAAAGCAACTTGATGTGAGAAACCGAATTTCACCATAAATGACTTGATAGAAGTCAGGCATGAAGATGTCAGATGTCATGTATGAGATGTGACTGGTAGCTGAAGTTGAAAAAGGAAGAGAGGCAACAAAAGAAGAGAATGGCAGGTACTGTAACCATGGAAACCACAACTGAGCTAGCCAATAAAGAGCAATGAAAAAGGACCTAACAAGGAGTGGTATGGATGAGAGAAAGATAACTAAATGAAGTAATTGGACAGGAGGATAATCATAAAGATATTTGTGGGACCAATCTTGGCTTAAGGCCTCAACAGCCACAACCTGAGGATGAGGGATGGGCAACTTAAAGAGAAGTAATTTGTGGCTGAGACTTGTGGCAAATGCATCCACATGGAGGATAACCCACCAACTGCAAAGCTACCTGAAAACAAGGGGATCTAAGGACTACAGTGTATTCTGCAAAATATATCTGGTGGGGTGGGAAAAGCAATCCATAACAAGACTAAAAGCATCTGACACCTGACACACAATGAAATGAATGTATTGTTCATGAGCCTAGTATAAAAGATTCCATGTCTCAAAACACAAATCTCTCAACCAGACAATATTGAGCAACAAGAAGTGATTCAACACCACATGCAGAGCTAAAGTTCAAGAATGTTGATATACAATGTGCTTTACTCCACAGACCAATGGCTTGAAGCTTCCTGGTGGTTGACCAATACATCCTAGCACTGCATGGATGCATCCATAAAAAAAAATATGTAGAACCAGATGTAGGAGAGGAAGTGGCACACTGAAGTAAATCATCTTGCAGGATTAGAGAGAAAGTAATAAGAGCATAGAGAGGATCCCATGCAAGGTTACAATAATGGAGAAAAGCCCACTTAAGAGATCTCACATGACAAAGAGGGGCCAAAGACTTCACTGAAGACCACATCTCCAAAAGCTATAAAAACTCATAATCAGTAAGTGTTGGAATAAAGAGGTTGTGGCAAATTAACAATTCCATAGAAAGAAGTCTTAAAGAAGAAGACTTGGTCAAATGATAAGAGTGTTGAAATGAGCCCCAAAATACGAGATATTTAGTAGGCCTGAGGAAGGACTTTTCCAGTTTGATTAACTAGCCTACTTGAGAAGCCACTGAAAGGAGCTTCCAAGTAAGAATGACCACCTTTATTTCAGAATTGCCTGAAGAAGCCAGTCATCCACGTAATAGTGAAAACTCAACCTCAGAATATGAAGATTTTGAGCAAATGCTTGGACTACCTGAGAGAAAACATGAGTAGCCGAAACAAGCTTAAATGGTAGGGCTTAAAATTGATTAATATAGACAAACCAAAGATAAGAACAATATCAAGTTTATATGAAACTCACTACTGAGACCTCTTGTTGGGCATTTCCTACCCTGTTTAGGACTTCTTTTTGGTATGGTCTTGAACTTCTGACCAGCTAGTATTTAAGCTAATTTCATAGTGTTCACATTTTCCCTGTTAAATGCTAAAAGAGGTTTTTATTTTCTCTTTTCTTATTTTCATCTTTTTCGTCTAACAATGCAAAATATATATTTTTTCTTTTTGTTCACTGGCCTTAAGATTTTGGCCAGCAGTGTATGATCTCAAGGAAAAAGGAAAGAAACAGAGAAAGGAGATGGAAAAAGAAAGGGGATTACAAATCCATCTAATAAAACCTGAAGAACCTATCAATCCTCAATGAAGGAATGCCAGAGATAAAGAAAATCAGCAAGCCAAGCTCTCATGGAGTAGTCACCTGTATTGCTGGTGATATTAGGTTTTCTATCAAAAAATAGAAGAGGCACTCCAAGAAGAAAAGACAGGTAAGAGTTGGGAAGGGAAAGGAACAGGAAATAGTAATAGGTGTCATATGGGACTCTGACTGGGATAAACAAGCAACAATATTGGTAAGGGAAGATTGTTGTTGAACAGATGTCACCAAGTGTTTCCAGGATCTTGTCAAAAATGTACTACTGCAGAAATGGGGCCATATGTAAATCCCGAAGATAAGCCAATGGTAAATAAAACCCAAGCTAAAATCGCATACCTAGAAGATTCCAACAACAGAGAAACCATGGCTAGCCCATGTAACATTTGATTTTTCACAGAAAAATCTATCATTGGGTCATCCGCACCTGAGGCCTGAAAAAGAACACTGGTCACTGGTGCAACCCCTAAAGTGGTAAAAAAAAAACTTCAAAATTCACAGTGACAAAGAATCCATTAAATTGTGTGGTGAAAAAAGAACAATGCAACTGAAACCAACTGATAAAATTTTAAAGTTAAGAAACTGTCTAAATGAAAACTAAATAAATTAAAGAAAGTTACTTTGTGAAAAAAAACTTAAGTTAAACATGAAATGTTAAAAAAACAAGAAGTGTGTCTGAATATAAGCACAGCCACACAAGAAGCGATGGTTCAGCAGAAGAAGTCTCATGCACACCATGTGCATGTCCTGCTACTATTGGTGGTGAAGTGACGCATGTTGATTTGCATGAGACACACACTGGAATGTTCCAATTCCAGTAGGGAGGAGCAGAAAGCTTACGGCATGTGCAGAGAAAAGATTTGCATATAAAGTGTTGCACTGAATAAGAAGAGCTAATTTTCTGAAAGGAGGTAAGTACTGTATCAGGAATCACCTTTCTCCAAGACTGACTCAATAAAGGTTTCATAAATTCTGACACATCTTTAGTAAAAATACTTTATTTAAAACCCTGTTGTTTTGTGTACAACAGACTTTTATTGTTTACTAAACGCTTGCCAAATTTGTTGAAGATGTACCAGTAAATTTAAAATTACAATAAGCATTACTATGTAGTTTTACAGATATTGGTGTTGGTCGAATGGATCAACCCAATGTACAAATTGTTAATGGATCTAACTATAACATATATAATTTAAAAAAAATTAACCAATAACTATACATCAAATGATGACTCAGAATTGAAAAACTCAATTCCTCATTCACATTAATAATGCAATCTCAATAAGCAGAATAGATGTTTATTTATAGAAATACAAATTAATGTCATCAAACTTCAGGGAATCTTAATACAACTGAGCAAAATAGGAAAGTAATGAAAGGAAAATATGTTAAAAAAATGAGAGCAGTTCAGTGAAAGTTATTTGGCATCCAAAAAGAATAAAGGTTAATTTTATTAAACTATTCCATTATGTTTAGTTGTTTTTTTCCTGCCAACATAAATATTTTGCTCTATGTATCAGAAAAACAATAAACTGAAATCAAAGAGCTTTCAGTTTTCATTCAAACTGAAAACACTTTAAAAATATTAAAGAATGTATAATTACCATAGTTCAACATTTTCCATGACCCAACATCAGTTTGAGGTACAACAAGGGAAAGGCTCAAATAATTTATGTACAAGTTCTCACATTCAGGTCAGTTTAACAATTTATCACCTTAAAATTATCTATCAGTGATTAGAATATTTTTGTTAAATGAAAAAACTTGATAAAGTTCCACCTTTTGTTTTAAACTATTTGTAACTGACTAGACTCACCTTGATTTTATTACCTGCCAAGTCAAGCCATGTTAAGCTGTGGAGTTCCTTTAAACCTAAAAATATGTATACGTTAAGTATGTATACTGTGAATAATATACTATTATTGATTACAAGAGTTCACTTACTTTTGTGTAAACAAGTTTTAAGATGAAGATCACTTAAAATTAATTCAAAACACTATTTACTAAGAAACTCTTTAGAATTTATTTTCAAATGTAGGTAATCAAACCATCAATGAAGAAAGACTTTCATAAGCAGTTACTCAGAAGATAACATATGAAGACTATAAAAATATTATCTGGCATTCGTTATAATTAACCTAATGCCATAAAACTAGATACTCTATGAATTGCTGGCTATACACTATCAGATAACTGTGTCACTGCAAGTGATGTCTTGACAAATAACCTTTAGTGAGTTATTAAAAATGTATGTTGGGCTTAAATTACAGCTAAAGTGTTCTTATTAAAACATTTTATTTTAAATTTTGTTACTCTTATTGCTGATATCTAACTAAAATAGGTTAAAAACAGCTAATATCCAGCTCATAAATAAAATTATTAGAATTTGTTCATTCATCATTTGGGTATCCTAGCCAGTAACACTATTTATAGCCATACTGCCAGTGACATCTCAAAATATTGGGTTGAGGAATAATTTGTGAGCGTCTTTTCAAGTTAAAAAAAATATATTCATAAATGAAACGCTTTCGCAAAATATTTCATGTCATTTGGAAGATAATTTTTTGCTCTAATGGATGGTGTGTTTGATTTTCATATTTCTTTAATTTTTGCTTTCATTTTAAGCTCATTAAATGGAATGTCAAGTGGACAAAATCAAGCATTTTCGACACCATCTGCTTTTCGCATTTAATCGAGGTGTTAATGCTGCTGAAGCTGCTCATGAGATCTGTTCTGTGTTGGTCAACCACTGTGTGACCCATCCTTCAGATCAAAATTCCCATTTTTAAAGCGCAAAAACCAACAGCGAGCGGTACTTTCAGGCATTGCTCCTTTGCTATATACAGAACAGATCTCACAAGCAGCTTCGGTGGCATTAACACCTCGATTAAATGCGAAAAGCAGATGGTGTCGAAAATGCTTGATTTTGTCCACTTGACATTCCATTTAATGAGCTTAAAATGAAAGCAAAAATTAAAGAAATATGAAAATCAAACACACCATCTATTAGAGCAAAAAATTATCTTCCAAATGACATGAAATATTTTTTTTAACTTGAAAAAAACGCTCACAAATTATTCCTGAACCCAATATTTGGTCAACTTATAAGATATAGGTTAGTTCTGAGTTAAAGTACCAGGCTAATAATGCAAAATAATCTTCATCATAAGAATTTAAAAGTAAACAAATGAATATGAGATCTTTATACTGAATGTTTAGCCAATACTGTAAATGAAAGTAACATTGAAAAAGAATAAAATACAAGCTACTTACAAAATACATTGTAGTATAATGTATTTGGAATATTTAAATTTGGAAATAAAAAGTTTATAACTTCAAAATGAAGCTTCTGTTTCACTGAATATTTTAACCTGAACATTTGATTAACAATTCTTCTTTCTAAATTCCAGTGATGTGTTTGGTTTGAAGTTAAAACCCTTTTTCTGTCACAGTTTGGCACTGTTAAGGAAACCTTAATATATTTCAGTAACATAATTTCATAAGTATTTCTCAAAGTGTAAATAATGCACAAAACTTTAGTTACAGTTATCTTATTATGGCTTGTTATGAAGAATAATTCAACTTTTAGGGCTGAAGTTACCACTCCACAAATACTCCCCATATTTTCCAAAAAACGTAGTGGCTGAATAGTGCACACATGTTGTCAAGTAAAGAATATATAGCTTATAAAAATTTGTTTATTGTGAAACTATGATAATTTAATAACACCGTCTTGTAGAGATTTGTTTACTAAAATATTAATTTATTAGATAATTTCAAAACTTCTGATGAAAGATTTTAATTTTCACTTTATATTCAATAGGCTTACTAATGATGATAAACAGATTAATACTAGTTTTTTTTTTTATTTGATAAATGGAGGAGTTATTCTTACAAGCCATGAAAGTGGTCGGAAGGAATAAACAATCTGGAAAAAGAAGAAAAAATATGTAGAGGGTCAAAGTGTATGTGAATCATAAATGGTAAATAAACAGACCTCCAAAATTCACAGGTGAGTTGGAGAGGAAAGGAAGACACAAGGAAAAGTGCAATAAAGATCTTTGGGAGAATGGTTAGAATGTAGGCAAAGTGCGACAGTGCAGGACCACATTAATATCCCCATCCAGAAGGACAGCCTGCTTCAATGGACAACAAATCCAATACATTCATAGGCAAAGTACAGGAAATGTTCAAACTTGTGGGAATGGGAAAAACAAAAGTTTTGGGACATGACTACCTGATAATCCACGAGTGAGGAGGTAGACAACACCCTATTTAAAAGTGAAGAGAGGTAATCTCCACGATGAAGAACAGTGGGTTGATCAGAGAAAACCCTGGTCCCAAAAACTAATAACTGAAAATGTTCATTTGTGTTAAGAAAATTTCAAATAGAAATGGCAAGTGAAACAAGCCATATAAGAGGCTAGCTGTCTAGGAAATGCTGGTTCAGTTTGCCAATGACCAGAGGAAACCTGAGCATAAAGACAGAGAACAGGAAAATCTGGATGAAACACCAATGACTGAAGGTGGGCAGGACAGAGACAGAGGGAATGGTAATGGATGAGGATGGAGGAGCAGAAGTCATGGAAACAACAGATGAGACATCTGGGCAAGAGCCATCAAAAATATTGAACATGGTGTTACAGATGAATGAAATCACCTGGAGAAGAAGAACAGGAAGATAGATAAATGTAGATATCCAATCCTGGCTGAAAACAACTAATCAGAACAAGAAAATAAGAAACTGGATACCAAAATCAAGGCAATTTGTGGTCAAGAGATGTAGCAAAATCCATAATGTGAGGAGTATCCCACTGAAGTCAAAGCCACTAAAAAACAAAAGAATCAAGAGACCATTCTATTGGATAAATATTGTTTGGACAAGAATTCAATCTACTACAAAAGTGAAAACACAAAGAACATGACACACGACAGGAATATCAAGAGTGTAGGCACCTAAAGAAAACCAATGTATAAATGCAGAAAGATGGAGAGCTAGTGCAACCCTGGTGATTGAGATAAGCAACCACTAAATAAACACCAGAATACATCATTACTAGTTGAGAAAAATGAACCAAAATACAATCTACAGTAAGAAGCTCCAGGGCCTTGATAGGATAATACCTCATGGTTGGAGATAAAAAATCCCAAATCTTCCTGTTGGTCAATCCACACCCCTCATCCCTGAAAGGATGCATGTATGAAATGTGGAAAACTGAATGATGAGGAGGAAGTGGGACACCTACTGACATGTAAGTCGTGGTAATAAAAGCCAACAAAGGATCCCTGTGAAATTCCGCTAGTTGTGAAAAACCTACAAAAGAGCCTGATTTAAGGTGATAAGAGCTACCATGGAAGATCCCATCCCCAAATGCAATAGAACTTCACAAGCTGTAA
The DNA here is from genome assembly GCA_011833715.1 of Carcinoscorpius rotundicauda. Lineage (NCBI taxonomy): Eukaryota > Metazoa > Arthropoda > Merostomata > Xiphosura > Limulidae > Carcinoscorpius > Carcinoscorpius rotundicauda. Next base: position 34,518,719 of record CM022404.1, on the reverse strand, counting down.
TTAAACTGAAAAGCCATCACACAAAGGTGAAGAGGAGAAGGACAGGCCTGATTAAGATGTGTGCAGAAAAAGAAAAACATCTAAATGGACAAAATAATGAACAGATTGCAATAAGAGCTTCTTCAATTTGATTAACAGCCCATTATATCCACCTCCAAGAGCAGCTGAAAAGGTTAATAGGTGAATTGTTCAGAATAATGCAAACAGTAACCAAGTGAACAGAAAAAAAACAACCAAAGAGCACATGATTGATGAACAAATGCTCTGAATACTCAAAACTTATACAGGGCTTAAATAGATCTGAAGGATAGTGTGAAAAACAGTGAAACTACCTTGTGGAAAATAAAGAAATATAAAAAAATGTAATTAAGTGTTCATGACATTCCTCTTTTGACATCAATACACCTGGAGAAAAACTAATCTAAGAGTGAGAAAAGACTCCAAGCTATAACGGGGGAAGATTGAAAATTCAAATGAGGTGGGACAGACTTAGTACAGGCCGCCATGACGACAACAAATAGCCTGGAATATAAGGCTGGAGACAGATGAAGAGCAAGTGCAATGGCCTATAGAGACAGAAAGTTTTGTCCCACCCTGAACAGAGAAGCTGATGGCAGGATCCCAAGTCATAGGGAAGGAAAAAGAGTACCAGGTATAAAAGAGGTGGGGAAAAAATATTAGGACAAATCCTTCTGATAAAACACAAAGAGCCCATGAAACTATAGTGAAAGATAACTTAATGGTAATAATATAGTCAAGCTCCCACTGGACCAAAACCCTCTGGTTAGTCTGCAATACTGTTGGCAACGTGCCCATCAATGATGAATAAAACAACAAGACGAGAAACCCCTAGAAGGGAGTCAAGGACAGGTAGATTAGGACCAGGACAGGAAAAGTTTTATTATTAAGTATAAAGTTACACAAAAATCTATCTGCTCTGCCCACCATGAATATCAAAATCCAGTTTCTAGCAGTATAAGTCAACAGCCATAGCTGTGCCACTGAAAGGGCAATGGGAAAATAACTGGGGTGTGTCATGGCTCAAACTGTAACAAACATGCAACCAAAGAGGAAAGGGTTAAGTGTTGACACGCAGATTACACACAAGATTTCAAAGCCTCAGATACATAATAAAAAACATTTTGCCAAAGAAAAAAATACAGAAATGCCAAAAAGAAAGTGGTGACAAACGTACTCAGAACAAGGCCACACTGTGACCCAGAAAATCTCAACTACAGTGAAACTATGTGTGTAAAGTGACAGTTTAAAACAACAAATGAACTAGCACGAGGTAAAAGGAATCATATTAAAAAAGTAATTGGATAAAACATAATATACCTGAGAAATCCTGTTGCAAAATACCATATTAGACCTGGCTGTTTCAGCAGTAGTGGTGAAAAACATGGCAAAATCTGGTGGTGTAAAAAAGTGATCAAATCTTCATCAGACTGAACATGTTCAACGTGTTCAGAAAGAGAAAATTAAATTAATCCGCATAATGATCACCCTCATAATGGATAATAGCACAGAAATCCAACAATGAGTCTTCTCCACCTGCAGCCCAGTAACAGTGCTACAGATATAACACCTGAAGTGAAAACACAAACCTCAGAATTCATTGTAGAAATAAGTATATCAAATGAAAATATTTGATGTAAAATATGTGTGAGGAAAAAAAAGTTAAGAGTTCAGTAGAATTGAACAGAAGGAGTCACATGTATCATGAAAATACGTCGTACTCTTATTTCTAAAGGATTGGCATGATGATTTGTATGAAATGTTTTAGAAAGAGTCAAATCTAATGGAGAGGAGAGAGGTTTGTGGCCAATGTAATTTTTTGCATATAGAGGGCAGCACTGAACAGTAGTAACTATGTGAGGGAAAGTAATATACTATATCAGAAAAGACAGTTCCTTTTTTCTCTCTTGTACATGACCTGCTTTTATAAAACTAACATCACTTTTGGAATACTTTCATAACCACTTTATTAAATACAGATATATCTAATACACATATATTAATATTTAAACCAAACTGTTCATGAAATATTAAGGAAACTTTAATATTTTATTCTAAGTCACAATTCATGTGGATCAACTGAAACACAAACTAATGATCTAATCACTTGGCCACATCCAGATCAATTATCTTCAATTTGAAAGTTTAAACATTTCCATCATTTAAAAACAAATCATGTAATTCTTTGCTTCAAGCTCAAGATTTAGCTTAGGGTAGAATACAAGTATTTATAAACAATATACAGATCTAAAATAATGAAATAAAATTTGTTTCTTACCTTCAATTGAAATAATATTGTTATGGGAAAGGCTCAAACTGACAAGATAATGGAGTTTTGAAACACCATACATTCTGGTGAGACAGTTATTTTTTGCAGAAAGCTTGCAATGAAAGAAAATAATATTACACCTTTCAACTAGACAAAGAAATACAACTTACAGTAGAATAATACCTATGAAAAATACTTAAACAGACAAAGAAATGTTAAAACTATTTCAAATTTTTTGCTCATGTATAATATACTTTAACAATATTTAAAAATAAGCTTAGCTTGACATACATATGGGCTGAATGACCAAATAACAGGCTCCAAGTTTGGGATTATTGATCCCAGTTTAGAAATACTTATTGGAAAGAGAGCAACCTATTAGTAGCATCCACAGCTGAAGTGGCTAAATTTAACTAAATTATGGAACTGATTGATACTTTTATAATGTATCCACAGCTGAAAGTGCAACTTGGTACATCAACCACTAGGCCACACTCATCCCAATTAAGTTTCTTTTAAAAAATTAAAACATTTTATCATTAAAGTAAGCTTAATCTTAAGATGTACGATGCCTAACATTGCAGTTACTGTTACAAATTAATGCTACATATTAACTGTGAAAACTTTTACGATTTTCATTTTCAATTTATGGGAGAACAAGCCTTAAAACTGTCCTTATGAATATCTTAACAGATGCTGATTTCTTAAGATTCATTTCTAGTACCTTAGTATTAGTGAACTGCATTGTTTAATATGTCCCAGCCCATAGATAACATACAAGTTGATTAACAATGTAAAAATATATTATACTTAAACACAGAACTAACCAAAGAAACTAATGACATATGTTTAATTTTCATGACTGAGTAATAAAACTAACAAAAACTGTTGATTTTTTATTGTGTATGGTTTATTAATTTTTTTCCAAACTGCCATACAAGTAGAATTGGGTGTTTGACAAATCTAAGAAATTAAACTGGTTAACTGACCATCACACTATGCTGAAATACTGTCAAACAGTACTTTATTCTTGTGGCAAAGGAAATAAAAAACTGATATTTAAATATTTTATTTTTTTGTCCATCTCTTAAGGGGTGTGAACTTCATACTAATCAATGATCAGGACATGGAATTTAAAGCTGTATTTTACCCATTGCACAAACAGTTTTTATCCACATTTTGATTTATTGCTAAAAAAATTCACTGTGTAGATTTCTAGAGAGCCATACAAGTTGCTTAAAATTCTGGACAGTGTAAATCTAATGCATATGTACAAATATTTAACAACACATACCTCTAAACATCAAACCAAAAACATATACACATCCCTCAAATTCAAAACCTTTACATAACACACACAGTAATGAATGTATTGAAGTCAAGACGACAATGTTATTAAACTGTTTACAAAAGGATCACCATAAAATCTAACTGCTAACTTTAAGAAGAATAGCTAATATAATGAAAATTACAAACATTTTTAAATTGCCACATATGTATTAAACATCATTTTGATTCATAGCAGCATTAATATAACTATGATTTCTTTATCAGTTCATGAGTGGGATACTCTACAATCTGTACCCTATAATTCTAATAGCTAAATGTTAAAAATAATAAAATATACAACTGAATGCAAATGTGGAGAGTTTAAATATAAAATGTGGTATATATGATTCCTGGCAAAATCGAGTTGTTAATGGTACTGTTTTAATTGCGTTTGCTGTTAAATAAAAGTAAAAACCCATATGCTTTATTTGTCTTATTATGTGTGGTAGGGGTAAACAGGTTTTTAAAACAAGCATATTTTTATAGCACTCTGTCCCTTGATTAAGGAAGTTCTTTCCAAAGAACCCAAAACTTTGCTTACTACTAATGTGAAAACTTTGCAAATTATTTAAAGATCTTTTATTCTATGTGATAATCTGCTCTTCAAGTTCAACTTTTATTTAAAAACTATATATATAGACACCCACACACACCAAAGCTTCAAATTAAACAATAAACACAACTGTGATTCTGTGTTTTTCCTCTAGAGAGTCTAATTATTTAAGTTTTATTTATGCTAAGCATAAAAACTATATCCTCAGGTAACACTGTAACAATGGTGATAAAACTTTATTTATTACAACTTTTTTACGTTCAGTTTATTTACAATAATATGTAAATATTTATTTTTCATATTTCTAAGATGTAGAACATCAAAAATTAGTGCTAACTGAAACAAAGATACTCACATGGTTGGTCATGCTGTAACACTAAGTGTTTGAAATCACTAATAAAATTGTATTAATAGAATAATCACTTGAAAAACATGTGATAGAATAAGCACTATTTTATCAAGTACAGAAAATTAATAATAACTTTAAGGTTTATTACTCAAAAGTATTTAGAGCCACTGCATTAAAATTTGCAAAAGTTTTTCAATATTTTATGATTAGGGCTGAGCTGGGTTAAAGCTAATGTTATTGCAGTAGTGAACAAGTTTATCTTAGAAAAAGCAAGTTGTGGGGAAAAACAAAACAAAAACTAGGATGAAAATTTCTAAGGAAGAATGAAATACTTTTCTACTGGAAATAGTTTTATTCATCAGTTAGGGCATTAGAGAAATTTATCTGTAGAATATCATAAAAAAATAAATTTTGTTAGAAATAAATGACCTGGACTTTGTATATTTTTTTCCCCACATAACAAAAACAAGAACCCACAAATTAAAGAAACTGAATTCAAATAATAGTTTTTAACACTAATAGGGGACATTTTAACAGACACAGTATGAAGAAACAACACTTAACAACTGTCTGTTGTTCAATAACAAATAACATAACAATTACTGCTTTAATGAAGGAACATTTATTCTTTTAAGGAAGGTCACTTTAGAGCAGTTACAAGGATGAAAAATGTTGAACTCTCCTATAATATTTATATAAGTAAACTAAACTGTTAAAAACTTTTTTATATTAAAATACTATGGCTACCTTTTCTAAATCTGGAAAACAATCAAGGTGCTCTAATTTTAATAATTCATTGTTGTCCAGAATTAATTTTTGTATGCCAATTCCATCCCGCTTTTCCAGTTTTTTCAGACCACTTTTTGACAAGTCCAAGGTATGTTTATCTAAGGAAGAAAAATCTCATTAAATAAATGTTGTAATATAGTATGAGTATTTTATGTTTTTATAATACAATAAAAGTTAAATCTAATTGAATACACAATTTTTTTCAAAATGAGATTTGAGCTTTTATGTTTTTATAATGTGATAAAACTTGAATAAAAGTCTAGTTTAACTCATGTAGCAGAAACAAATAGTCCAAAACCATTTTTGGTTAATAAACAGATAAATGTTTACTTAAAAACCATTTTAAATTTAAAAAGAAATGCAATGTAATAAATCATGCCAAGAAATAAGCAAGTATACACTGAAACATTAGTAGTATATATGTATATATATATATACACACACACACACACACATTTATATTGAGCTAATATACTGAAGTATTGTATCTAGAATTTGAAAAGTAGAAGTATCTGATAATCAATTGTTCTTACACAAATCTTATATGGTTGTATAACACTAATTTTTATTAACCGATTGTTTCACCAGTTGCAACACTAACCAGTAAAGCTAAACAGTCTTGAATGAATCAAAATTAGTAATGATAAATCATAATGGCAATAATTCAAATTACTTGGACAGATGAAATAATCTAAATCAATAAAAACTGAAAAAACTAACTTCAATTAGTTAACTACTCTTGGTACAAATTGCAATTAGTGATTTATTTAATCAATTTTTACATGACACTAACCGATATTGCTAAACATGAAATGTAACTGATTTTATCAATTAATCACTCAGTTTTATTACTTAAAGTTGAACATTTACTTTTTTACTGACTTATATCTGGTTGTAAATATATCTAAGGTTTAAGAATGACTGCTAATATGAAATGTAAATAACAAACTGAAAACTCGAATTTGGTGTTGTGTTTTTGTATCACCTATTGATATTTGTAACAAGCTATGATCACTATTGACACAGTTGATCCATTTGTTATCTTCAGCTGATCATTAGTCATATATTGATCAATCATGGAAATGACACTTCATTTTTTGTTCTGAATCTGATGAGTTGTCTTAATTCTGTTTCTTCTGGCAATAACATCCATGATACCACCCATTCTTTTCTTGTTTCTTACCAGCACTGTTCCTGTAAACAACCTCAGCTGCTTTATGTTGAGATTTCCACTGTTGCCTGCTGATCATGGACATGCACTTCTTTGCAATGTATCCAATTTTATAACAAACAACCTCTGTCAACTTTGATAAAACTCTTGCTTCTAGTCAACCAACACTGGTTTCAATTTTACCTTGATATTCTTAGACTTGTCAGTTATACTGCATCTATGGGCTTCCATATACAGTTCTGCCAACTTGATCATTTCTTCCACATCTTTGGAGCTATCTTCTAAAGAAACAAAGTCTCATCAGCTGAACACGTGGTCATGAACTGTTCATATTAATAGATCTGCCACTTCCTCAAAACTATTTTCACATTTGGTCATATCAATCCATGTGGTGAAGCATTTCCATAAACATACCACAATCTGAAATACAATTTCTTTAGTATCAGGTTTGACTTCTGTGAATTTCTGACAAAACCCTTCTTCATTAAATTTCTATCATTTCAGCAAAGCCACTTTTAAACTATTAGAGTCCATGGCATCTTCTGACATCATGCCCGCTTATACTTATAGTCCTCTTCCTGTGAGAAGCGACCTGAGACAGGTTGTTCAGTCATTTTTGTACCAGTTCAGACTTTGAGTAAATCCCTCATAACTTTCTAGTAATCAAATTTTGGCAGTTTGGGTTGGCTGTCCCTAACTCCATTCTTAATTGTGGGTCCTTCAGTTCTTCTCATATTTCCAGTTTTTACTTTCTCTCCTTTTCTTCTTTTAGTCTTTTTTCCTCTCTTTTCTACCTATACTTTTCTCTCTCTTGTTCATTATTTAACAATATCTTGTAGTTCACTGTCTTCTAACCTGATATACACTTTCTATCCATTTATCAAAATCTAATAGTTGTATAACATGATTGTAATCTCCATACTATGTGCACTATTACTATTGTTGAACATACATAGGCCTTACTTATCTAGTGTTGTTCACGTTTTTTTTCAACAGCCATTTTTCACTTTATAATCTTGGCTGGCTCACCAGCTGTCGGTAAACTTACCTTTTAAAGGTATGTAAATGAATACACATACAGGTGTGTTGAGCTAAGGATTCTTCTACAGAAGGTGTCTTTGAATTGTTGGAAGTAAATTTAAAAAAAATAAACAGCATACACTCTACTTAATGTATATTAAGAACAAGTTAAAAATTCCTTACACTATGGAGGTCATAGTTATATCTTAATACACAATATAGTTTTCTTCTTGTCAAAAGTCCAATTAGGGCTATTCAATTGCTTTAAAATTGACATGCTGAAGTACTTTTCTCTGTTTATATCACCAGACAATCTATGTATAGTTTACTTAAACAATCACATGATTATATCCTACACTTCAAAAATCATCCTCTCATTTATCACATTTCCATGAATCATCTGCTTTTGTGTCAACGTCCACTCAGGTTCAGTTACCTAAGATCAACCTTTGATGAAACAACTTATTCTCCTTATATCTTACAAAATATTCAATCTCACTCTAACATATCAACCATTAGGCCTTTCACTCCCATGATGATTAACTTTGCATTTGAACTTCTCCTTCCCATGATTTTACTTTCTTCTGTTTTTTTTAACCTGCTTGCCACAATTTACACGTCTGTCACTTAAGATCTTCTATAACTCCCATATCCTTAATATCAAGGGATTGCATGTAATGTTCAATAGCTGAGATATCAACAAGTTATAAACACAATGTCTGATTCTTAATGAGTTATGTAATAAAACTTATCATAACTATTGCCTTTAAAATAATTACTTTTAACTACCTTCTTTTGGAAAAACTAAATCATCATGAAAGATTCATTTCAAAAAATAAATGAATTAATAACATCCACAATAAAATCTTTTACATCTAACATACATATTTCATAATTTTTATATTGTTTATGCAGTCAGTCAAACTGACCAAACCAATACAGTTACAATATTGAAAATAACAAGTTTAATGATTAACTGGAGATTGTTAAGAAGTTACAAAATTTCACATGTGAATTTTGACAATTTTATAATACATAAAAGTATTTTTAATCTTAAAATCAAAATTACTTTGCATATTGTACAATCAATACTAAAAAAAAGCATTAGCAAATCATTGCATAAAAAATAATAAATTTTAAATAAAAAACTTATATTTGTACTAAAACCTGTTAATGGTTACTGATAATCTGCAAAATTTTATGATGATATATTTCCTGTGTTAACAAAATGTTTACAAGTTTGGTTCCTCGGACCAAGTCGAGAGTGACAATTAAAAGCATGCTTGAGACAAAAGACTAATCCCATGTGATTTTTACTGAAAATGAAATTTATGATATTAATAATTTATCTACAAACAGAATGTGCGAAATTCAATAGAGTATACATCAACAGTTGTTTTGATCAGTGCTCATGCCTAAGCAACCTCCAAAACTAATGGTTTGCTGCTGTAACTAATATTTCATGGATGCAGTTACAAAATAGTTTAGATATAAAGTTACCTGAGAAAGCCCTTAATTGGGTGGTACGTTCAGAGCAAAATTCATGCTTCCAACTGCATTCAGTATCACTTTCCTTAATGTATGTACTGTATGTTAACATGAAATAAACTTAATAACAAATTGAAAATTCATAATCTAAAAGTTCATTCATTATACTTCAAAAAGTTCACATTTTGTTTCATGACCAGCAGGCTAGTGGTTTCAGGTTTTGTGTACAGTATCTACTGATATAAACAAGAATTTTTTCAGAATAATGAAATAATTTGCGCACGTAACTTTAAAATAGCATGCATGTAATGCATATCTAGTAGTAACTGTTAAATCTGATTATACATCTTGTTTACAAAAACTATACATGAAACAATTTAAAAGTTTTGTATGGCAACCACTCACCTTAGATTATCCCAGGCAGCCCTAACCTGAACCCTTTCCATTAAGCCAATATAATGTTTTAGATAAGAGTACAAATCTATACACAATATTTCAAGAAGAGAAAGTTTTGAGTATGTGTCCAAGTAATATGTTAATTTTTGAAAAAACAATGAATGAATGGCTTAGTCAAATTAGACTTATATATTGGTGCCCAAAATAGCATTACCCTTCATTTGCTCAGAACAGCTCCAGCAGATAAATTAGACATAAAACTTGGAAAAATCTGAGTCAACTTTTGCCCAGAAATGACCATCATTCAACAAATTAAAATGAAAACAAATGAATAAGTAGTTAATTAAGAAAATTGTTTTATATTAATTTAAATGAAGGCAAATTTTATGGAGTTGCAAAAAAATTAAATAAATAAAACGGTTCTCTTAAATTCCAAAGAGTTTATAAACTAACAAAAATATAATAATTATTTAATACTTCAAAATATATATATAACAATTAATCTCTAAATTTTTTTTTTTTTAAGAATGTTTTTGATGCAGCAGTGTGAAGTCTCCCTACTTTCAAAAATTTCTCTTCATTGCCACCTAATTTAACTCTGTTTTGGAATGTTAGCTAGACCTGTGAATTATACTGCCTGGAAGGGGAATTTTTCATATTACCAACTCTCAGTGGCCCTATGTATCCCAGGATACCAACAGACCATGAAAGTTAAATGAGGCTAGGGCAATATGAAAAGCCATATAATAAGGGAGAAATACATGTTTAGGGATGGTATATCCCAGACCTGCATCCCAGTTGTTAGGAACACAAGAGAAGCCATTAAATGACAAACTTTAAGGGATGCAACAAGAACAAAATTAAAAAGGGTCTGTTCCCTGAATGGAAGTTCTGGACTGGAAGGATAAAAAGGGATGTAGTTGAATGTTAAAGATGTCATAGACTAGTGCAGTTCAAATTATATGTTAGAGTGAGAGGTCATTCATAAGATTTGGGGATACACATATTTTCTGCAGTGTAGAGAAGTACTTACTTTGTTCCGTAGAGAAGTTCGAAGTGCAACATGAAAAAAGTCTTCAGCATTCCCATACTACCATTTGATGTTGCAGTGATTTTGTTTAACATTTTTGTTAAATGCCTAAGCAAACTTTCTTTGTTAGAAGATTTTTTTTCAAGAATCATAGCTGCTTTATTTTGACTGTTCATGATAATACTGGCAGTTTTAGGTACATGCAACCCATGTAATTGCATAGGGCCCCAAGGCAATGATGCCCCAACCATAATGGCTGTAATTTTGCATGTTTAAAAAACCTGGCAACAGATTAAAATTAACATTCAGATTCCTACATGCCAAACTGTTACACACAACACTTAACCTTTGACTATTTCTCAAATCATTAAAGTAGTCTTGTTCTAACTAATATGTTTACTAAAGAGCAATTTTGCACCACCCTTGTTTTCTTACAGATGCATGCCAGTTTTGGCTCCCTTGAAAAATATATGCCTATTGGTATAATATAAAATTGAAAGACAAGAGACCTGGTGGTCCATCAAGGATGTTTCCATTAACTAATTAAACTATGTTTCTGTGTCCTAACTGTTCCAGAAAAATGTTTATGTCATCCTTATAATTTCATTTAGGTAAGATAGTCTCTAAGATTCTTGTTCCTTCTGATTAATCTTCAAAGTTTCTTTCTTGTATTTACGACTGCCATCCTTGATACTTAATTAAACTTAAGGCAGCCCAAATACAAGTTTCTTCTTCTATGTCATTTCTGGGTTAAGTTATATATAGTTGTGCAATTATTTGCTCACTGATGTGGTATGTAGAGGTAGTCCAAATTATTTTATGTACATTAATATAAATATAGGTATGAAGTTTATATCTAAACTATTTTTTAAATATTAATTTTTTCATTAGGAGTTATCTAAATCATGACTTTCTATCACCTGATTTTTTTCTCTAAACTATATTTTTAGAATCAATTTTACAATAACACTTTTCTGTAAATTTTTAATAGGCAGGATTACATGTAACTTGTAAACCAGAAAAAAAACACAACATGAACAAAATGGAACTAAGATTCATACTGATTACTGTAAAGAATCATGAAATACCATCCAAAAAAATGTAAACAGTGTTTTGGTCTGATAAACTATTATTATACAAACTATATATTACATTTCTTATACATTTTGGTTTCTATTAACTGTAAATATCATCATAGTAAAAAAGACCTACTCACATTTTGATGTCATTATGTGAATTAATATCTAAATTAATTATTCTTTAGAACTTTATATTAATATCATGCAAGTAACAGTGTTGTAGAAGATTTGACTTGTACCATTTGTGGTTAAGAATTCATATCTAATTTCCTCACATTATACATACAGCAACGAATACAACTTCTTGATTGTTACAGTATTCCCTACCAGGTTTTACACTTCTCGACAGTAATGAATCTCAATCCATAATTCGTTTTCTTTCATTCATCAACTATAATTTATTGACAGAAACTAGTAGTATTACTATCACTACCAGTAACTTAAGTAATGCCATAAACCGACAGTGATATGTTTACCAAAGGCATTTGGCAATATCAAATTGTTAGAGGTAGTGGACGTGATCTTTATACTTTAAAAACGAACTTTTGCTAACTTATACCAAAAATGTGAAAATTATTTATCAAATTAGGCCTACGTCACCTAAAAACTCACAGTCACTAGTCGATACACTCTACAGTATTTGGCTTCAGTTTGACGAGCATACAAATTAATATTTCTACCTTATATTAAAAGTTAAATATACACATATATGATATATATATGTAAATAATAAAAAGTCATACTATTTCTGACTACTCTAAATGAATTAGTAAGAATGTAACAGAAAACAATGGCAATCAACAAACATATATAATAAAATTGAATCGCTTACCATCGTCGGCCATTTTCAAACTTCCGCCAGGACTACACTGATCACTAGCCTCATAGTTTCTAAAAAACATATAAAATACACACCATAAAAATAATCGCGGTTTGTACACAACCAATAAATAATTTAAAAATGTTTCTAAACCTAACGTTTTATAAAAGTTATCACCACAAATAAAGCACTTGGAAATTTATTTACGTTTTTAATAAGTTTCATGTTTTTCATTATTGTATTTTGCAAACATAATTTGTACAGTTATTGATATTCAATATGATATATTTTTTTAACAGGATATTAGAAATCGTTACTGAACATCATCAGAATATTCAAATGACTAAATATAGCAATCAATAGGGCAGTATTGACAGAACTTGCTCAAGAGGGAGCTGGATAAACATTTGAATCATGTGTTTTTCGTATAGCAAAGCCAAAAAGGGCTATCTGCTCAGCCCACCGAGGGGAATCGAGCCCCTGATTTTATCGTTGTAAATCCGAAGACATACCGCTGTACTAGCGGGGGGCCATTTGAATGATAATGATACGACCTCCGTTGAGTTTCCTTCTTACTTGTATCTTACTTTGATCGAAATTTTCATTATTGTTTATCTAATTTAATATTGTACAGTACAGGGCAAAAATGTTAAGAGAAAAGAATATTTTGTCATTCTTTACATTTTATAGACATAATTCTTTCATAACATTACATAATGCAAAATTATAACATAATGGTAATGTTTCACGGATTCCTGTTGATAAGTGAATGAACAAGGATGAGAATACGTATTATTCTAAAGGATTCCCATATATTTCTACAGAGAATACGTCATAAAGTTTCTGTTTGAATCAACATACTGAACAAAATTTACAGTCTGAAATAACCGTCATGGCATCATATGCAATGTTTTAACTATACAGAAAAAAGTTAGCAATGAGGTGGCATATGGTACCGATGTATGTTAGAAGAAATCAATTTAATACGGCTCCACAAATAAACTTTGATATAAACAATGTATAACACTATACATTAAATTTTGATGTCTTTCCACAAACCGAAAAAACGTAGATAATTGTCAGTAGAGCAGAAAATATGCATAAAAGCTTTACGTGATGCTGGTTGGACTCTTCGGCGGATTTTTCCAGACTTCTCTCTCTACCCTAGTTATTTGGGTATTGATGTTCATCTATTCAGAAGGTTCAGGTTTCGTCGACCTCTTTCTTCTTCCTTTATATTTGTTTCAACATATACATTGTATACAAAGGCCAGAGTAGCCCGCACTTACTCAGGCCCCTATGAGGGCAATGTCCATGCACAATCTACATATACACTTGGTGCAAATAACTCATTTCTCTTTATAGTTCCATAATTATGTGCACTTTCATTGAATAGATATTAACTACAAAACATGTACATAAAACACTTTCAATGTTTATTAATTAATCCCAAAACTAATGTGGAGTCTAGTTCAGAGGTGGTCTTTTTATTTTGAAAGATTATATTTAATAGGAAAAGGTGTTTAGGACTCTTCTCATCATGTATGCAGTACCTGTCTAGTTTGCTTACTAGTTTGTTTTTTACTCAAATTTTTGTCAAAATAATTTATTCTACTATGTAGGAGTCTATTTGCTCTTGTTTCTATGTGTACGTATTTATGCGTGAATTCTGATGATGTTGTTTTGGGTACCTTATAAGCCGTTGTAAGTAGTGTATTGTGTGCAGTAGGTCTTGCTTACATTTATCCATACAGGAGCTACATAGTCAATGAAGGGTCTAATGTATGTTTTATATATTTTTATGATGTTATCTGGCGTTGCTCTACTATTTTTACAAGTTAAACTCCTAGTATAGTTTTCTCTTCGCCAAATTTTGGTTTTAATACTATTTATATGGTTTACATATAGGATAGTAGGACGAAATTTGCTGTTCCTTTAGTTTTCCCATTCTTTTCTACCTGCCAGTACACGTCTTTTTCAATTTACATATGCACACTAAGTTCTTCGTGATTATACTAATATCTTATTATTTATTTTAAGTTTCGCTGTCTTAAATTCTATCGTACCCTGACTTCAACCTGGCTTTTAAGTTGCACTACTCATGGGAACTGAATGAATCAGTTTATTCTCTTCATAATATTGTTTCCTACTTTTACTAGAAACAGAAACTACTATTTTTTAATCAACGAATAGTGCGATTGATCGTAACATTATAACGCTGTCCCAGCTGAAAAGGCAACCATGTTTAGTGCGAAGGGGATTTGAACTCGCAACCCTCAGATTACAAGTCGGATGCCTTAACTACCTGGCCATCTTGGGCCTTGAATAATGAACACCCTAACTTAGTGAGTAAGTGTGCAGGCATAATAATTAATCTTTAAATATTTAATGGTTACTTAATCATTAACTGATTCTCATATTAAGAGTGTTCTCTTATTTCTACATACTGCTTAAAATGTCCAGATTTTGGATCATGTGCTCATTAGCAAACAAACATCGAAATCAAAATATTAAAAATATAGCTGACAAGAATATTCGTGATTACAAAAACCCACTTGAAATAAAAATATATCTCAAGGCAGCTGAATATTTTACAATTTTTAATTATTTAAAAGAATACTTATGGACAAAAAATACATATGTTGTTATAAATTATAAATATGTTTATTTAAATAAACACGCAAAAAATAGTTTTAAATTATGTAAGAAATTCATAAAATAACAAATTTTCTTCCAAGTGAGAGGGATGCGTAACTCTTCTTGCTAATTACGGAAGTGTGACATTAGTGCTATTGACTTGACGTAGTGACTAGTATTGTGTACTATGCAATATAAGAACTGTTCAGTGGTAGTTTTTTTTTGGTAGTAATGCGAAGTTATGTTGTGCGTAAGTCGTTATGATGTATTATAAAAGTGAAATTACATACTTTATATATATGTTTATGAATCTTATAATAATAAGCACTTACGTTACTATAACTTTAACTTCAAATTACAGTGCAGCGATTTATCGCCATGGTTTTACTACACTAGAAAGTTTGTCTAGTTTTGGGGTTAAGCCTAATTACAATCCTGAATTTCAAAATAATGAAAATGACTGGACAAGTAAAGAATTGTTAGACGTGAAAGTGAGTGGTATAACACATCAACCACCGTTTAAAAAGAAAAGAGAAAATGCTTTTCGGATTGATAAACTGAATCAAGATAATCCTGTCTCAATAAAATTAAAGAAATATATAGAAAGCAGTCAAAATGAAAATATTCAGAAAAAAACTTTGTTCAAATCATCATCAAAGGTATTTGATTCTAATGGCCATGCCCCTAATTCTTCTATTCCAGAAATTGCTAATAGTAATGCTGGAAGTGGATATAAGTTGCTAAAGCCTGACAGTGCATGTTTGAACGTACTTGGTGATTTTGCAAATGCCTCGTCAACATTTATTAAGTGCTCCATAATTAATTCAAAACCAGTGCGAGTCTGTAGTTTTTGTGTAGAAACATTTCTTCATGTAAAAGAAACTTACAATATAATTTTAGAGGTAAGAAATACAAGAAAACAAAACAAATATAAATTAAGTTAAACTATTAGATTTATTTATCTGGACAATAAAAGTTATTGTATAACTAATTAGTTGAAACTTTACAGTTGGACTTTCCTGGTGAATGTGTCAATTTATGAAAATGTGTACTGTGCTATTACATGGTGTTTGTACATTATGTTTAAAATACTGTATATTTTATAATTTGTTATATACACGGATGATATATGACTTCCTATAGCACTAGCACAGTGGCATTGATATTTATAGTATTGCAACTATATTATGATAGTAAACATAGGAATTTTCACAATTTTATATTAAAATGATAAAATTTTACTATTTGTAAAGGTGTAAATAAATGTAAAACTTGCAATTTTAATAGTTTAAGATTGTCATGTAATTGGAGGTAATTTGATTTTTAAAGTTTTGATGAAGACCACAGATTGCCGAGTGGTGATAATAAAAGGACTGATAGTACTAATGCTGGTATATATATATTTTAAAAATAATACTTTGTACAAAAGCAACCACTGTCACCAGGTAAAGGGGAGAAAATTTAAAATTTTATTACCTTTCTTAAAATTGTGTATTTAAAGCTTTTTGATGAATTTGAAATGTTTAATATAGACAGTTTATAACTTGAAATCAGAAATGAATGCATTGTTTGCCTAATAGTAATATTTCAATTGAAAAGTGGTAGTATTCAAACTAAGAGAGTAATTTTAATGATATTATAAGATTTGATACAAGATTAATGCTGTAATAGGAATAAATTGTGATGTTGTTATAACTGTTTGTGGTATTTGCTGTTTTTATTCGCTAATGCATAATGAATTATGAAACTTGTACTTAGCTTTATGAATAATTGCAATACTTGACGACTATTACATATTTCTTTTAGCTTAGTTTCTGTTTTAAGGTTTAAACACATTACAATTCTAATGTATCTAAAATAGTAATAGCTTTTAATTTCATTTTATTTCTTATCTCAAGTTGAGAAATGAAAAGTGCAAAAAGTGAGTTGGTATAAAATGTTTTTTAAGATACAAATATTCTATATAATTTAAATTCATTTACATTTAGTAAATCATGTTAGGTCTAGCTTTTTGTATGGAAAAGTGAATCTGTCTAGACGTGCATTGTAAGTTACAGTTTCCTTTTTTGAGCTATGGCTTTGGCTGATTTTTCATTTTAAATATTTTTAGTGAAATTATTTACAAAACGTTTGGTCACATCCTGATTTGAAACAGTTGTACAATGAACTTTTAGCTTTTGTAGTTCTTAACATATCACTTAGGAAGCAAGGACCTGTTGGTTTATCTGGGTCACGTACACACTCAAAGCCAGCTCTTATCTTTGTAATATTTGTGAAGCTTTCCCTTAAATTTGCTGTATTTACCACATCTGAAGACAACCCATCCAAAGGTCAACCAACTATCTTAGCTGAAGATGACTCCTACCCTACCATTCTGCTAAAAAAATAAAAATAATCCACTGACACCATTAGTTTACTCAAAATTCTTCAATACTTAAATCAGATACTATTAAATTCTTTTTTAAGATGTTGTAGAGGTCCTAACTTTCCTTTGTGTGACAACTTTTCCATCCCAAGTATCATCCTTTCTTTTAAAAGATAAGGAGTTCAAGATTGAATACATAACTACATATGAGGTCAGGTGAGTGACCAATTATAATCTCTAGACTGTGTATTCAATATTTTTGAAGATACAAACTTAAATACTGTTTGTCAAACCATTAGCAATGATTAAGGTTTCATATAACTATGTGGTTAAATTATATGCATAATTCATATATGAATATTCCAAATGTACTCCCTTGTACATGTTAACTGGAGTTTAAAAATGTCATTTATGAAATATTTGTCCAACATGTTAGTTGATCCAAGTGATTCTGTGGGTCCTCAAGAAGATACAACTAGAATTACCAAGAGTTTAATGTAATCAGAAAACTTTATAAATTTACTAATTATGCCTCTTTAAGTATCATGACAATTTATAAAATGAAAAGCATCTCTGCCACAATCATGTCTGTCATATCAAGCCATTCCAGTAAGTGCTACTTTTGAAATAAATGTCTCGTCAATACTAGATAAAACGGATGCAGTATGGTTGTGATATAGGTTTCCTTCTTTACTTTAATTGTAAGTTCATAGATTTAATGCAAATAAAAGCAAAGACCCTTAATGTACTCCACAAATAATGGTTGTCAAGTTTGACTGGACTCCATTAGTAACAGCCTTTGCTTTCTTTCATCTATCAACTCTACAGTCCAATTATGGTCTTTCCCAAAATTTTCTTAGTTAATCTCTTGTGTGACATCATATCACAAGATTCTTCAAAGTTAACGTACATCAATTTCACATCCTGTCCATTGTCTGGATAGCAAAGAGCATACACTAATGAGAAGTTAACAGGTTAGCAAGGAAATATTTTCTCCCTTTATGAATCTGTTTTTTGAAGATTTTTCTTCATCAGACTATAATTATTTCCATTAAAGAAATAATAACAATAATTGGCTAAATTTTTAGGGTAGCTTCTAACACACCCTTAAAAACAGCCCAGCCCCCACTTTAACATTTTGAATACCTAAATGACCAATCTGCAAATCAGTGAGAGTAAATTTGAGGACTGAATGAGCTACAAAGGGGTTTCACAGTTTCTGGTATTCAAGTTAGAATGCAAAACAATGTACTCTAATAGAGTTTGAACTTTTAACCTCTAAAAATCACACTTCAAAAAGAATTTGCCCCTCAATAATGTTTGGTCAATAAGATGTAGAGTTTAAGGGGTTGGCCACAGGCCAGACTTTACTGCATTTGCACAAATAACAGAAGTGTTTATGCTAATATATTGTGATTTGCCAAGTTAAAAGTGATTGTGAATATTAGATTCTTATTGTTGTAATAGAGATAAGACCATTGATTGTAAAGAAAAGTGTGTAATAATGCTGTAATTGTTATAATCATTGTCAATCGTTATATTAACCTAGTTCAGTTTAATGATAGATTAATATTAAATTAACACTGAAATACATATTAACTATTTCTTATGCAGTTATTTATTGTAGTATCACATCCACAATGTACATAATGTCCAATTACACACGACAAATTTTTAATTTAAATTATGCACTAACATATTAAATTTTTGTCAGCTACAAAATATTAATACACAATGATTTCAACTATTGAATAAATTTAATTTAGTTGTTTTATCTTGTTTTTATAATCCTCCAATCTGATACTTAATAACTAGTGAAAGTGAGTGGTGGTAATTGTCTTAAGTAAATCTTTGTCATTGTTGATTTTTTTAGCATGCATAATTGTATTATGCTTATCGGCTATCTTACCTATCCCTAAATTTAGAGCCAGCAAACAATGACAGTAGCTCTAGCACCCTAATGCTGTGCAGAAAGTAGTTATTAAATGCAAATTAGGCCATGATTAAATCTGCTAAAACTTTTGTTTTGTGCTAGTCTGAATTTGATGATAAAAAGATCCATAAAGCATCTGTGGTCAAATTAATATCTTTACAGAAACAATAATTCTTTAAATACAGGATTTCTAGTTATTCTTTTACCAAACACTTTAACAGAATAAAACTTTTTACTTTGGAAAAAGCTACATAGAGGGAGAGAGAGGTTTAGTAATACTGTAAAACCTGTCTAAGGTGGAATTGCACAGGATCGAGTAAAATTTTCAGCTTAAGTTGGTTTTCTGGCTTAGACAGTGAACATGCACTTCCTTAATTATATATAATTATGACTATAGTTTTATAATGCTTTTCCAATATAATTGAAATTTAGAATAGTTATTTCTAGTCTATTTTAGTTAAGATTGGACAGTTTCAAACTACATTACTACAGGTACACACAACTGTTTATAATTTCATTGTTTTCAGAGCTCAAAACTTTTCAAAACAAAAATATGCTTTAACGAGTTTTGTCTTTAGTATAAACAAAATTAATACAATTAAACCTGTCATCTGCATTAAAATTATGCTTAGCTATCTTGTCTTGTTTATGAAAGTCAACATTAGTTCACCATTGTACATTATATGCAGATAATTTAGAATTCTCTATCAATGAGAGAGATTTAGCTGTTTTATAACAGCAGTGATCAAAGATTATTTTTAGTAGTTTTCAATACATTATGCAAGACATATTTTAGGTAAATGGAATTTGAATTCTTATTAGTCACAATATTAGAAGGAAAATTACAGGTTTTATATGATGCTCTCCATTGTTCAGCTGGAACTAAAGGTAGGATAAGTAACTTGTATGAATAGTAATTTCATTGTTTGTTGGATGCTCCTTCATAACACTAAGTTACAAAAACTGAAACTACAGCTCAACTTTTTTTTCTCATTGTTTGAAGAAAAATGATTGGGATGGTTGTATTTATGGGCAAGATTTCAAGCAAGACATACTATCACTCTTGTGAACATTTTTGTACCTTTGAAAATACTTCATTGACCATTGTCAGGCTTTTGGGTCCTTTTTATAGTTGATATAAATGCTACATTTTCTTAATCTTTGACTTATTTACAGGTGTGAGTATTGCTTACATTGTGTTTTGAGATATTGTTTTATTGTGTTGTAATATATATAACAAAACATTCATAACATTTTGTTTCGTATTAACTATTTTAATATAAAACATTTTATTTTTTATTTCAATTAAAAGTGTAACAAAGGTGTAGTTAAATTAACAGTTAGACAATCAGAAAATTACCTGCTGGTATGCATTATTTGGCAGTATGGATCTATTCATCACTCAGCAGGTGGCTGAGTAGATGAGTTTAGAAACAGGTTTCAGTCCAAGGGTCCACACTGACACCTTATCTTCTGTCCACAGGTGTTTTTTTTGGGTTTTTTTTACTGATGGTTGATTTATGTATCAAGACATAAATGAACACGTAAAATAGAAAAGAAAAACTTTCAAAACAGGAAATGTTAACTACTACTGAGTGTTAAAATCAGCATATTCAAGATCCACAATAGCAGTACACATTAATTGTTACACTTAATGGATTGCTCTGCATGTTATGATTAAATATAAATTGCTATTTTAAGAACAGTTAGAACTGTTTCATTGACAATGTCATGACTAGAAGTAATTCAAGTGAACACACTGAAGTTCAAATAGAACTTAAATGAACGTTATTAATTTTCAGAATGAAATTTTCACTTTGTAATTTTTCAAAATTTTTCTGTTTGGGTACTGGTGTTGGAGATTTGTGTGTGAACAAAAGGTTTCCAAATTTCTTAGATAATGCAATTTTGAATAGATAAAAATCCTTAATGAATGTAGAAATTTTCAATATAATGATATCAGTTGATAAGGGCTTGTATTTACTTTAACACTTTTTGACTAAGAGTTTGTTGACCATTAGGAACATAGTTTGAAGGCTTTTAACGTACAAGCTGTTGTTTTTTTGATGATCCACTTGGAGTTGTTTCATTTTGTGCAAGTCAGGGTGATATCAGTGAATTTTTGTTTTGCAAATTTATTGTTCTACCAGACAACTTTTATGTTAATTTTTTTTTGGCTTAGATGCATTATTTGCAATATGATATTTTCTGTTTATTACATCAAGTTATTCTGTGTTTTAGCTTTTCATTTTTGTATTTTTTTCCCAATTCTAAATTTGTTAGCCATTTTGTTTGCAGTAGAGATCAGATTTTGTGTTATCTTAAAGAAAAGTTTATTTTGCTATTAGTTAATTGCTGTTAAAATTAATGTATCTGATTAGAATCATGTTTAAATGTGTGTGTGTGTTTTCTTATAGCAAAGTCACATCATACTATCTTCTGTGTCCACCAAGGGTAATCATCAAATCTCTGATTATAGTGTTGTAGATTGATGGAGAAACTGCTGTCTTCTTTACTTTTCATAATTTTATAACTGGAAGGTATATTTGGCAAAATCTGTGAACAGATGTTTGTGGGAATTCCAATGTCTATTGAATTGTACTAGTTTACGACTTCTTTACCATGATATAGTACATCTGTCCATATAATCCCTATATGGCAACATGAAGATGTACATGTAGAAGTGATATAATGGGTTCATACTTTTTAACTTTTCTACCACTCTTATATACTTCCAACTTGGTTATCTCTTTTAATAACAGATTTCCTATCCAACAACTTTTCAAATGCTGTTCATGATTAGAAAAGACAAGACTTCAATGCCTGACTAATATAAGGTACCAAACAAATAAATTTTCAATCAAAGTAAAGATATTCTCTTAATTTCAAGATTGTGTTTAGAATCACTTAATCATATTGTGTATTGGTATAATTTTTTTTTTTTGGCTTTGTTAAACAGATGTATAAATATTGTATTTTTGTATTTATTTTGGTTTGGTGATTTTGTTTTATGTGACCTGAAAGGGTTTTAATGTCCTTTTGTCAATATTTTTCTTATGTTATATAACACAGCTACTTTTAATTTAACAGATTTTCAGTCATAAGTTTTCTTTTTTAACTGCCATGTTTATGTAAAAGTGATAAGGGAATATTTATTATTTCAGAGAGAAGAGAAAACGTGCAAACAGAAGTTTTTCAGTCAAGATAGGCTAATGGTTGTTCAAACTACCTATCAAAATATTGTTGATTTGTGGTCTAAAGGTTGTTGTGACAGTAAGTGAAGAGTGTGTATTATTTTAGGTTGGATTAGATAAGTTCATTTTTATGATATTGATTATGACTATGGAAATTCATTATTTTATATTACTTTAAAGTTTAAATTTTGTGATATTTATACATATTCATATTTATTTAGTTGTGTAATTTTTATCATTTTATTACTATTACTGACATCTATGTGACAGAAGAATTTATTTTTGTTTGAGTTTTTTTTCTGGGTGATTATATTTATTCACATATCTTTTCCAAACAGTAATGTAATGGTGCATTGTATGAAATTATGATGAGTACTATAAAAAGTTCAGAGATTGTATTTAAATTGCTTACCGACCCTTGCTGGATACTTAATGTTAATACACATTAGTTCCACTCATTTTAGGGTGCTAATAAAGCAAATAGTAATTGGCTGAATGAGAAATAATGGTAGAAGGAATCATTGTTTTAAAACTACTAATTAACTTCTTACACCTTCTTGTGCAAATACTTCCTCTACATTTGTGTGTGAAAGTCCTCATTCTCTTCCTTTGCACAGTTGACTTCCGAACCCTCTCCTCCCTTTATTGCTGCATATTCTCCATAAGTCTTGAAGCTGAAGTTGAGGAGCACTGAATGGAATAACTTTTCCACCCATTACTTCTTTGTCTACTGAGTGTCTTTGGCTTTCTGTCCATTGTTTCCTTTCTTCTATCATGTTAGTGTCACACCTGGCATTTATTGCGGGTTTCTAGTTGCTCCTGCTATTTTATGCCTCATCCTGCCTGCTTTATCATGTAACATGTAAAAGTTCCTGTTTAAGTAAAGTCAATTCTTCTTTAACATGTAATTTGAGGAATTTTATGTTTGGATACTGTTAATTACTCCTTAGCATGTCCACATATCATTTAGAACTAGTTCATTACTCCTTAACTTGTACTAGTTAGACTAATTTTTGAGCATAGTTACTTACTGCCTGGCACACACTACTTGTGTAATGTGTTTATTCACAGTTTATCTCTTTCACAGGTATGGTTCAATGTTGATGGTTGGTCATATGTATTTATTCCCCAACATGTAATCTTATACATTAATGTTTAGTTAGTTAGTTAGTTACTCTTTCACTTGTAACATACTGTTGTTGGGACTTCTTTCCAGTTTATTATTCCTTAATGTGTCCAAATAGAAGGTAATGTTTACATCTTGTTTATTACTTTACATTTACTCTTGGTAGATAACACTTGGTCTCAAGGGATTATGCCTTATTATAGCTGTTAAATGTGTGATTACAGTTTCCTATTCTTTAACATGCATACCTAGAAGGTAATATTTAGTTCTAGTCATTAAGTCTTTACATGTGGAATATAATTCAGTCTTGGTTTAATTATTTCTTGCCATGTACACATTCTTGTTAAGGTTTGGTTCTAGATTTTACTTCTTAATGTTTACATGTATAATATATATACTGTTTTGAAAATATTCACAACTTCTGCCATGTACATATAGGAGATAAGGCTCATTTTCCCTTACAGCATCCCACTTAGAATGTCATATTTGATTGTGGTTCATTGATCCATTTCATATTTGTAACAGTTAATGGTGAGAGATAATTGCTAATTCTTAACATGCACACTCAGATGTCAGTGTTTATTTTTAGTTCATTACTCCTTAATAGGTGCACACAGTAGATGATGCATTAATCTTGTTGTACTTGGACATTTATGTTTAATCCACATTTGTTCTATCTTAATATGTACATAAAAGATAAAATATTTTTTCTTATCTTTCACCACAGTGGCAATGATACATGACTTCATTCATTACTCCTTAACTTGTTCACTCAATGAGTAATGCTTTGTCATAAGTTTATTGCATGAATGATAATGTTTAGTTGAGATTTTAGTCTCTTCTCATATGACAACCCCCACATCCCAGGAACCATTCTAGTAACTCACCTCTGAACCCTTTCAAACTGTTAAATGTCTTTTTTTTTTAAGGTAAAGAGCTTAAGACTGAACACAGTATTCCAAGTATGGCTTAACTAGTGACCTGTACATGGAAATTATAACCTCTTCAGACTCTCTTCAGTATTTCTGTAAATACAACATTAAAGGCATCCAAAAAGTGTTATTGCTAGTGTTAGAGCAAATAGGATTTTGAGACTGATCAACCATTACACCAAGATCCATTTCTTTCATGACACTGTTAAGGTTATTCCCAAATTATACTAATAATTCAACTTATATGATAACCACATGGATTATTTTGCATTTATTATAATTAAAATCCATCTGGAACATTTTTGCTGAACTCAATAAGTGATCTGAATCTTTTTGTAAATCTACAGCATCCTTGTCTTAACTAGCAACACCAAAGACCTTAATATCATCTAGAAATTTAAGTAATTTATTAACTATTTATTCATTTATGTTACTGATATAAATAAAAAAAAGAGCAAAGGTCCTAAGACTGAGCCATGAGTTATCCTACTTGTGACATTAATCCTGTTCAACTGAACTCCATTTGTAACAACCATTTGCTTTCTTTCATCCAGCTGCTCTTCTATCCAGTTTGCTGACTTATCCCCCAAACCTAAGAAAACAATTTTTCTCTAAGATTTTTATGTGGCATCTTGTCAAATGCTTTCTGAAAATCCAGATGCACCAAATTTACTTTCTTATCCTCATCTACATAAGCAGTAGCCTTTATAAAGAATGTTCATTGATTTGTAAGGCATGATTTTCCCTAAGTTAAATCATGTTTACTATCCAATAAAATATTAAACTTCATTAAAATACTTTGAAAAGCATTTTGTAACAGACTTTCCAAACCTTTTGCCACAGTTGATGCAAGACTAATGAGTGTAATAATTAGGATACTTTTTATCACCTCCTTTGAAAACAGGAGTAACATTAGTTAACTTCCAACCCCTGACACCTGCCTACTATTCAAGGACTGCCAAAAACAGTAGTAAGTGGCTCACATATCCAATCTTTAAGCTTCTTCAAAACCATTGGGGAAACATTTTGTGAAGAGCCTTATCATTTCCTGAACTTTCAATTTTTTCTTAAACAGTTCAGAATTAATGCAGTCATTTTGTTTGATCTCGTTTTCATTTAATAACTGTTTAAGAAAGGAATAGCACTTAAATCTTTGTTAGTAAACACTGAAGAAAAAGCAAAATTTACCAACTCAGGCATCTAATAACCATCAGATACTAGTCTGTGATGACGAGAAAACTCACTTGTAGAGAAAATTATGTATTTAAAAATGGCTGGTACTTAGATATCCCACACTTTCGAATCGCATTGCTTTCCAACAGGTCCATGCACATGCTAAGTGGGTAAGACATCAAAGCCAGAAGGAATCTTGGATAAAGTTCACAACTAGCATATCTTCTACCACCAGTTCCAAGGTCATATGGGACAGGATTCAAAAGGTTGGAGGTTGCTACAATTCTGTCCCTCTCTCCATCTTACTCTCTGATTGCCAAGAAGTAGCTGATGTCCAGAGCATTGTCAATAGTCGAGGTCAAAGCTATTGCCGGGTATCTAGCACTTCTGCTTGTTCCTCCACCTTCTTGGCCATCAAGACTTGGGCAGAGTGTTCAGTTCTTTCCTTTTGAACTGTCTTTTTGACTATAACTGTCCCTTTACACTGGTGGAACTGAAAATGGCCCTTCATCGGTTTGGCAGTACATCTGTTTGACCTGATGATGTACACTATGACATGCTGCACTATTTCTCTCCTGTTTCTCTTGAGATATATTCTGCACTGGGGCTTTCCACACCTCCCCAGTTCAAAACTTGTGTGTAGAATCTCATGAACCTTTTCTGGACTTTCTCCGTTTGCAACTGTCTATACTATATTCTTTGAAACTTCATTCCTTACAAAACATTCCACCTGGGAATGTGTTTTTCTTCCTCAGTGGGCCTTGCTTTTTCAGAACAGATGGTCTGCCACTGCTCCTTTTGGCTTTTGCATTCAGGTGCAATTGGATGAATTGGGTCTGTCCTTGGAAAACGTTGCAGAATCCACTGGTCAGCCCATCCCCCCCATGGCTTATTACAGCCCCCAAATGTGACCTTTCTTTAAGTCATCTGAAAAAGGCAGATACTCTTGATTGGAAGTACCGCCTTTCATTTACCGAACATCATTCGAACAATCATTCCATTCCAATTTATATGGATGGTTCCAAATCAGGTAATTCTGAAGGCTCTGCTATAGTTTGTTGTGGTTCAGTGGTTGCACTCAGAATCCCCTCTGCAGCTTCTGTGTTCACTGCTGAACTGTATGCCATATCTCTTGCCCTGGATCATATTGAAGCTGAGCAGTGCTCCGACTGCACTATTTATATTGACTCCCTTAGTTTACTGGCCTTGGAATCACTTCACATTGGCTCACACTCTGTTCTTGCTGATATTCAAAAGTGGCTGGCCTATTTCTCATTAACATCTACTTCTATTTAGTTTTTCTGGATACCAGGCCACATTGGTATTCATGGGAAAGCTTGCAGGCACGGCAGCTAAATCAACTTCAGGTGACTGACAGTGGTTCTTGTACTTACCTGTTAGTGTTCCTGGCGGGTTGTGATCATTATCATTCTGCTACAGGAAGTCCTTTACAACTTTGTAGACTGGATGTCAACATTGGTTTTATATCATTTTATGTTTTAATTGCTTTTTTGTTTATACCTTTGTTTCCTTTTATGAATTTTACTACATTTACTTTACTTTTACCTTTTTATAGGACATTTGGCTGATTTTTATTACAATTTTGCAATATGTCTTTTAACACTTTTCTTATTTTACCTTTGATAATGGCTGTTATGACAACATAACCTGGAACGAGGACTAAAAAGACCAACTTCAGGTGACTGATTGTGGTTCTTGTACTTACCTGTTTGTCTTCCTGGCGGGTTATGACCATTACCATTTTGCTGGAGAAAGTCCTTTACAACTTCTCTTACTTTGCTTTCTCTCTTAACATTGTAGACCAGTTGTCAAGATTGATTTTGTACTTTTTCTGTTTTTCAATGTTGTTTTGTTTTGTTTTACCTTCATTTCTTTTTATGTATTTCACTGAATTTAATTTATTTTTACCTTTTTACTGGACGTTTGGTGCAGATGGCTTAGCTGCTTTGTGTCATGAAACACTAAATCAATCAATCAATCAATCTTTCCATTTCAACTTGTACGGATGGTTTTAAATCAGGTGACTGTGGGCTCTGCCATGGTTTTTTGCAGTTCAGCGGTTGTGTACAGAATCCCCTCTACAACTTCTGTGTTCACTGCTTAACTGTATGCCATATCTCTTTCCCTGGATTACATTGAAGCTATGCAGTACTCCAACTGCACTATTTATACTGAGTTGCTTATTTCTTTACTGGCCGTGGAATATCTTCATGTTGGCTCATACTCTGTTCTCTCTGATATTCAAAACTGACTGGCCCATTTCTCATTAACATCTACTTCTATCCAGTTTTTCTGGATTCCAGGCCATGTTGGTATTTGCAGGAATGAGCTTGTAGACACGGCAGCTAAATCTATTTGCTATGGCACTGTCACCACTGCCTATTTCATACATGGACTATGGTTCTGTATTTAAGGCTCGGCTCCATGCCAGCTGGAAGTCAACTTGGAGTGAGCAACATGGGAACAAGATTTTTAAAATAAAACCCTATATTAGAGTTTGGCTGTCTAGCTTCCATAAGGTTTGGGAAGTTATTCTAACTAGACTATGCATTGGTGACTGTTTTTTAACTCATTGTTTTCTTTTATCTGGAACTGATGCACCAGTGTGTAGTTTGTGTGACACTTGCATCACAGTAAGCCATATTTTACTTTCTTGCCATCGTTACAACTCCCAAAGACAGCACTATTTCAAAAATGTTCTGTCCCAAGGTTTGTCTATCACATTAGACAGTGTTATTGGTGAGGGTGACACTGTCCACCTTGATAAAGTTTTTAGTTTTTTAATGTCATACAAGTGTTTGATATTTATTCATTTCACCTTTTTAATTGTGGTTCCATTTTAAGAGTCAGTTTCTCTAGTTTGATTTGAAATTGGAAAACTCTTCTTGAAAACAAAGATCATTAGGGATATACCCATTGAAGTTACTTACCATGCTATTTTGAATTTCTGATGAGGAATTAGTGTTGAGAGGGCTTTGAAGAACATCACCAAGTAAGAAATCTTCACTGGTTTTTCCACCCAAGGAGTTTCTGCTGTGAGGTGTATCTCAACTCGTAGGGACAGAATTATGCTGCCTATACCTGTATTATAATTTTTACACTTACATCATCACATCCACCTGTTGCATAGTCAGGGCAGGCTATCTGAATTGTATGGCCATATATTCACAACCCTCTGTGATGTTTCCAGTGACAGCAGTTTGGTTACTTGAAGGTATAATGTTGTGGTTTTTTAAAGTATATTCATTGCAGTAACAAAGACCATGACACCTAAAAGTGTGAACTGGATCTTCACTGTGTTAATTGTCATGGCTTTCACCCCTTTTACTTTTATTGTCGCTCTAGGTGGGTAGTGAAAAAAGATGTCCAGCATTTGAAAACAATTAACATTTCTTTTCCAAGGCTCAGAAGTTATTGTCCCCAACTCCATCATGGACATGTGCTGCTGAACTACTTTCTATTGCTGCTCTGGGAGTGCAGACAGATCTTTCTGTGCCTCTGACAGAGTTTTCTTAGAATGTGTGAAAAGTCTCTTGCACTCTGTGAATAAGCAAGTTGACAAATAAGTGTTTACTCCTGTCTTTGTTCCTATTGTCTTCATCTTGGAGATGTAGAACAATTATTTGTTAATGTTCCAGTTGCTGGGATCTATGTCCTCTAACAAAGACCTGCCTGCTTGACCCAGAACAAAATCCATGGAGGTTGACATACTTCTTTTTAATAAAAAAAAATAAATGATGTGGTTGCAAACCAAAGGGTTCCCCATCCAGTTTTCTTCTACCTAAATAACATTGGGCTCTTTAATGTAGTGAAACTGTTGAGGTTTCCTTTTTAATCTGTATAACATTAAGGTCTTGATTGATTCCTATCATTCTATGTGTCCTTCCTTACAGAAAACATTTCTGAAACCTGCTGATACAGTTACTTTTCAGCAGTTTTTTGTTATACAGAAATGACAGGTTGTGTGATGGATGAGTTTGTGGAGAGGTGGTACTGCTGATCAACCAACACTTGCCTATCGTGTCTTTGCCACTTGATACACCTTTGATATTGAAGGGAAGGGTCATTCCACAGAGTGTTATTCTCTCAGATCATGACCTCTCTCTCTTCAGTTCTGGTTCTTATACTTATTTTCATGTGCCTGTCAGTCTTTTACTGCCAATAATCTGTCTCCCTTCCTTCCTCCACTTTTGTCTCACATTTCTTGGAGGTTTGACTGTGATCCACAGGACAGTGATAATTTTCATGCCATTTTGAAGGAGTTTGGTTGTGGTCAATGACACTTGATCTGCATACCTCACTGGGAGTTTGACCAAGCCAACTAGCCCTCTTTCATTACTTTTTGGAACTTGACCTTGCCATTGTCTTGCTGCCATTGATAGGTGACTGCTATGTAGCAGTGACTGAATGAGTCATCCAGGAATCTGCTCAATCTATTCCTGAGACCTTGACCTAGTATCATTGTTCATGATGTAGTTTATCAGGAGGTGCAGAAGACTCGTAAATAATCCTAAGATACCTTTTACTGGTATTTCACTCTTTTGAACTGCATTGCTTTCCTGGAGACCCATACTTGTGCACAGCAGTTCAGACATCAAAGCCAAAAGGAATCTTGGAGTAAGTTCACAACTAGCATCTCTTCTACCACCAGCACAAAAATCATGTTGGACAAGATTTGGAAAGTCAGCCATGTCCTTTTCATTTAGCTCTCCAATGGCCAGGAAGTTACTCATGTTTAGAGCATTGCTGATGATCTCAGCAAAGCATTTTTGGTGTGTCAAGAGCACTTCTGTTTTTTCTCCTGCCTTTTTGGATAGAGTTATTGTCTCTTTCCTTTTGGGCCAATCATCTCTTTACACTGGTGGAACTCAAGTTTGTTTTTCATCAGTCTGGCAGTGCATTGATTAGACCTGATGATGTTTAGTATGAGATGTTGCCTCTTTTCCTATTCTTCTGGAAATTTTTCACTTGATCTGGCAGGAGAATGTTTTTCCTGATACTTGGTGCCAGGCTGTTGTCCTTTCTTACTCCAAGTGTGGGAAGGATCCCAAGATTACTTAACTATTGTCCAATTGCTTTGACTAGCTGTCTCTTTAAGGTATTAGAGAGGATGGTTAAAGCTTGGTTTGTGTGGGTCACAGCAAATTGTTTTACCTTTTTTTTCTCCAAAACTATTTTGTCAACAACAGGCTCTGTCTCATTAATGTTGTTCTTCCTGTGATTTCTGAGGCAAACTTCTTGGCTTGTCTTTTAAATCTCATAAACTGATTTTCATTCCTCACCTGAAGCAGCTACATTTCAAGTGTATGAGGGTACTGAACATCCCTGTGTCTTCTTCCACCTCTTGGGAGAGAGGATCTATCTTATGTGCTCAAGATCTGTTGTGCCCTCATTAGTTACAAACTGGACTATGGATCTGTGGTCTATGATTCTGCCAGGAGATTGGCCTTGAGGATTCTGGACCCCATTCACCATTTGGGACTTAAGCTCTGCACAGAGGCTTTCTGCACTTCTACAGTCCAGAGTTTGTACATTGTATCTCATGAACCTCCTCTGCCATTTGCAGTATGCCATTAGACTTCAATCCTTACCACAACATTCTACCTGGATCTGTGTCATTCTTCCTTAGTGGGCTATACTCTTTTAGAATAGACAGTCTGATATCCTTCCCTTTGGCTTTCATATCAAGGTGCAGCTTGCTGAGTTGAGTGTGTCATTTGATGACACTGCTATCTCCACTGATCAGCCCATCCCACCATGGTTGATTACCATTCCCACCTGTGATTTATCCCTAAGTCATTTAAAGATGGTGGATACTCCCAGTTGGAAGTACCATCTTTTCTTTACTGAACATCTTTTAAACTGTTCTTCCATTTCCATTTATACAGTTGGTTTGAGATGAGATTATACTGTGGGATCTGTCATGGTTTGTTGTGAATTAGTGGTTGCTCACAGAATCCCGTCTATAATTTCTGTTTTTATTACCAAGTTGCATGCCATTTCTTTTGTCCTCGTTCATGTAGAAGCTAAGCAATACACCAATAGGCGTTATCAGAGTTGTGGATTTGTGTTATTTTTAGATCATGGTGTAATGCACTAGGGTGCATGGATGAATACTAGCTGGAAAAACTGGGTAAACATTCCCAGTAACAAAACTAGCATAGCTACAGTGAATTTCATTTGTAAATGAGCTTTTGGATTGTGATTAGTGATCATTGATTGAGTATCAAGTGCATGTTAATTTTACATCACACACTTTTTTTCTACTCAGCAACCAAAACATGTCCATGACCAACAAACATGACTGATAAACACATTTGGGCAATAAATTGACTCTTCAAAGCAATTTCAATCAAGTTTTTTTTTAAATGACATGGGGGATATAAACACAGTTGAGTTTCATAGCCCCTAATCAAATATTGTCTCTGAGAACTATGGATCAATTTATTGCTCATGTTTTTCTGTCATCTGGCCATTTATCAATGAGGAAAATCATTTTTCTCATTGGGTACAACCCACTATACTGGTTAGGAATTAGAGATGTGTAGATGAAATGTGTTTTTATTTTCAGTGTTCTATAAAAAGAAATGGGTTTTGAATATACAGTGTACTAGTATGTGAAATAAGTTCCAAAATTAACAGCGAGTTTGGGCCAAAAGGACAGAAATTTTATTGTGAAACTGTTACAAATGCAAGCAATCACAATTCGTATAATTCAGTTTATTATGCATGTGTAACAAGTCTACAGATCAATTATAACTTGCTCTGAGCTGATTTTATATGTATGGGTATATAATCACAATAAAAATAGACTAGTTTCTTTTTGTTGGGTATGTTTTTAATTTTACATAGGATGATGGAAAATCTAAAGAAACTTGTGTGAAAAAAAGAAAATGGTTTCCTGTGACTGGAAGCTGACAACATTGAAACCACCTTTTCAGCTGAGTATTTGAATGTTTATCTCTATCTTCATAACAAAATTTGGCTCCAGGAACATCCTCTTCCAACAATTTTATTTTCAAAAATAATTCTGTGTGTGCCATCCTGTCAGCCAAACATTTGGTTTGTTTGCCAATACATTCTGGGTTCATGTGTGTTCACTATAAATAGCACTCACATCATCGCACTGTGACATCCATTGACACCTGATCATGATAAGGCCTATTGTACTACTTACACTAATTCTCTTAGCTCTGTATTGGCTCTGGAATTGCTTGACATGAGTTCTCATTCTGTTAAAATTTATTTTCAAATGACTGGCTCATTTTACTCTATCTCCTAGTTCTGTCTTTTTGTTTTTGTTTTTTTTGGATACCTGGCCACATTGGCATCTGCAGGAACAAGCTTGTTGACACTGCAGCTAAGTTTGTCAACTTTGATACCTTTACAGCTGTGTCTATCCTGTTTACAGACTATAATCCTTTAGAGCAGGCTCAGCTTCAGGGAATTTGACAACATTGTAACAAGCTTTTCCTTAGCTAACCATCTTTTGTTCTTTGGCTGTCTTTTTTCCATAAGGATTGGAAGGAGGAAGTTGTCCCAGCCAGGCTACATACTTTTCTTTCTACTTTTCTTACCGGTTGGTTGGTGCAGATGGCCAAATTGCTTTGTGCCAATAAATGTCAACAACCAAAGATAGTTTTCACAAAAAAAAAAGAAATAAAATATTTGTCTTTATTCAAAATGGTTTATAATTTCTTTGTCTTTACATAAAATGTGTATTTTTTGTGATTAGTATGCATATTTAGCAGTAGTTTTGAGTGTTTTTAATTACATGTACTCTTAGTGTCCATCACTTTAGCATGTTTATGCTTACAGTATATTCAATCCCATTTACACCACTTTTCTTGACAATTATAAAATCAAACATATAATTTTACTGCTTAGCTAAATGTATATACTGCTTGCATAATATTGTTATAAAAGCATTTAATCTTTAGAAGATCTTAATAAATTCCCTGCATTTAAATTTAAGAAGTTCACAATGGAATAACAAATTAATATCCACATGTCTCTAAACCTTTCCAATTATCCAATTATTGATTTGGTCAACTATAATTTATACATAGTTGTAAACTTGTATTCATAAATTACATTTTCACTTTTCAACAGAAACTTACCTATTGTACTATGACCAATGTACAAATAAACTTCTACAATTTCATGCTAATTGATCAAATAACTAAACAAGATAAGTGATCTGAAAAAGTAATTTACTTCTGAATTGCAAAGCAAATTGAAACTGTCAGTGCATCACTGATTCACATGTTTGTGATACATCCTTGTTTCTAGATATTTCAGAAAATCACTTGATGTTTAACTTCCATAAATGTTCAAAGTATTCTAGGACTACTGTGATAAAGTTTCTAAATCTAGTATCATTATGTTAGCAGCACCCTCTGGCAAACTAGTAAATTAAAATACAGAAAATATAGCTTAAAACAGTATGTAGCTAAAATGCTTCAAGGTATATAAAAGTATTACATTTAGTTTTTGCTCACTGTTCCATCATGTGGGTGTTGTTAAATGTTTATTCTGTATTGTACAAAACACTGTTTGGTGCCTCATTTATTGAATGTGCAAGAAGCCTCAGTTCCTTACAATGAATATTAATATTGTACTTTAAATATAAGAAATTTGTTGGGAAATACCCATTTTGAAATGACTTTAAAGAACAATATTACTTTTCCATAAACTCCTGTGTTATTAAAATGGCAAATATTAAATTTCTAATATACTTAGTTTAACTAATATATATGTAGTTGTAGGCTAGCAAAATGTTGTGTAATATGGAAGTCTGAAAATATAAAACAAGAAGCATCAATATGATTGTGGTTCCAAATAGTACACACTATGTAAAGGTTATTTGTAACTTTGTTGAATGTTTTATGCAATAATAGTTACAGAATTGTGTTCCATCCAGTGGCTTGGTGGTAAGTATGAGAACTTGTAACACTAAAAATTGGGTTTTGACATCTACAGTGATCAGAGCATTGTGTAGCTTTATATTTCTCAATAGAGAAAGGATTCAAGTAAATAGTTTTATTTTTATTATGATATTGCTAAGTTAAGGGGCAAGAAAACAATTGTATTTATGAATGTCTCAATTATTTTCCCAAAAAAATATTGATGTCTCAATGAAAGATTAAAACAAACTGCATTCACTTATGTTCATTTTTTGTTCTACTTTATTTTTGAAGTAAAATGTTTTTGTGATGACTGTTGTTCTCCTGCTTCTTTGTTTTAATGATATAATCTCAATAGTTCTGTTAATGCAGTTGTTTCAGTGTGTACTTTTATACATGTTTTTATTTATTTCAC
Source organism: Carcinoscorpius rotundicauda (assembly GCA_011833715.1). Classification (NCBI taxonomy): domain Eukaryota; kingdom Metazoa; phylum Arthropoda; class Merostomata; order Xiphosura; family Limulidae; genus Carcinoscorpius; species Carcinoscorpius rotundicauda. The sequence goes on along the minus strand of CM022404.1, from coordinate 34,483,706 downwards.
AGAATGTTTTGATGCAGATGAAAATGGAACACTGTCTCACATTTCTGAACAGACAGAAATGTTCTTTAATTTGAGTTTGGCTGTTTCTGGATGTTTTAAAAAGTTTGGCATTGTGAGTAAATGTTTGATTATTTTTGAAGGAAGTTATTACACCATTATAAATCATCCTTTTTCCAAATAATCTTAAAGTTAATTTCATATTTATGGTAATTTTAGAAGTTTTCTTTTTGATAGTGTTTGTGCCTTTATTGTGAAATTGTTAATAAAGACAAGACTGATGCATTTTGCACTGTCATATTTCTTTAATTATCATAGCTGGATGATTAAAGAAAGTTAAGTTGATTAATTGTTTATAGCAAATTTAATTAGTTATTCTCACTTGAGATTAATCTTTAAGTTTCCAGTCAGTATTAAAACCATTTTGGAATACCCATTTTTTAATGTTATGGGTATCCTAAGGTGGATAAAAAAACTTGTTTTGCAAAAACATTTAGTACTGTCTTTAAGTACTTTAAATGTTTAAAGAAATTGCAAAATAATTCCAAACTCTGTGCTTTATTTCTAAATTTTAAAACTATCTGTTGAATACCTTTGGTCATTGCTACAGAAGCTGTGAGTTAAATTTCTTACAGATCCATAAACTACTCTTCATGTGACTTTACCATGACGTGAAAAGGCATATTCTTACTGTATCCTATCATATTAAACTTTTTTATAGCTTCTTTCAGTGCTGCATTTCATTGTTAAATACTAAATATTCTGAAAGGTTGATATGTTTCTAGAAACTAAAGCTTTTCTTTTGTAAGGTTGAAAAAAGTCTTAAATACGAGTACATTATTAACAGGTGGAATTCTTTAGAGCCATACAAAAATCAAAATTTTAACCTTTTAAAATTTGTTTTTGAATTACATTAAATATTAGCAAATGACAAAATATCAATTTTAAAATATTTTTGAGCTAATTTGTTGAAATACAGTTAAAGTGATGTGTAAAATCAGATAAAAATTTCATGGCTTAAAAATAATATAAAGGGCCAGAGAAAAATTCAATACACTACACAAAATGTGAAATACCAGAAGAAACCATATTTTCAGATACAATGATATAGGATTAAGTTAGTTTTTTTATTTCTAAACTGTTGTACGTGAAAAAGTATTGTATGTAATGTGGTACCAAGCTTATAACAAGTCAGCAATGCAACCTGTAGAATTCTATAGGTTTCTCTCTGTAAATGTCCATGAAACTTTTATACTAAAATCTAGTGGAATATTGTTAACAAAAGTAAATGTTACAAGTTGGCATGTGCTATAAATAAGGTTATAAATATAGGTTAACATAAGTTAGGTATACTTGACTCTCTTGACTGAGTTTATGCTATTTATATGAACACAATTATATCAAAGCAATCAAATGATGGTGGTAAACAAACATATACAACTTCGTTTTATGATACACAATTCCTGAAATAGTCTCTCAATTAAGATGCATTAAAGGATTGGTAATTATAGTTTATTTTTATGTATCATGTCAAAACCATCTCTTAATAATACTGAATAATGATTTATAGAATTATTGTTAATTGAAGTATATCACTTAATTTTTTATATATAAACTATCTAAATTCAAATTAATAAAATACTTTTCAAATGAACTAAATTCAATCAATAATATAAAGATTGTAATTTGTTCATTTTTCTGTTTCATAGTAATATGTAAGTATTTTTGAACTTTTAAACTAGGTTGTAGTGAAAAAAAATTACTCTGTGAATTGTATGTATAATTATATATACTTTTGATGCTTTTATCTACAAAATAAAATAAACCCAAGTTTTCATAACAGATCTATGTAGTTCTGTCAGCAAAATAAAATAATTCCAAATATTCCACATGTGTTATTTCTAGGTATTGTAAAAAAAATTTAAATAAATGAGAGAACACTCCCTAGTCAGAACAAAAAAGCAAGGACACATGTGGGCTATTTTTCTTAAAGAAACTTATCATATACAGATGGGATCAAGTGAAAGCATTGCTAAACATAATGGGCTGAGTTCTGCTACACTTGTTATAGCATACAGAGTTAAGTTACTTTCACTTTATTTTTAGTTTCATTTATTTGTTTTTTTCATATTTTTACTTCCCATAAGTAATTGGATATCATTGTTAGAGATTAATATTTTAAGAAACTGTTATTCCAAGAAGGATACTGGTGTAGTTCTCTATTAATAAATTGAAATAAGCATGCTGTAAATAATTTCAAATTTGTGTCATGGGAAACAAAGATTTTGAAATTCATGAAAAAGTAACAAATATTCATAAAGGCATAAACCATTTGCATGTTAACAATAGAATAAAAGCACAACTGTTTTAACATTTTAGTATACACTCCTTACATAATTTCCATTCCGAAATAGTATTAAATATAATTAACAAAGCTATGTGGAATTGGAAAAACATAAAACAAGCATGTGAAAGAAGAGTTTGAGAGCTCTCAATTGCTAAGGTAAAGAAAGTCAGTATTTAGATTTTTTTTTTCTATCAGATACCAAAGTTTAATAATGTTTTAAATAAAAGAACACTTTAACAGCAACAATATAAGCATTAAATTAGAATTAAAGAAATGGACAACTCATAATGAACTTAAGTCCATTTATCATATGCACAGGAATTAAAAGTATAACTGAATAATTCAGATGAGTTTATGTGAACAGTTAAATATTGTGTTACATAGTAAATATTGTTAACTGATACTTGAATTCTTGTGTGATTAATGTATTTATTGATTATAATTAAGTTTTATTATTGTTAATTGACTTCGTAAAACAAATATGATTCATGGTTGAGTAAACTAAATGTGGATTATGTATTATAAGAAAATAAAACCAATGTTGCATGTGTATCCTAATTTTTTTCTGTAATTGCTACAAAAAAAATGGTATTCTTTAGCTTAATGTGCATGAAAATCATTATTTTGATAGAGATAAGCTATAGTGCATTGTAATAGTGTTTAATAAAAGAAAATTTTAATTTTAAATAAAGTTTTTCAATTTGAAGTTTATTACAAAGTTGACTTTTGTCTGATTGCTGAGAATGCATTATTAAATTATCTGGGCATTTCTAAGAGAAAATATTTAAAGCTTTCAGAATTGAGGGTTTTTTTTTCAAGGGCTGGTCAAGTTACTGCAAACAATTCTTGTAAATTTTAATACTGTATTAATTTATTGATCTTGTTATTGTTTAATGAAAAATGACTATCAGATGTAAAATAGTAATTTAACACATGGTTAAAAGGCTGGCATGATTAACCCTTTTGCAATGGGTGAAGGTTCAAAGGCCATGCCATTACATTTGTTGACTTGTATTTAAAATTTTATTGAACTACAATTTTATGAATTTGTGTCAATAAGTTTGGAATCAAATTATAGATTATAATTCAAACTTTAATATTATGTATGAGATAATTTTGTAATTTAAAAGTAAATATTAAAATAGCACAAATATGGATTTTAGTGAGTCACATGGTATGTTGAATGTAGCACTGTTTAAAATTAAATATTTGTGATGTCAAAGTACTAAATCTGTAGTTTCACACAAATTAGGAACTCAAAGTACTAATATTATCATGCTAGAATATAAAATGAGAACCTCATATTTCTATTTTAATGAGGTATTGCTTAATTGTACATGGTGACCCTATTCAACTGTTTCCATTTTTATAAAACAGTCTCTTATATACACTTCAATGTATGTTATGTGAATAACCATCAACAGCTAAGAATTTCCCCAGAGTGGTTTTTCTTACCATTTTAATCTTTGAAAATGCTACAATATTCTTTCAATCCAAGATTTCAATGAGGTAAGTGTCATCTTTATTCTGCTTGAAGTTTCATGTTTTATAAAATTTAAAAAAAAATATAGTTACTAAGCGTAATAAATTATAGTGGAATTTTTTTTATATTGTCTGTGTGCAAAATCTTAAAAGGTCAATCAACCTATGCCCAGCAGTAATTGAGTTCAAAGGTTGTAGTGAGAAGAAATATGTTTTTGTTTTACTTCTTGATTTATTGTTCTATATTTTAAGAAAAACAAGTTTAGTAATTTATTTCTAAATAGTAATAATCTATATACATGTAAATAATGTATAATAATTGAAATGTGACTGTATTACAAAATAACAGTCCAGTAAAGTACAGTCAAGACAGGGAAGATTAAAGGTCAGTTTTATATTACTGGATACGTGACCTGTTTACATGTGCACTGCATCTATGTAAGCTATGTAATGTTATGTAGACGACTAAAAGGTCAATATACTAAAAAGTAATAAATGTATATGTTCATTTATAGCATTATGAGACTTGTGGCAGGAAATAATTGTAGTGAAAGACATTTGGAAGACTTCTGGACGTAAAAGTACTTCAATTTTAAAAAGATTTGCTCTTCTATGCATGTAAAAACAGGTAGTTTACATGCATTCATCTCATTAAAATATAGTACAAAATACTTTTAAAAATATTTTAAACAGTTTTAGTACAACTATTTTTCTGTGGGATCTGCAAAATATATTTGGAACTGTTTCCACAGGTAGTTGACCATTTAGTTTTATTCATATTATAAATATCAGAATGATTAGGAAGGAACATTTTGTACTATACTGCAGAGTAAAATCTGAGTGTATCGATATGCAACCAGTGTTTTTGGTTTGTTTTTGGATAAATCATCACTATGTGAATGACAAAACAGATTTTCTATAGTTACATTGACTACTCTACAACTCTGATAGACATTTCTTTTTCTGTTTTTGCAGGTAGTGTAAAGTATTTTTTTTACCTTATTTAAAGGAATAACTTGATACTTTTTTGTGCATCCTCTTCCCTAATGACTACTCCCACTATTCTGAAGCCCAGCTTCTCGATGTATTTGTTCTTATGAGTTATGGATGACTTTGTTTATAACATTTAACAGTTAAGTCATTCAGAACTTTGTGTGAAGTTTCATTAAAGCTCTCTTGTAGAATGAAATCAATTTGGAGATGATTAAGTTATGTTTTGTAATTTTTGATTACCTAAACTTTTATGAATAAAGTTTTGTTTGCAATTCTGTAAGAAATTTGCTATTTTAAGTTTAATAGAAATCTGATTGAAAATTTCTGAAGATATTGGTTTTTACAGCACTAGTGTGAAAATGTTCATAAATATATAAAGATTTATAAACTTATTCTAGTATTTTTGAATAATGCATTTGTACATTTATATACATATAAGGAAACAGAAGAAAAAGAAGCCAGTGTATGCAAAAAATGTAAGACAAACTATACTGAAATGAATTATTTTTATGAATCCTTGAGGAACAAGGATGGAAATTCCCTTTGTATGGATATCATAGATTTGGTAAGTTATGATGTGGAAGTAATTAAGTTTTAGTCACAAGTTTTTTTTTTCAAGTGTCAAAACTGATGTGTGTGTGTGTGTGTATATATATTTATACATGTGCTAAAGATTAGTACTATTTGAGTTAAAGAAAAACTGAAGAAAATGTAAACTACACAGTTAACGTGACATTTTGGGACAATGTGAGACTTATTGGTCCATCTCGACTGTGCCGTACTCTAAATTAAATTAAAATAATTAAAAAAATCTAAACCTATCTTTCACCATTCATATACTTATCAAGCATTTTCTTAAACTCATAAATTTACTGTCTGTACAATATCTGAAGGTTGTTAAAAAAATGAAGTTGTCTTGGCTAAAGGTAGCTTCTACCCTGCCAAAATTTTTCTTGTATGGTACTTACCCCTTGTCACAAAATTAGCTTTTCTCGATTTATTCTGCCCTCTGTATGATAACTTTTTCTATACACTTTCCACAAGTCTTCTACATTGATTTATCTCCCATTATTTACATGATATTGCAGTTTCTTTTTTGTTGAGTTTTTATCTTCCATCTGTGTCCATTCTTCAGACTTCATTGCAACTCATACTAAAGTTTCAGTTAATCAGACGTGGACCACACTCGACACATCTCCCATTATCTGCATCACATTGCAGTTTTTTCTTTGTTGGGTTTTCACTTTCCATCTATGGTTGCTTTTTAGGTTTCAATGGAAGTCTTAAGTTGTAATTGAAACTTTCTTTTCATGGGCCTTCTTTTCAGTTACCATTATATAGATCCTGCTCTGTGGTAAGTGGTGCTTGACCAGGTGTTTTTTAACTTGAAATTTGCACTGTAAAGCCATGTTGGCTCATACTTTATATTCCATGGCTTTGCAATGCTCACCATTAAGGTGAGTTGTTCCACGAGAGATGAATAACTTAAGATGTTTTGCTTCCTAAACATGCACATCCTGGACCAAACCACCTGTGGACTGCATGGGTAAAGTAGTAGTGAATATCTGAGTGTGGTCTCCTTTTTAAAATAGGGTTTCACAGTCATTCATTGCACCATCTCAGGTATCGATATCCTTCTGGACTCAACAATTTTTACTCTTCTAGTAGAGTATGGTTGTCCTTACTACATTCAATTGTAAGGTCACTGAAATGATCAACTGTGAACACACCCTCCTGAATATATTCCACACAAAAATGTCTATAACCATTCAGTGCAGAGTAAGGCAGTAGTGTCCGATAGGTGTGGATGACATAATGTTCTCCTTTTTGTGTTATACAATTATGAAGTAGTACATAAAAAATGTAGTTAATTATGTTAAATGCAAACCCTTATCATACCCCCATGTGAATGTTGGTACACTGTGGTTGCATTTTGGATTTATAGTAGAACCAATCAACGTTAGTCTTCGCATCTTCCAGGTTGTCTGTCTTCCTCCCTTGATTTCCTCTGTTTATGGGTCATAAAAATGTTATGTAGGATTGTTACAGCTCTGTCCTTTTGACTCCCTCTTTGTATTTTAATACTAAGAATGTCATTGCCTTTTGGATGGTTCTAGTTAGTACCTTGTTGGAATTGATTGTATGTGATAGACATCCTTTTGATACCATATGTTGAGTCTCCAGATTGATAACTTAGTGCTAATACTTATGATATACCTTTAGAGATGGAGTGATTCTGAATCCCCTAGTCTCTTGGGTTTGAGGTGAAAATAGTATGACCCTCACCCTATTCTCATATAGACGTCAGTTTCCAGCAACATGGATTCTGGATATGGTTGGTTTACTGAGTACTGTCAGTTGTGCCATTACCACTTTACACTTGAGGGTACATCTGTTGTTTGACCTGCTTTTATATTCGGGGTATTGTGTTATATTTATTTTATGTGGTTTGGAACATGATCCTGATATTGTTCTGTCTCACTTAAATGTGCTTTTCTCCTTTACTGTTTTTATCTTCTCCACATTTCACAGTGAAGTGATGAATATCCTGGTTCAAAAGTGGTGTTGTTTTCTTCACCTGATCTTCGGATCTGACTCGTTACCAGAGGTCTCCTTCAGATACTTTTAGGGAGTACCTTTATCATTCCCTCACACACCCCTCCTATTCATTGTGAGATTTTAGTTGATTTTGTGAGAGGTGGAAAGTGCTGTATTAGAAGTTGTAATTTTCCTACACTGTATTTCTGACAGGTACTTACCCCTTCTTGAGCTTCCCACCTTCATCTTTCCTCTCCACTCTAATTCAGTTCTTATGTCTTCAGCTAAACTGTGAAGTGATAGTGCAATAGAGGAGAATAGAGGGAGTTGTGTGTCACATGAACATATCCTGTTGGTGGACAAGTGGCACATGATGATTTGCATGAGAGATTTATTGGAATATTTCAATTCCAGTAGGGGAGGAGCAGAAGGCTTGTGGCATGTGTATAGAAAAATTTTAACAAATAGTGTATCACTGAACATCACATCCTTAATGAAACCACATTGACTATCCATTAAAATTTTAAATTTTATTAAATGACTTTGCAAAGTATCTTTTATCAGACTTTTTCTACAACTGATGCAAGACTAATAGGCCTATAATTATTGGGACAACTTCTATTTTCCAAGTAGTATTGGAGACACATTAGAACTGTCTTGAAGATGGGAGTGAAATTAGTTGATTTCCAGTATGTTGGTACTTGTCCACTTAAGAACTTATAAAAAAAAAAAAATTATGGCAAGTGGCTCTTATGTCCAAGTTTTGATCTCCTTTGAAATCCCTTGGGGGGAATATTATCTGGTCTTAGGGCTTTATTATTCTATAAACTTTTCAATTTTGTATTAAATTCAGAATTTATGTAGTTGTCTTATTAAATTTTGTTTATTAATTGCTCAAGATGAGGAATAGTCATTTTTTTTCATTAGAAAAAAACTGAAAAAAAATGTAATAATTTTTGTTGCATCTCTTTAAAATTTGATTTTTTGGAAACTTGGAATAAAAATGTGATTATTCCTGATATCCATATGCAGCAAGACATCAGAAATGATCACTTGTACCTAGGTGTTCCCAAATTTCCATCCTCCACAACATTTTTTTATTATAAGTTTTATATTATAAAACTAAAGTAGTATTATTTCTAGAGGGTTCCTTGAATAAATCTGTCTTGAAAAGTTTCCAGAAACATTTCTTCTTCATGGTTTTTTGACTCTAGCATTTCCCAATCAGTATGTCTGAAATTAAATCACCAATAAATAAAATTTCATTAACAGCTGAAACCCCAGTCTCACTGTAAAGCTTCTCACTGATTTTATCAATTTTATCTGATGGTCTCTAACAAATTCCTACTGAGAAGTTCTTTTCTTTATCCACTAAAAGGAACCCAAATGGATTAATTCGTTTTGCTACTCTTTTTGATATCCTCAATTTTAACAGGAAGCAACTCACATTTTACTTATAAAGCCACTTTTCCTCCCTGTCTTTATTAAATAACCTGTACTCCTGTAGAATTTCAAAGAAACTTCTGTTATCAAAACCACCAGTGTTTATAACCTTGTTTCAGTTTCCCATTGCATCAAAATCCTCTATTTCTACTAGTAACAATTAAACTTATTCTTATTTTACTTTTATATTATACTCATTTCCTAGCTAAACTATTATCTGCTTCTTATTCTTTTTGCATTTAGTTTTTCCTTGTAACTTGAGTCATTCTAGTTTAAAACTACATTTCCAAATAAAACCCTCTCAGTGTACCCATTACACTCTCCATTACTACAAATTTTTCACAAAATTTAATATACTTTAAAATAAGTGAATCATTTTCATTGAAATCATCTTAAACTTTGTTATGCTTAAAGTGTCAACAACCACTGGCTATAGATTTGTTTAGATGAATTATGACGTGAGAGCCTTACCAATTGTTGTAGTTCCCAAACTTAACATAATAACAATAATAATAAAATGTTCATTGTGGTATATGAAATAATAAATTTATCAAAGTAACAGTTTTTTTCTTCAGAATTTGTAAGAAATCCTTACATGATAGAAAAAAAAGAGTATTATTTTCAAAACTTGTATAGCTGAATTTTGGATAATCCATTAAACTAAAACAACTTTTATGAAGTTTAAAATTTACAGACTTGTGTTATCAAAAATTTCCATTGAATACTCAGTCACACATGTAATAGGTGTGACAAAGAACATCCTTAATTCCAAACCTAGATGAGGGGTGATAAGTTACCATGTAACCTTTATTCACCATTCATATCATAAAGGCCTAGAATTTCCCGCTGTAGTTAATGAAGTAAATCAAGAATTTCCCACTGTAGTTAATGAAGTAAGTCTAGAATTTCCCGCTGTAGTTAATGAAGTAAGTCTAGAATTTCCCACTGTAGTTAATGAAGTAAGTCTAGAATTTCCCACTGTAGTTAATGAAGTAAGTCTAGAATTTCCCACTGTAGTTAATGAAGTAAGTCTAGAATTTCCCACTGTAGTTAATGAAGTAAGTCTAGAATTTCCCACTGTAGTTAATGAAGTAAGTCTAGAATTTCCCACTGTAGTTAATGAAGTAAGTCTAGAATTTACTAGCTGAAATTACACTTACCTTGATTTTCAGTATCTGATAACACAAGTAGATCATTGTATAGCTTTGTGCTTAACTACAAACAAACAATATCTGAACACATACTACAAGCATAAATAATAAGAGTTCGTAGCAAGGTTTAATTTGAAAATACTTTTGAAATATAAAGTACAAGTTATATAGTGCTGTTACTTATAGTTATGTCAAATTTAAGTGAGAATATGCTACCAATTTTGATCTGAAATTGATGACTGGTAAAAAAATAAGGAACTCTACAATACATTCCTTTTTTATGAAATATAACACATTGTAATCAATAATTATTTCATGGAACAGTGTTGTAAGTTAGTCACAATATGTTTTTACTCTTGTACAAGATCATGGCAATTTCTTTATTGTTTGCTTTAGATGAATGCAACTCGAGCACAGTGGAGTGAAAAATACAAGTGTCATTATTTTAAAGTCAGTGAAGGTCCAGTTTATGGACTAACAATCTTCTTTGGTGCCCTGCCATTTTTGTTTTATACAGTAAACAGGATTGTGACAGCTGTTCGCAGTACCACTTTATTGCAAAGTAAGTTGATATTATGCTGTAATGAGTGTTTTTACGTGAAATGTGAATTACATTTTCTACTAACATGGTACTTGGTGAATATGAATTTTAATATATATGTTTATATTGTCTTCTGTGGAATGATGCAACAATTTATAATTCATAAGGTGGTAGAATGGGAGATGTATTTTAGAATGGTCAGTAATTCTCTTGCTGTTATTTTTTTCATGAAAGTTATTTGAAAAGTGGGAAAAAGTTAAAGACTGTTGTGTTACTATTTCACTCATAATTTGTAGTTCTTATTTTACTGAGAGAACTAACTGAGCTTCCTTAATGAAAAAACAAAACAAAAAACATGATGACATATATATATTTTAAAATACAAATACAATTTTTAGAAATTAAATAGATTAAAGTATGTGTTCATTATATTCACTGATTTAATATTTGATTATCAATATTTATTGGAGTAACTCTGGTATGTGATTCAAATAAAACTAGTTTCAAACTTTATTTTTGACTTTGGTTTTAGATGATAAAAGTTATGGTAAGTCAGGCCTCAACAAATATTGTCAGATCTAGGAGCCAACCCACAAAATTTTCAGACAGATCCAATATGGAAAAGTTATGAAATATATTTTGAGTTGGTTATGTGTTTATGGTATGAGACATGCAGTTTTACACTAAAAAAAATCCAACAACAAGGGCTTTATTATTAAACTTTATTATATAGTATACATTAAACTTCAATGTGTACAATTATTTAATTACAGATGAAATAACTATAACTTAGAGTTATTCATGCAATGATTAAAAGTGAAATAAAAGTGATCAGTTAATATTGATAGGCTGTTTCAGGATAAACTTAATCTACTTGTTATTTTACTGCCATACAACATTAAGCAAAAACCTATTGGTGTACCTAACCTCACTTCAGTGCTGTTTGCATCAAGAAATGGGGCTGTATTTATTTATTTTCCCAGCAATGAGCGCATGCTAATGATTGTGTGATATTTGATAGTATTGCTAAATTAATTCTCTTTGTTCCTGTCTGGGTCTAAAAACACACATGAATTGATTGAATTGAGTGAACAAAGAAAAACAAATTGGCACAAAAGTAGTAATGTGCTGTACAACTGTAGTGCATCATTTGTGAAAAAACATGAAGTGTTGAATCTGCCATTAAAATCCTAGAAAGAAAGTTTGATTTTGGACTCAAAAAGCATGAAAAAAGTTCTGGATTCTCAAGAATCCAGAACTGTTTTGACTTGGGATTCTATTTAGCACACCCATACATGCAAATAAGATGGGAGAAAATATTAGGTGTCATGACGAAATTGCCAGGGGTTTGTTGAAGCCTGTGGTAAGTAGATGTTAACTTATCACAAAGAACTTTAATAATTTCATTTTTGTTTAGAGATAAATGTAAAGAGTATGAGAGCTAATAAAAGAATATTTCAAAAATGATTTATTTTATTTTTTCTCTTGCAGCAAAACGTCTTTCACAGCTTCAGAGTAGTTTAAGCAACAGTATCCAAGAAGATTAAGTATTCATGAATAATTCAAAATCTAATAATAATAATTAAAGTTAAATATCTTTATTATGTGCATACTATGTTACATTACCATCTGTAGAGGTGTTTTGTTTGTTCTCAGTAAGTTAAATATCACTTTTAAGAGCAAAAGTGACATAGTCTAGATCATATATGCATTGTAATGACCTTTTGTTACTTGATCAAAATAACTTTGGCACCTCTCACATTTCAAACAATAATTGTCAAAGTAATTTCAAAAAAACAGTTTCTCTCCATGAATTTTTAATTTATCTGCCGAAATTTATTTGCATTTTATCACTAGATGCTATTGGAAAATGTTTTCTGTGATGATTTCTATTAGATAAACATAGGGAAAAAAGTACTTCTTATTTAGTGTAGTTTTATTTAAATAATACATATCACATATAAATCAAGAAAAGCTATCAAAAGATGAAATAAAAACCCGATTTTCTGGGGTATTAATTTTCAAAAATAAATTCATATACTTAAGAGGTTAATTTGTGTTCATCACTTTACAGAATGCGAGTTAAACCACTTGCATGGTCATACAATGAATCAATGTAAACCTAGTATTAATTATTGACATTATCTGTCATTGCTGTAATATTGTACCTATTATATGGTGTTATAATTATAGAAAAAAGTATGATTTTATCATTAATGATTAAAAAACAAGTTGGGCAAATTTCAGTGTAATATAAATGCATTTGGGAAAGGTAATCATTCTGATTAAAGGAATTGTTTGAGAATGATAAGATCATAATCATTCTGATTAAAGGAATAGTTTGAGAATGATAAGATCATAATCATTCTGATTAATGGAATAGTTTGAGAATGATAAGATCACAATCATTCTGATTAATGGAATAGTTTGAGAATGATAAGATCACAATCATTCTGATTAATGGAATAGTTTGAGAATGATAAGATCACAATCATTCTGATTAAAGGAATAGTTTGAGAATGATAAGATCACAATCATTCTGATTAAAGGAATAGTTTGAGAATGATAAGATCATAATCATTCTGATTAAAGGAATAGTTTGAGAATGATAAGATCATAATCATTCTGATTAAAGGAATAGTTTGAGAATGATAAGATCATAACCATTCTGATTAAAGGAATAGTTTGAGAATGATAAGATCATAACCATTCTGATTAAAGGAATAGTTTGAGAATGATAAGATCATAACCATTCTGATTAAAGGAATAGTTTGAGAATGATAAGATCATAACCATTCTGATTAAAGGAATAGTTTGAGAATGATAAGATCATAACCATTCTGATTAAAGGAATAGTTTGAGAATGATAAGATCATAATCATTCTGATTAAAGGAATAGTTTGAGAATGATAAGATCATAATCATTCTGATTAAAGGAATAGTTTGAGAATGATAAGATCATAATCATTCTGATTAAAGGAATAGTTTGAGAATGATAAGATCATAACCATTCTGATTAAAGGAATAGTTTGAGAATGATAAGATCATAACCATTCTGATTAAAGGAATAGTTTGAGAATGATAAGATCATAACCATTCTGATTAAAGGAATAGTTTGAGAATGATAAGATCATAACCATTCTGATTAAAGGAATAGTTTGAGAATGATAAGATCATAACCATTCTGATTAAAGGAATAGTTTGAGAATGATAAGATCATAACCATTCTGATTAAAGGAATAGTTTGAGAATGATAAGATCATAATCATTCTGATTAAAGGAATAGTTTGAGAATGATAAGATCATAATCATTCTGATTAAAGGAATAGTTTGAGAATGATAAGATCATAATCATTCTGATTAAAGGAATAGTTTGAGAATGATAAGATCATAATCATTCTGATTAAAGGAATAGTTTGAGAATGATAAGATCATAATCATTCTGATTAAAGGAATAGTTTGAGAATGATAAGATCATAATCATTCTGATTAAAGGAATAGTTTGAGAATGATAAGATCATAATCATTCTGATTAAAGGAATAGTTTGAGAATGATAAGATCATAACCATTCTGATTAAAGGAATAGTTTGAGAATGATAAGATCATAACCATTCTGATTAAAGGAATAGTTTGAGAATGATAAGATCATAACCATTCTGATTAAAGGAATAGTTTGAGAATGATAAGATCATAACCATTCTGATTAAAGGAATAGTTTGAGAATGATAAGATCATAACCATTCTGATTAAAGGAATAGTTTGAGAATGATAAGATCATAATCATTCTGATTAAAGGAATAGTTTGAGAATGATAAGATCATAACCATTCTGATTAAAGGAATAGTTTGAGAATGATAAGATCATAACCATTCTGATTAAAGGAATAGTTTGAGAATGATAAGATCATAATCATTCTGATTAAAGGAATAGTTTGAGAATGATAAGATCATAACCATTCTGATTAAAGGAATAGTTTGAGAATGATAAGATCATAACCATTCTGATTAAAGGAATAGTTTGAGAATGATTAGATCATAACCATTCTGATTAAAGGAATAGTTTGAGAATGATTAGATCATAATCATTCTGATTAAAGGAATAGTTTGAGAATGATTAGATCATAATCATTCTGATTAAAGGAATAGTTTGAGAATGATAAGATCATAATCATTCTGATTAAAGGAATAGTTTGAGAATGATAAGATCATAATCATTCTGATTAAAGGAATAGTTTGAGAATGATAAGATCATAATCATTCTGATTAATGGAATAGTTTGAGAATGATAAGATCATAATCATTCTGATTAAAGGAATAGTTTGAGAATGATAAGATCATAACCATTCTGATTAAAGGAATAGTTTGAGAATGATAAGATCATAACCATTCTGATTAAAAGAATAGTTTGAGAATGATAAGATCATAACCATTCTGATTAAAGGAATAGTTTGAGAATGATAAGATCATAACCATTCTGATTAAAGGAATAGTTTGAGAATGATAAGATCATAATCATTCTGATTAAAGGAATAGTTTGAGAATGATAAGATCATAACCATTCTGATTAAAGGAATAGTTTGAGAATGATAAGATCATAACCATTCTGATTAAAGGAATAGTTTGAGAATGATAAGATCATAACCATTCTGATTAAAGGAATAGTTTGAGAATGATCAGATCATAATCATTCCTTTTCATGACTTTTTAGTAATTATATTTTTGAGTAATTAGAATATAAAAGATATTTGATTGAAAGAAGATTAAAAATGAAAATATTCAATATTAAATGGTAGTTAAGTGATTTATTTTTAACAAATCTAGCTCATCATTGAGATAATGATTAGATAAAAGCTAAGTATGAAGTTGATGTAGATTATGGTAGTTGATGGTCCACTTTGTATATCTTATTCATGTATGAAAAATATGTTTCATGTTTTTATAAATACTTCCAAATAAGATAGGACAACTAATATATTTTTTTATTATTTTAAATATCTTTGCTTCACATTGCAGTTAATTTGATAGCACTTTTTGTATCTCAATATAAAACATTAAAATTTAATAGTAATCTGTAAAACTTGAAGTTATGTAATGAAGTGAATGAGTAACAGGGCTAAAAGGATTTTTTACAAGTTAGTCAATACAAAATCGGAACAGTTTGATGCATTCATTATTGTCAGTTACTTTGTTAATGATAGAATATTTAATATTAACTCTTGAAACATGTTCCAGTCTTAATTTTTTAACCTTGCATCTAAAGGTTGGACAAAAATTTGTCCAATTATGTGGTTATAATGCTTAAAAGGTGTGAAATTGGAAAGAAAGATGGAACTTGATACAAAATGTGGTGGCTACAGAACATATTCTTATAGAACTGTTAGTTTTACCAAGTTATCTGTGCTAAATATATATATATATATATAAACTGTATATAGAAAATATTTAACGTTATTGTATAGAGAAGCTTGTACTTTTGTTCATTCTATGTTCAGAGCATTAAAACAGAAAGCCTGATTAGTGGAAATTATATAATGGTGTAAAAACATTACTTATTTATAAATGTTACCGGACAAATTAATTTTTAATTCATAGTTTTGTTAAATTTTGCCTTACTTTCTACTGGAAAAATACAGAAAACCATAGGTTTTGAATATTTGTTTTTAGCAGTGGCATATTTTGTTTAATTTTCAGTAAAAGAAATTGTCTTTCTTACACAGCTCTTTGGTAAAAAGTAATATCAGGAGGACAATTTTTAATTTATCATCTAATAAATTAGTGACTGAAACTGTTAAAGTAATTCTATTCTCCTACATTTTTCTTGCAATAATTTATATCAGTGGATGTTAAATATCAACGTGTTTTCCACAATATTATGTTTTGTTCAGTAAACAATCAGTTATACCACTAAAGCAAACAAATAATACATAACATTTAGGAATATTTAAATATTGATATTCAAAAACTATTATGGATTCTTAATTTTTTTTCATATATCTGTAAATATTAAGATTTATGAAACAAGTATTAAATATTAGGTGTATCACCTTCTAATAATGTTTTAATGTTCTTCATATATACTTTTCTATAATACCAACTCAATTGCCTGAAACAAAATCTGAACTTTGAGTTTCAGCATTAGTGTTATATTATACCTTACTCTTTATCTAACTCCCTTGAAATTTCTTTATGCTTTAGTGTGTATTTTAATTTTTAATTCCTAAAATTTAAAGTTTTGAGTAATATTTTTGTAACTAGTATAGGTGCAATTGTTGTCCAATTATAAACAGTATGGATTTTAATGATGATGGTTGGATTAATCATTTACTATCCTAAAGTTACTTCTTATTGCTAAAATTTCTATTAATAAAGTTGAACAACCTTTTCATTTTCTATTTCTTTTACAATAAACTTCTCATAAATATCAGTGGTTTGTTTATTATATTTGTATTTCCTAAAAAATAATTGGTATTTTTATTTTTCCACAGTCCTTTTCAAATATTTTAAAGATTTTATGTCCAAGTATCCAACTTGAATATTCACAAACGAGTGCAAGTTATTAGCTTTCAAATGTATGGCTGTTTTAAACTGTAACTTGGAAAGTGAGTTATAAAAACAATCATGATTAGGCCTAACCTAAACCTGCTGAACTTGCTAAGTCTCATAAAGTCCTGTAATTATAATTTCTTTTTTACCAACTGTTTGAATTTCTAAAGCTAAATTTTATTAACTATGATTTCCATTTTTAAGTATTTTTATAAATATTTATCATTATAGATCAAATCTTAGCACGCAGGGTCAAATAATGGCCGGGGGGGGTCAAAGACCATTTTTGTACTTGGGCAACTCAATTTGTTAACTACAGCTTTACACAAAACACACGATTGGCAGGTAATATACAAAATACTGATCCAATATTTATAAAATATTATAATGCAGTAACATTTTTTGGTCAAGAAAATATTTGAAAAACTGAGATGTGGTAATGAAAAATCACAAAATAACGGGTATGTGTGTGTATATATATGTATCTATGTATAAAACAAAGTGCTATTGCAGTTCTGACACAGTTGTAAACATGATTTTAAATAAAACATTTAGTTTTTGATTGCTTTTGTAATTTTTCTCTTAGTTTGAGTAGTTACATCTGTTTGATAATTCAGCCCTATATGTTATCCTAAAATATTTTATGTTGTATTTTTTGTTGCATCAAAAGTTTTTAAGTCACAAATTCTGCTGAATGGACACTATCATGTTTCAAGATGGAGGTTTAAAAAGTAATTTTTTTCTTTAGAAGTTCTGTTATGCTACATATATCGAGTATGGGCGAGAGTCTAAACTCTCTCTTAAGCTCGTTACTGGTTGATTTGTACAATATCATTTTGATTGAATCTCTAGAATAGTGTTTATTGGTTAAAATGCAAAGGATTGGGTATGTTATATTAAAACAATTTTTAATGTACAAATGAGCAAGCCACATGACAACCATGTGTAAGAACTATAGTTTGATACAACTTTGTATTTCATAGGTAGTGTGATGCAACATAACAGAGAAGGAAAATTGATACAAACTACATGTACATATGCCACTTTCATCACACAAGCTCAACCATTAAGCAAATAAAGAATGAAATGGTTCTTTTTTGTTTTTCTGTATGAAATCATACCAGCCACATTGCTGGACACAGCACTATGGATTTTTGTATAATTGGACTGTTGAAATAAGCACTGGAAAACTGTCATCTTTATACACCTGATGGATCATGAGCAGTTGTATGTTTTAGATATGAGAACCTTTTGATTATTCCTTTACCAATAAAATCTGTGCTGTAGATTTGTTGTGTTGTCAAGATTCACAGTTAGATAAGAGTATAACCACACGTGGCAATATGGACTAAGTGTGGTGAGGATACAAAATCGTTTTAACATAGCAGACTCCACTGTTGTGTTATAATTGTTCTTATCACTTCACATTACTAAGGGAAAAGTCTTGTGAGGAGGGCTTTGATTAATAACAATTTGATAACTTGATATTTGTAAATACCATCATTATCATTTGTTCATGCATTTGGTCAATTTTAAAGGGACAAAACTCTTCTTTGACTACAAAAGCTGTGAGATGCCATCTTTCCTATACAATTTTAAAAAAATTCTTTAGTGCCAAGTTCGTGTTTTAGTCCTTATAACAACATTGTGTCTCCCTAGCACCTTATTATATGTGGAATGGAACTGTTCTGTTTAAGGAACAACACGTACTGCAAAATTAGGCGAAGTGGGAAACTCATGGGTATTTGTCTATTTTCTGTCAAAAACCTTCAGTGAAAAACAATCCTGTAGAAACCTTTGCCAAGTGCTTGTTCAGATCTTGCATGTCAGTGACAAATACCTTTTGTACTTGAGAGGAAATAAATTCAAATAAAATTGGAACAGTAGAATCATCCAAAAAGAGAACTGTTGGTGAAAAAATTCAATATATTGTCTTGGCCTGATGTTTGTGACATCACTGAATAGGTATGATACCAATAAACGAGAAATCTTTATTTTTGAAGTATTAAAAGGAGTGGTTAAAGAAATTTCACTAAATGTTATTTTATATAGTTTATCTGTCATGCAGTTAAAACGGTAAAACGTTTGCATTTATATAAACAATACTACACAAATTAAATATTGATGGATGAGAGAGTTTAGACCAGTTTTAACAACTGACCAAATGATCTGTGATATTGGCTTCTTGTTTTGAAAACTTGATGTTCATGTCTTTAAGGAACTGCGTTTCTTTTTAATTATGTAATAAAAAACTAAGTTTAATAAGGTTTTTACTGTTAGTGGACAGAACTTAGTGATAAGGGTGAGCATTGTAAAAAGATTTTACTTGTTAAAGTCCGAACTGTATGACTAATGTTTAATAACAGTAATAGAAGAAGCGTTCTTTATTTAAAAGTAACACGATCTGTAATAAACTTTGTCAAATTTGAATTTTCTGTTTAAACAGCTCGTTATCCAAAAATGACCAGGATTTAGGTATAGCTGTGGTTTGTTCTGAATTACTGGCCCGAGAGAAAGCAGTCCCACCGCTGTTGTATAGATTTCTGGCTCTATGAACTAAATAACGAGTAATTCGTTTTTATAGAGCGTCCACAGACAAAAGTACAGACCATCTTGTACGGCATTACTTCTCCAACCCTCTATGATTAGACTGTTGACATACAAACGAAAAATGGATTCAGTATCCCTGCGATGTGCAATATGAATAGATGAAGCTTGCATTAAGGTTCCTGTAGGAATAAATTTGTTTGAAATGGATCATTAATTTAATTGTGTGACAAAGGTGTTTTATCACTATTTGCGTGATGCATGGTTCTATTGTTACTTACCAAGGTAATGATTTATTTACAGTAATGAATTTCCAGTTACATGTGAAAATGCTTTACTTCCTGGAATGTACTACGTAATGCAGGGATCGGATTTTTTTTTTCCCAAAACATTTGGGGGTACTAAGTACTCTTGAAACACCTGTTTGTCCACGGCTTTCTGCACAATTTTTCAAGTTTAAGCCAAAAAGGTAAAATATTAAATTAGTGAAAATAATTTTTAATGGAACTTTCACATTTAGCACTCGTGATGGATGTGAACGTATAGTGGCGCCCTTGACGACTTTTCTTCAAGTATATCTCAGTGAAACATTCCAACGCGACTAGCAGACAAAATCAAGTGTTTTTGCTTCAAGCTTATATTGGTATGCATAAAAAAATAGAAGCATCTATTTTTTTTGATGAAAATAATGATACAGATAAAATATGCCACAGTTTAACAAATCCAAAATCATCAGAAGCTTTCTTGATATAATATAAATCATAACTGCTATTTTTCACTACTTCCTATGCTATTTTATTAAGCATACAAGACTAAATAACTTGTAGCAATATGTATATTTTTCAAAAATATTAATATGTGGAGGATTGATTCATATTTTTACATAATTATAAAGCATAAATGACTCAAGTTAAAAATGTGTCGGTACGTACAGACAACTATGTCAAAGGTCGTAACTTACTAACGAATGGCGACCAAGCCAAAATTATATTGAATTTTTTTTGAAAAGGTGTTTAAAGTGTGTGTATGTGTTTTGTTATAGAAAAGCCACATCAGGCTATCTGCTGAGTCTACCCTGATTTTAGCGTTGTAAGTCCGTAGACATCGGGACGGTGTTTGAAATACGTAATGAGGATATCGCGAAAAATACACGGCTTAAAACTGTTACCCATATAATAAACTTTCAATATGGGTATCCAAAACCAGAAATGAGATGTGGCAGAAAAGATCTAACATTTATTATTACGATATTATATGCAATCGCTAAACTTGAGCCCCCAGTAGCACAATGGTATGTCTGCGGACTTGCACACTAAAAACCGGGTTTCGTCGTGGTGGGCAGAGCACAGATAGCCCATTGTGTAGCTTTGTGCTTAATTTTAAACAAACAAACACTAAACTTGAGGCGAATATCAGATTATTTGAACGGATATCGATATATTTACCAACTCTATATCATAGTATATTATATTAAATCTACTTTTAAGGGCAAAATAAAAAATTATCTTACAATAGGACATCGGTGTTTATTCTCGACTTGTCTACACTACTTACAACGCTAAGTTGTTTGTTTTTTAATTTCGCGCAAAGCTACACGAGGGCTAGTGCGTTAGTCGTCCATAATTTAATGTTTGTTTGTTTGTTTTTGAAATTTCGCACAAAGCAACTCGAGGGCTATCTGTGCTAGCCGTCCCTAATTTAGCAGTGTAAGACTAGAGGGAAGGCAGCTAGTCATCACCACCCACCGCCAACTCTTGGGCTACTCTTTTACCAACGAATAGTGGGATTGACCGTCACATTATACGCCCCCACGGCTGGGAGGGCGAGCATGTTTGGTGCGACAGAGATTCGAACCTGCGGCTTACGAATCAAGCGCCTGGCGAGGCTGGGCCTAAGTTATATGAAAGAAACTGCATGTTTATTCGAATATCATATTATACGTAATCATTAGAATACTTATGTTCACAGAGTCACTCTTCACAATAAGTGCATTGTGATTACTCGCCTCCTTCAGTGGTTAGGGCATATTTGGAACAATTTGTTCAGTTTTGGACTCCTTCCCTTAGGATAAACATTGTGTTGTTGGAAATTGTTCACTAGAATGGTGGCTGTGATGAAAATTTCATACGAAGAGAGACTGATATCTCTTAAATTACTTTATCTTGAAAAAAGAAGAGTTACAATTGATCTTATCAAGGTATTTAAGATAATAAAGGGAATTGATGGCATTGAAGCATTTTTTATCATATTTAATTGGATTAGGGGATACACAAGTTTGGGGATTGTAGGAGTCATCTTCAACTAAGACAATTTCATTTTTCTAACAGGGTGGTTGCCCTTTGGATTAGATTGCCTTCGGATATTATTGAGGCAATAAATTTGAGTTTAAGAAAAAGCTTGACAATTATACGAGTGATAAGGACTGGTTTTAAGATTTTTTAAAATATATTTTAATATAGTGTACAGAATCTAACAGCCGAAATGAAACGATGTCGCATGTTGTCGCAAAATGTTATATTGCTTTTGGAATGATATATTTTGAATTAAACTTGAACAGCGAGAAAGTTTTCACCACCGAGAAAAAAAACTAACTTTTATTTAGACAGAACTAAGCATAATTTCCTGTTTATTTTAAATAAATACTGACCCCATAATTTTGATAGAAATATTTCTGAAGTTACCAAAGTTTTAAAATAGTTTCTTGGAATTGGGTTAATAACTTCCCTCAAAGAATTACTGAGGAGTTGCACAAATTGCGTAGCCCAATCTTGACGAGGTCACATGGAATCGACCCCGGATTTTAGCGTTGTAAGTTAGTAAACTTGATAAGTGAGATGGAACTTTACAAACCAGGTCTGCCTCGGTGATAAGTTTGACAAGCCTCAAAACAGACTAGACTTCATTTATCTTGTCAAAATTTAGAACTTTTAGATATATTCAGTT
Organism: Carcinoscorpius rotundicauda; assembly: GCA_011833715.1. NCBI lineage: Eukaryota > Metazoa > Arthropoda > Merostomata > Xiphosura > Limulidae > Carcinoscorpius > Carcinoscorpius rotundicauda. The sequence goes on along the minus strand of CM022404.1, from coordinate 34,461,181 downwards.
TTTAAATCTGTAACATCAGGTGAGACATAAGGAATGGGATCAATCCCCCCTCGTGTCCACTTGTGTATTACCATACTGACCAATACATTTTCACAAACTTTCCTTTGAAAGTTAAGAGATTTGCTTGGGAAAGCGTTTTTTTTTTCATCAAAATACAATCATGTCTAAGTTTTTGAACGAAAGGCTTAACACAAGTTGTCAAGATGTCGCTTCGATCAAACACCTTTCTTGATAAGATGTAGATTAATTTGGTGAATTTCACGCCAAGCTGTTCGGGAGATGCGTGTACCAGCCGTCCCTAATTTAAAGTAGTAAACCAGAGGGAAGGCATCTAGTCGGTTATCACCCGCCACTAGCATTTGAACTATTCTTAACCAACGAAGAGTAAGTTTACCAACCTATTAGAATGCCCTCCTGCCTGAAAAGGCCATTACGTTTCGTGACGTGTGATTTGAGCGACCTAATCATATACTTGTACAGGAAACAATGCTAATCACAGCAGATATGCCTTATGTCAGAGTAACCATCGAACCTGTAATCTTCAACAGCCATTACATTCATAGGGTATTTTCTGCTTTGTTTTCAATAGACATAATTAATCATATGTTAGTAATTTGCATCACAATTTTGTGGATGCTTAATTTGGCCCACTAGTAGAACTGCACCAGTAACACAATTTAAATTGTTCTGATGTTGTTACCAGTTATTCCTATTGTTCGGATTAGTCTTTGATATAGTTACATATACTTTAACTGTATCCAATAATTACATTCTAGAAACTACTAACCTTATAATCTGTGATCGACCCTGGTGTAAAATCACGTTTGCTCTTGTCGTGGCTCCTTGTAGCTCGGTGATAAGTGTTGAGGTTTATAACATTAAAATTTTGGTACCCAGGTTGGATGAAGCCCAGATTGCCCAATGTATAGGTTTTTCACTTAGCAAATACATTTGTCATGGCTTAAACCAACATACACTAAACTTTTATTATATAAAACACAAACACCTCGTTTATAAAGGAATTAAAAAGGCTAAAAGTAAGAATTTCAGATCGAGTTCGTACTTTAGCTTCACGCTTGTTCTTCTGTGAAATTTAGTATATGATATTAAAAAAGGGAATTATGTTAGAAAGAATAATAAAAGTAAGCAAAGTCACTTGTTTTAATTTTGGGCGAACGTCAAACAAAACCATGCGACAAAGTGGTGGAATCCACGAGCAACTATTTTAATATATATGTAAAAACGGCTCGTTTGGGTTGAGAATTTTTTTTACGTAGAGTAGTGAACAACGTTTCGACTTCCTTCGGTCATCGTCAGGTTTTGTCTTCTAATAAGCACGTGGGTTTTCTCGACATCACTAACTATTTTAATAATTCCACGTGCTTATTAGAAGACAAAATGTTAAAGAAACCTTGTTTTCGTCGTCATAAAACAAATCTCGAATCGTTTGAAATCTGAGTAGGCTTATTTTTGTTGTAATTTATGACGGTTCCTAACATTATACATGTGATTGTCGAAACTTTCATTTTTTGCCATCAAAAACAAACTGTTGCTTTTACAATATTTGTAATGTATTCTTCTAAAAAAAAATCATAATTACATTGACTGAAAGTATTGCTTAGGATTTTAGACTGATAATATAGATTACTTTTATATTTGAAGATGGAAACTTAAAAACCATCTATAAAGTAAAAAGTTTATATATATTAAATACCTTTGTAAATTTTAAAATCACTTAGAGAAAACTTCTCATTTAACTTTGCAAATATTTTACAAGTGTCCAAAATTTGTCTTGAATTAACAGCAATCGTATAAATGTAGTCATAATATTTATATTCAGTTTTTAATAAATTTAGTGTTTTATTTTAAAATGACTTTTGCATTTGATCTTAAAACCCTTTTCATATATCGTTTCCAAAACTTCTAACTTGTAATGAGAAAGTTGTAATACAATTATTAATGGCACAATGTCTAAGCTATGGGATACACTGGTATACGACAAAAGGGTGAAGTTTACGTAAGTGAATCAAAACGGAATTTTTGACGAAATTAACTGACCCGCTAGTGGTCACTACTTCAGGTAAATGTACACTTTACTCGATCGTCTTCTCGAAGGAAGCAGTGTTCTAATGCATATCAAAATCTGTACCATTCTATAGACACTCGGGTTGTAGTAATACCTGTTCATTCCACCTTTTCGGGCTTCTGGACAGAAAATAAATGTTTGAAAAAACTGATGACGTCATACACTGTCTACGGAAACAAAATGCATGCCAGGAACTTCTCTTGGCGGTTGTGGAGGGCGTTCAAAGGGAGGAACAGAATTGCGCCGTCGTCGTCGTCTTTTTTTTCTATGACACACAACACATAAAACTGACACCGAAAGCAAAGCCACTCCAACACTTATTCCTATGACTAGGCCTTTTTTAACTTCGACAGTCCTGATACCTAAAAAAAAGTTGAAGATGTTAACTAAATGTTAAAATAGTTTTGTTAATGCACACAGATGTAGTTTGTGTATTATTTCATGAAACCGAAATGTTTTAGCTACTTCTATTTTCAATTTAATTGCACATTCTTGTTAGACGTTCGCAGAGCAGTAATATGCAATTCGTTTTTTCATGGTTAGTTTAAGAATTTATTATTTTTTTTCCTTACATATAAATAACAGAGAAACAATTTTCGGGTACAGAACCAGTGATTTATTTTTCGTACACAACAATTCCAGAGAATTCATTGAGTCTTAGAAAACGGTTTTATTTTCTCCAGGTTTCGGCTTCACGCTTTCAGGTAGGGTCCCGGCGTGGCAAGGTAGTCAAGGAGCTCGACTTAATTTGAGGGTCGCGGGTTCGAGTTCTCGTCACGCTAAACATGCTCGCCCTTTCACCGTTATAATGTTACAATCAATCCCACTGTTCGTTGGTAAAAGAGTAGCCCAATAGTTGGCGGTGACGACTAACTGCCCTCTAGTCTTACACTGTCAAATTAGGGGCGGCTAGCGCAGACTGCCTTCGTGTAGCTTTGCTCGAAAATTCAAAACAGACAACACACTTGCATATACAATACAGATATAAAATTGAAGTATACTCTACATACAAACAAACTTCTATAAGGAGCAAGCATTTTCTACAATAAACTCAATTTACGAAATTATGTGGTATTGATTATGGCAGAAAGCGAAAATGTTAAGCAAATAAAACAATAACGAAAGACACTCTAAATGTCGTGGTCGTTTCACTTGCACATAATCGTGTTATATAAATTGTAGTCAGCATTACAAAATTTGAAGTATTTATTCTGATTCACACAATATTTAGTTATTTAGAAATAACTACGTGAAAAATAATTGCACCCCTTGTTTTGAGCGACCATTCATTTACACGCACTTGTCAATTTACAAGTAAATTATTGTTGTCAATCTAGGCCTGGCATGGCCAAGTGTGTTAAGGCGTGCGACTTGTAATCTGAGGGTCGCGGGTTCGCATCCCCGTCGCGCCAAACATGCTGGCCCTTTCAGCCGTGGGGCGTTATAATGTAATGGTCAATCCCACTATTCGTTGGTAAAAGAGTAGCCGAAGAGTTGGCGGTGGGTGGTGGTGACTAGCTGCCTTCCCTCTAGTCTTACACTGCGAAATTAGGGACGGCTAGCACAGATAGCCCTCGAGTAGCTTTGTGCGAAATTCAAAACAAACAAGTTGTCAATCCTGGGTACACCTTGATTTATCACCCTGTTTTATTAGTAGGCATCGGTGTGGAAATATAGAAGATATAAACGTAGATGGTTATTTTAAGCGGTTTCTTGTATATATGTGCTAATTTTAGTATATATCCGTAGCTCCAGCTCTGACAGCCACAAAAAACCTTTGTTTCTATATTGATGGCTAAATTCGAAAGAAAAATTCAAAATCTCAGTTTAGGGTGTGCTTGATCTTATTGGTACCAATTTCAAGTGAACTGATCCAACCAACCCTGAGAACCATAAAACAACCAACTGATATTGACTTTTTGTGATTCTTCGCAACCATTTTCAAAATGTATTCACTCGTTTATATTAAGTAGATGTAAAGAACCAACATAAAAACTTCAAATAATTTTGTTAAAAACTGTGAAAGAAACTCAAAAATCAAGTAAAGTATGGATACACAACATGCAGAATTGTTATGTATTTCTTACACCCCCCGTTAAGAACGTTTCTAAATAAGGAAATGTTTCTAATATAGATAACTTTATTAACTCTTTAAACCCATCATTTTTATCACGTTCTGCTGGAATGATTTTCATGATTTCCTAATAACTATTACCATATCTTACAGAATTTCAGTTTTTCCTTCAGCATCAGGGATACTCATGTGAAGCATTGTTGAGTAAATGTCAAACCTCTCCCTGTTGAACATTTGGTGATACAAGGATGTGTAGAGAGTGGTGGGTGGCAAAGTAATCTCGAACATTAGACCATTTGCCCATTATCGTTGTTATCGCAAGAAACTTTAGCAGTTCATAATTGGTAAAAAAAAGTCCAGTTCAGATACCTCGACCATCTCCGAGAAGATATTTTGTTTGCCTGGTTTGATCGTCGATAGCAGTGACGAAGGCGTTATTTATATCTTCTGTAAACAGAGTTCTGAAACAGACAAAGGGTGCTGAGTTATCTTTGATGTTAGCGCGTACACCAGGATCACGCTGAGTTATCATTGGCAAAATCTTGAGGTTATTATGTGTGGCTCACCTATCTTACAGATCTACCTCAGCCCAATCACATCTTTCACTCAGGTAGTGGACATAGGTCCAGCTGGTGTATCAAATCTAGTAGGACTATGTTCAGCTGATTGAGAAGCACTGGGATTAGGTCAAAATAACTTTTCTGAATTGCTTTCATCACTAGTCTCTTACAAAACCAAATAAAGATCAGAACCACCATCAACAACGTTCCTCCGACTTTCTGAACTGACTTATTGCTTGACCAGCAGTAAAATGTTTCGGTAGCTTTGTTTTACAATTAACGTAAGCATACTGTTAAGACTTCACGAGAAAATACTGAAAATAATCGCTCTCACACACAATTTGTTGATCTGAAATTTGTTTCAAAACAAACGACAATGCTTCGCGGAACTTACGGTTTATTTATAAAAGGTGGATAAAGAAGACAAAACTGTCATCGTTAATGGAGTATATGGATATTTTCGGCCGGACTCTTAGAGCGTCCGCTCGGGTTGACTGAGTTGAATTTAAAAACTGTAATCTATTTATGTTGGTAAAATTATTTGTTTGTTTTTTTGCGCTCAGGGCACTATTGTAAATTTACAGTTACTTTTAAAGAGATGAGAATTACTAGAGAAAAATCTACTTTAATAAGATATGAGCTATATCAGCTTGTATTTAATTTTCGACATATCATTAACAAATCCAAAAATTAAAAATAATGCACAATGATTTACCATCAATAACATAAAGATTGACTTCACCCTCTTCAACAGTGTTTAATTTCTGTCGAATCTCATATTTGCAACTTTAGGTTGTTTTTTTTATCGAAAGCGAAAACACTAATAAATTTTAGCACACCTCAGCAGTGTTATGAATTGATATTCCAAGTACTAGACTCCATAATGTTTAAAGTGTTATATTTCAAAACATTTGCCACCCACCAGTTAAAAGGAATCCACTATCCTTTTTATTTATTTATTTTTAAAGAAATTAAGCACTGCTTTGTGAGTTTTTTTTTTAATTTCGCGCAAAGCTGCACGAGGGCTATCTGCATTAGCCGTAAATAATTTTGCACTGTAATACTCGAGGGAAGGCAGCCAGTCATCACCAACTCTTGGGCTACTCTTTTACCAACAAATAGTCGGATTGACCGTCACATTATGACACTCCCACCGCTGAAAGGGCTTGTATGCTTAGTATTACGGGGATTCGAACCAACGACTCTTAGATTAGGAGTAGAATGATTTAACCATCTGGCCATGCTGGACCTACACTGCTTTGTGCATTTTATTCATCCTTTATTAAAGACCAACAAAACCTAAACACTACTAATTCCAGAATACACTGAAAATTAGGAAACGAAAAATTAAAAGAATTGTTTGCAACACTACCATTGGGAGCCCTTCAAAATAGCCAAAATTAGGTACTTACACTGACACAAAAAATAATTTTTGATAGTTTCATAAAAAATTGGTGTTTTATATTATTGTTCTAGAGAAGTGGCTTATATAATATATCATTAGTTATAAAACAACTTTCATATCCATTTTCTACCGTAAGTCTGCAGCTTTACGACGCTCAAAACTGGGGTTCGATACTCGTGGTGGACATAGCACAGATATGCTATAGTAGGAACAGTTCTTATAATCCTAATTCGAGCTGAATTAGGTCAACTCGGCTCATTAATTGGTTTGTCTATTTTGAATTTCGCGCAGAGCTACACGAGGACTATCCGCACTAGCTATCCGTAATTTAGCAGCCTAAGACTAGAGAGAAGGCAGCTAGTCATCACCACTCACTGCTAACTCTTGAACTACTCTTCTACCAACGAATAGTGGGACTGACTGTAACATTATAACGCCCCAACGGCTGAAAGCGCGAACATGTTTGGCGCGACGGGGATGCGAACCCACGACCCTCAAATTACGAGTCGAGTGCCTTATCCACCTGGCCGTGCCGGGCCTCATTACTTGGAAACGATCAAATTTACAATGTTATTGTAACAGCCGATGTGTTTGTTATAATTTTCTTTATAGTTACTTCCTTCTTCTTTTCTTTTATTTCTTGGTTCAGCTGCAGTAGAAAGAGGGGCAGGAACAGGGTGAACCTTTTATCTTCCAATAACATTTCTAGCTTTGTGCTTAACAGTAACCAAACTCATTTTTGTTTATCGGCGGCCTGAAGCAAGTTTAAAGACTTGCAGCCCCCTAGTGGCACAGCAGCATGTCTTCGGACATGCAATACCACAAACCGGGTTTCCGTACCCGTGGTACGCAGATCACAGATTGCTTATTCTGCTTAGTATGAAACAAAGACTTGCTATGCCAAAATACAGAATGCAATGAACACAATAAATATCCCCATGTGGCTTTACACCAAATAAAAATTCTAATGAATGTTTAGAAATAATGTTTCGTCAAAGAGCCGTCTCCTCTCTGTGTATTTTAGAAACTTGTTTGGTATTAATTAACAACACACTAAGAAAAACTAGTTATTATTCACTTACTCATAAACAACAAATACATTACCTAAACTCTGCTTTTTTTCAACTTATTTCTTAAACAGTCTGTCTACTGGATAATTTAAAGAGAAAAAAATTAGTGACGTCAACTCTACTTATTCTTCAAAAACTGTATAAATATAGGTTCGCTGTGTTAAGTAAAAAGACAACAAAAACAACATACATATGCTTTTTAAATTTCAAATCGACTTGTGAACGTACAATTCATAACAACAACTTAAGCTAACGAAGAAATATGGAGTTAATCCATGTAAATGTTTTTTTTTAATTCATGATGAAAGCTATATTAATTAATTCGCTATAGTTTAATTAAACTTTCAAAACTGTTTTGAGTGAACATGGCTGGAGGTCAGCAAGAGCCATCTAGTGGTATAAATTTAATGTATGATTTATTTATACAGTTAGGAATAATTTAATCAATAAAAAGATGTTGATTAAAGTGTGATTAGTTAATTGAGAAAAAGAAAACAGCAAATATTCAGACATAGAGAATTATTCCCGAGTTACCAAAAGTGTTTGATAAACAGCTTAATGATCTTCGGAAATTACATATAAAGTATAATTCCAATGAAAATTGGTTGTTAGCCACCTATGTGTTAAATTGAAATACGCTTTAATCCTCGAATTTATATTAATTGAACTCCAATCACTGTATTAATATACAGAAATAAGAAAAACTGGGTATCTATTAACTGTGAGAGATTTACCCAAATAGCCTGCACTTAAAGAAAAACAAAGAAAATGAAGATGTAAAAAAATAAAAATGTTTTTGCCTATTTCTTAAAGTAATCTAAACTGATTCGTAGTGCACTTTTACGTAAGCAAGACAACCAGAATCTGATCTATTTTAATTTCACATGGGAAAAAGTTTAAACTTCAGCGAGCTTAATAGGTAAATACCTCATGGAAAAATGTAAAAAGCATTCAGTTTATATTTATTATATTCTTAACAATAATAAATACCTGAATGCCTATTTAAATATACACTACTAAATATATACTTTAAAAGGAAATGTTTTCATTTACAGAGTATATTGCACTTGATTTGGGCGATTTGTATATGGTAATACAGCAATGTTTCGCCATAAGTGCAAGCCGTAGTTATAGACGTCTATATATATAAACATGTCTAAGAGTATTGTGGTGAAGCAAAAAATTCTCTCACAGCGAAACGCTTAAGGTAACAACTTCCTCATTCATAATGTAAAACCATGATTACGAAGGGAAATTTTCCGAACCAAAAATCAACAATGGAGTTGTGTAAATTTCCTAGTGTTGACAATAAGATATTAAATAAAGAGTTGTTGTTGATTAACAAACTCTCAGCTACACCTCAAGTAAATAGATGTTTTATTAAAAAAAATGGCTGAAGAAACAAAAAATACGATAATTCCATTCAATTACATATCTGCGACACACTTCCGTGCAGAGATACTCAACTTTTGTGTCTTTGTTGTACTTATACCTGGTAAAAACAAAACAAAACTGATGTCAATTGTAGATTTTTAATGTCTTTAATGTATAGTCTAATACTGGCCTCACCATCCTCCACAGAATGTTTTTGGAAGTGAAACTGCAGGATTAGACCGCAGACAGCTTATTTGTTTGTTTTTTGAATTTCGCACAAAATTACTCGAGAGCTATCTGTGCTAGGCGTCCCTAATTTTGCAGTGTAAGACTAGAGGGAAGGCAGCTAGTCATTACCACCCACTGCCAACTCTTAGGTTACTCTTTTACCAACGAACAATAAGATTGACCATAAATTTATAACGCCACCACGAATGAAAGGGCGAGCATGTTTGGCGCGACCGTCAGATTACGAGTCGCACGCCTTAACATGCTTGGCCATGCCGGGCCCCGCAGATAGCCCTCAAGTAGCTATGCGGAAATTCAAAACAAACCAAGAATTAGCAAACAATTATAACTATCACATTAAATACGATCAATGAAGCAATAGTTCCAAGGATAGCCAGAACAATTCTCATTATTTGGAACTGATTCAGTAAGTATGCATACAGTCAGTCTTAATTAGACCCGTCATCTGCGTTAATATATTGATTTGAGAATAACTTAGGTTTTCTAGATTTGATGAACCTTGTGAGATTTGTTTAGATTACAAACAAACGTGATAATTATAGTTGTTAGCTGTCTTACTTCATTATCTTTTCAGTTATGACCAACGGGGTAAATGGTTTGTACAAGTTTGCCATATTAAGTTAGTAATACCTTATACGGTAATTATTTATTTTTAAGTTGTAATTTATAGCAAAATTAAATTGTTAAAGCTCTTATATTTTGAGTGGATGTTCAGAAAACTAAAATAAACAGGTTGAATACAAACAAAACCAGTTTTAAAACTTAGTATCTCATGCCTTAAAGTGCGCTTTTCATAACTGTAATCGCCTGTTTACCGTTCTGTGTCGTGATGAGTATAAACATGCTTACCCTTCTCTGAAATTACCCCAATTTTAAAATTATTAAAGACACGTTTGTATATCTTCAGTGTAACTGTTATAATTTTATAAAAACATGTGCTTGATTTTAAATACAAAACTTCATAATGAACTGTCCTGTGCTCACTACATGTATCAAAACCTGTTTTATAAATCTTCAAACTTAATCACAATTACATATGTTTTTGCCCCTTCCCAGTGGATCAGCGCGTTATTTCTTTTTCTAGAGAATACAAGTGCTAAACGCATTTTTAAAATCAATTATATATTAAATACAAAGGCTACAAATGTTGCCGAAAATGATAATTTCTTCGTAAGTTTTGAATTCTGCCATACTCGCTGTTAAGTTTTACCAAACTGTCAGTTTAAGTTAGCTAAATATGCTTTTAAAACTAATATTTTAATGAATCATAGTTGTCATAAACTGCAGTTTTGTTTAACTAATACTAAATAAAAATATTACCAAAGGTTTGGTTTGTTTGGAATTTCGCGCAAATGTAAAATTAGAGGGAAAAACAGCTAGTAATTAGTACCCACCGCCAACTGTTGGGCTACTCTTTTACAAACGAAGAGTTGGATTGACCGTCACGTTACAACGTTCCCACGGCTGAAAGGGCGAGCAAGTTTAGTGCGACGTGAATTTGAACCAGTGACTCTCAGATTACGAGTCGAACGCCTTAACCCACCTGACCTCACTTTGGTCTGAAATGGATGTGTCTATCATTGATTACGTATTTCAATGAATTAAGAAGTTTTCCAACCGTGACTATTTATACACGCCTTTTCCATTTTGTTTTTCAAGTATGCGTTTAGTTTATTCACTACCAAAGGCACTGGCAACAACAGGTTTAAGAGAGTTACCTTTTAAAATTTGTAGTGCATACTGGAGGGATTGACACATTTTGGTAAAAAAGTTGAGGAGAAACGACATTTACATCCCAGAGACTCACATTTTAAAAAGATTTAGTGCTACAAATGGAGCACAGCTTCTTCCTTCTGAACAATAAACGTTCGTCTGATGTCGTACCGCATTATGTTCACCAATAAACATCACTTTTGTTTGGGGTCGGCTTCATTTTCTTGTTACCAAACTTTCTTCTTAGTTATTTCATTATTCATGACAATAAGGTGGAATTGTGTAACAGTAAAGTATAGGTAATATATCAAGAACGGAGTATGCAATTATATGTAATCTATATAAAAGCCAGTGTGTGTCACATAACCTCACGCTTGATTTCTCGAAATAAGTGTCATAAAAGCCAAAATGAATGGGAAGTCTGTACGTTTTTTCTTATAGCAAAGCCACATGGGCTATCTTCTGTGTCCACCGAAGGAAATCGAACTCCTGAGTTTGGTGTTGTAAATCCGAAAACTTACTGCCGTTCCAGCGGGGGATAAACCAAAATGGACTTTCCAGATAGAATAGTTAAATTAGTGTCTGCCCATTACAATTTTAATAACAGGGGGTGCAAAGGGGCAGTGTGTGTGTGTGTGCCTTGAAGCCTTATAAGTGTAGAGAGTGTTGGTATAATAAGCCTAAAGTAAAGAGAGTGTGGAATCACAAGTCTAGTGCCAAGTGCATACAATTTATTATGAAAGTAAAAATATTAATTTAGTTTCAAAACTTAAATCGTTTCTGAATTAAGTCGTTTTCTGTTATATCACCAGCATTTTAAATGAAAAACAAACAGCGAGGGCTAAATTAATAAATCAACAAATATTTTTCCAGTTTTGTTGGCTATAAATTTCATTTTTATACATTCAGTACATAGACTAAAAATAGTATTAGCTCATGCTTTTGTTGCTAAGCGACATGACATAAAAGCTAATGTTAGAACCTAGTGTTAGCAAAACGCACTGGTTTTTCTGTAGATTAGAAGTTGTTAATTTAACAGATTTTTTTACTAATAATTATAATTATTCTATGAATACTCCATGAATTCAATTAGTGAATGATCTTAATTTGCATTGACTAGTAAAATAATTTACCGATGTTTGATAACCTCGAATTCAGTATTCTGCCTCTTTGTTGGTCAAACTTGCTATTAAATGTGAGGTCAGGGTATACGATAGGTTAGGGTGATAGTACTTGCCCTGTCCGAAGGGCTATGCGCATGTTTATGCATAATGGTGACTGTTATACCGAAAAAAATCAAAAACTAACTCGCTGCATAGTTCGTTGTTGTCCTAATCAGTCTTTTGTGAACATTTCTCCATCCTCACGAAAAACAATGAAGGCTCATTTGTTCCAAAATATAACATCTTTTGTTTTTATACCTTTAATTAACCCGCTCTGCGAGTTTTTTATTTTAATACATATATATTTTTTTTATGTTTCTGCAGGTGTAAGTCGAATTGCAGCAGCATTGGGAGTGAACTGAACTAATGCTCAGCTACAGAAAAACGCCACCTATTAACTTATAAAAATCATTAAAATAAAAAGCGATTAATTTTCTGTATACATAATAAAATTTAAGGATTTCGAGCTTCAATAAATCAATATTTTAACATAGTACTGAAAACACGAGAATCTTACTGAAATACATGATTTCATTATTAATTTGTGATGTGATGAAATATTCTAATAGAAATGCATTCTATATCGGCCAAGTAACACACTGTATTAAATCCTAGAGGCTAAAATTACTTTTTAAACAACACAACAGTGACCTAGTCTGAACAATATGATGCTCAAAATGCATCATCGATCTAATCTGTATAAAATTATGCTCTTTTACTGTCTGATGTAACTTTACATGTTTAGATTAAGCCTGAACTAACAGAACAACAAAGGGCTGCTAATTCGCAAGTTTACATCTTTAGATCAGATCCTGAACTAGCAAACAAAAGTTACCACTTCGCTATGCGAGGGTTGAGGGGCTGTCCTTACAGTTCGTTTCGTCAGAATAATCGTTGAGGCCACAGTTGAAGATTTCATTGCACTTGAGGTCTGGCGAAATACAGAATCCACTATTTGCACAAAATAGGTCCCTGCAGCTCGTACCAACTGTAAAAAAAAGCACACTGTTCCAAATTTGTTTGAGTTACAGAAACAAAATATCAGAACTGAGAAAATATAATACTATTAGGACATATGGCCCAAAATCTGTGTGGACTGAACTACTCAATGTTTCAACACCAACTTGACAGGAAATTAGTAATAACAGAAAAGACATTACGGAAAGGTTTGGCATTTTTTGATTAGATAAAAAAATAACGTTTGGGACTATATTCCAGGTTAACGTGGTTGTGAATATGATAGTTTAAATATAGCGATTAAGTTAAAGCATGGGTCCAAATCTGACGAGGAAAGAATTCATTTGGGGATACTTCAGTCGATTTGACAAATCAGTTGAATCACAGATTTAGTAATTGATTAGTAGATTTATAGCGAAGTAAAAATGGGCACAACAGTACAGTTATCTTTACAGAAAGGAAGGAATAAAGAGTTGGGATCACATGTAAGAAATCATGTTTTAATAATTTGCGATAGATGCAGTACTGAAGTTGAGAGAAATGTACAATGCGTTACAAGATCATTCCTAATGATTCTGAAATTCAAAATGCCATTTCTGCAAAGAACGGTAAACACAGGAAGGATGGTATAAGTATTGTACCACCATAGTGTAATCCCTACAGATTTCACCATGCATTAAAACCTCCTACTCGTTTCAATAACTTTAAACAGTCGTAAGGTTTTGATGCAATTTTGTTCCTTTCTCCTAGAAAGAAATTAATGATTTAGAATGACATTGATGTGTCTAACTTTATCAGATATGCTACTATTGTTAAGTGTCCAATATTAATGGAAACGTTTTATTGAAGGTTGTACCAGTAGTTAATTATGCACATTTCAGTTGTCTGGTTTGATAATGTCGTAATCCGTTTCGTTTGTGTTACACACATGGTGAAATAATCTGATCCATATATAGTATCCAAAAAAATAGAAGGAAAATAGAGTTCGTAATACGAGAAGTAGAGAAATGTGAATAATAATAGTAATAATAATAAAAGACAAAAAAGAAATTAAAATAATGCAAGAAAACGTAGCAACAACAGACAGAAGAATATTTTCAAACCAACAGCAGTCTGCTGGAAGTAGGCTCCTATTGGTTCACGAGAAGAGCGTTATGCTCCTATTGGTTCACGAGAAGAGCGTTATAATGGCGATACTAAAGAGAAAGATTGGATTTAACTTATTTTAAGATTTCAAAGAGGGATAAATTTAGTTCAAAATATGAAGAATGAGACAGGTCGTAAAGACCAAATCTAGGTACCATTCTAATAATATGAAAAATTGTCATAGGTTGGCAGAGTAACTTAGTTTAAATATTGAAAGCATCTCACAAATTTTAAAAATAAAATAAAACGGGCTAAAAATCAGATACCTGATGATGCTACGCTAAAGGTGGTGAAACGTTGTTTTATTGTACATTTTGTTTTCCATTCTATTTTAGCCGTACTTAGCTTCAAACAATTTAATGTGGTTTGTTTACATGGGAAAAAACTTGCAAATTGGGAAATTTTTGGTCAAGGGATCATCAAAGTAGGTTTATTTTGCTTGTGAGTAATGGTTACTCATTAGTATGTTCTTTGTGGTAACGAAAAGCAAGTTTGTATATGTATCGCACGTTAAGTTTGGTAACTCAGTTTACCCCATGTTATAAACTGGTAATCAATTTGTACCATGTTAGAAACTAGCAGTACTCGGCTTATTCCATGTCAGAGACTGATCATGATTTGTGGATAGAGCAGTGTTTATTAAAAAAAGGTAAAGTGGAGACTGAATGAAAAACTTAATTGTAATTGGATGTTGATTTTAGTTCTGAAACGTCAGAATTCATCTTATTATTGACTGCAGTATTAACAAATTTTACCACAGGAGGTAAACACAATATCCTATGAATCTATCTAAAGCGAGGTTTAAACTCACTGTTATTGAAATAAGTTTATATAGAAACAAGTTTCAACAATTTCACGTGGTTCTATAAAAACTTGTGAATTCGCGACTATAGAACAAAGGTTTGTTTTAGATTTGATTATGTTCTGATAAGGTCCTAGGTGTGGTTCTGCAGTTTGGAGATGAAACAATGTTAAGTTCAGATTGAAATAGCTTTTGAGCTTGAAAGATTAATGTTAAAATTGCTTTAATGGCAGCTGTAAGTTATGTGTCAAACACCACTTAAAGCTGATTTCTTAACACCTGATGGTGTTTAGTATACAGTACTGCACAAAAGTAGAAAGATTATAACCTCTTGGCCAGACCTATAACAGTCAACAAATTGAATTCATGGAAAACCCTATGATAATGAACAGATAAGTGGCAGTTTGAAGAGATGAGAGAAATATTTTTCCTATGTTTTAGTAATGAAGTCAACCATTTCGTGGTTGAATTAACAAGTTACCACGTTAAAATATCTGTGTGATAAAAAAATTAACTCCTATCATAGGTTGAATACTTCATGACTGTTTGGGAGAATAACAGCATGGTATATCGTTACGAATAAAAGTTTCTGTGGGTGGTAAAAGTACTGGAAAGGCCCGTTGAGAAATGTCTTAATGTGAAAGGTTTTCAGTTACTGAAAGAGAAATAAACCTGAAAAAAATTTAAAAAAGTACTACAATTGATAAAATACATTTCTTGAAACCTTTGATGTAAACTGTACAACGACTCCCCCCCAAAAAAAAATACAAAGAAAGAGTGTCATAATATAAAAGTGTTTTGTGTATATATTATTATGTTTATATTAAGTTTATTTTATGAATTCATACTTTACGATAGTTTATTTGTTTTATTATAAGAGAGTTAAAGTTGGAAGTTGTGTTTGTAACTTAATGATGTCGAGAATCATTTATTCCGTCAAAGTGTGGTCCTAAAATAAATGAATCAGTCTGCGTGCACTTTGACAAAAGGAGCAGAGGATATTTTGAAGAAAAAAGACCAAACGATTAGTGGACGCACAATATACGACTGCATTAGTTCGCGCCACATTGAAAGTGAATTATGCACAAAATACCAGTGCAATAGAAACAGAGAAAGATAGTTGGTTCGTCAAATGAAATTCTAAAGTAACTGAATAGGCCCAAGTGGACTTTCGTCAAGAAAAGAATCGTATAGTGTTCATGATATCCCTTTAATCTCAAGTGTAAATAATTTATTGTGCATACGTTTAATGATGGGAAATAAAGTACTCGGTGAAGAAATACTGTCAGACATGAATTATCATAACAAGTCGAAACTAAAGATAGATCGGTACTAAAATGAGATTCAATTCTTTTTCCATTATGTAAGTCTGCTGATTGAAGACTAGTCATTCTGTGTGTATAGAAACAGATTACGTGACGCAATATGCTGCTTCATGCAAATAAAAACAGTTGCTGTCACACCCCAATCATCAATTGTACTATAGAAGAATATCGTTTTTGATATTAAAAGGTTTATATTTGTTTGTGTTTGAGCATAATACACTCAGTCAGCTAAACAGTTTTTTTGGAAGGCTGAATTATCATGTCTCAAAACTAGACTTGTGGCAAGAAGCAATTTGTTAGGATGAAACTAGTGTACATTTTCTGTGTAGACAAAACACCAATGTCTTGGAAGGAACCAAAGAAGATCCCTGAAAAAGTATGTCACCTCCTAAAACTTTGTCCCAGGAAAAATCCGTATAGTATTGATGTAACCTTGAATAAAAGACCATTTAAACTGACTGACTGAAGTAACATTTTTAGTATAGAAAGTTGTATTATTGGAGCCTAACTAAATATTTCTGTAAGTATAATTTATCGAAGATTTAACTATATTAACAAACTTAAGATTTCCACAAAACAAATTAATATTCAGAAATTGCAAAGAAATATTTCACAAATCAGTTATAAATTATCAAGTTTTTATCTGAAAAATTCAACTGGTTACCCAATATTAGATGTAATAAATACAAGAACTATAAAAAGATGTAACAACGGTCATATAACAAAAACCATTACAAACCTTCCTTAACTTCGGTCCAAACTGCTTTAAATCCTTTAGACCCAACTGCTTTATTCGCTGACAGAAACCTTCAAAGAAAAAGAACAACACAAGTTTGAATCTTACACCAAGACAAGTTACAAAAATATTAGATAAAAAGTAAAAGGATGAATATACAAGTTAAAGTTAGGCACTTAGTGTATTTATACAAGAAATAAACTTATGCTATAAAGGAGGTGTTGTTTCCCATGGTAAGTGAACAGTAACTGGTAAACTAACTGCTCTGTTATTTAACCATCTTATATCTAAAAACACTTTTTGAAACATACAGAAATCACATAATTTTCAGCCAAGATAACGAAATAATCTCTTTACAAATGGTATATTGTATAGGATATCGTAAAATAAAATCAGAAGATAAAGTGATTTACATCAGTAGAAATGTAGTGATATCTATGGTGAGAAGAATAAATTATATCTATTTCCAAGAACGATTCTCTTTTTAGCACTAGTGAAATTGTGTGTATTTTAAAATAACGTAAACATACGTTTAGAGTACGACTGTAGGCCGTCCATATACGGTATAAATTTGTTTGTTTGCTTTTGAATTTCGTGCAAAGCTATTCAAGGGCTATCTGCGTTAGCCGTCCCTAATTTAGCAGTATAAGACTAGAGGAAAGGCAGCTAGTCATTATCACCCACCGCCAACTCTTGGGTTACTCTTTTACCAACAAATAGTGGGATTGACCGTCACTTATAACGCCCCCACGGCTGAAAGGGCATGTTTGATGCGACGGAGATTCGAACCCGCGACCCTCGGATTACGAGTCGAACGCCTTAACCCAAATTATAGACACTCATGCCGAGTGCACGGTATAAGGAAACGGTACACTGTACCCATAATGTAAATTTTGAGATAAACCCAGGTCTTCATACAACTGAATGTGAGGAGGCATTTCCACATCTCTACACTACTTGAGTTTCTAATATATACGTTTCCAGTGTGTTTCATTTCGAGTAATTACAACAGCATAATATATATAAATAAACAACGATTTGGTTTGTAAATTTGTGGTGATTATGAGTACAGTATTAGTGATTCTTAAATATAATCATGTTTTTATAACTTCATTTGTTTCAAATTATATATTTGACTGATCATCCGTTGTAAATTAAGTTCAGTGTAAGAGAATTTTGCAAGTATGTTTGTCTTACATACAGACTTCATTCTTTTGAAAGGAGATAAGTTTACTTTTGAACCAACATACACAGTGTAACTGTTCAGCTTTTTTTGTAACTTAAAGTAGAGCCACATTAGGCTACTTGCTGTATCCATTTCGGGGAATTAAACCCCACATTTTAGCATTTCGAGTCCGTAAACGTACCGTTGTCTCACCAGGAGATATTATTCAAAACCATAACCTAAAAGTAGCATTGGTTTGGTTGCATTTTAATAAATGATTAAAGTTAAAATCAATTAATATGTATTTAACCATTTATTAATTTCAGTAATCTATGAAATCAACGTATACATAGTTTCTAGAGCCAACTCAAAGTTGGTTTATTTAGACATCCATATTTATTGTTAAATATTATTAAAATGCAAATATGTATATATATAACTTGCTAATATAAACTGATTGGTGTTAAATGAAGAGTCTTGTTTGTTTGTTTTTTTGAATTTCGCACAAAGCTACTCGAGTGCTATCTGTGCTAGCCGTCCCTAATTTAGCAGAGAGGGAAGGCAGCTAGTCATCACCACCCACTGCCAACTCTTGGGCTACTCTTTTACCAACGGATAGTGGAATTGACCGTCACCGTCCCCACGGCTGAAAGGGCGAGCATGTTTGACGCGACCGGGATGCGAACCCACGACCCTCAGATTAAGAGTCGCACGAAAGAAGCCGAGGAAACAATCGAGCAAAGTGGATGGTCGTTAGAGCGGTTAGGTAAACTAATGAAACTAATTAACGAAGTGAAGGAGTGCTCACAGGAATGGGACAACGATATGGTTCGATCAGTACAATTTTGCAATAAAATAGAAGAACTGAAAACTCCTTATCAAATGATTTTCGATAGGCTAAAGAGGCAGAGAAAACAACTGCCAATAACAATGTTTTTCCAGCCGAGCAAGAAAGAAAGGGTACCGGTGGCAAGTACTGTTCCTGAAGTTGTAACGACCGACGAAGAAATTGCCAATTCACCTTCCACAGAAGAGGAAGTGGTGTCCCCGAAAAGACACCATCTGCTGAAGATATGTAATTTTTAATTTTAAGCCTTAATATCTTAATAATTGTTCTTATTATTTCAGCAATAATGAACAGTATTGTAATGGGAGGGTTAAATAGTTGTACAGGGAGGGTTTTAAAAGTCTAAATGCACATAAATATATACGTAAAAATCGGCGATCCCACTTCGCGGAAAATCTCCTTTCGCGGGGGGTTTTGGAACGCATCTACCGCGATACACGAGGGAACACTGTATGCGGTTATACATAAATTATGACATACTATTAGGCATACCGTATTGTTTTAACAGTACATTCTTTTTTGATCTCATAGTACGTCATAGAAGAGTGAATAATAGTATTTCAACTGCACTACATTTGTTACAACCACTGCCAATATTATGGCTCAGCAGGGCAGCTGGAATATGAAACACATAGTAGTGGTTCGAACGTTACATGTATATATAAACAATTTTTTAGAATTTATTATTTTAGCGTTGTAAATCCTTAAACTTATCGCTGTCCCATCGCCTGAAGTAGGGAAATACATGATTCACAGATTATAAAAAAGCTTGTGAAGGAGATTAAGATAATACAAACAAGGGCTTTCAAAAGAAAAATATTATTTGCTAGGATGAGTTTAAGTTGCGAACAACACCACGTTAAGTTCTGCAAAGAAAGACACCAGAGCTAATAAAAGTTTCAGTAAGCCTAAATAATTTTACCAACAGGCTCGAGGGTGCTTATCCCTCAAATAATATATTTTTTGTTAATGTAGTTCATTGGATAAATGTTATTTTACAAATTTCAATAGGCTCAAACTATTGTACTCTAATTAAATTAACTGTAACAGTTAGTTGTTTTAATTCAGCCGATAATTTATTTTTCAGTTTAGTTTTTAATTTGAATTACACATACATACGAAAAATTTTAACATTACACTGTTTACATTCAAATTTACGGTTTTACTTTCAGAGACTTATTTCAGAAATTCAATTTACAATTATCTTGTTTCGTGATAATTTGTGAACGTTGTACAATACTCACTGAAGTTTTAGAATAGTGGAGATGGATAGTATCTGCCGAGTAGAATTTGACAAAGCCTCCCCACAAAGTTCTATTGGAAGTAGGCTTAGATCAGGCCACACACGCACCACAGCACCAGGACATCCTCGTACTAAAAAAAACAAAAAAAAAAACAAGTAGTTTACAATTTAAATTGATTTGCATTTTTGTCTAAAGAACACACGTTAACATCAAGTGCCAAAGTAAAAATGATTGCGAAACTATTTTATTCCTGATATTTTAATTTGTTAACGTTCACACACTTGTGTATTTTTCAACATTAAAGTTCTGATATTGCCTTATAACAGACTAGTACCTGCTACAGTTTGGTTTGTTTGTTTGTTTCTTTTTTGAATTTCGCACGAAGCTACTAGAGGACTATCAGTGTTAGCCGTCCCTAATTTAGCAGCGTAAGACTAGAGGGAAGGCGGCTAGTCATCATCACCCACCGCCGACTCTTGGGCTACTCTTTTACCAACGAATAGTGGGATTAACGGAAACATTATAACGCCTCACGGCTGAAAGGGCGAACATGTTTGGCGCGATGGGGATTCGAACCCGCGACCATCAGATAACGAGTTGCACGCCTTAACCCACATGGCCATGCCGGGCCGCTGCAGGCTAAACCAGTCGTTATTTATAAAATAAACCGTTAACGTGCTTAATTTTAAACATTTCCAGCGGTTACGAACTGATATTTTGGAATAATTATTTGACGATGATATAATGAGGAATATTCAGGAGCAAACCCCAGAACAAATAACCTCGCTCTCTTGTGTGTGTGTGTGTGTGTTTTCTTATAGTAAAGCCACATCGGGTTATCTGCTGAGCCCACCGAGGGAAATCGAACCCCTAATTTTAACATTGTAAATCCGTAAACTTACCGCTGTACCACTGCGGAATCTCGCCCTCTTTTTTTTAACATTTTAAAAAAACTTTTAAAATGACACTAAAATAATAGCAGCAACGATTAAGTACAACTGAAATTTAATGAAAGAAACCTGGAATTTAAAAGGACCTTCTTTAAATAACATATTTTATTCTCAACATAGCAAATTATTACTGCGAGTAAAAAACTAAAGAGAAAAAAATTCACACATCTCGCATACTTTATTAGATTACGAGGCCCGGCATGGCCAGGTGGATTAAGGTGTTCGATTTGTAATCTGAGGGTCGCGGGTTCGAATCCCCGTCGCAACAAACGTTCTCGCCCTTTCAGCCATGGGGGCGTTATAATGTGACGGTCCATCTCTCTATTCGTTGGTAAAGGAGTAGCCCAAGAGTTGGCGGTGGGTGCTGATGACTATCTGCCTTCCCTCTAGTCTTCCACTACTAAATTAAGGACGGCTAGCTCATAAAGATAGCCCTTGAGTAGCTTTGCGCGAAATTCAAAACAATTATCAGATTACGTGGCCAACACTTCTCAAAGTTAGTGTGTCAATTGATAACAAGTCTTACCGACTGGGTCGCCCTCTATTAGAAAGTCATCAAAAACTAATAGAACTTTATGGTAAGGTCGAACGTTGATAAACCATGTACACACTTGTCTATGAGGTTCGTATGGGTCAGGAAAGCCAGGACTCTTGATGAGGCCGTATTGGTGGCCGGAAATGTTTTCTCCACATTCTATTTATAAATAATAAGAGAAATAATTATATATGAAAAACTGTCAAATTTATCTGCATTAAACATTTAGAAACGAAACTTTAGCATTAGATAACAATGACGAAAAAAAAATTCTTAAAAATTTAAAGATTATTTTCATAATTCCTATTATTATAAGGGTTAGAAGAAACGAATTTCAAACCTAAACAAAAACCATCGCTCAAACAAAGGGAAAATAAAACATTTAAAAATGACATATTTTGTACTTTACTAACAAATACAGGGTGGTCGCTAGAAAAGCGGAAAATTTGTCAAACAGCTATTTATTTTTACAAAGAATAACTTTTACAAAGTTTTTTAAAGGCATATGTTATATTACACTCATAGATGCTCAAAATGTCGTCCGGGCACTTCAGAGCAGCGTCTTAACCTAGAAATCCAAGCTCGTGTAGCGTTTTGAAGGGTAACTTGCGAGATATCGTTTCAAGCTCAAATTTTCCACCTGCCACGGTTATTGAAACCCGGTTTCTGCCAATATAAGTCTAAAGATATGCCACAGTGCCACTTGATTTTCATATCAGAAGGGATTAAACATCTGCCATGGATGTTTTTTTATTGTTTTGAATATCGCAAGACCTGAAGTACCGGTTTATCTTCCTCATCCTTAAGGCTACCATTGATCAGGGCTTTCAACGAAATAAATTCACCAGTGCTTAAATTAACTCACGAATTATTTCTTAGATATATTCCATTATAAGTTATATGCGAGGAGAGTTTCTGAGAAATGCTATACATATTTAATTATCAGACGTAGTATTTTTGTTGTTTGCACAACGGTGGATGATGAGTCTTCGTTTGGATATGGATTCTATTTGATTATAATACTTTTAGTTATGAGAAGAATTAACATTTATCTTAATTTCTTTTGATAGTCTGGTTTACTTTATACGTATTCTCATGTGGGTCAACTAATTGTTTGCGGACTTACAACACTAAAATCCGATGTTCACTTCCTTCCTGTAGACAAAGTACAGATGATACATTGTTCATATTTGCGCAGAAAACTATCAACTTTATTTCGGTACAAAAAACATTTAGAACACAAAACATATGTGGACACGTGTGTTACTAGAAAATTTTGTCATTCGTTTTAAAACGGCATTATTACGAAGTGGAACAAAATACAAGGAACAACAATGTGTTATATTTAAAACAACTTTCAATAAGTGAGAAATACGTAAACTAAATGCCGATAAAAATATTCTATAACTGAACTGTAATAGCCGCTATTTATTTACTTGATCAAGTTTTACAAAAAATTAAATACAAAGTTAAAGAATTTTGTTTTAATCATCCTTGAATCATACAATCTACTGTTAAATAACAGGGCAAAATTATTTAGAACCTTAACTATTATTTTGCATTACAAAAATATAACAGTTAAACCTTGAAATTGTTGCTTTGACTCTATAAATTGATAGGTGGCACTAAAGCCGCTGGCAACGCCTTCTTCGTTTGTTTTCAAAACAACTTTCATATCATGGATGCCCACATTAGATACTACAGGTCCAGGTGATGTCGTAGAACAATATCGTCCTAAACCTTTTTCTCGGCCGTTTGGATAGATCTCGTAAATTTCTAACCAGTCTTCTTTACAAACTTCACTGCAGAGATTTATAAAGAAAATCATTTTGAACAAGAGTTCTTCTTGACATTCACAATAAATTTTAATTTGCTGAATGTTTACGCAAACAGATAAAACAAAGAAATTCACGTAGCAGTAATACGTCGATATTTAATTTACTGAATGATTACGTTAACAGATAAAACAAAGAAATTTGTGAGGTAGCAATACGCCGATATTTAATTTACTGAATGCTTACGTTAACAGATAAAAAAAGAAACTTGCGTGGCAACAATACAGCAATTTTGTTTATTTCTAGCTTTCATTGGTGCGACATTTTTCTTCAGATCAAACGTTAAATCTAAGGTTGGTTTCTGTTTCTACAGTTACGACAACATTGCTGTAAACGCCTGATAACTTTAGTAAAAACTATTTTGAGATTTCTCGATGCTAATGCTTTGGTTTTAATTTTATGCTATCTCCATGGTAATGAATTTCCTGTTTTTAATGACACCTATTCAAACGTCATTCAAATGATTTACAGCAGGAACGAACTAATTTCAGTTAATTAACAATGCATTTTGTTCAACTGACATTAGTTAATTTATTTTTTATTAGTTTGGTAGAGAAACAAATACTTTTATATTATAAAATAGGGCTTTATAACTGTCTTTCTGTTTTTGTTAAAATAATATCTTAATTAATACATATTTTATAAAACTATATTCTTGTCAAGTTTAAGTCATAAAAATAATTGAAAAATCAACAACAAACGAAACGTCTCCCAACGAGCCAATGGTGTAAACTTTTGGATTTACAATGATGAAAATCTGGGGTTCGATTTCCTGTGGTGGATACAATGCAATTAGCTCATTTTATAGCTTTGCATTGACGTGATATACTATTAAATTATATAAAGGAGAAAATCAACAATCAGGCTTTCAAAGGAGAATACGACTTATTTTAGGCTTTGAAACGAAGGAACGAAAATATTCCCAATAATACGGGCTACCTATCAAAATAAAATGTTAATTAAATTAAATTAGGTTTTCTTACTAGAAAACGCACCGAAAAATATTACTGTGGCAATATTAAATTTGAAGTGCAATAATTTTGAGTGTTGTATATCATTTAAAAGGGAAGTTATTTCTACGAGTTTTCGATAGATGGCACCCCAGAGAATTGGATCAAGATCTTTTTTCATTCTAAATAATTTACCTTTATTGCATTCCGTGTATGAGCTTTTGAGTATGATGGCTTGACGATAATAAAGATATAAAATAAAATAAATTTGATGATTAGGCGGCGGCGATAAAGTAGGAAGCGTCTCAGGGATAAATTAAATGTGAGCGTTGAATTGTTTTTATGTCTTGCTACATTACACATATTTAGAAGAAATGTGGTATGTAATTCACGAATATTGCCATCTACAAGATTTATACAGATAAAGAAAAGCACAATCGTTAAACATACTGTGTATATGTACAGTATAGCAAAATATGTTGTTTTGAGGAAAACATGTGAGAAATAGTTACGTAAATCAAGTATTTTGTCAGGACTACAACCAGGCTAGAATCATTGGAGCGCGTGTAACACCAAGAATGTAGCCCAATGAAACCGTTAACAAAATTCTTTACCGAGGCTAAGAACTAAAGTGGACGACACTATAAACTTTCATGTCGTTATTTTTTCTAAACATAATTCTTGAAATGTTAAGACACTGAATGGTAGGTAGATGGCGAATCTGAAGACAGCTCGATTGTGAAAAATCGAATCTCACTTATATCCCGGAACGTTCTGTAGCAGTGTCTTTGTTTTGAAGTAGTTGAAAACAAACTGGACTTGATCTCCTTGAAGCCCATGGAAATAGTATTGACAGTGAGTTCCAGAAGGATAATTCGCCGGGTATCTAGGAGAGTTGAATTCTCCCGATTTCCTGCTCTCGCTCCTGTATGTGAAGTGACATGTATCGTCAGGTGCCGGTGTTCCAGGAATTTTGTATTCTGTATCGATTAAAAAAATAGTCACATTGGCAAATTTACTTTTGGTCTAGAAAACGTAAGCTGGTCCTTTAAAATTCAAAGTTACTGAATAAAATCATTCGAAAGCGACTAGATAAAATGATCTTTAGATATTATTTTTATAATTTTTATCGTTTGATCACGATTAAAAGAAAAGATTATATGAAAGTTGGATTTGTACAAAATGCCTTCAAGTGACAATTTGACGAAACCAATTTTAAATGAAACTTTATTAAACCACTCGAATAAGAAAAAACCTGAAAAGGACGAACAAATAAAGAAAAACGTATAAGAATTCAACGGTGATAATTTTCTCGTTGCACCTATGGATTAAGAAATCCTTAAATCGTGTTTACTTCGAAAAGCCCTTCTTTAGTTATACAGTGACATGTCTGCGAACTTATAATGCTAGAAACTGGGTCTAGATTGAGGGGAAGAGCGTAGATAGTGCTTTCTGTATTTTATCCCTCTCTTATGTTAGTTATAAATCTTATAAGGCATGATGAAAACTTTCTCTAATTTTCATACATTTATATATTCGTTCGAAGGACCATACAAACTCTTGAACTAGTGGTTCTCTTACCCGTTTCAAATGTGTATTTAGCTTTAAATCCTCGGCCCTGGGAAGGTCCACTGCTGAATACAATGAATAACCGTGGTCCGTTTGACACCAAAGGGACTGGAATTTCTTGTCCACAAAACACGTGGTCATATTCATCGAAAGCTTGCTTAGTTTCTTGGCCATTAAGATAAACTTTAAGATACGCTTCCTCGCAACTGAAAAGACAAAAGGAAAGTTTTTCCGACGAATCACAGTTTTTAGTTCTGTACAAGAGTTGACGTTTTTTTGATTATGAAGTTATCGCATTCACTTCTCTCAAAGACCCTCTAACGTCTAACCTACTTAATTCGCAGTTGATCCATCACGAACATAGATGTTATATTACTACAATGTTTAAACCCTACAAGATTGTTCTTTTCTGATAAAATTCTCTTGTAAAAAAACAAAAACAATATAAAACGTCATTTTTAAACAGTTTGGATCATAGAATCGATTTTGTATAAACCTCTGTTGGCTTTTATTTTATCTCTTATGTTGTCTCTCGAAATGTTTGTTACTTAAGTCATGCGATCTAATTTCATTTCTAGTTGCTGTTTTCCTTACGTGTAGAATGTCATTAACACCGACAATTCTTTTAAATGCCACATATAACATTTTACTTTGATTTGCCCCATTTTGTTTGTTATCAAAGCGAGCTTCTGGGCGATCAGGAACTATAGCAACAATTTCTACTTATATTCTTTTTTCGGCTCAAGTTTACAACACACGCTTTCCAAAAGTCTGGAACCATAGCTTGGTTAAATGATACCTGCCCAGAATATTTGATTGGTAGACGTAGTCCCCAGGAATAGGCCCCAAGACCTTCGGACTTGTCTCCCATAAATTTCTTTTTGTGATGACTAACTACTCATGACACGTGTGTAGAAAGAAAAGTTCAAGAACATTAAACAAATGAAACAACGAATTTACAACGAATGTTGACCATTGGAAATACGCCTCCAATGGCACAGCGGAATGTCTGCGGTCTTAAAAGGCTAAAATCTGGCTTTCGATACCCCTCGTGGACAGAGAACAGATACACCACTGTATAGCTTTGTGCTTAATTTTAAAAAATAGTAACCACTTGAAATCACACGAATATGCTTCGCAATATTCAAGGAAAATGAAAATAGCGTCTCTTAAATTATTTAACAGCAACTGTAACACGTCAAGTAAAATTCGTTGAAGTGCCCATAGACTTTTCGGACACTATATATAATTAAATACAACTTGTAGATATTTACTCAACTATCAGAAATTTATCTCATTTAGACGTTTTTCTACATAATTAATATAACTAAAAACAACTGCTTGAGTAAAAAATAATAAAAGGTTTAAAATAAACCAAGACAAATAAAACTGATTAATCATGCTTGAACAACAGTTCAATCAATAATTAATTAATATTAAATGAAAGTTTGGTCGATTTACAAACTGGTAAAAATATTAAATATACAATATTTCATCTTTATGTTTATTATAATTTTATAATGTAGCACGGTAAACGTTTATATTCAAATCACCAATACGTTTTTTTTAGCATTATACCCCTTCACGATTGGTTAAGCGGTAAATCTGAGATCTGAAATCGCAAAAAACAGGGATTTAGATGATCATGTTGTGCACAGCACAGACAGCCCATTGTGTAGCTTGGAGCTTAACAGTAAACAAAACTTTAGACTTACTAGAAAATTACGTTAAATGGTAATATTCAAGCCCCTCCCCACTCTGTTATATCATTACCACGTATAAAGCTAGTGGGTCAATAAAGAGCGATGCCCTCTTTTCGATTATGAGGTTAAAATCTTAGGTGTAATGGCAAAAAACAATGGTCACTCAAGGTGTAATTCAGACGAAGCAATTTTAAACAGCTTCGATAACTTTTAGGATTTAATTTCGAATGCTTTGTGTTTATTTTATTTTGTTGAATGTCAATATGCACAAAGAAAGCTTCAAATAATAAACAACACGGATTTAAATTAAAATATGAGAATAAAGAAAGACATTATTTCTCAGAACAATCACCAGGCGACTTTACGAGATTATTAGTGGAGCAACATCCAACTTTTGTTAGCAGCACTTTATTCCGAGTCGAAAATGGTCGTTAGTCATTACTATAACTTCATGTAGCAGAAACTCTGTTTGTATGATAGTTTAATTAAAATATAACAGTTAGTGGTAAAAATGTACATACTCCTTGTTCTCACTTGGGATATCAAATTGTTCAAACGTAAGAGTCACACGTTCTAGGTTTTGTCTGTCGTTCAAACCATAAACATAGTATTTACAAACAATGTTTGGGTGATAGAAAGATGACCAGCCTGGCGAATAAACTGTCCCGTTGGAATGACCCTTGCTGAAAACTTTCTGGTCACATTCTAAAAAGAAATGGAAACATAAGTAGCGAAAGCTAATGAAACTTATATAATGTGCAAAAATGTATTAAAGCGTAATTCAATCTTGTTGGATTTTTATCAATATTATTTTGATAGCGTTTGTACACTTTTAGCTGTCAAGTAAAAATTGTCTTTATGATGCCTAGAAGGTTCGAAACATTAAATTTTACAAAGTTCCATTGTGTTTATGAATTGTGAACAGTTAAAACACAAGTAGCGTGTTAAACTATAACTCGTAAGGTCTTGTATTTTTCATATGGTAATAACATATACTCTCCCATTCCCAAAGTGAACTATCACAGCTATGTGCAAAACTCTGGTGTGGCTTTTCTAATTAACTAATCTACTCCCTCTTTTGTCAACATTTGAAAAGATTATTTTGTTAAAATGAGACAAATGACTTCATAAGATTTATCATAGTACCGTAATTGTAATACAATAAGAATGGCAACTAGAGTACGTACCAGTTCCACGTATGTGTTGTCCACCAGAGTCCTCAATAAAGCCTGAAAAAGGTATGTAAAAACTAAAGTATACGTTTTGAACAATTAACAAAACAAGTTACTTAAATCTAATAGAAACATGCATGATTATAGTAAAGAGAAAAAAAAACTAAAAGTGATTTTATACATTCAAATACGTTTAGTAATTATCAAACAAAAAATTGCAGAGTGTAATATGAAAAGTGATGTTTTAAGGGTTAACGTCCCTATTCTAAAATGGCCTTTCGAATAGTACCAGGGTTAAATCAGGCCGGCAGGATACACGACACACACATAAGTGGTTCAGACTTTATATTATCATTTGCGTATGTTACCATGGTTTAAAGAACTTAAATTATAGTGTCGTTCTGTTTACAAATGTCACAGTTTTTTCTGGAATCCTAATATAAAAAATTCAAGGTTGCTGCAACTTCAAAGGTCAAGGTCACATTGGATTCCTTGTTGTGCAGGGATAGTAGAGTTGGTCTCGCAAACACGGTTTGCATGTATATAGGTGAAGTTAATACGCAGTGATCAATACGTCCAACCGTTTTTTCATAATTGCCCAAACTGAGGAAAACGTGAAAACATTTTCGCCACATGATGAGAGGATTAACTGAATGTAGAAGGGTAGAAAAATACACAATAATGTTTCCAGTTATTTATTGACGGAATGCATCATATTTAAAAAAAAAAATAGGTGGTAGAAGTGAAGCACCATTTTGCCACATGTGGCGAGGGTACGATTGTGTTGGAATTGTGCACGAATTTGGCATCAAACGTTTCTTCTATTTAAAAACTGCTGGACAGGACATTATCATTTAACTTAAAGAAGTCACATTTTAATTCTTACATCCTATTTCCACCTCCCATTCCGCCACACCACCCCCATCAGGAAAAATTAAACACGACCGTTCAATACACGTGAATTAATTAATTATTAATGCTTTAAGTTTGTTTTGAATTTGGCGCAAAGCTACACGAGAGCTATCTGTGTTAGCCGTCCTTAATTGAGTAGTGTTTGTTTGTTTGTTTTGGAAATTCGCACAAAGCTACTCGAGGGCTATCTGTGCTAGCCGTCCCTAATTTAGCAGTGTAAGACTAGAGGGAAGGCAGCTAGTCATCACCACCCACCGCCAACTCTTGGGCTACTCTTTTACCAACGAATAATGGGATTGACCGTCACATTATACACCCCCACGGCTGGGAGGGCGAGCATGTTTAGCGCGACGCGGGTGCGAACCCGCGACCCTCGGATTACGAGTGCACGCCTTAACCCGCTCGGCCATGCCAGGCCTAATTGAGTAGTGTAAGGCTAGAGGGAAGGCAGTTAGTCATCACCACCCACCGCCAACTCTTGGGCTTCTCTTTTACCAACGAACAGTGGGGTTGATCGTCACATTATAACGCTCCCACGGCTGAAAGGACGAGAATGTTTTGATGTGACGGGGATTCAAACTCACGACCCTCGGATTACGAGTCGAGTGCGTTTAACCATCTGGTCATACCAGTCCTTTAATGCTTTAAGAATGACCAAGAAAATTGATAAAGCTGCAATGTTTGTTAGATAAGAGGTAGTATCTTCATACAAGAGTTGGAGTAATAATTTCTTCAACAAGAAAGGAAAGGCTTATTTTAAACATACAACTGTTTTAACCACTTGGTGGTCATTAGGCACTCTTGCGTTTTGAAATAGACAAAAGCATAATTATAACCACTTACAAAAGTTCTAATAACATAAAAATAAATACAAAGAAAAATATGTTAAAAGTGAAATTTGCACAAAATTATTAAATATGTCTATGGTTAAATTTCATACATAAGAATTTTTTTCACTGTTAAATATTTTACAAGATTAATGCGTTCATTCTTAAATACTATACAAACAGTAATTTATTGATTGTTAAAATCTGTAAATAAAAACGTGATCTGTTGACACCTTATCTGAGAATAAATTATCTCAATTGTATCTTGTTTTATTAAGCATTTTACAAGAATGAAATACCATTACGTTAAAGCTGCACAAACTTTAACTACCGGTAATAGTTTATTGTAAACATAGGTCATGAGAAAGATACTTGTTAACAGTTAAAAGGACTTAAAATTATATCTATCAAGCCTACAAACATAATGATTGTGTTTATTCTAAATTATAAATGTGCTACTTTAACTGTTCGTTAAGTTGTTGAGGAAAGAAGTTGGAACAAAGTATTCAATGTAACAGTTTAACAACATTTGTATTGTTTTAAATAATAGCCTTTAAACCATTATGTGTTTTTTTTTCTCAAACTGTGATAATCCTCAAACATTCACTCACCTAATCTGGTAAAACTTTCACTAAATTCAAACCACCCAGAAAATCCACGGTTCTGTGTATTGGCCGTACGTTTTAAAGTTATAAACAGAACAAGTAAGTTTTCTGCGGATGAATACACTACCAGGTTGCGCTGTTGTCCACAGTACGTATCTATCAAAGGGTCTTGAGTTGTTGCACCATCGTAAACTTGAACCAAGTCGAAAGGGCAACTGAAATTATAGAAATTTTTATTTTTTAACTGTCATAGAAAATTTAAAGGCAAATATACACTAATGTAAAATTTATACAAATTATATATAAAAACCCAAAAATAACGAATAATATTAATTATTCTCTCAATTTCCAAATCATTTTATTGACTTTAATTAGCAATGAAAAGTTATGTTGTACAAAAAGTTTTCAAATATTCAGAAATTCTGAAAACTTAAAAATCAAGTTACAAGATTAACATATCGGGTCTCATCTTAACGAGGGAAAAAAAATCAAAATTTAAAACATCCGAGTAAGGATATTTATAATAAAACTAATTAATCAATGATTTTGAAAGTACGTTGTAATTTCCATAAATTCGTTGCAATGAATGACAAACATTTTAGGAATGTGAGCAGTGGATAATAATTACAGTTAACAATAATCTGGAAAATCAAACAAAATTAGCTTAGAGAAAACACAAAATTCTCGTTTTGGATTAAAAAGGTAAAAACAAAGGTTAAAGAGGAATAAACACGGGCGTATTGAAGACGAATATTATTTAATACACGTTCCCTTAATCGTATATAGGAGCATATATGAAAGCATAAACTT
Organism: Carcinoscorpius rotundicauda; assembly: GCA_011833715.1. Classification (NCBI taxonomy): domain Eukaryota; kingdom Metazoa; phylum Arthropoda; class Merostomata; order Xiphosura; family Limulidae; genus Carcinoscorpius; species Carcinoscorpius rotundicauda. The sequence continues at coordinate 34,429,397 of CM022404.1, read as the reverse complement.
AAATGTATAGAGTAAAAAACTATTCAGAAATCTAGATACGGTATTTGGTTAGGTTTTGGTTTGTTTGAAATTTCGCACAAAGCTACTCGATGGCTATCTGCACTAGCCATCCCTAATTTAGCAGTGTAAAACTAGAGGAAAGGCAGCTAGTCATCACCACCATCCACCGCCAACTACTGGGCTACTCTTTTACTAATGAATAGTGGGATTGACCGAACTATATAACGCCCCCACGACTGAAATTATGAGCATGTTTGGTGTGACGGTATTTGGAACATAAAACGAATATTTTGTTAAAACTACTGATTATTATGAATTTCCGATCTTCGTAAAATATTTAATAAAGGAGTAAATGAGTATCGGCATATTCGTAAAAATATAGTACGAATTTACTTATGAAACGTACGAAATAATTAAAATAATTTATGGTAGAAAAACAACTGTCAAATGTTTATTTCTCCTTTCAATAATTTCTCATTTTATCAATTTTTTACAGCAAATAAAATAGAAGTACTGAAATATGAGTTTCGAATATATACGTCTTTGACTACTACATTACATCTTCCCGAGTCGTAATTTCAGGTCTGTGGGTTCGAATCGGGGCCTTATAATGTGACGGTCAATCCCGCTATTATATGGTAATGGAGTATCCCAAGAGTTGGCGGTGAGTAGCACCTTCCCTCTCGTCTTACATTGCTAAATTAGGTATGGCTATCGCAGATAAACTTCGTGTAGTTTTGCGTGAAATTCCAAACTTAACACATTGATATCTTCTGCCTTTGAAACAAACAAATGGGATTTGAAAATATATCAGTGTAACAACGGCTTTAAACTTCAATTTTAATTTCGAGGACCTCATTTTGATGTTTTCTGCTAATAGTGGACTTTTATATAAAAATACTGTAGATAAGTAATTTTGATATTTTTATTAAGTAACGTGATATGTCATAAATAACTTACTGACGTCCTCCATAAAATAAATCAAAATCCATAAACTCCAGACGAACACGCTGACCGTCTGCTCCTAAAAACCTGTACTGACATTTCAGATTTTTCGGGTAAACTCCAGGATATGTAGGGGAAAGAATCTTTCCCTTCCTTCTGTGGTCAGTAAAGATGGTAAAACTACACACTGAGGTGGGCAATGGTGTACCAAGTTCGTACCGAGCTGAAACACAGAAAATTACTGGCAGACATTGGTCAGCATTATGACTATCATTTTACTTTTACTTTTTGTACTTATAGAAAAATTCGCTGGTCAAATTAAATCAAATTATATTTATATATAGACGCTGTCCTCTTCTAACATGATAATTCAGAGGCCAATCTCTTTGCGACGACCCGACATTTCTAAACATTTTTTTTTTCTGGTAGCTTAAACAAGAGTACCGCCTGTGTGAGTTCTGTATGTCCAAACGCTGTCCAGTTTTCGCTAAAGTTTTACAAGCAGTAATAGCCTTGATAGAAAACCTTGTGTTGAATTAAATAAGAAACAAACGAATCTAACTTCCCACTATAAGCATACCTTATGAAGATTTGCAAATGCCTTAGTTTTTAAAACATTTAACAAAGAAATTGACATTTTCTCCTGATCCCGCACACAGAAGCCATGTCTACCAAAGTCGACACAAGAGACCTCCACAAAGAACTATGGTATCTCAAGATAATATAGGAATGAGTCCATACATGGCGCAAAAGACCGATTCAAGTTTTATGTACAAATTTCATTATTCGTTTAGTTATACATATTATGACTTGTTCAAACAGTCAATTGGATTCCATAAAGGTAATCAATAAATCAAGCTTAGAGAAGGCTTAAGTGGATAATGAAGGAAACTTTGATATAAGTTCAGCAAAGTAAGAATAAAAATATACAACGTTTTTAGAAGGTTCAGTTTCATCAGCTGCTTGTACTTCATATTGGTAAAATCTTGTGTAAAACGTTGTACGTTTGTTTTAAAGTTTTATTCATTACATATTCAAGCTGTCTCCAAATTGTTTGTTTTAACGTGGGTGTTTTGTAATAAAATTTATATTGAACAAATGATATAAAAGTAGAACACGTTTTTTTTGCCTTAACTTTTGATTAAAGATTTGTCAACTGCATTATTAGTAGTGAAACGTATCCTTCATTTTTGTATCATGGACCATAAACCTAAACTTTCTGAACTATAAACCCTTTCACACGTATATCACCATGGGTCATTAACTTAAATCTTCTGATCTTTAAAGTTCAAAAGTAGGAAAATACCGAAGCATAAAAAGGTATTAATATGAAACCTTATACATTCACCAAAGCATACCCGAATTATCTTTAAGTTAGAAAAAAACATTTTTTACTTTTATTTATTTTCTAATTTGGAATTACTGTAACTTGGAAAACTGATGTGGATACTTGTTTGGAAACTATTACAAAAATTATTAGGAGTTTTTTTTTAAATAGTTTCAACAACCAGAATTCCAAATAAATATTAACTATTTTGGAAGTAAGCGACAAAGACAGTTCACTTTTGTCAAAGAAGTTAAAATAATTATCTCACACAATCTAAGATTATTATAATAAATATGTATGTCTTTGAAATTTGAAAACGATCATGTCGGAATATTTGCATTTAGCAATTAAATAGTAAATATTATTTTTCAGTTGATATTTAAGAACAAATATAAATTTACCCTTAGAGTTATTAAAATCGCTGAATAAACAAAGAATCAATATTTATGATAATTTTAACAATCTGTGCGAAAAATATATTGGGTTTTACATTAAAGCTGTTCTTGCTATTTCAACCTTAGACGAGTTTGTTCAGTTTGCGAATTAACTTCGCAAAATAAAATCGACGCTACTTACTGGCATCTACAAATTCGTAGGTTCCCTTGAAGACGTCTGATGTAATTTCGTTCCTGTCAGTATAGAAACTGATAACTAAAGTTTGGTATAATGATATCCTCGTTTGTGGTAAGATTTTCCCACAGTAGCGACCTCCGAAGGGAGTTTTTATAAGCTCTGTAGCAGAATCTTCAATTTCTGTATACAGATCAACGAATTCATGAGCACACCTGAAATAAAATAGAGACTTGATAAACTATTTTTTATTCACCATATAGAATAAGGTATACAATAAAATCATTACAATTTTATCTAAATTTGCTCTTTTACAAGCTAATATGTGTTTTCCAGTCAAGAAAAGAACTTGTTCTATTATGAGTAGTTGGCGGTAGGTGGTGATGACTGGCTGCCTTCCCTCTAGTCTTACACTGCAAAATTAGGAATGGCTAGCGCAGATAGCCCTCGTGTAGCTTTGTGCGAAATTAAAAAAACAAATAAACAATTTACGAGTAATCACGCAACTATTTAGAACATAAATCAGTCTAAGTGCTCGTATCTAAGCTACAGGTTTTCTCAGACTGAGAAAATGTTCAGTGACTTTCAGGTAACCGAACATTTACATGAATGATCGTCTTACTATTAACAAGTTTCCCAGGGAAGAAATTATCTACTCTCCCCGAAATAACGAAAGAAATGAAAGTTCAACGAAACTATTCCTTAAAAAAATTTTACTTGCCCAAATCGCGGGTTCGCGCCCGCGTCGCGCTAAACATGCTCACCCTCCCAGCCGTGGGGGTGTATAATTTGACGGTCAATCCCACTATTCGTTGGTAAAAGAGTAGCCCAAGAGTTGGCGGTGGGTGGTGATGACTAGCTGCCTTCCCTCTAGTCTTACACTGCTAAATTAGGGACGGCTAGCACAGATAGCCCTCGAGTAGCTTTGTGCGAAATTCCAAAAAAACAAACAAAACAAACAAACAAACTTGCCCAAATAAAATTAATATATATATACATAACTTGTATAATAATAATTAATTTATAACATTTTTTATTTTGATAACTAGAAGTTACAAACTTAAGAACATTACTTCGAACAGAAAGCAGTAACGGCTCAACTTTTTACGATTTATAAGATTGGTTATATAAATATTCTTTGCTTGGACTTTTTTGTTAGAAAGGTCTGTTTGGAAACCTTAATATTCACTGCTGTCTAAATAATAACCTGGCCCGAGTCGTAATCCAAGAGTCGCGGGTTTGAATCCCCGTCACTCCAAATATGCTCGCTCTTTCAGCCGTGGAGGCGTTATTATGTGACGGTCAATCCAACAATTCATTAGTAAAAGAGTAGCTGATGACGAGTTGCCTTTCCGCTAAGCTTACATTGCTAAATTAGGGACGGCTAGTCCTTGTGTAGCTTTGCGCGAAATTCAAAACAAACAAATAAACTGTCGTTCATAATCTTTAAATACGCGGATATAAAAAAGTGTGGCATCTCTCGAACAACCAACAGAACAGAGAAGCTGCGCCCATTAACAACAGGAGATTCTACACGAACTTCAACAGCCTGATCACAGAGAATGAGACATATCAGATTCATTGTATAAAAATGTTTACTGACAGTTTCCAGAGCTTATAATGAAAGATTAACAACACAGTAATTAACTGTTAAAATTAAATGTCCTTAGTTAAATATTATAAAACACTGCTTGAGTATATTCGCAGTAAAATCCAAGACTTTAACTTGGATATCGCTATAAAACTTAACATGCTTTAAACTATATATATGTAGCAGCTGCTACATGGTCCACTGGCCTGCTAAAGGGGTTAAAAAATAACAAAAAACAGTACAACCCCAAACTATACGCTCACAATCTTTAAATACGCGGATATAAAAAAAGTGTGGCATCTCTCGAACAATCAACACTTTCGATACTTAATTTTAACTTTTTACTGGATGTTTGGCACAGATAGCTTAGCTGCTTTGTGCCTTAAAACACCAAATCAACAAACCAACAAACAGCTTTAAAAACATGCTCTGAGTGCGCACACGGAACCACCACACCAACTATTGTTCAGTTTTGTTTGGTCCACAGAACCAACATTTGAAATATGTTATTTCTACGTGACATAAAAAGAATACTTTTTTCATGTTAAAAACTATTTTGGACCAAATTTTCTGTTATAATACAATGTTGTAAATCTAGCACATGAACAACTTTATTAAGAATTTTTGGAATAAGATTTATCCTAGAAAGTCTGATTTTAACTGTAAAAGGATACAAAAAAACAATATCACACGAATATTAAAAAGTGACTTTAACAAAAGAGTACAAAAAGAAGTATAACACGAATCTTAGAAACTAATTTTAACTGTAAAGGATACAAATGCAAGACCACAGGAATCTTAGAAAGTTATTTTAATTGTAAAACTGGGATCATTAACTTAAACAATATCTTTCTACTCGAGGTGATCAGTCAGACAAATGATATAACAGTTCTGGTACTCCTCTGATGAAAAATGTATAAACTAATAACAAAATACATGATTCGATACTTTAGAGGGAGCCAGAGGCCAAAAATGCAAATTTACTTTTTGCACCTAAGTTTATTTCGTTTTTTAAAATTTCGCGCAAAGCTACGCGAGAGCTATCCGCACTAGCCGTTCCTAATTGAGTAGTGTAAGATTAGAGGGAAAGCAGCTAATCATTACCATCCATCACCAACTCTTTTACTAAAGAATAGTGGGATTGACCGTCACATTATAATGCCTCCACGGCAGAAAGAGCGAGCATGTTCGGTGTGATGGGGAATCGAACCCGCGACCCTCGGATTACGAGTCGAGTCGGGCATTACATATAAGATTGATGGGGTCTAGACGGCAGTGGATTTGTGAACCTTATCTGATAAAATTAAAAGGAAATAAAAACATGTAAGCGGTATGATTTCGCCCATTGTTCTTTACAACTGCAACACCAAATAAACGAATATCACATCTTCATATTTTCTATTTTTACTATTTAGACATAGGAAATAAAAGTATGAATAATAAGGCGAACAAATTTTTGTTAGTAATATACTTAAAAACAACGTTCTTATAGAACGTAAATAAATAAATACGAGAACTAACAATTCTTAACAAAACTTCTCGTTTAAATGTATAAGTAATATTTATTGGTATTGCTCACTCTGGTGGCGTTCCTTTGAGTCTGAAAACGGTGAAAGTGACTTTAACTCTCTCGTTTTCAGCTGCAATGAAAGTATAGATGCATTGTCTGGAATGGTTATATGGATTTAGCATCTCCAACGACGAGAAAGAGCCATTTTTCCTTCCATCTGGATTACTGATAAACATTCGATCACATTCTGCAATAAACATACAATTATTTAAAGAACAAATAAAGATGGTAACCTACTAATGGTTTTAACATTCTCATTACTATAATACCAGTGCGGTACAAGTATCATATAACGTCTTTTGTTTTGGTTTTTCAAGCATGACTTCAGAAACTGTTCGTGAATTTGATAGACAAGTTGATATAACAACGTCACTGACGTAATAATGACAACGTTAAAACTGATGCTAAAAAAGAAACAAGAAATAGATGAGTTGCATATCAAAATCAAAGCCATTTGGTTTTATCATACTGAAAGAATATACAAAAAAATTAATCAGTTTATTTCATTACTTTCAACCCCCAGAAAACACTTATTTCCGTACCATTCACTACCGGTAAGGCTCTGTACATTGTATGTTATTAATTAACATTATGTTTTGTTTGGTGCGACATTAACTGTAAAACTCTAGCTAAACCAATTTGTTGAAATCACTCATTTTCTGTGTAAAATACATGCAGAGTCCCAGCAGTAGTTAGATTAGTTGTATAATCTATGGTATTAAAGGCCACCAGCAACCCACAAGTAACTCGTTACATCAACAGTTTAAAAAATATATTTAAAAAGCTGATGTGACCTATATTGACCCGTTCGTAATTTTAGGATTAAAAAGATTTTAGGCTAAAGTTATACTAACTTCACGATAGAAAACAGTCATTTTTCAGCTACGTATCTCACCGAAAGTTTAAGTCATATTTCTTTTTAGCAGATATGTTTGTATAAAACACACAAGTTTTATTTGAAAATTCTGTAGTTTCATATGGTAAAACAAAAGTTACATAACCAAATTTATAAAGACCAATCTTGCTAGTTTTGCTGAAGAGCTATCTGTTGGCAAACAGTATTTTGTCTTGTTTTTACAAAAACCTTCAGAATTTTAGTTATTCAGGTTTACCAATTTAACTTGATCACCACAGCATGTACAATTTTTTTTACGAAATTTTACCTTTTTTTAACTAGCTGAAGATCCGATATAGACAGAAAAATAAAACACAGAGAGAGAGAATATCAGTTTCTCTGTTTAAGCTCTAAAATAAGCAATTGTTATATACCATTAATTAAACTTGCAATAGTTTATCCCATGGTGTTTTTAAAGCGAATAACGATGTATTTATTATACTAATTAATATTTTAACGTATTGCATATACTGCCTGAAGATGGATCAGCGATAAGTCTGAGAACACAACCTGGGATATAAGGTGTGCTCTGGATTTTAAAAATGACTGTAAGAGTAGGACAAAAATTTACGGTGGGAGACATACAGTTAACTTGTCTTAACCTCCATTTACTAATCTCACATATTAAAAAAAGAGGTCCTGGTATGGGCAGGCGATTAGGGCGCTCGATTCGTAATCTAAGGGTCGTGAGTTCGAATCTCAGTTACACCAAACAAAGAACGTAGTGGTATTGTTATATGACAGTCAATCCCACTATTCGTTGGTAAAAGAACAGCCCAAGAGTTGGCGATAGGTGGTGATGAGTAGCTGTCTATCCTGTGATCTTGCACTGCTAAATTAGGGACGGCTAACGCAGATAGCCCTCTTGTAGTTTCGCACGAAATTCAGAAACAAATTATTCATCACCGATATACAGAGTACCTTTCAAAAGTAAGCGAAAACATCGTTTGTTTGCACCAAATCTTGTATATGTAGTAATCATTCAACATTCACTTTTGGTTAATATTTGGTAATCGTAAATTTTTAGAGAATTTGTAATAATAAACTTAATTAATTAATAATTAATAATTTGTAATAATCACCTTCTCCACCAACCTCCCCCAGGTTCCCCGTTGGTACAGCGGTAAGTCTATGGAATTACAAGGCTAAAATAAGTGGTTCGAATCTCCTCGGTGGACTCAGCAGATAGTCCAATGTGGCTTTGCAATAAGAAAAAAACACACACTCCTCCTCAAGAGTGGCCAACTGGAAAGTCAATAGGCCTATAACACTAAAATATGGTTTTCTTCACTCATGGTGGGCAGAGCACAGTTAGCCTTTGTGTAGTTTTGGAGGGGAATTGAAAAAAACAACAACAACAGAGAAAAACAAGAATTGGGTGCTCCAACTCATCATCCATATCACTTTTCACTTCATGAAGATAGTTGTGGGAAAGTGACTGTTCTCTAAATAAATGTAAAATGTAAGAAAAACAAAAGAAGGTCCTACTATGGAGGATAAAGGTTCTTTTTAACTAAATGATTATTGGTACATTTTTCTGCCAGCAAAGGAATGCAGGAACTAATTATTTCATGTTCAGATTTACTACGTGTATAGAAATCATATTATAGGAGTATTATAAAAGCAATAATTATTTTATATATGTAAAAACTTCTCTACAAGTGGGTTTTCTCGACACCACTGAATAATTCTTTTGTTAGAAAGATATGAATACAAAAATTACGTCATAAAATTCATGCACATGTAAGCATAAATAATAGTGTGCTTATTTCCTATAAAGCAAGTCTTTTCCCCCCCAGAAAATTATTCAATTAATTTATTATTCAAGCAGCACGAACGAGGGGGAGAGAGGAAGGGAACCTCACATCCTGACGTTGGCATTCCAGCCCCCCATTTAGTGGTAAAGGCTGAAATTAATAAGTTAATTAGTTATAAGAATTAGTGTAAATCCCAACTTTTAACTGTGTGATATTAAAGCTAATAGAAGGCGAATTTCTACTAAATCGTTACAAATTTAAGAGAGAGTTAAGGAGTTTCAAAAACCTTTTTTTAAAGTGTCCATTGCTCTAATGTTATGGGGTATTGGATTCCAGATGTTTACCCCCTACGTAAGTTATTGAGCATTGACCTACTGAATTCTTTTAAAAATCAGCAAGCTTACTTGATTAGCGTGTTTAAAGCTAACACATTCTACGAGCTTTGATCTATCGGCCACATTTTTTTAAAAATGTAGCAAAATTAAAGGCGTGGCGATGCAGAGATAGGATTGAATCGATACTTCGTCCAATACGATTTATGTATCGTCACAAATTTAGCAGTGAATAATCACCAGTCTTTTGTAGAGAAAAAATCAGAAGTTCTAACAATTTGTTTTTATTAAAATATAATAACTGAATAAAGGAAAGTGGCTATGTTGTCCTCATATCGTTTATTAAAAACATTACATACAATGTAACATAACATTACTTACAATGTAACAAAACATTATATACAATGTAACATAACATTACTCACAATGTAGCAAAACATTACATACAATGTAACATAACAAATTAACTCTATTTTTAATATTTTACTTCTCTTGCCAGCTGCCATTTAGTTGATCAAACCTAATAAACTGATAAATCACTGTAAAGTGCGAAGTACCTAAATAAGACGATGTCAGTAATATAGATAATAAATTACAGACAAGACTGTCAAACTTTAAAACAAACCGTTGGTAAAACTTCTGTATCTAGCTGATGTCGTATTGCGGCATCAGTGTAAAGATACACGGATATCGAAAACTGGTTTCTAGTGTTGTAAGTACGCAGACATACGCCTACGCCAATGGGGACAACAAGATACGTATGATGAGATATACGCCCCTAAATAAAATAAATATAATGACTGCACTTTCAGAATTACTAATTATCATGCAACTAGATATATATTACATTGTAGCACAACATATTTATAGCCAGTCCCACCGTGGATCAGCGGTAAGTTTAGGGACTAACAATGCTTAAATCAGAAGTTCGATTCCTCTCGGTGGACAGAGCGGAGATAGTCCATTTGGAAGCTTTGCGCTAAAAATAAAGAAGGGTTAAAAACAGAACAAAAAAGTATCACCAGTGTATTCACGGTGACGGATCGCAATCCGAAAGGTGGCATAAAAAATATAAAAAACGTCTCTTTAACACATCCGTTCGTTCAGATCAAGAGCATACTATTTAAAAGAACATAACTTTTGTCACATGTACTAATTGTACACACATGAAATACCACAAAACTTATTAAATATGCCAATATTCCTTACTATAAAAAACGAGTGCATTCTTCGAAGTGTGGAATATACACTTTAATTGTTGTATACATTTTAAACTAGTGTAGGAATTTCACACTAAATCTTGACACGTATAGATCCCAATCTGCACACTGTAGTCTTTTAATTTTACAATATAAATAAACAAGTTTCATAAAAATAATTGACAAAAAAATCAAGAAACTCGGACTGAAAGATTATTACTAGATTCTAATTACACCTTCAGGAAGAGGAGGGCCGAAAAAAATCCACAAATCATTTAGTTCGCGCGAAAAAATTAGTCACCGTCTTCTTAGACAAAAACAAATAAAACACAATGAGACCGACAGTAATTTAGGTCGTCCTAAAAATCCAATAGACAGGTTCTAATAAAGTGAGAATAGACCTGACAAGAAAGTTTTTTTTCTTTACGTTTCCCAATATCAGTCGATTGATCAACTGGTACTGAAGGTTTGTACCGCCGTATTGTATTGTGTTATTAACTCTACTTGCAGTAATCAGAATATAACTGAAAGTAGGTGGTTTCTAGTTCAACTTCTGATTGAGTACCAAGTGGGTATGGATTTCTATACACGTACACATTTCAGTGAAAGTTTGGAGCGGTTAAGCTGGGGTTAAAAGGTTCTTTCTGTGGTGGGACAGTGTTAAGTTTACGGATTTACAATGGTTAAGATCGGGAGTACGATTCCCCGAGGTGGATAATGCAGATATCCCAAGTGGCTTGCTCTAAAATAAACAGGTTATAATATAAAGATAACATTAAAATACTGTATTTGTTGAACAAACACAATTTATTTGATAAAATCTTCCTGTACTAATTAGTTATTCTTTCTTTAACCCTTTCTTTCCATATAAATAGTTTGTTTGTAAGTAAACCCGACTACAGACAGAATATCATTTTATTATACAAACATAAAATGAAAATAATAACAAGTTTATAATTAGTATTTCGTGGATCAGTAGTTTTTTTTAAGATAAAATACGTTTATGCGTCATATTTACAAGATCTGTGGAATTGCATTTCGCTTCTACTGAAGAATTTGGATGAAGGTGGTGTGAGAAAGGTGCTGACATATACACACTCATTATGGTGGGTTTGGTTTGTTTTGAATATTGCGCAAAGCTACACGAGGGCTATCTAGCCGTACCTAATTTATCAGCGCAAGACCACAGGGAAGACAGTTAGTCATCACCACCCACCGCCAACTCAAACAAGTAAAAACGTATTTTTGTACGAATTTATAAAGGTCCTAACAGGGTTTATTGGAGCAGTCAACATTATTTATTTATTAATAATTTCTCTTGTCGTCGATATGTTATACCACCATTTTGTCTTCTCAGCAATAAGTTATACCGTTCGGATTTAACCACTGGATGAGGATGTTCCTAAAAGTTTTGTTTGTTTGTTGTTTTTTATGCTATTTTGGGGGAAGCAGGATACTTTAGCAGGAAACGATCAGGGATACTTAATACTTAATAGAGTTCACGGTCAGTAATGTCATGGTTCTGTACAACAATTTAAATAGTTAACTCCGCCATCTTCTACAAAAATATACACACACACACAAAACAGCAGGATTATTTATCAGGCTTCGGTTGCATATATAAAAAAAAACATGCAAAAAATGATTTTAGGGTTTTCTTCACATTTTTGCAGAGGAATCTTTATCTTACACACACAAACATGTACACAAATCAATCAATCTTATATTTCAATAGAGTTTATAACTATAAACAAAATAAAACAACTTTTACAGTTTTATCTTTTTTAACACCATAATTAAGTTTACTTATTTGATGTCTCGAGAATGCTCGGGTCCAACATAATGCACTGTGCGCGAAATAGATCACATGTGGCATGTTTGATTGGTTTCATATATTGATTTTCACAGAGGAGAGCGTTATCGCGAATGTGATAGTTGATAAAGTATATACCGTAAGGGTTTGTGGGGTGGGGGACAATTCTTAGTTATCCGGCACCGCACAAAAACATTGCCTTATCTGGTAAGCAGATCTTCTGTGTAGACAAGACTTGCAGAGAAACAGACGATTCAGGCAACACTGGCTCCTTCTTCTCGTAATTGCAGCTTGGTAAAATACTTTCGTATGATGTTATAAGATTTTAGAGTTTCACCACAGAACAGTCGTCAAACCCACGTGCATCTCCCGTCCAACACGAGAGGGAATATAGGCTTGTCGTAAAAAAAAAAAATTAGCCTAAAGGGCAGAAGTGTGTGACAATGCCTATAATGTTCACTTCAGGCTTCCATCTAGCTACTTTGAAAGGATTGAAGCGGAGAGACGGAGGAAATAGGTGGTTAACCCCCCATTTTTTTTTCAAAGCAAGTTTATATAATTGGCCAGTTCGTTATGGTTTAAATTATTACCCGACAAAACATGTATCCCCCTATCAACTAGTGACCCCTACTAAAAATTTTGGATCAATCACTATTCTGTCATAGTAGCACGTGATTTTTCTGATAACCTTTGATTATGGTTTGGTACACTTCCACCTCTCCAGCAATGGTGTATATAAACTGTTTTATATACTTCTCACAGTGGGTCCGGCATGGTCAGGTGGTTAGGGCGTTCCACTCGTCATCTGAGGGTTGCGGTTTCGAATCCCCGTCACATTAAACATTCTCGCCCTTTCAGCCGTAGGGACGTTTATATGTGAAGGTCAATCCCACTGTTCGCTGGTAAAAAAGTAGCCCAAGAGGTGGCAATGGGTGGTGATGACTAGTTGCCTTCTAGTCTTACTCAGCTAAATTAAGGGCGGCTAGCTCATTAGCCCTCGTAAAGTTTTGCGCGAAATTAAAAAAAAAAAAAAAATTTTCATAGCTCAAAAGAAAAATACAATCCATCATGACAGTTTTGAGAGCTCAAGCCACGTAGAAAATTATTTTCCGTCGTAAGTGAAGTGCACTGTTAACTGCGAACAGTTATATTGGAAATAATCTCACATTTCTTTACTGCCTTTCATTACCCTCCACCAATCTAGCTAAAGCAGCATCGTGAAAACACGATTAATTCTGAAGGCGGGGCGATAAAGAGATACGATACGATTTGTATCTTTTCACGAAATGTCGCACGGTTTCAGTAAAGAGTGTAAGTTTTTCGCATAGAAAGGTGAAAAATTCAGAATTTCTAATAGAGTATTTTTGTTAAAAATTAATGATTTAAAAGAGAAAGATAAGTACTGAGTAATATTTGTTGACTTTTATCAAAAATATTACGCACAAAGCAGCATAACAAATTAACACTAACAATATATATAAATATATATTACGTTTTTTCTTTTTAATTTTACTTCTTTTGTCAGCCGATTTTTAATCCATCAAGCCCGAGACTTTGAAAACAACTTAAAAAAGATGATGTTAATAATATATGCAATAAGTTACGGACACAAATGTTAAACTTTGTAAAAAACCGTTGATAAAACTTCTGTATCTAGATACGTATCATACCAACCACCACAAGAATGACATATGGACCCCAATTAATTTTCAAAATCCTTTTGTTTCTGTTATCTTTTTGTAATCGTTAAGTAACTAAACCCGTATTTATACGTCGATGTTATTTGCTACTGTGAAGATAGATCTCAATTCACAAGGTTGTCTATTTTGTATTGACAGGCTGTATATCTGGGTTTTTTATTGGAACTTCCAATTACGTATCTCAGATGATATTCTTCGAACAGCTTGTTACTAATATTGTTTGTTTTGGAATTTTGCGAAAAGCTACTCGAGGGCTATCTGTGATAGCCGTCCCTAATTTAGCAGTGTAAGACTAGAGGGAAGGCAGCTAATCACCATCAACCATCGCCAACTCTTGGGCCACTCTTTTACCAACCAATAGTGGGATTGACCGTCACTTTATAACGTCCCCCCGGCTGAAAGGACGAACATGTTTGGTGTGACGGGGATTTGAACCTGCGACCCTCAGATTACGAGTCGAATGCCTTAACCCACCTGGCCATGCCGGGCCATTAATATTATTGAATGAGCAAATTGTGTTACTTTACTAATTTAACCGTTACCCCCCATTTAAGCATCGGTGTTTTATGTTATTTCATGTATCAAAAAGAGATTAAAAACTGTTGTGGCTCTATTCTGTTATGCCTCTGCTGTTTTATATATCAGCGGCAATTCTCCTAATTTATAAAGATAAAATCAGTGGATTGATTCCCTTCGGTGAACACAGCGGACAGCCCGATTTGGCTGTGCTATAGGAAACAAACACACTCTACTTTTAGTAGTTTAAAAACTGGTTAGTCTAAAGTAGTACGGTTTCTTTGTAATTTCCACACGCAGGAGAGTTTCTGAACTATAGATAAACTTAACTTACAGACTGACGAACGATCAACGAGCTTGGGTGGTATTGTGAAAAGTAGATGTGTAGGCGGCAGGTGCTGCTGACTGATTACCCTCCATCTGATGAACAGTTCTAAACTAGAAAAAGCTATAAGCATATGAGTATCTAGTCAAGCCTTTTAGCCCATGTGCTGTTCAACTGAAAATACCTCAAAATATTAACTTTCATATCACACTGTATTCCACGTAGACAATTTAACTGCTAATACACTCGAAAGTAAGATGTGTTATACACTCTTTACAAATTTATGTTAGTAAGGTGATATGATTATATAAATAAGCCTAATTGTACACATGTTTGACAATTTATCTGTGACCCTACAATGTTATTTCTTTGTGAATGTTTTCTTATAGCAAATCCACATCAGGCTATCTGCTGAGTCCACCGAGGGGAATCGAACCGCTGATTTTAGCATTGTAAATCTGTGGACTTACAGCTGTACCAGCGGGGGCGATTATTTCTTTGAAGCAGTTTACGAGTTTGAAATATGTATTTTTTTCCTCTACAAAATGATTCACATATTCATTGTTAACACAATTTCATAAATCATTATTGTTGTGTACTCACAGACCACGATCATCCACAAACAGTAAGTAGAGAAATTTATTTAAGTGACGAAATGAATGAGAATTAATAACAAAACATGAAAACGTACTCTCATTGGTTGGAATCGAACATGCTTAACATCTTTGATTTTTAATCTAGTTAAGATTATGTAAATTTTTGTCGGTTTATGGTATCTTCTTCCAGTTTATAGTATATTTTTCTGTTTATAGAATGTATTTTTCCATTTTCCATTATTTGTTTCTTAATCAAGTTTACATTATGTGTGTTTACACTTTATAATTTTTTTAGTTTATGTGTTTTTCCAGTTTTTTAGTTTATGACATGTGTTTCTTCAGTTTACACTTGTTTCCGTTTTTATTTTTTCAGTTCCTGTTTCTTAATCCAGTTTATAGCATGTTCTTTTCAGTTTACGGGATGTGTTTTCTCCTATTTTACAGTATATTTTCTTTATCCAGTTTACACTACATTTTTTCAGTTCATAGTATGTTTTTCCAGTTTACAGTGTATTTTTTGCAGAATATATTATGTGTTTTTTCCAGTTTACACCTATTTTCTCTGTTTAGAGGTTTGTATTTTCAGTTTATGGGATATGCTTTTCTCTCTCTTTACAATATATGTTTCGTAATCCAGTTTTTTCCGTTTATAGTAAGTGTTTTTCCAGTTTACAATATATTTTTCAGCTTACACTATTTTTATTTAATTATACAATAGAAGTTTATAATAAGAATATACACACTAATACATCAACCACTGTGTATTTACTACATCCTATGCCGATTAGTCCTTTTGCCCAATATCAGGGTTTTCAGGCTAGCTGGGATGTGAGAACTACAGTAGTAGTTTCAACACAGTATTTTTCACAGCCACTTCAATATAATAGTCAAAACCGTTTTAACACGAAAACATTTTGACGGGTTGCAGCAGAATTTTACATTGATAAAAGAAACAAACAAAAATATTTAACGTGAATGGATAGCGCTAGCCTGTTACAAAATTTTCAGTCGTGAAAAAAAATTACACGAAACAGCAATGACACGCTGTAACAGAATTTTATACAAAAAAATAAGTATTTTCACGTGAAACGACAGTGACAAGCAATATATGTATAAATAGATAGAACACAGATGTTTTCCTTTTTCAAAATATATTGAAGGTAGTTTGTGGGTAAATTAAGGATCGTTGAACACATGTTCTACCAAGCTATTTTTCACCTATCAGTATAACGCAGTGTTTCACAAAGGGTGCGCTGCAATACAGTATGGTGTGTCACGAGTGAGATGGTGGTGTTCCACTACATTTTCATTATCCGAGGATCGTGGATTCGAATCCCCGTCGCACCAAACATAACACGCTCGTCCTTTCAGCCGTAGGGGCTATTTTATGTGACGGTCAATCCTACTATTCATTGGTAAAAGAGCAATCAAGAGTTGGCGATGGGTGGTGATGGCTAGTTGCCTTCCCTCTAGTCTTACACTGCTAAATTAGGGATGGCTGGCGCAGATAAACTCTCGTGTAGCTTTGCGCGAGATTCAAATCAAACCAAACCAATCCTCTACAACTCTGTCCTTCCATAACCTTCAAATAAACAGACAGTTTAACACCTTAGATAAGAATTTGAATGTGATGACCACGAGAAAGTACTATTGTAAGCCGTATTTACTTTCACTGCCTGTTTCTGGAAGTGTTTACATACAGCTTCATTCTTACTTCAGTTATTAATCGTATGCCCGCGAATTCTTACCTGAGGGAAATATCTGAGAAAAAAAAAGAGTGAAATATGCAGAGCTTTTATTAACGGGTAACTCTTGCTCGAAATATATTAATGTAGAAATATCACATATGACACTCGCAGCATTTGCAATATGAATACGAGAAATACGAATGGTCCAGCAAAATAAATATATTTCTAGTGTGTATATACATATATATGTTAAAACTGTACATTGAATTTAGGATTAGTTTGTTTGTTCTTCCAGTTAGGATTGCTTAACTGAACTGTTTATTTGAAAACTTCCAACATGCGCAATAAAGCTAAAATAAAGCACCCTATTTTACTTCACTTTCGAAAAAGGCCTAGCAGGGTTAGGTGGTTAGAGTGCTCGACTCCTAATCTGAAGATCGCGAGTTCTCGTCACACCTACATGCTCGCCCTTTCAGCCATGGGGACGTTATAATGTAACGGTCAATCCCACTATTCATTGGTAAAAGAGTACCCCAAGAGTTGGTGTTAGCTCTCGTGTACCTTTGCGCGATATTCAAAACAAACAATCTTTTTAATCTTTCTTGTGGGCGTTTTCTAGTGATTTTGGCCACCAACACTTTTGCAAAGTAGTCCTGATAAAAGATATATTGTTTTCTGTAGTAACAACGGAAGACTTGCAAGGATCTTTGCTTAAATATCTAAACATAATGTTCATGAATCTGCTGGGAAAATTATAGGGGGAACACAAACTTAACGACATGCTAGAGTCTCAGCATTTAACGCTCAGTTTTGTCGTTCTGTGTAGCGCTTATTACTATATGATAAATATAGTAACCAGTCCGTCTGACCTTGTATGTCTGTTTAGTAGATTCTTATTTTACATTAAGAAATTTCCGAAGACAAAAACGAGTGATATTTTAAACGAGATCGGAATTTTCAAAGAGCGTCAGGAAATTAGTTTGCTCTTCAGTGTGAAGCTACACTGGGTTGTCTGTGTTATGCCTACCTTGGGTATTAAAACCCAGTTATTGGGTAATGTAATGAGAATTACGTAGAACCGCACGTTTGTCATCACATTCGTTTCGATTAATTCATTACAGATGGCAAATACTTGTTATGAATAATGGTTTAAGTCTTCATTCAGTTGCTTTCAAAACTTCTTCGTTCAATGCCAGAATGCATTAGCTGGGTTTGACCATTAGCAGCCAAAAGTCCATATAAGATTAAAATGGCGACTGTATGAAGGATAAAAACCCGCTGCTGTGTTTCTCATGCATAATGTAGAAAAGGTTTAGTTTGTTTTGAATTTCGTGTAAAGCTGCACATGGGTTGTCTGAGTTAACCGTCTATAATTTAGCAGTCAAAGACTAGAAGGCAGACCTCACCCTCAGCCAACTCTTAGGCTACTCTTTTACTAACAAATAGTGGGACTGATTATGACATTATGACGTCCCCATGGCTTAAAAGGGGAGAATATTCGAATAATTTCAAATATGGAAAAATATCTTCTTAGTGTGTGTGTATATATATATATTACTAACCCATATCTTCTACCTACCAACTGTTTACTTATTTAAACATTTAATTATTATTTATATGAAGTGATTTTTAAAAACTGAATCAAACTTCAAATGTCAGCCTTGAATTATTGACATTGTATTCAACGAATCCTTCATCTCCGGTTGTTTAACATTTGGAGGAGTTCATCTCAACATTTTTGAAGCTCAAATCTTTTGTAAGTAAAAGAATAAAAAAAAACATTAGATTTTTCGAATTAGTTCCCGCCGAGCTGCAAATTATGTGTCCCTTTCATTGTTCTACAACAAGACTATGAGAAAACGAAGTTTCATTGAACTTGAGATATTATATATCCTTGTTGGATATTAAAATAATGTTTGTAAGAAACATGTAATACAAGCCCCCCAGTGGCTCAGCGGTATGTCTGTGGACTTACACCCTAAAATCCGGGTTTCGATACCCGTGGTGGGCAGAGCACAGATAGCCCATTGTGTAGCTTTGTGCTTAATTCAAAACAACAACAACAACGACAACAATGTAATACAATTATTTTAGGTTCGATATATCTCGGTTGAATAAATTTTATTCATTTATATGACAGTTATAACCGACTTGTGTATTTACATTTATTATATATGTGTCTCAGTTGGATATATTATAGGTGTTTATATAAGTTATATTCGAGTTTTGTGTCTTACACAAATTATACGATAGCTATATTCGTATTGTGTATTTTTAAATATTCTTGGCCCGGCATGGCCACGTAGTTAAAGCCCTCCACTCGTAATCCAAGGGTTGCGGGTTCGAATCCATGCCACACCAAACATTCTCGCTCTTTCAGCCATGGGGGCAATATTATGTGACGGTCAATCCCACTATTCGTTGGTAAAAAGTTGCCCAAGAGTTGGCAGTGGGTGGTGATGACTAGCTGCCTTCCTTCTAATCTTACACTGCTAAATTAGGGACGGCTAGCCCAGATAGCCCTCGTGTAGCTTTGCGCGAAAATTCAAAACAAACTTTACATTTGCATATATGATACTTTTATATAAATATTTTGTACTTGAAATAAACGTACAAATTAAGGAAACACTCAGGCGTATGTGTGTAACTTTAATTAAATTATACCATATAAATCTCATTTCCTGAATAACGTAATTCACTTCAATAACAGAAATAAGCAAAACAGCACGACGTACATATGAAAACAGATTTCTAATAGCAGACATTACACAATGTCGCAGGTATACAAGTGAGAAAAAATACCAACTTCACCAATGCGATTATAAGTTTTTTCGCAGTTGTTCAAGGAATAATAAAAAAACACGCTGGTTATAAAAGGACAACAGCAATACATGCCAGACTGGGGGTTAATATTGCCTCAGAAATATTAAACTTATTCCAAAACAACTGTTAGACTTGTGTGTATGTATATGTGTTTAATGACTGTTTGTTTTAGAGCAAAGCTTCATAGAGATATCTGCTGTGTCCATCATGAGATGTCTAACTCTGGATTTTAACGTTGTAAGTCCTTAAACTCCCTGCTGTCCTACAGCAGGGCCGAAAGCAGTTTTAACCAAAACGAGTGTGTTTAACTTCAGCGCTATTTATTTGTAAAAACAGTTAAAACGTCATAAAAATTGGGCCACAAAATAAGAAAATAATTTTAAAGATAATTTTCTATTTGAAAATTTATAATAGCCATCGTAAGTTTAATATTTATATCAGAAATGGAAAGAAGGAACTGGTCTCATGACACTGATGAAAGAAGTCTATCAAATTGTTGTGGCGAGTCTTATCAGGAATGTATGTTTTATCAGAAAATATCTTTTAATTAATCTAAAAAAAACAGGATTTGTTAAACACTGACCAGGATATATTAAGCTTGACTTTTCACTCTATGGAAAACTGTTTTTCCAAATTAATCTGATAGTTTCAAAATAATGTACTTTGATAGTTTTTGTCCATTTTCTTCACAGTGACTCTCCCAACTGGTTTCAAACTAGTCTAATCTCAGTTTGTGTTCTTTTTCACTTTGAATACATTTTTCTTGAATCGAAAAATTATTGCATTAAAGATGGTTCATTAAGAAACCCGGTATGGACAGGTGATAGTCTGAGGGCCGCGGGTTTGAATCCCCGTTACACCAAACATGCTAGCTCTTTCAATCGTGGAAACATTATTATATGACTGTAAATACCACTATTCGTTACTAAATGACTAGCCCAACAGTTGGCGGTGGATAGTAATGACTAGCTGCCTTCCTTCTAGTCTTACAATGCTAAATTAAGGACGACTAGCGCACACATCTTTCGTGTAGGTTTGCGCAAAATTCAGAACAAGAAAACAATAGATTTATTAAGCCCTCTTTTACTCGTTCCCGCATCAAAAAATAATGATTCAATACCATACATCCAGACTCACTAGCCTATATTGGAATTTTTTTTATTTATTTTTCCTTCCGTACTTCATATTGCTTGTCCAAATAAGAGAAGATTTTCCCCTTCAGATTTTCCACCTGCTTCTAACCAGTCGTCAAGTGCTACGTCTAAGTTGAAAGTACCGTCGACGTTACATTCTCTGTTCACGCTTAGTGACCGTCAGTAACTAGAAAGTCTAAAGTAAAACTGTTGGAGCCAGACACGCAATTGTTTCATTCATTTGATAAAATTGGCGGTAGTGCTTATTTCCTTCCATGGTTCGAAAGACAGAGGTCGAATTATTATGTGGAAGCAAACGTATCAATTAAGAATGAATTCGAACGTAGGTACGAAACTTTAATAAAATTATACCACGTAAATCTCATTTCTCGAATGACACGATTCACTTTAATAACAGAAGTAATCAAAACAGCACGATGTACACATAAAAACAGTTTGTTTGTTTTTGAATTTCGCACAAAGCTTCTCGAGGGCTATCTATGCTAGCCGTCCCTAATTTAGGATTGTAAGACCAGAGGAAAGGCAACTAGTCATCACCACGCACCGCCAACGAAAAGTGGGATTGATCGTCACATTATAACGCCCTCACGGCTGGGAGGGCGAGCATGTTTGGCGCGACTCGGGCGCGAACCCGCGACCTTCAGATTACGAAGCACACGCCTTAACGCGCTAGGCCATGCCGGGCCCTATTAAAACAGACTTCTAATATAGATAGAAGACATTACACAATGTCACAGGTATACAAGTGACAAAAATTACCAAATACAAAGAGGCATTAGATAAAGCTTTATTGTGATACCTGTATATTGCCATATAGAGGGTATATAGCCATAAACACGCCTTAGTAACAAAAAGAAGATTGGCTAATTACCAAATGAATTTTCGTCATAAAGAAGCTGTAGAGGATATGGTTAAGATAGGACTTAAGAAGAATGACTGTTATCACCATAATACCCAAACTAACAACATACAGAGAAAATATTTGATAACGATAAATTAAAAAGTTAATCCAGAATTTAAGCAACGTCTGACCACAAAGAAAGATAAAAATACGTCACCAAAGTCTCAAAATGAAATAATTAATATCGCAGAATGCAAAGTATTGCGTTAATTATCCACGGAAATTATACTTTTTATTGTTTTGCTCTAAAGGTAGACGAAACTACATGCATTTCAAACAAAGAATAACTGGTTACATGTTCAGTGCATGTCGACCATTAATTTAATGTGTTTGAAGACTTCAATTGTCTGGATCAGACAGGCGATACTAGGTCTGGAACGATTCCTAAAGTTACATGATACAATTCAGTCTGCTTAAGAGTTCCCATAATTACAGAGGTCAGTAATAACGATGGTGAAAGTAAAATGTGCAGTAGCCATTACGAAGAACAATGAGTCCTACACACATATATATGTATACGTATTCATCTTTTGTTACAAGAATCTATTAAATCAGGACAGCTTGAAGCAAATTAAATACATATAGGACACTTTGAATGGAACAACAGAGATAGCTCAGCTAATTAAATAATCACTCCAAACAGAGGCTTAATTCAAAAAGGTGAGTCAAAGCATATCTGATGATTCTGATAAAGAAAGTTTTAATCCCAGTATCGAAGCCTCATGGACCATGAAAAGGAATGATATTTACCGTATTAAAGAAATCACGACATAATGTTTGATCTTTAGGACCAGTGGCTCGGTAAAGTTTCCCACACAGACAAGAAGGCTAAGTTTTGTTGTGTACTATCGTATGCGGTAAAACATATTTTATTCTGTGAACTGTTTTTAGGATAGTACCTTCTAAAATATGCATGAGAGAACAAAAAAATACGCGTGGTTCAGGAACAAGAACCTTGTGAGAAGTTTATGTCCAAAAAACATTGGACACCAAACTCAACGATACTGAATTACCAAGTTTCCAAGAAGGAGAAGACTAAGGAGATGTGAACAGTGAAATTTGTACTTATCAAGGTTGTTTCTCAACATTATATATAAAATCACTTCCCTAAGTTCAGAAACACAGAATAAAATGGCGAATTTATAATAACCATGCCTGAAAATGAATTATTTTAATTATATGTTTGTCGTGGAAAAACCAATTAAATATTTGTAGACAAAAAGATCCACGATGGTTTATTTGGTTGCTTCAGGCATTCGGGCAAAACTATACAAGGGCTACCTGCGTTAGCAACTCTTAATCTTGAGGTGCTACGATAGAAGGACGCGGGTAGTCAACACCACCCTCTAACAACTCGTGGGATACTCTAACAGTCACTCTTATAACGTATCCACGGTCACAACCTGCAAAACACGAGTTTGATTCGTTGGTAATGGGACGTAAATCATGAAACCTCAGTTTCAAATTCCGACACGATAACCGCTGAGCTTTCTTCGGCCCTGAAGAGTACTGGTAACGATTGCAATTTCGATACAACTGGTATCCGATCACAAAGTTATTCTTACTGAATGTCTACTGAGAAATGGACAAACAGCTCGCACAAGAGAGTGTTTTAGTGGGAGTGTTTTGTAGAGAGGTGCAGAAATTATAAAATTATCAGAAGTAACTTGATGATGCTCACAACAAACGCCTTTAAGGAACTTAAACTAAGAACGAAAAACACAGGCGCAGCCTGGACAGTGGTTAGGGGGCTTGGCTTATAGACTGAGGGTCGCGGGTACGAATCCCAGTCTCCGAATATACTCGCCATTTCGGCCATAGGGTTGTTATAATTTTACTGTCAATCCCACTATTCGTTGGTATAGTAGTACCTCAAGAGTTGAGGGTGGGTGGTGATGACTAGCTACCTTCTCACTAGCCTTACACTGCTAAATTAGGGACGGCTAGCACAGATTGTCTTCATGTAGTTTTTCGCAAAATCAAAACAACAGCAAAATGTTACAGATAACTTCAATCGTTATTTTTCATGACAACAACTTCAAGTTAAAATTTTAGTCAACTCATGCTATTGATTTTTTTTCCCTTTTGTAAAATATAACTTGAAACATTCTACGAATTTTGATTGTTGAATGAAGATGTTAGTATCCCAGTAAAACTGCCAAGGTAATGACGTCCATATTTTGAATTCCCAGACCGTTCTGCTGAGTAAACTCAGAGTAAGTTTTATCCTTGTGCACATTGAATATCATTAAGCGGTTCAATTTGTCCTTTTTAATTTTATATTTCAGCTGTTTTTCACCAAATGTATGTTTGTTGTTTTGAATTCACGCAAAGGTACAAGAGGGCTATCTACGCTAGCTATCTCTAATTTAGCAGTGTAAGACTACAGTGAAGGCAGCTGTTAGTTATCACCATGTATCGCCAACTCTTGGGCTATTTTACCAACGAGTAGAGCGCCACAACAATTGGACCAGGCTAGGCTCGAACAATTTTATACAATTAATTATAATTCTACAAATTACTGAATTCGAATATCTGAGTAATATAGACACTGTAAACAGCATTTATTACATATTTATCAGCGGCATAGCGACTCATAGAATGGCTTAGAGATTTTTTAATTATTATCAAATTCTAACTTTTATCTCATAGTCCCGTCATCTGAGATCTAATTACAGTTTTTAATTCAGGAGTTCAAACCCTTTTGATTGATGTATTTAACCACATTCAAGGTCTCGTTGATTAAAGTACATTAATCCTGCTTAAATTAATGTCAATTTGAGGATAGGTTGATAGAGATATTGATGTGTAATAAAATCAATCGGGTAAATGCGCATCCCATGCACATAAATATAACAAATAAAAAGTTAAAAAAAAACGTCTTAACTTACTTTTGTCTAAAACAAATGTTGTGACTATTGATGATTCCCACTTGTGACGCATTATAATGTAAGCAGAATTAAATAAATGTTATGCAGTAATAGTTATAAAACTGCAGAATGTAATAAATATATTACCTATGAATTAACAATGTTACACTCTAGAATTTTTGAAAATGTAAAACAGTTTTCATAATATATGATACCATTTACAAATTAATTCAACTTGAATTATATAACACATTAATTTTCTTAGAAACTGTGCACACATTCGTTTTCGATGTTTTAGCGCAAAGCCATATAATTAACTATACCTACTCTGACCACCACGGGGAATCAAACACTGCATTTTAGCGTTTTAAGTCCGTAACTCGCCAGGGTACTTTTGTTTTCTTTTGGAACATTCTAGAAAACAGTATTTCCAAAAGAAGCTGGTTTGTCAGATATATTTACTAATCACGCAAATCCGGTATAATCAGATGGTTAGGGCGCTTGACTTGCAATATGCGGGTTGAGGGCTGGAATCCCTGTTCCACCAAACATCCTCGTCCTTTCAGCCATGGTGGTATTTTAATGTGACATTCAATCCAATTGTTAGTTGCTAAAAGAGTAGCACAAGAGTTGGCGGTGAGTGGTGATGACTAGCTGTCTTCCTACTAGTCTTTCACTACTAAGTTATTTAAAAACGGCTACGCAAAGATAGCCTTCGTGTAGCTTTCTACGAAATTCAAAACAAACTAAACCGAACAGGTAATCTAGAGGTATTTATAAAATATAAGGTTGTTTGTTTGTTTGTTTTGGAATTTCGCACAAAGCTAATCGAAGGCTATCTGCGTTTGCCGTCCCTAATTTAACAGTGTAAGACCAAAGGGAAGGTAACTAGGCATCACCACTCACCGCTAACTCTTGAGTTTATATCAACGAATAGTGGGATTGATCGTCACATTATAACGCCCCCATGGCTGAAAGGGCGAGCATGTTTGTTGCAGCGGGGATTCGAACCCGCGACCTCAGATTACGAGTCGAACGCCTTAACCCACCTGGCCGTGTTGGGCCCAGAATATAAGGTTGCATGACTATTTAATTTAAAAAAATGTTTGTTTCGAAGGCACGTTTTATAAAAACATAAATATATAATCGACCACAAAAACAGAGAGTCACCTCTAGTGGAGGGGTGGACATATTCTTAGACCTCCCAGCCAGGCGTCATTCTTCCAACTAGAACAATCTGTTACGTTATCGAAACTTCAACTAGACCCAGAAGGGCAATGTGATTAAGGCACTCAACTGAGGGTCGGGGGTTCGAATCTCTGCCACACCAAACATGCTCGCCATTTCAGCTGTGGTGGCGTTATAACGTTACGGGCAATCCCACTATTCGTTGGTAAAAGAGTAGCCCAAGAGTTGGTGGTGGGTGGTGATGACTAGTTGCCTTCCCTTTAGTCTTACACTGTTAAATTAGGGATGTCTAGCGCAAAATGCCTTCATGCAGCTTTGCGTGAAATTCAAAACAACCAAACTTCAACTAAAGCAGCCTTCATCTTGATTTCGACGAAGGTTTAGTTTTTCAAACGTTTGGCTTTTTAGAAAGTTAATTTTAGAAAAGCAACTGTGGTTTTCCAAGTTCAAATTGGTTCTGAAGTATAACGTCATCATGTTTTAATTCAGGATTTCGTTGATGGTTTTGAAAATAATTCTCCACGCGCAACATTGTTTAGCAGTGGTTTTGGTACGTGTCTCTTTATGTTGAAAATAATCGTAGAGAATATGCAATAACCATCCTGATATATTCTTGGCCCTCACAATAACTGCTAAAGTCCAGAGGGAACCATTTTCATAATTCACTGAGAGCTCTGAAATATAGAATTAATGTAACAATTTCAACCAATCACGATGGAATACTGCATGAAACAAGAATTATCTGAACGTGTGTCAAATTAATGGTTTATACTTATGAATTTAGACTAGTGTGTGTTTTCTTATAGCAAAGCCACATCAGGCTATCTGTTGAGCCTACCGAGGGGAATCGAACCTCTGATTTTAGCATTGTAAATCCGTAGACTTACCACTGTACTAGCGGGGGGCGAGTTTAGGAAATATGCCATGAAATTATATGTATAAAATCAGTTATGTTGAAGAAATTGTAAAATCGGAGGGTAGAGGTTTTTTACAGTGAATATTAACCTGTCACACTACCAGTGTATTACCTCAGGCAGTGTATTGTGTGTATCTTCTACTAGCAAAGCCACACCAAGCTATCTTCTGAATCCACTGAGGGGAATCGAATCCCTGATTTTAGCGTTGTAAATCCGAAGACTTACCACTGTCCCATCGGGTGACTACCTCGGAGAGAACATTATACATTACTTCTCTCCTTCGTAAACAAACAATACAAATGGTTGAAATTCCCTAAAGTTTTGTTCGTTGCACACAGTTTATATGATTATAAATATTGTTTTAATATGATGGCAAATGCATAAATTAATGTCTTTTCCATATAAGTTTATTTTCAAGTTTTCACACTAAGACTGCTAGTGGAGAAAGTTTAATATTTCTATAAAAGCCATTTACAGAAGTTTTAATAACATTGATCAGTCTGGTAACTTTTTATGGACTTTCTTATAAAGTCACTGAAACTTCAAATAAGCCTTCAGTGTCGTCATGCTTCCATGATTCAATATCAGAAGTATTTCCTGAAGGAAAAACCTCTCAAGAAAGGGATCATGTAAATGAAAAGTTCCCGTAGTGTTGGTAAACTAATCACGACAAGCCTAACGGAAAGAATCGTTGTCATGATGTCGAGAAAACTCACTTGTAGGGAAAAATTTATATGTGAAAACGGCTCGTTACGTAAAATATTTTCTCAACCCAAACGAGCCGTTTTCTCATATAAATCGTTGTCATGGTTACTAGCCTATACGATCACCTGATTCTAATTTTTAAGTATTAAAAATTTCCTTTAACAAAGTACTAGTTACTAAGTGGTTTTTATCCAACGTTTCCAATGTAACATTTTACGCCATTATCCACTCGATATAAAAAGGAAATTAAAAAAAAACATACGCAAATTCTCAAGTAAAATACTTCTTTTTGGAAACTTATGCACTTACAACACAAAATAAGAGATGAATAATAAGACACTGGAATCCAAATGAGAGGTGAAGAGTTTAATGCGTCAGTTATTTCTCCGTGTCACATCTGTTATTAAAAAATAAATATTACCTAAAAAAGTGTTTTTATTTAAGCCAAGGTTTTGTCATTTCGGTTTCATCCGGGCTAATAAGACATTTGGTAACTGTTGGCTAAACGTTGGCTTAAAAATGGTTATTGGGTAATAGATCGTGTTTCATTTATTTTTTAACAAATGAATACACTCTAAAAGTTGCACTACAAACTTTAAACTATCACAGCATTTTCCTTCGCTAAATTAAGCTTGACAATATAAGTTCTGACATCCAGCCTAAAATCAAAACACTAATAAAGTGTTGCAGTTTATTTGAAATGAACGTTATATAGTTTAAGGATTTTACCAACAAGATATTTCTACATTTCAGGATAAATTTCTATGTAATCACTGTTTGTACCTCACTCAGAGAAACATGTTTGGACATGTTTGGATTATGATTTAGATATCTGATCAACTAAATTAACAGGTTTCCTACAATTGTTCATAAAAACAACAACAAAAAGATAAGTCAGAAAAGTTACCGGCTCACGTGTGTAAGCCACGCCCAATCAATCTTTCAAAACTGTTCAATCTCGCTCACGCCAAAAATATTAAAAATATTTTCTGAAAGGGTTGGATGACAAATTACAGAAAAAACTGATAACAAAGCGAAAAACAAATAAAAATAGAGAGCTGAGCTTCATGCTAGCCGACAAAGAAACATTTTCGAAGCGCTAGTTCACAAGTTTTAAAACGGTTAACTAAGTTTATTAAAGTTTAAAAGCTATATAATGGGCTATCTGTGCTCTGCCCACTACGGGTATCTAAACCCAGCTTCTAGCGTTGTAAGTCCGCAGACATGCCGCTGTGCCACTGGGAGGGCTAAGATAATTAATGGACTAATTTTCTAGCAGTACACCTGACACAAGTATGGATACTTTATTTATCACTTTCATCTAGAACATTTTAACATCTTGTATCTCAGGTCAGCTGGTATGGATATTAACATTCGTACAAAAATAAAGCAGAGAACAACTTTTCGACTTTCTCAGGTCATGTATGTTTCTCGTCATCACGAATTACTTTTTAAATCTTACTGAAATGACATTTGATGACATTCAAAGTCTCCAGCCAGCTTTAATAGGTTGATAAGGATTTGACGGTTACACTAAAAATGTGACATTTTATATCTCTGTTACGTTTTTTTATGTTTTTTCGTAGACTAAACGCAACAGAAAGACACAGATAACAGCTTGTATAATTTATTACAGTAAGCTATTATATATATGACAGATATAACATAAATTATATAATAACAATGACAGATATTAAGTTCAAACCTTCAAAATTAATTACAACACAAAATGGTACTGGCCTGTATCTAATAATATGATCTAGAATGAAAGTCCAAAAGTTCAGATCAGAAATCCAAAATTCCGGTCTAGGGTGTGAATTTGGTCCCACGAAGAAATACCGAAGTTTGAATGGAGAATGACGAAGTTCTTTTTACGGTGCTTCTTGATGAACGTCTCAAACTTGCCGACTCTCAGCACAACCAGTAATTCGAATGAATCGCAAAAATTGACGAGACAAAATCACAGCCTCCGCAGATCCAGCTCCGGTCACAAATCCAAGTTGAATAAAATCACAGCAAACACTTAAACTTTCTCAAACGGATGACTGACTCTCCTTTTCTTCGAATAAAAACTAATGACTCTTTTTTTCTTTCTCGCATCTTCGTCTGTTTATATATTTGTAGGCCTCTTTTCTCGAATTATCGCGTAACTTCCCAACATTCCAAAGAAATCCGCGCATGTCCGCTCTTGCACGAGACTTCTCGTCTAGACACTAGGCCGCCAGCATTTCATTTAAATACATATGATTGGTCTACCTAATTCTAGAAAATTCTAAATGTTATTTTAAATGAATAACAACATATTTTATTAGTTTAAACTTTGAAACCATAATATAAATATGGAAATATAAATAATAGAAATGAAAATTTAAACACAACTCGACATGTTGTCGCTCACAAAACATTTACACGACATTTACATAACATCTCTGACCAGTTTACTAGGTTTGTAATAATTTTATGATATTTCGTACCATTGTTCAGTTTTACTATCTACATATATATAACTTTACTAATTAAATGACATTTCCTACCTCTGACCAGTTTTATCCAATGAAAACTTATTAGATAGCACTTTTTACCGTATAAGGAATTTCAGTAATTTAAGTATTACAGCGCTTACAATCTCGTGAATCTATTCCCATACAAATTTTCCTAACTTACTGAAATTAATTTTAGGATATTCTTACATATATTATGACGTAGTATTTGTTTATCTGTGTTTGAAATTTTGTTCAAAGCTACTCATAAACTACGTGCGGTAGACATCCCTAGTTTAGAAACGATAGACGGAACGAAGTTAATCAACACCGTTCGCGGCAAACTTTCGGGATACTATTTTACCAATAAAAAGTGGGATTGGCCGTCCATTATAACATCCTCACAACTGAAAGTCAAGCATTTTGGGAGACAAAATTCGAATTAATGGTTTGTAAATTGAGAGCCCTAACTAACAGATCATGGCAGAAGGCGTGATGTAGTAAAAGGTTAGGCGTTTCTATAAATACTGTATTGATGAAATTAAAGCAAATACACATAGGGTAAACTTCATAGAACTGGCTGGTACGATAAGGTACGAGAAGGACGTTTTGATGATACTGTAATAAGGTGATCATAAACATTGTTAAAGAGCTGAGAGTTAGATCTTAGAATAATTCAATTTCCTCAAAATCTTTTGTGTTCCCCCTCCCTCAGTGGAAAGTCTAAGCCTCTAAGGGTTTATATAGCTAAAAATTGGGTTTCGATAACCGTGATAGACACTACAAAGATAGCCCACTGTCTAGTTTTGTGCTTGACATCAAATAAAATATTTTTTTTATTTTCTAAGTAACAAAGATTGCTTCCATCAGTGAAGTAAAATAAATTTATGAGAGCGCATGTCTCTTTGTACAACCCCGGAAACCGGTTTTCGATATCCGTGGTGGGCATTCATGTGTTTAGCTCCAAACAAACAAATCTCCTTCTGTTAAACTTTTTATCATTACTTGGATTTCTTATTTTAATTTTTTGTGTCTTTATTCTATCCACATAAATCTTGCAAACATAAAACTGACGCCAGAAAGTCACCTTTAATCACGTCCTATAAAAAATGCTACCGTTCAGAATCGTGTACATTAAGTGTTCACATTCCATCTTGAAGTTTTGTCCAAGTTGTTAAATGTCATCGATGACAGCCGCAGTACACTGAACAACTTGAGGTACAGAAACTGATCTAGCGACAGGTCTTAAGAAACACATTAATTATTTTTTATGTATGCAGCATTCCACGATTCTTGCGCAAGCGCAATACAGACAATTCTAATATCGTACAGATGAGTCACTTATGCTGGACCTATAGAGAATACATCTTGTTTGAAATACGGTAGGAACTACATATCATACAAACTACTCTCCTATAAATTTTGTGTGTGTACGACACTGGTTTTTCTCGTTGATATACAACAGTTATCAGAGACCACGTACATTCTACGGTCAACTGCTTCAATCTTCGTCCTTACCCTAGTGGCTCAGTGGAAAGTCTGAAGGCTTATGACGCTAACAAACAAATAAACTGGATTTCGATACCTGTGGTATATATAGCACACGTATTCCATTGTCTAGTTTTGTGCTTAACGACAAACAAATTTATTCTTTTCTCACATCGACTTTTTTCGTGTTCAATCTTCAGACTTAGAATCAGCTGGAGCACGTTAGATTGGAACATGTTTTGTGCGACGATAGAAATAGTGTGTGTGTTTTATATGAGAACTGGTGTAAAAAGCATCTCACGTTATTATCCATAAAAGAAACAATCAGATCGGTAAATACCGTATCTCTTATACGTATACTCACGGAACTTTCATGACAAGCCTCGAAAGACTGCATTTCTCTGTTAATTTATGGTCACATTACTTTTATATAAAAACAATTCTTGGTTTTCACACCAAGAGGGAGATCCAATGCTTCCCTGAACATCTTCCATCCACAACATTCACATCAAACACATTTTCCAGATGAGAAGGATTAGTAATTGGTGTACAATATTTCGACCCTAAGCTAGATATTGGTTGACCACTGTTTGTCGGTTAGATAACTTTACTTTTGGAATGCTTACTTGTAATTTTCATCTATATATACGTGCCTCATAAAACTGGGACAACAATACTCTTAACAACTTCTGCCCTCGTATCGCAACACTAGTAATACCTTCTTCCCTAGAATCACAACAAGGATAATACCTTTTGCCCTAGAACCACAACGCTGTTATTACCTTGTGCCTTAGGATCACAACACTGTTAACGTCTTCTGCCTTAGGATCGCAATGGTGTTAACACCTTCTGTTCTAAAATCACATAATTTCTAACATATTCTGCCCTAGTTTCGCAACACTTTTAATACTTTGTACTCTAGGATCGCAATATTGTTAAGACCTCCTGCCTATAGAAGATGGTTTCAATTAGTGATATATTCAAGCACATGATAAAAAACTAAAAAGCACTCAAAATAAGTCGAGCCGAGTCTCTTCACAGCAAAGTCTTCTCAAAACCTAGAATTTCAGACAGAGCTTTGTGGATAATCCAGTCCAGAGAACCTCTACAAGCTTTAAATGGGCATAATCCTGGAAAACAATCAAACTGAGACCTGGACAGTCTAGTCACACCAGAGTGGTCACCTTCAATTAAAGGTTTTTAAATTTTATTCCAAATGGTCTTCTTGCTGATACTTTGTGTTATCCAAGATATCAACTGTTACAACTGTTATAATGCTTCATCTTTGCTTATATCACCCGACACGAGC
The DNA here is from genome assembly GCA_011833715.1 of Carcinoscorpius rotundicauda. Classification (NCBI taxonomy): domain Eukaryota; kingdom Metazoa; phylum Arthropoda; class Merostomata; order Xiphosura; family Limulidae; genus Carcinoscorpius; species Carcinoscorpius rotundicauda. Next base: position 34,396,738 of record CM022404.1, on the reverse strand, counting down.
CAGTTATAAACAAGTGGCATAGTAGAGTCAACTGAGTACATAATTTGGACACGTACTTGAATAAAAGGAACACTAGGCTATTTAGGATCTTCTTCTCTCTTTATAGACATCTACTTCATTCATCATCACACGGTGCTAATAAGAGCCTTCTCGGAGACATTTAGGTTCACACTTCACATGACATTTGACACATCTATATTCTCTCGGCATGACTAAATGGCTTTGTTGAGATTGATTACATGCAAGCCTTAAGTACCACTCCAAAAACAATGGGTAAAACATTATTAGTTCCATAGCTGTACAAGTGTTTCAATTTCATTAGATGACGCAAATTCCAAAATGATTATGCGATAGGCTCTACTAAGCAAGCTGTAATTTAACTGGCTCATACTCAGGAGTCCCCTAAAAAGTTTCAGGCATGGTATTTAGTTGTTGAATAGCTTGTTATGTATGAAAAGATCTTGCATTTTACCTGGTTCTAAAGACGACTTTTCTGACTCTGCAAGAAATCTGAAACCTTGTCTCCAAAACCAGAGAGAATTCAAGAAGAGTTCACAGAAAACTATTCAACATGATACAGGGACATAAGTTAGGAGTAAGCACTGGGGCGGTTGCATTTCATTTTACACGAACAAATATGGCTTCTATGACATGTGTGGGTACTGCGTAATATTCAGTGAAAATGTGAAACAGACAACTGACAAATCAGTAATATGATGTAATCCCAAATTATTTTCGCTCTAAATTTAATTATTTGTTTTTCGGTTGGGCAGTAATCATCCGTGTATATGTATATATATTCATTAAAATCGTGGAAAACATACCATTATATTCTGACTGGGCCAACTCTGTCACAATAAAGAATAACATCTTTTAATATTTACCATACCTCGTTAATGATAAACAACGTCTTGAAGACTATTTAAAAATAGCGCTTACACTAAAAAAAAACGTATGCTAAGTAGTTGTTTGTCGAATTTTGCACAATGCTACCCGGGATTTATTTGTGACAGCCATTTCTAGTTTTAAAGCGATAGACTAAAAAACATTTTTTTGTTTTAGAATTTTGCGCAAAGCAACTAAAGAACAGAGAGCTACTCAACACCACCCACCGCCAGTTCGTCAGTTAACTAAATACGAAGCAAACGATAATGAAATGACAAAACTTGCTACAAAAAGACAATATTTCAAAGTGAACGCTGATAGTTTTGCGTGTCATTAAATGTAACTACAATAATGTTGAATCTTGTGAGTAACGTAATTTTCGAGTCAAACTCCAAATTCTTCAATCGTTCCGATTCCTGGATTTGATTAAATGTTTATTAGAATTATCTCTCGTTTTATCTGCTCAAATGGAACGTTATATTTCTTCGTGTAACGAGTGATGCGCAGAAACTAGAGATAACCAACAGATACTCAAAACTATGACATAAAAGAAGAAATATTACTTTACCCGCCACAGTTCCTTGCCAAGACAGTAACTCGTAAATCAACATACTAAAATCAGTGATTGTAAAACAACATAGAAAACACATGTAATAAATGCTATCAAACACACTTGAAACAGTTGTTTTAATAAGCTTTAATGCTTCATATAAGTTCAATAGAACGTCAATACACAGAAACATTAGTGGTTAACATTTTATTATTTAACTGGATCACAAAGTTTTTTATATAAATAAAAAAATGTTTTTCTCCAAAGGCAATGAATTATTTAAAGATATCGTGAGAAGTGACATCCGTTACTACATGAGGATACATTGTTTTGACTGTTTGTTTATAAATAAGCACAGATCTATACAAATGAATTATCCGTGCTCTGGCCACCATGGGTATCGAAACCTTGTTTCTAGCATTGTAAGTGCGTAGACATACCGTTGTGCCACTAAGGGTAACTTTTGATGAATTGGTGTGATGTTTTTCAAAATACTTTAGTTGAAAACTTCTGTTAAAAGCAGTCGGTTCATTTGAGAGTATTTGTTCGTTTGATTTGATAGCTACGTTTGTAAAGAGTACCAAAGAATTGGCGAGAGGTAGTGTTGATTAGCTAACTGTCTTTCCTCTAATTTATCACTTCCAAACTAGGAACAGTTAGCGCAGATAGCTCACAAGTAGTATTACGCGAAATTCAACAAACAAATAACATAAAGTTAGCAAGAAATTGAAAAGGAGTCGGGTACTAAAAGCTAGTTTTAAAACGTTGTTTGAAGTCTTAAGATATTTCTTACACAAGTTAAGGGAAACAAGACAATAATAAGTTGCAAAAATTAATGGAATATTACCCTAACTATTACTAAAACGAATGTTATCTGACACGTATAAATATAAATCAGAAATAATATTACATGTGAACTACATGTATTTCAGGATAACCTTTGTTTTAGAATATACTCCCTTGTATACATTGTATTTTGTATTTACGGCAAATATACTACGTGTATCTGTCTTCGTTCACAATTTTGGAATACAAGCCAGGAAGAAAGCACCCAGTTATCAGCACCCTACTACCTTCATCTACGTTAAAGGATTGACTGCCACTCTTATAACGCAGATATGGATAAAGTGCTGGAAATATTTCATGTTAGTATTGCTTGTATAATCAATTTTCTCAGTGGTGTCATTCCTAGATCCTAGCTTTAATGTAAATTATATTTCATGTCAAAATGATTACGACACACACACACATTCTGATTATAACTGGCTGGTCATGCATCAGCTGATGATACATAACTTCAATTGACAGCAGAAGAGAGGTTAACAAGACGTTGAAATAGTTGGCACAGAACATATAAGTTATACATCCTAGGCTGTTAGTGGGATTATGGCCAAAAATATCGCTAGAAGCGAAGGTACCAAACTGCAATCTAACTATTGAAATGTCATAAACATGACATTTCATATTTCTTGCGAGGCCAGTATATTAAATTAGTTATATTAATTACAGAGTTATTTTCAGTTGTGATGTATGTAGATAGTTCTCTGCGATAAGAGATTAATGAAAAAACTTGGATTGTTTTTTTTTCAGGCTGATTGTTTGTTTGTTTTGAACTTAGCGCAAAGCTACTCAAGGGTTATATGCGCTAGCCGTCCATAATTTAGCAATGTAAGACTAGAGGGAAAACAGTTAGTCATCACCACCCACCGCCAACTCTTGGGTTCCTCTTTTACCAACGAATAGTGGGATTGCCCGTCACATTATAACGCCCCCACGGCTGAAAGGGCGAGCATGTTTGGTGCGATGGGGATTCGAACCCGCGACCTTCAGATTACGAGTTGAAATTTCAGGTTGATCAATGATATGTTAATATATTTTTGCTCCACATTAATGCACCTAGTAATACAGTTTCTCGCCGTTTTAAGCAAGAAACTTCATGACAAACTTTATAACGAGAGTTTGAAAAAAAACAACAGGTATATTCTGATAGTACAATGAAAGGAACAGAAAAAGTAAAAACATTAGACTAACGTTCGTTTTTTTTACCAAACGGATTGTATTATTTGTTTGTAATTAAGTACAATAAGCTGCCTGTGTTGTGCCAATCGTGAGTATCGAAACTTCGGTTTCAAGTGCAGACTACTGCCGTGCAACCGAGGGCACAAATTTTGCGAGACCAAGGTTTAATAAACTTTTTTATACTGTTATTTCATCGGTGAAAAGGAAGCAAAGGAAACGCGTTTCTGTCACTTTATGAAATACAATGAATTAAGAACTGCAATACAAACATAATACAGTAATACAGTACATGCTGTAAGTAAGTTAAGTAAATAATAGACCTTTACTGATGATAAAATACACAATTTAAGACGCTTAATATAATTAAATAGAGGTGTCTATAGTTTTAGTTAACACAAAAAATTTATGATAAAGAAACTTAATATAAACTTTACTGTTGTTGTTGTTTTGAATTAAGCACAAAGCTACACAAAGGGCTATCTGTGCTCTGCCCACCACGGGTATCGAAACCCGGATTTTAGCGTGTAAGTCCGCAGACATACCGCTGAGCCACTGGGGGGTAAACTTTACTGTACTAAAAATCTAGCCACATTTCATTTTACTAATCAGTCTGGCCATGTTAAACATAAGTTAGCTTCACTGTGCTAATCATCCTGGCCAAGTTAAACATAAGGTAGTTTCACTGTACTAAACAGCCTGACTATGCTAAATACAAGGTAGTTACACTGCAGTAAACAAACTGGTCTTGTTAAACATAAGGTAACTTCACTGTACCAATCAGCCTGGTCAAGTTAAACATAAGGAATATAAAATAAACGGAAGCTACAAGGATTTTATAAACACTCCTCCGAAAATTGGGGCTTAATAGGCCCCAGAGCAACTTGAAAGATTATTAATATTAGACTAATAATTTTGTATTTAAATGAAATTGCCATTAACTGACCCTATCCCTTTATATTTTAAGGAGCAATAATATTGACTTTTCAGACATTTGCGAAATAATATTAATTTTTTTTTTTTTAAATATCCACTAAGGGTATCACTTTAGTGGATGTAAATATTTTTTTTCGTAGGAGTGTTAAGAGACGATCGACTAACGTACTATTGATTCATTTATTTATTTGTCGCATAGTCCTAATGAACCGCAGGGATATCACTAGGTATTTAAAACATTCAGAGCTCGTGCCTTTAGGTGCGGAAATTTTAGGTATTTATGTGTGATACCAATCATGATTTTTTATTATGTTTTTTCTCAAGATACTAACTGGGGATCCGTCACCCTGTCAAATAGACATTGGCACTGTGTTCTAGTGCCTAGCGACGTTTAAAACAGACATTGGCACTGTGTTCTAGTGCCTAGCGACGTTTCAAACAGACATTGGCACTGTGTTCTAGTGCCTAGCGACGTTTCAAACAGACATTGGCACTGTGTTCTAGTGCCAAGCGACGTTTCGTGGGTTCTCTGTAAATGAGTGGTTTGTTTACAACTCTCGTTTCTATCGCTTCCAAATTCTCGTTAGTCCACATCTTGATGTTTTCCACTCATGTTATTCTTCTCCTTTCCTTTATGTTCTTGCCATCCACCACCCTTTCAGTTGTAGTGAATACGAGTCTCGCGCCTCTTCTCTTCCCGTGGATATGTTTCATTCCCTACCTTTCCTTCAACTCAGCTAACAAACCAATACATTCTGGAATCCACCTCTCTTACCCAGTCGTCAGTTCTTCCATGTTTCCAGCCTTTCTGAAGCTTCACTTCCATAACAAACCACAACTCACAATCATGACTTCACTTCCTCAAGTCCACCAATGGTTTTGCACAGTTCTGCCAACTTGTTCTCAGAGCAATTATATTAGCTGTCTCTGTCACGCAGTCACCATTCATTCCAACTAATGTACTTTTATATTTGAAGCATTCAACATTTAGAAATACATCTCTTTCTGGGATTATATCCTCCAGATCATTCGTCTTCATCATTTGCTCCGCCCCCCTTGTTGATCTATACATAAAACTCCACCCACTCTCGCTTCAACGCTTTGGCTATTTACTCTAGACCCCATACAGCAGCAGCGCGATATTGTTCACATGTTAAAGATTCTATATAATCCTTTCCATTATTCGACCTAGCGTCCATATTATTAATGATATCCCCACCAGTCATATAGAATAGAAATATGTATGAGACATCTCCTTAAAAAACAGTATACATACATAAAACTGGCTACTGCTTTCCATATACGCTCACCTAAACATTATATTAAATAAAATCGTATTCTAATACCTTTTTATTGAGCCTACACATACCGGGAATTCAGAAAGCACGAGTCTTAGAAGAAAACAACAAAGCTGGTTATCCTCAGTTTCTACATGTAAACCGTTAACATTTCAGACGGCTACTGGCTGTTTCTGAAAGCTGAGAAACGCGTCTCTTAATTTTATTTAAATATGACTGTCTGGGGATCATACCTCAATCAAGAAAACTTCAAATAAAGTTTCAACCGCTGGATACAGGGAAGAAATATTACAAGTATCCACAACCCGTAAATCAACTCGCGTGGCTAAATCTAGCTTGAAACTGGGTAACGTGATATTTCCAGCAAACATGTTAGTTAAACAGTACCTGAGATTTAGTTATAGATTTGGTAATGCAGTGCGAATCTTTACATAACGAAAGTCCATGTTTGAAACGTCGCTATAAACTCATCTGTTCAATAATCCCATGTCTTTACGTCGCTTTCTCAAGCAAGAAAAGACCTCCTGCTGTCATAAAGCAAGCTTGAAAAACAAAAATTACTTTTGACAACTAATCGTTTGAAGAAAAATACAAGGAAGTTAGAGTTTGTTGAATTCCGAGCAAAGCTACTCGAGCGCTATGTGAGATAATTGTTCGTTACTTTCAAGTAATAGACTAGAAGAAATAAAGCTGGGGTACATAATTTGCCAACTTGTGCATCAATTTGATCGAATACTGTCATTCTTACAAGTTAACCATGGGTTCAAAGTGCGGATTGCGTGTTCTTTTTGTGTCTGGTTGTATGAATAACGAGGCGCGAACCAAGGATTCACAGGTGGAAACGCTAATCATTGGGCCATCTTTAACCTAGAAGTTAAAGGCACTAACATTTGGTGGGTAAGTTTGTGTAGCTTTGTGCATGGAACTTTAGTACGTGCATATAAAGGTGTTATTATTTCTATATTAGTCATTTCTGGCTAACACACTTTTTCTTTCTCTATAAATCAAAAGAATACAAGTACTTGTCGTGGAGACGGGCGATCAAGAATTGCAGAAATGTAAGACACGGAATTTTTTGGCATTTAATCAAAACATTCGTTCGATTCTGCACAAATACAGCACGGTGATTTAACAAATAGAAAATACAATCAGTTCCTTGATGGAACTGTCTTACGTGGAAGAAACTGAATCCAGTAATTACCCAGAAATATTGACTTCATCTATCTTCTATTACCACCTTTAAGAAATATATCTGTCGTGACAGAAAAAGAAAAATGTCTATTACTTTCATGGAATTTTGTTCTTGCCTGCAACCACAGTTCGATAATTCAGGTGTGTTGTTCTTCATGATGTAAGATGTAGATAACATTGTATACTGTCATTCAAGTGACTTTCACGGGTGATATCAAGACTCATTCAAGGGTTTACTGATGTTGACTTTTAGGTATAATTTAGTAATATGGTTTAATGGTTTTTAGAAGTGTTGTTACAGTTACATTCAAGGGTGGGTTTCGATAATTCATTGAAACAATCAAGTTCGATAGGAAAGGTGGTCTAGGGTAATTCAAGGGGTTACTGACCTTGATTTTTACGCACGATAAAATTCGATAACAGATATATTACCATTCAAAGCAGAGGGATCGCTGGGTAATAAAGAGACTTGGGTCTTGGGCCAGTAGGCGTGGGAAACTCCAGCATTTTAACACACCCCAACAGGCCTCGTGTGCCAATGCCTAGTGACCCCTTTGATAAAAAAGATTATTTCAGTCGCTAGTTTATAGAGTAATGACAATATTTTTAACGAAAGGAACCATGTACTGTTTATTTCCCTGTTTTACACATCTAAAGTATTTTTTATTTTTTTCATATTTTTCCTTCTTATAAATATTTATAATTGTTTGGTTTGAATTTAGTAGTGTACAAAACATGTGAATTTCTCCTAACAGCCCCCCAGTGGCTCAGCGGTATGTCTGCGGACTTACACGTTAAAATCCGGGTTTCGATACCCGTGGTGGGCAGAGCACATATAGCCTATTGTGTAGCTTTGTGCTTAATTAAAAAAAACAACAACAATTTCTCCTAACAAGGTAGTTAACTAAAAAATAAAAATGATTCAAATGACAAGCATTCAGATTTAGTCATGGTAATAAACACATTCTGATGTTGTTTTTTATCCGTACAGTATATGAGTAATGGCGTAGAAAACAGATTAGAAGTGTATCAACCCACCTATGAATTTTACTTGCATATCGAAGGCTATACAGTTTCTTGATTAAATCATCAATACACATATAATCAAACGCAGATTTAATGTCTAGGAACGTGGATGTAATACCAGTTTTTAAACCTGAAAACAAATTCATTCTTTACATATTATTATTATCCAATTACAAATAAACAATAAAGGCTTCAGGGACAGTGTACAAATCAACAACAAAATCTTCAGTAATTGAAACAAAGAAACAATAAAACCTGTAGAGTTGTTGTTTAGAATTAAGCACAAAGCTGCACAATGGGCTATCTGTGCTCTGCCCACCACGGGTATCGAAACCCGGATTTTAGCGTGTAAGTCCGCAGACATACCGCTGAGCCACTGGGGGGCAACCTGTAGAGACTTATAAAAATAAATAATTAAAATTTAGGAAATTCAGAGACTTAAAGAAACAATAAAACCGTCAGTGACTAAAAGTAAGAAACAATAAAACATTCAGTGGCTAAAACAAAAAATAATGAAACCTTCAGTGACTAAAACAAAGAAATAATAAAACCTCCAGTGACTAAAACAATGAAACAATAAAACCTTCAGAGGTTAAAACAAAGAAACAATAAAAGGTTCAAATACCGCCAAAAACAAACATTGAACATTTCAATGAATCATAAAATTAAAAGTGAAAGCTTTAGAAATTTCTATAAATTAACAATAAAAGTTTAACAGACTGATACAAGTTAACACTAAAGGTTTGTTTGTAGTAAAATACATAAGTACGCAATGGGCTATCTATGCTCTACTAACTACAAGTATCGAAACCCAGTTTTTAGTGTTGTAATTCCTTAGACATATTGCTGTGCTACTGGGGTAGGAAGGCTTAACAGTAGAAGCTTCATGGAGTGACACAACTAAGCAACAAAAGGTTGAGGAACGCATACAAAGTAACAACAAAGACTTGAGGGGCTGGGTCAAAAATCAATAAAAATTTAAACAAATGAAGAAAAAAAAAGGCTTTAGAAACCAATAAAAAATACAATCTTTAGAAACTGACACAAAAAATTACTCGTGTTGATAAATCTATAATCCTTATTCCTGTCATCTCTACATCAATATTATATTTATATATTTCTACACACACACACACAGACACTACTATCGCTTTTGGTGATAGTGACAAAGCCTCTAACTAACAAGTAGTTGAAGTTGTGGTTTCTATACATCCAATCAATACGCTAGTTAATAATCAGATGATGAAACACAAAGAGTTTCCTGGTAATGTCTTTCTATGGTAACTTATCGACAACACACGTAATCAATGTATGCATTCTGGAAACAAGAATGAGCAATACATTTTCTTTAACTATCCACAGCCTGATGAACGTGTTTTTTTCTTTTGTTTTTAGCAAGAAATTTTAGCATTACTTAGGCTAATGACACTATACCTTAAGCAAAGGCAGAACAAACTGAACTATTGTCTTAATAATGTTGTATTTAAACATGCATGCAACGCAATGTACTTAACACCACTGTATAAGTTTAGAGAAATATATTAATACTCAAATACAATGATATGTTTCGTTATTTATTTATAGCCAGTGCATGAGCTAGTGGTTAACGTGCAGTACTGTAAATTCGAGAGGTCCATGGTTTGTGTCACGTTATCAAAAACCACGCTTTGTATTTCGAAACCACAGATGCGTTATAAGAGTTAGGATCAGTTCCCACTAATCGGATAGAATGGCCTAACAGTGGGCGGTGGTTATTCTCGACTAGCTGCTTTTTCTATAGCCTGTCTGTTTTAAAAGTTGGGAAGTAGGGACGGGTAGTGCAGATAGATCTAGTGTAGCTTTGCACGAATATTAGAAACAAACAAAGATTCTAAAAAAATGACGGAAGAATTTTAATGTATCAAGAAAATTGCTTTTCTTATTACAGCACTGCTGGTCATATCGCAGCTGTATTCAGACTTGTTTTACCCAATATACATTTTCCCTACATACGCATTTCAACACATAGATTTTCTTCACTATTACAAGTTTAGTAAAAAATATATACATTATTTTTAATCGATAATATTTCATGTTAATATATATATATATATATTATATGTCTAGAGTACATTGTATTTTAGTTCGGTGTACAAAGCTGACCAATCAGAAACATTAGTTTTGATGTTTGAAACTACAACGAACATATTACGGTGAAAGTACTGAAAAATAGGGTTAATATTAATATCAAATTACACAGGTTAGTCTTACACGCTAATAACGCAAATAAATGAGTTTGTAACGTAGAGAATGTGTGTTGTTGTAGTGAATTTCATATTAGTTACAATTTTTTGACAGCCCTTTGGCAAATAATAAGAAGATGAAATTTCTATTTTCGGGTCTACACATAATATCTGACAAATGATTTATGAGAATAGAATTCCCCTAAGTACTTTTTAAAAACATGTTTTTCATTAGTTTAATCCTAGAAATAACGTTAAAGAGGAAGCTACGCCCAGGTGTACTTCTTCCTGGTTAAATTTGAAAGGAGTGTATTTAATAGTGTTTATTTGTTTTGTTACTGCTGTCCCACATTTAGTAAATTCCTTCCCCGTCGACACTGAAGTTAATTGGAACTTTCTACGTTTGTTTAATGATAAAATAAAAGATGGATCAGATGATAATATGCATCACGTTTAATTAATAAATAATTCATGTTTTAGCTACGATTTTTTCATATTTGATTTCAAGGAACAATGCTATAAATAACCCCAAGGATTTCCCTAAGAAATGTCAATTATAAACAAATATTTCAAATGTTTTCTTTTCAGCATCAAACTGTATTTTGCTACTTTTTATGTATGGATAACGTCAGTATCTTCATCATAAGTGACGTAAGAAGCAAGGGGCTCGCCCCCTCACTGTTTACTCTGTTCCAATAAGAAAGCATCAAAATTAAGAAAATTACTCTGATGAAAAATAGGAGAATGTATAAATTGCAATTCCGAACCAAAATTCTTCTAGGGTCTTAAGGGAAAGCTGGACTCTGGCCGTAATGACGGTGTCATTGGAGTGTACACACACATCTCTTCACTTCGCTTTGTTAAATATATCTTGCCCCTTCCCCATTCATTTTTAATTTATCTCTTATACCTCTGCACAGAGTTAAGAGTATTAAATTTAAGACACGGTTTAGAATTCCTTGTGTAACAACCGTTACATGCAATATCTGGAGATGCTGAACTAACACAACCAAAAGACGTGTATTTGTTTTAGTTTCTGTTTCATCGGGCTCGTGTTACGTAGTGTTCAAATTGTTTTTATACAACCAGTATTTTCTTTGAAAGCGGGAATTTACACACTGCTCATACCGAATCCATTTAACGCACTACTCGAAGACTTTTCACCAGATTTTTAGACAGGGTGAGCACTGTCGAGGCTCTGTTCACGGACTCTGTAATGTTACACACTCTAAAATCGTGCAGAGAACTGGCTGGTTTGTGTCTTCTCGCAGCACGTGGTATTTATACATGATTTACCGCCACGTGGAAGTTGTGAGCAGAGCAGCTAAATTTGAAGATAAATTATTGTGCCTCGTGAAAAGGAAAAAAATGAGTTGGGAAAATATTCCTTTAACATCCAGTACTTGAAACAGACGCTGACAAAAACCACGTCTCATAATCAATAAGGCATGATTTACAAAATTCGTTTATACGCCGAATAACTTTGTTTAGTTTGTTCTGAATTTCGCGCAAAGCTACACGAGGGTTATCTGCGATAGCCATCCCTAATTTAGCGGTGTAAGACTAGAGGGAAGGCATCTAGTCATCACCATTCACCACCAACTCTTGGGCTACTCTTTTACTATGCCCTCCGCTTGTGCAACGGTAAGTTTACGGATTTGCAATGCTAAAACCATGGGTTCGATTCCCCTCGGTAGGCTTAGCAGATAACCCAATGTGGCTTTGCTATAAGAAAACACACACACTTTTACCAGCGAATACTGGGATTGACCGTAACATAATAACGCCCCATGACTGAAAGGTCGAGCATGTTTGGTGCAAAGGGGATTCGAACCTGCGACCCTCAGATTATGAGGTAAGTGCCTTAACCATCTGGCCATGCGGGTCATGACTGTTATTGGTGTGAAAATCAAATAACTTTTTGTTTTGATCATAAAGTTATGGTATTCGGATTTGTGTTTACGACGAAACTAGGGTTTAAATAGTTTAATGATGAACCAGATAACGGATATCTGTTTTGGTCGTAAAAAACAAATACCACCAGTAAAATCACTGATTAACTCTAGCATCATTTCTATCTCAGTTCACTCTTTCCGAAGCGCTTGGATTATTGATTTTTTAGTATTCTTTACATGTCTATTTATGCAGTTTATGTCACTTAGCGATAAGCTTCAGGATGTATAAAGATAAAATTTGGGGTTAGATCCCTATGGCGGGCATCTATTCCACATATTTGTGTTGAAATAAACAACTTTTATTTAAGTTCATTGTTTGTTTTCCCAGGTGGATCATTTGTAAATCTTGAAACTTACAATATAAAACCCCAGAGTTCAATTATCCGCAGTAGATAGAGTGAAAAATTCCCAGTGTGAAATTTTCCTCCAAGAAACAACGACAAAAAGTTTTTCACTGGCATTCAGAACATTGCATGATTGCAACATTTATAAAGATTTTTTATGTTCTTTAGTTTTTGTAAAAATTGATTATGAAGTGTATGCGCGAGATACAAACTGTAAAATTTAGTTAACCCTTAAATTCGCACCCTGTTTAGTGATAAATTTGGAGCTCATGTCACCGGAACCAGCAGAACGACGACAGTGAATTAGGCTTCCATTACGTGAACATATAATGTCACTAACCTTTCTCACGACAGAGTTATTCAACATTATTTTTCCCCTTATTAGCCGGCATGGCCAGTTGCTTTGGGCGCTTGACTCGTAATCTGAGGGGTGCGGGTTCGAATCTCCGTCACACCAAACATGCTTGCCTTTTCAGCCGTGGGGGCGTTATAACGTGACGATCAACCCCGCTATTCGTTGGTAAAAGAGTAGCCCAAAAGTTGACGGTGGGTGGTGATGACTAACTATCTTCCATCTAGTCTTACACTGCAAAATTAGGGACGGCTAGTGCAAGTTGCCCTTGAGTAGCTTTGCACGAAATTCGAAAAACAAACAAACTCTTCCCTTATAAAATATTTTTGGGACAGAAGCCTTGATTTTTTAAACGTCACATTTCCTATTTTAAAGCGTAGAAAATCAAATGAAGAAACATTAGAAAACGATCCCATACCACCTATTATTAGCAACCGCCAAGTGAAAATGTGTTTCAAACACTATTAGTACAATTGGTGTTAATGTAACCATCGTGAGATATCCACCGAAAGTAAGTTATCAAGGAAAAGAGGATTTCCAAAAGAACAGAAGAGATCCAGAAGTCAAAAGAAAAAGTTCTTCAATCAACGACAACCAAAGCTGCTGTTATCTTGGGATTTGAAGTTTGTGATTTAGATGTTAATGAAGCTTAATTTGAACGTCATCTGGTGGTACTTCATTACAAAAAAAGTAAAGGTTATCTGGTGTGTTTTGACTGTTGCTTCTCTTATTCAAAGATACGGGTATTGTTTGAACTAAAATATCTCATGGAAATTGTCTCTCTCTGTCTAAATATATTAACTTTGAAAATCAGTTTGAAGGTTCTATCGTAATATGAGGGTCAGGGGTTCGAATCCCCGTAACACCAAATTTGCTCGCCCCTTTCACCCGTGAGGGCGTTATAATGTGAGGGTCAATCCCATTATTCATTGGTAAAAGATTAGCCCAAACGTTGGCGGTGGGTGGTGATGATTACCTGATTTCCCTCTAGTCTTACGCTGCTAAATTAGGGACGACTAGCGCAGATAGCCATCGAATAGCTTTGCGTGAAATTCAAAACAAACCAATCGACTGTTCACTCGTGTACCTGAGCATGTGAATGACTCATCTTTTGGTTGGTTTAAACAGTCGATAATCAAATCGTTGATCGGATATTTCTAACTTGCTAATAAAATAACTAAAATGTAGAATACTTAACTTACTTCTTATGAGCAAGATGACCTAGGTGACTATTACCAATACAGAGAGACACGGTAATCATGACTGAGAGACAGACAAGGCATAAGACTACAGACTATCTCATAAGACTATCTCTTATGAGATAGGTAGGTAGTGAGAGATGTTCAGAAACAGACAAACTGAAAAGTAAGGCAAACAGAAGGATAAATAAGTAACACAGACAGAAAGATACATAAACAAAGAGAGAAAGAAAAACTTATAATTAGATAGAAAAGAGAAATGGTGAATAAGATAAGAGACACTGAGAAATAAAGACTCAGGGAAAGAGGTGTAAGAACAAGGCTAGATATAAGAATATAGAGGTAGAAACAGGTTAGAGATAAGGAGAGAGAGAGAGACGCTGTCGACGAGGAGTCAGAGATAGGAACATATTGAGAATGACTGGACAAGAAGAGAAAAAGACGAGAAGACAAAGAGGGAAAATAATGTATGAGAGATAATCAGAAATGTAGTGAAAGTAAATGAAAATAAACAGACAGTGAGAGAAAATAAAAGAGAGAAACTGACCGGAAATTAAACAGAAAGAATAGAGGAAGACTGGAAATGGATACACACCAGTAGAGGTAAGGAGAAAGGAGCATCGAATGATTGGAAACAGACACATTACAGGAGACATAAGCCGAAACGGATGAAGAATGGCCAGAAATAGACACACACTAAGAAGGATAGGTAGAAAAGAATGAAGAATAACTGGAAACATACACATACCAGTAGGAATAGGTAGAAAGGAATAGAAAATGACTAAACAGACACAAAACAGGAATAACAGGCAGAAAGAGGTGGAGAACGACTGGAAATAGGTATACATCATAAGGAATAGGTAGAAAGAACAGGAGAATGACCGGAAATAGACATACACCATTAGGGATAGGTAGAAAAATGGATAATGTTTGGAAATAGGCATACACCATAAGGAATAGGTAAAGAACAGGAGAATGACCGGAAATAGACATACACCATTAAAGATAGGTAGAAAGAAATGAAGAATGTCTGGAAATAGACATACACCATTAGGAATAGATAAAAAGAAATGGAGAATGTCTGGAAATAGGTATACATCATTAAGGATAAGTAGAAAGAAATGGAGAATGACTGGAAATAGGCATACACCATCAGGGATAGGTAGAAAGAACAGGAGAATGACCGGATATAGACATACACCATTAGGAATAGATAAAAAGAAATGGAGAATGTCTGGAAATAGGCATACACTATCAGGGATAGGTAGAAAGATATGGAGAATGACTGTAAACAGACACACAACAGGAGGGATAGGCAGGCTGAAATATAATAAGATACAGAGAAGACGAATCATAAAATAAAGAGGGAGAAAGGCTGAGAATAAAACAGGCAGAGTAAGAGATTCAGGAGAAGAGTTAGATTACGAGATAATGAAATTAGAAGAGAAGACATTATGGGAAAGAAAGAGAAAGCGTAGCTAAAAGACGAAGTACAGGACAAACAGGAGAAGAAAAAAGACCGACTAAGAGACAGACAGACTTAGAGAGATTATTATATGTTGACTTCATCAAACGACTGCAGCACAAATTAAAAGTACTAAAGAGAATTTGTTTTACTTCCGCTTGAACAAGCATGATATGATGAAAAAGTAAAAGAGCGCCTGTTACCGATAAAAGCTCATTACTGGTGACCGTTTTCCATTCAAACCCCAAGGGGCATTAGTGATTTGTTGTTCTGAAGCCTTCTAAGTTTGAGCTTTTCTCCTCGCTCTGTTTTGAAGAACCTAGATCAATAAATATACACGTGAAGCTAATACTGACTTGTTTGAAAAAGCAAGCCTACCAGTAGCTATCAGTGCTTACCATTATTTAACAAAATGCTTCTTTTCGCCAGTAAGTAAAAATGATTTTTCAATTTACAGCTTTTTTAATAGATTTCACAGGAAAATCTCGGTTTTGACACGACAAACAATGAATGAACTGTTTTCAGTAATTACAACATTAAAGATCTTTAAGCTAATTACTTTTTATTTTAGTCTTATTTTCCATAATTTTCAAGTAAATGATTTGGAAAATACGATGTGAAAGACCAAGTGAACTAAACAATTTAAATATCTGTTGTAGAGCACAAAGTTACAAAGTGGGCTAGTTGCACTCGTCCCACCACGACTTTTTAACCTTATAAGCCCACTTAACTCATTTCAGGATGTACAGGGGGGAACAGCATGGCCAGACGGTTAAGGCACTCGATTAGAAATCCAATGGTTGCGGGTTCGAATCCCCGTCACACCAAATATGCTCGCACTTTCAGCCGTGAGGGCGTTATAATGTAACGGTCAATCCCACCATTCGTTGGTAAAAGGGTAGCCCAAGAGTTGGCTACCTTTCTTCTAGTCTTACACTGCTAAATTAGGGACGGCTAGCGCAGATAGCCCTTGAGTAGCTTTACGCGAAATTTAAAAACAAACGAGACAAAAGATAAAAGACATGTTATCACATGCATTATGTATGAAAATTAAAATATAAATATACAGGGTATTCGGAAAGTCATTGTGCACTTATATATTTATTAACAGACATGTTTCAATACAGAATACGGAAGGTAAATATGAATGACAAATATAAACAATGTTGAAAGTGACCCCCGTTGGCAGCAATAAGGCCTGGTTCCTCCTTATTTTGTTTTTAAACATCGCTATCAGTTGCTGGCTTGAAATAGACTGAATAGACATATGATTACAAAACTACACAGTGACTTTCCGAACTCCCTGTACTTTTACATTCAAAACATTAATAGCAACGTATAATTTGGTTTCTTCCATTTCTAGTCAAAAAATTATTCAGGAGAGTTTAAAAGAACGTACACATGATACGGTAACGTAAACGTAATGGCCGGATGTTTGTACGTTTTCTGAAAATAGTACGCTAATAAAAATTGATGTAAAACATGAACTTATTTAAGGAAGTAATTTAAAACAGAAATAATAAATAACACAAGTTAATAAAATATATACCATCAATATAATCAGTTACAGAGGATTGCTAAACGAAGACTGTTTTACGGTAAGTAAGTAAAATACATTTTGTTTTCACGCAAATATACACGAAGACTTTTAACGCTAGTCGTCGCTAATTCTGAAATATTAAACTAAACGGTAGGCAGCTAATCACCTCCAGCCACCACGAGCTACATTTGTTAGGCTAAATAGTTGTATATCACAATTCTTCTTATTATCAAATACACATGGCTCCAAAAGGAGGAGTGCTATTTTATTTTTACGGAACGCGAATTTAAAATTAGGGACGAGTACAGCAGACAGCCCTGACGTAGCTTTGTGCGAAGTCTAACAATTAAATAAGTTTTTTCTACTTCCAACCAGTAAACGAACGTAGGCCAAAGAACATGCAACAACACTCAGTGATGTCGAGAAACCCACTTGTTGAGAATTTTATATGCAAAAACGGCTCATTTGGGTTGAGAAAATATTTCAAATAGAAGAGCGAACAAGTTTCGACCTTCTTCGGTCATCGTCAGGTTCACAAAGAAAGAGGTAACCGACCGGAAGCTGACCACATGTTTGGAAGGGGTTGTGTAACTGAGTGTCGTAATGTAGTGAAGAAAAACTGTTTGAAATAAATTATTTACTTGCAATATTAATAACTTTGTTGTATATTTTCATATTTACTTGTAGATAACTACCAGGATTATTGTGTGTTAATATCGATTGAATTCAGTCATCTTTGTTTTTGTTTTAAAAATTCAGGCAAAAGCAGATGCAAGATACACAAATACAATAAATATATGTTTACGACACATGAATACAACAAATATATGTTTACCACACATGAATACAATAAATATATGTTTACCTCATACGAATACAATAAATATATACTTACGACACACGAATACAATAAATATATGTTTACGGCAAATGAATACAATAAATATATGCTTACGACACATGAATACAATAAATATATGTTTACGGCAAATGAATACAATAAATATATGCTTCCGACACATTAACACAATAAATATATGTTTACAACACATGAATACAATAAATATATGTTTACCACACATGAATACAATAAATATACGTTTACCACACACGAATACAATAAATATATGTTTGCCACACACGAATACAATAAATATATGTTTGCCACACACGAATACAATAAATATATGCTAACGACACACAAATACAATAAATATATGTTTACGACACATTAATTGTTTGGGAATTTGGAATTTCGCACAAAGCTACTCGAGGGCTATCTGTGCTAGCCGTCCCTAATTTAGCAGTGTAAGACTAGAGGGAAGGCAGCTAGTCATCACCACCCACCGCCAACTCTTGGGCTACTCTTTTACCAACGAATAGTGGGATTGACCGTAACATTATACACCCCCACGGCTGGGAGAGCGAGCATGTTTAGCGCGACGCGGGCGCGAACCCGCGACCCTCGGATTACGAGCGCACGCCTAAACGCGCTCGGCCATGCCAGGCCGGCGCATTAATACAATAAATATATGTTTACGGTAAATGAATACAATAAATATATGCTTGCGACACACGAATACAATAAATATATGTGTATGGCAAATGAATACAATAAATATATGTTTACCACACACGAATACAATAAATATATGTTTAAGATTTCGAAATCAGTTGTTCTCCACTCAGTTTCTCACCTTATAACTGTGTGGACGAATCTTTTTCTTTATGTTCTAGTATGAGTTACCACGAACATAACCACATATCTCTACAGAAGACCAATCAACACCGAAATGTTTTCTGTATAGATCAAACCATCCATATAAGGTAAAAATAGCCATTATCAGATGACTACACTGAAGAGCCAAGAAAAAATTGTAGTGATAACACAGGAAACTCAGCAGTTAAAGGAAGCAGGAATGGTTATCTATCCAAAGTGCCAAAAGAAAAACTGGTGTGTTATAAACTCTTAAGAATAAAAGACGACTTCACTATCACATTCACCCTGTTCATCCCACAGGTCAGCTGTAGGAAAAACTTCTTGAATCAAACTCGGGACAAAACGAGCCACACATTAAAAAACTTTTAAATAAAAAAAATGTCTACGAGATTCTCTGTACCAATGGATACACATCTTGGCAAAATAAGCAGTCCTCTGGAACAAAGACAAAAAAAAAATAAAACATGCAGTCTGCTTAACAAAGACTGACAGCTATGCCACAGAAGTATTTAATGTCACCACCAGTCTCTTAACAGTTTTTGTTTTCTGATAGCAAAGTCACATAAGGCTATCTGCTGAGCTCACCGAGAGGGAATCGAACCCCTCATTTTAGCGTTGTAAATCCGCAGACTTACCGCTGTATTAGCAGGGGGCGTCTCTTAACAGACTGGTAAAAAGAGAGACCATACAACGAAGTTTTAATCCATGAAAATAAAATAATCATTATATATATAAGAGCCTAAACTCCATCAATCAATGAATAACAAGGTCTAAATATTAATATACTTACTTCATCTACCTAAAATCTCTAATAAAAGACCATGTACATCAATTAATTTAACTAAGAAGACCGCGTTCAACAACCAAACAGAATAACACAAAGAAACAGAGCACCCCATTTCACATCTATAGTCACTTCTTTTATTTTTCTTCCAGCATTCCTCAACTTTATATAATTTACGTTGATAACAAAAACTTTTCTCTTCCAAACACATATTATTCACTTGCTAACGATATTACATAATGGAGTATTTCAACCAGCCTACTGTGTCCAACCAGTAAAACATTCCTCATGTTACTACATTATTCTTTAACTTTTTCCTTTACCGTAAAATTCTCGAACCTCTTATTCGATGAAATACATAAATAACATGTAACAACTTTGTATCTACATTTATTCCAAATGATAAACTTTTTACCAAGCATCGTTCATCGACAAGATCGATGTAATAGTGCTACTATTTAGTATCTGTGCAAGGTCTTCATACGCCCTAATTTTTGATATGGTTGCACGGCAACCTTATCTATGTCTGATGTCCTTTCCCCTAGTTTCCAAGTTCTCAAAAGTAAAAGTTTAAAACAAAGTCACGAGATTGCCTCTTCCATTCGAATATCAATCTCATACGAGGGAAGGAGAATAAAATAAATAAATAAACAGGCTTGATATTTCTCCTGCATCTCCTTTACTCCTATGGATAAAATCAACTCTCGGTATAACATCTGTAAACAGTTACTTTAGATCTTACCGCTCATGTGAACCTTAATTATTTTTACTTCTTTGTACTAATTTCTCCTACTTTTCTATTTTCACCGTCACTAGAAATATTGCACACTTATCATCCTGTTCTTCAGATCCAGCAAAGTCGCTTTGAACTACTTGTTTAGTCAGCGGTGCCCATACTATATTAATTTTAAAGAGGCTGCTCTCCATCTGAGTGGCTTTAAAGGGATATTTGACAACTACTTCAAAACATACACGTACATCAAACCTGATGAAGATGAAAGAAACGTTGTTGAGTTTTCCAATCAGAAGGTAACAAGTTCGTGCAAATGTATCAATACATCATAACCAAAGATCTGTCTCCAAACGTCTTCAAAGAACAGGCTCTTAACTTTTATTCACTAGTTCTAATTATTCTGTGAGTGCTGGTTCAATAATTTCTTTTTAAATGTCATAACAAAGTTGTGAAACAATATTAAGAATTCATTTCCTCATATGACGTCAAACTGTTATAAACCTCTTTCATGAAACATTTCGCCGTGTGACAAAAATAAAAATACATCATTTATCAATGTATTTTAAATCACATTTCTTGTAACATTATTACCAATATAACTAGATTGTTTTAAATCATCATCCAAAGCAATTTATGCCAATTCATTTGAAACAGATATTCAGCACAATTTTAATGTTAAGTGGCATTAACCTTCGTCATGTCACCCAGTACAGGCCATCCTCCTTGTTGTGTAACCTATGTTATATCACCCAGGACAGATCATCCTCCTTGTTATGTGATCTTCGTCATGTCACCCAGTACCGGTCATCCTCCTTGTTGTGTAACCTATGTTATATCACCCAAGACAAATCATCCTCCTTGTTATGTGACCTTCGTCATGTCACCCAGTACAGATCATCCTCCTTGTTATGTAACCTTCGTCATGTCACCCAGTACAGATCATCCTCCTTGTTATGTAACCTTCGTCATGTCACCCAGTACAGGTCATCCTCCTTGTTGTGTAACCTATGTTATATCACCCATGTTACGTTTTATATGTTTTATATAGATTGAGCGCAACAGAAAGACACAGAAAACAGCTTGTATAAGTTATTACACTAAACTATTAACAGATATAACATGAATTACATAACAACAATGACAGATATTAAGTTTAAACCTTCAAAGTTAATTACAATACAAAATGGTACTGGCCTGTATCTAATATAATTGTCTAAAATGAAATTCTCAAATTCCAGTCTAGGGTGTGAATTTGGTCCTACGAAGAAATTCCGAAGTTTAAATGAAGAAGTTCAGAAACAATCCACAGTTCAATAAATTCGACGAAGTTTTTTTCACGATGTTTTTGACGAATGTCTCAACTTGTTGTTTTCCAAATGTTCCCGTTCTCCCTAAAACAGTCCTACACGTGTTGGCCTTCAGTATAACTAGTAATTCGAATGAATCGTAAATATTGATGAAGTAAAATCACAGCTTCTGTAGATCTAGCTCTAGTCACAAATCTAAGTTGAATAATCACACAGCGAACGTTGAAAACTTCTCGAACAAAGACACTATTTTTTGAATTGAATATAATACGAACGACTGACTCTTCTTTTAAATAAAACTAATGTCTGACTCTTCCTTTCTTCCTCGCATCTTCGTCTGTTTATATATTGTAGGCCTAGACTTCTCGAAACACCGCGAAACTTCTACAGATCTCCAGAGCAATCTGCGCATGTCCGTTCTTGCACGAGACTTAACGTCTAGACACTGGGCCGCCAACGTTTCATTTACATACATATGATTGGTCTACTTAATTCTAGAAAATTCTAAATGTTATTTTAAATGAATAACAACATATTTGATTAGTTTAAACTTTGAAACAATAATATAAGCCTTCGTCATGTCACCCAGTACAGGTCATCCTCCTTATTGTGTAACCTTCGTCGTGTCACCCAGTACAGATCATCCTCCTTGTTGTGTAACCTATGTTATATCACCCAGGATAGATCATCCTCCTTGTTATGTAACCTTCGTCGTGTCACCCAGTACAGATCATCCTCCTTGTTGTGTAACCAATATTATATCACCCAGGACAGATCCTCCTCCTTGTTATGTAACCTTCGTCATGTAACACAGTACAGGTCATCCTCCTTGTTGTGTAACCTATATTATATCACCCAGGACAGATCCTCCTCCTTGTTATGTAACCTTCGTCATGTCACACAGTACAGGTCATCCTCCTTGTTATGTAACCTTCGTCATGTCACCCAGTACAGATCATCCTCCTTGTTGTGTAACCTATGTTATATCACCCAGGATAGATCATCCTCCTTGTTATGTAACCTTCGTCATGTCACCCAGGACAGATCATCCTCCTTGTTATGTAACCTTCGTCATGTCATCCTCCTTGTTGTGTAACCTATATTATATCACCCAGTACAGATCATCCTCCTTGTTGTGTAACCTATATTATATCACCCAGTACAGATCATCCTCCTTGTTGTGTAACCTATGTTATATCACCCAGGACAGATCATCCTCCTTGTTATGTAACCTTCGTCATGTCACCCAGTACAGGTCATCCTCCTTGTTGTGTAACCTATGTTATATCACCCAGGACAGGTCATCCTCCTTGTTGTGTAACCTATATTATATCACCCAGGACAGATCCTCCTCCTTGTTATGTAACCTTCGTCATGTCACACAGTACAAGTCATCCTCCTTGTTATGTAACCTTCGTCATGTCACCCAGTACAGATCATCCTCCTTGTTGTGTAACCTGTGTTATATCACCCAGGACAGGTCATCCTCCTTGTTGTGTAACCTATGTTATACCACCCAGGACAGATCATCCTCCTTGTTATGTAACCTTCGTCATGTCACCCAGTACAGGTCATCCTCCTTGTTGTGTAGCCTTCGTCATGTCACCCAGTACAGGTCATCCTCCTTATTGTGTAACCTTCGTCGTGTCACCCAGTACAGATCATCCTCCTTGTTGTGTAACCAATATTATATCACCCAGGACAGATCCTCCTCCTTGTTATGTAACCTTCGTCATGTCACACAGTACAGGTCATCCTCCTTGTTATGTAACCTTCGTCATCTCACCCAGTACAGATCATCCTCCTTGTTGTGTAACCTATGTTATATCACCCAGGATAGATCATCCTCCTTGTTATGTAACCTTCGTCATGTCACCCAGGACAGATCATCCTCCTTGTTATGTAACCTTCGTCATGTCACCCAGTACAGATCATCCTTCTTGTTATGTAACCTTCGTCATGTCACCCAGTACAGGTCCTCCTCCTTGTTACGTAACCTTCGTCATGTCATCCTCCTTGTTGTGTAACCTATATTATATCACCCAGTACAGATCATCCTCCTTGTTGTGCAACCTATGTTATATCACCCAGGACAGATTCTCCTCCTTGTTATGTAACCTTCGTCATGTCACCCAGTACAGTTCATCCTCCTTGTTATGTAACCCTCGTCATGTCACCCAGTACAGGTCATCCTTCTTGTTGTGTAACCTATATTATATCACCTAGTACAGATCATCCTCCTTGTTGTGTAACCTATGTTATATCACCCAGGACAGATCATCCTCCTTGTTATGTAACCTTCGTCATGTCACCCAGTACAGATCATCCTCCTTGTTATGTAACCTTCGTCATGTCACCCAATACAGGTCATCCTCCTTGTTATGTAACCTTCGTCATGTCACCCAGTACAGGTTATCCTCCTTGTTGTGTAACCTATATTATATCACCCAGTACAGATCATCTTCCTTGTTGTGTAACCTTCGTCATGTCACCCAGTACAAGTCATCCTCCTTGTCATGTAACCTTCGTCATGTCACCCAGTACAGGTCATCCTCCTTGTTGTGTAACTTTCGTCATGTCACCTAGGATAGGTCATCCTCCTTGTTATGTAACCTTCGTCATGTCACCCAGTACAGGTCATCCTCCTTGTTATGTAACCTTCGTCATGTCACCCAGTACAGGTCCCCCCCTGTTGTGTAACCTATGTTATATCACCCAGTACATGTCATCCTCCTTGTTGTGTAACCTATATTATATCACCCAGGACAGATCATCCTCCTTGTTATGTAACCTTCGCTATGTCACCTAGAATAGGTCATCCTCCTTGTAATGTAACCATTGTTATATTTTCGAGATTTGTCCATCCTCATTATTATGTTATCTGAGTTTAGTATTCTCCTTATTAAGTAACCAGTCATATTATCTGGATTTGGTCATCTTCCTTGTTATGTAACCATTGTTATATCTCCTCGGTTTGGTCATCTTTTTATGTTATATTGCACGGGTTGAGTCATTCTACTTGTTATGTAACTATCGTTACATTATCCGGGTTTAGCCATTCTACTTGTTATGTAACTATTGTTACATTATCAGGGGTCAGACATTCTACTTGTGAAGTAGCTACCGTTATATTACCCGAACTTAGTTATTCTACTTGTTATGTATCCATTGATATATATCCGAACTTAGTTATTCTCCTTGTTACGTATCCATTGATATATATCCGAACTTAGCTATTCTCCTTGTTACGTATCCATTGATATATATTCGAACTTAGTTATTCTCTTTGTTACTTATCCATTGATATATATCCGCACTTTGTTATTCTCCTTGTTACGTATTCATTGATATATACCCGAACTTAGTTATTCTTCCTGTTACTTATCCATTGATATATATCCGAACTTAGTTATTCTCTTTGTTACTTATCCATTGATATATATCCAAACTTAGTTATTCTCCTTGTTACTTATCCATTGATATATATCCGAACTTAGTTATTCTCCTTGTTACGTATTCATTGATATATACCCGAACTTAGTTATTCTCCTTATTCTATAACAATTGTTACATTACCCGAATTTTGTTATTCTCCTTGTCATGTAACCAGTGTTACATTACCCGAACTTTGTTATTCTCCTTGTGTAACCATTGTTATATTACCCGAACTTAGTTATTCTCCTTGTCACGTAACCAGTGTTATATTACCTGGGTTTAGTTATTTTCCTTGTCATGTAATAATTGTTATATTACCTGGGTTTAGTTATTTTCCTTGTCATGTAATAATTGTTATATTACCTGGGTTTAGTTATTTTCCTTGTCATGTAACCATTGTTATATTACCTGGGTTTAGTTTCCTTGTTATGTAACCATTGTTATATTACCTGGGTTTAGTTATTCTCCTTGTTATGTAACCATTGTTATATTACCTGGGTTTAGTTATTCTCCTTGTTATGTAACCATTGTTATATTACCTGGGTTTAGTTATTCTCCTTGTTATGTAACCATTGTTACATTACCTGGGTTTAATTATACTCCTTCTTAAGTAAGTGTTATCGAAATTGGTCTTGTGTAACTAACTAATAATGACTGTAGCTTACACTGTGCCAAAAAACGTGTTTCGGTGTTGTTTTTACTTTTAATAAGATCTGTTCTCGCATGATCACTATTCTATGTACAATGTGAAGTAATTAATAGTTATTATGTACAATGTAGTGAGAATGTCATATTCCACGTATCATCATGTATTTTATATGTATGAATAATAGTATGCAATAAGTCAAAATTTTCGATGTAAAAAACATCCCTGAATAGTTTAAGTTGTCACGAGTGACTTTAGTCATGAAACTTTTATTCTTCTAACTCATGACTCTGAAGAAAAGTAAAGTCTAGTTTTGTTTATTACACACTTGATATACCCAGCTCTTCCAAGCCAGATTTTAATACAATCTATCGTATTGAAACCCCTCTCAAAACAACAAGAAAGTCAATAAAAAGTAAACGGAAACCCCCACTCAGTAAAAAGTTACTGTTCACTGTCTTTAAATGTTATCAGATCTTTATAATTGTTACATAATAACAACTTAGACATTCATTCCTCCAGTGGTTGAACGGTTAGTCTGCAGGCTTGTTAATTAATTAATCAAATGCAAACATCCAGAATAATTCTTAAACATCAAATTAACGTTCACGGAGAACATTATTTTGAAACCAAACCATTCGTCATATTTAACAGTCGTTTACATCAGTGGAACACAAACTCTTGTATCGACACCCAAACTTCTACTCTCTTACGGCAAGTAAACATTCAAGTACAAACGTTAAATAACGGCTTATATAAAAAAAAAATCACCCGCTAGTACAGCGTTAAGTCTACGGATTTACAACGCTAAAATTATGGGTTCGATTCCCCTTGGTGGACACAGCAGATAGCCTCATGTAGCTTTACTATAATGAAACACACACATATATAAAAAACTTAAATTAAAAAATAACTACTTCTATTAAACCAATGAATGCTCGACTTAAAAACCAACAGTTTGATGTACACTGGATTATAAGGTGCTTTAAACAGTTCTAACGCTGATTTAGTACAGCTTTCTTAAAGTCACTTGTTTACAGATAGATCTAGATGGCGAGATTAGAAAACTCGCATTTAAGACCAAACAAGAGAAATGCTAACAATACAGTTTTATCAAAGGACTGGAAGTGACGTAATTATTGAGATAATTTGTTTGTTTCGTTCAAAGTTTACGAGGAGCAACTAGACTTGTCATCTCAAACTTCGAACTGACAGACTAGAACAGTTTCTCAACCTCTTTGGGGGGGGGGTAGCACGTTCAGGCGGTCGGAGCATTATAATGTGACGGTTAGTTCTGCTATTCGTTGCAAAATGCATATTTTTTTGTGTTTATTGGCCTTTAGATTTTGGCCAGTAGTGTATGTGGTTCTGCTATTCGTTGCAAAATGCATATTTTTTTGTGTTTATTGGCCTTTAGATTTTGGCCAGTAGTGTATGTGGTGCTAGTTATGTTTAAAAACAAGAAACGCTGAAGAAGGGGAGAGAGAGGGAGCAAAGTGGCCAGTGGTCACTGGAACAGGAAGTGGTTCCACAAATATCTGTATATCATTGGAAGTGTTTCATACATTAGTAACCTCAGAGCCATCACAACATTAGCTTCTCTACATCTTTAAAACACTTAAAAAATTAACTGATGAGGTAGCAGGTCCCTCGCCTAGCTCTATACTTAACTAAACAAAAATTTATTTGAATATATATTTGAATTTACATATATAATTATTATTTATCTGTAACGAAGTGAGTCGCGCCATCACATAATGACGCCAGTTCAGGCGCTCGTTCAAAACGAAATATAATTTCAAAGTACAACAAATGATTGATTATTTATAATTAAGCAGAGAGCTACAGAGTGAGCTATCTGTGCTCTGCCCACCACAGGTATCGGTGTGAGTTCGCAGACTAACCCACTAGCGGTACAGCATATGAAAGAGAAAAAAAAAGATATTGATGTAAATTAGTTTCTCGTGATAAAACATAAATAATAATTAAAAAAATATATATCTGTTACTATATCAGTTATCAATACCATCTGATTAAATCAAGCTCCCTCCATGTATCAGAAATAGAATATTAATTCGGTTATTAATGAAGCTAATTTATACATTAGTCCTTCTGTAAGTATGCAATATCATAAAATAAATTTACAATGATTAGAACTCATTGATTCATCAGTCGAATAACCTTATTGCTAAGCATATTTCTGGCGTTAAGCTCAATAATATAATTCGAAGTTTGGGCCCGTAGAAAGCTTAGAAGTAAGATAACCCACAGCGTAGCTTTACACTTTGGCCAGATGGGTTAATAAGACTTGTCATCTAAGGATCGAGGATTCGAATCCCCGTCACACCAAACTTGCTCGCCCTTAAGCCGTGGGGGCGTTATAATGTGACGATCAATCCCACTATTCGTTGGTAAAAGAATAGCCTCAAGAGTTGGCAATGGGTGGTGATGACTAGCTGCCTTCCCTCTAATTTTACACTGCTAAATTAGGGACGGCTAGCGCAGATAGCCGTTGTGTAGCTTTGCGCGAAATTAAAACAAAACAAACAAACAAGCTTTGCACTTTACAACAAAGAAATGAAATTCCTACAAGTGAAAATAGTTCAGAAATCTATATATTATTACCAATAAAATACAGACATAAATAAATAAAAAGTAATAAAACACACACACGCATATATATGCAAAATATTTTAACCAATACTGTTAATGAAACCAGAATTCAAAACACAATGTAAGAAAAACTTGTTGAAGCATGTGGTGTTGGTATCATTAGTTAACAACTCAACTGAAGAAAAGGGTTAAATTCATATAAATATTTTGATATTTATTCAACAGTCCTGACGTGCCAAGAAAATTAGTGGTTGCAAGCATTAGAAAACAAACAAAACTTTTCCCAGTCATATCACAACGTAAGCAGATATGAGATAAACCACTGATTAGCAAGACTACTCACTCATACCACGATTCGCCTTGATGACATGCCTGTATTACCATACTGCTTAATTAATGTGTAAAGTAGAGCCTAGGGCTTGCATCACTAAAGGCGGCACAAAAACATTTTATTCGTGCAAAATTCTTGAGAAAAATTCGCCAGTTTTTAAGGTCGTTAGTATGGTTGGAATTTATTGGTCATAACGTCGAGGTTATTAAGACTGAAGATATAAAACGTGGACAGGGAACGTCTTTAGTTTGTTTTAATGATAGCCGTCCCTAATTAAGCTGTGAAAAAAAATTACTTCTGCAGGTTTATGATTTACCCAACTTGAATTTTTTGGTCTAAAACATTAGTTTCTTTTGAACAGATAAAGGGTTATAAGGTAAACTTAATATCTGGAGATAAAGAGTTGATAAAAGGTGAAAATAGGATGTCACTTAAACTGGTTATTTTCAACAATAATTCCGCTTGTTTTCTTGTTTTCCTAAGTCAGATGGACTTCAACAAGCACGATTTCCAACTTTTATATATTCCCCAACCACACACATATATCTAGTTCTGTAGCTTATGTAAAGTATATTCCCTGATGGCACAAAAATCACAACACAAAGAAAGAAAGAAATTTATAGAAAAACTTGTGATCGTTAGAGTAATTATTATTATATTTGGTACATATATATCGAAAACTTGTGATCATTAGAATAATTACACTGGTTTACAAAAAATATTTTTTGTCTGAGGCAGGAATGTGGATTGGTGTTTTAACTAATTTGGGTGTGCTGAATTCAAATTTATAAACAGTTTTGCTCTATCACCTCTAGTTTTCTGGCTTTTAAATAGTTTCATTTTAGTATATACAGAGTATATACATGCTTATTTCAACAGTTGCAGCAGATTATTACAAATAAAACAGGACAGATAGAGAACATTGACGGAATAAATATACTTGGATGACACAATGTACACAATTCATAGTACCGCAGACAGTTAGAAGTGTGTTTTCTTAGATGATCTGGTGTATTTTGCCTCCGGGATATCACGCAAGAGTATCCAGCAGAAGTCTCCCATCACGCTGGGGTTTCACTTGCCTTGGTAGTTGCTCTCCATCTTCGTAATGTCTTGGTGGAATCTTTCTCCGTGCTCATCACTCACTGCTCCAAGGTTTGGAGGGAAGAAGTTGAGGTGGGAATGGAGAAAATGAATTTTGAGTGACATTCGGCATCCCATATCCTCATAAGTCTTTAGCAACTTCTCAATACAGGCTTGGTAATTTGGTACGCGTGTGTTACCAAGGAAGCCACTACAGACTGACTTAAATGCTTCCCATGCTCTCAGTTCCTTTAAGGTAAGAAGCTCCTCAAAATCAGTATCCTTCAGCACTTCTCGGATTTGAGGTCCGACAAAGATGCCCTCTTTGAGCTTAGCAGCACTGAGACCTGGGAACACAGTAGACAAGTGTTGGAAGGCAGCACCATTTTTGTCCATGGCCTTCACGAAATTCTTCATCAAACCAAGCTTGATGTGAAGAGGAGGAAGAAGCACCTTCTTCATGTCAACCAGAGGATTCTCCTTGACGCTGTGTTCGCCAGGAACGAAAGTGCTTCTAGACCCCCAGTCTTTCTGCTTGTAATGCTGGGATACAGCTCCACTATCCCAGAGACAGAGAGAGCAACAGGACTTTGTGAAGCATACCCATAAGAAGACCAATGACCTTGAGGTCCCCACACAGACTCCACTGGTACTGGTTGTACTTAACAGCTTCTAAAAGAAGCTCCATATTGTCATAGGACTCCTTTAGATGGACAGAGTGTGCAGTGGCAAAGCTGGGATATTTATTCCCGTTGTGCAGAAGCACAGCCTTGAGACTTCGCTTGAAAGAGTCTATGAAAAGACGCCAGTCTGAAGGATTATGTGGCAAACCAAGGAAAGTGAACAAGCCAGGTACATTTGTGCAGTAGCACAACTTGTTTTCCATGTCGAAAAATGAAGCAAGGTCTTTTTTCCGATTCCTGAAACTGGTGATCTGTCTTGATATATAGCTATATATATATATAATGTAATGCTATCACTTACATTTATTGCATAATAACTAAAAAAGAAGACATAAGTCACACAATATTAGAAATTAACCCTGAATGCATATACGCCTTTATGTACAGTATATGTACAAAATGTACAGTATGCATATCTAAAAAACTAGAGGTGATGAGTAAAAACGGATTTCAAATCTGAATTCAGCACCCCCAAATTAGGTTAAAACAGCTATTTTTGTGCTTGCCTTAATTTCTTTGTAAACCAGTGTTATTATAATATTTGGTACAATTTGTCGAAAACTTGTGATCATTAGAATAATTATTATAATATTTGGTACAACTATATTGATAACTTGTGATCGTAAGAGTAAAGAGAATTGTATCTTGTACAACTAGAGAGGTGTAGAAAGCAAAAAGGAACGAACGAGGTTTATTTAACCAAACAGTGAGAACAGTCGCATCCCTTACGCCCGGCTGTGACTATACAGAAAATTTGATACTGCTTCAAAATAAACAGGTTAATAATTTAGCCCTAGTGTTAAAGATCAGATATTTGCCTGATTAGTTTAAAGGCAAGTTACAAGAAGTATCGCTTATTTATTTATTTACACATTTGTAAGGAATTTTTCACACAAGATAAACAGCTGGAAACTCACATATCAAGTTGTGTTTCGCTTATATTTTTAACAGAACTAAATTATCTGAAATAGGTATTTTCACGTGAATTACGTGTCGGGGATGGACAAAGCAGTGTGTTCGTTACAACCTCCAGGAAGGAGAGATTTCAACAGCTGGTCCTGACAACATGCATCATAATCCATGTTCGACTATTTCCCATGATTCATTTCGCAATATAAAAATCTACCCAGTGCAGAAGCAAATGACATCTAATTCTGGGACATACAGCGGCTTACCTATTATTGATTTGTCAGCACAAATAGCTTATACAGCTAACTTCTGTAACTGTGAGTAAAAAAGACAAGCTAAATCTAGCAGTGGCTAAGATTCATAAAGCAGGCGATTTTTATATTTGTCATTCTAAAACTTTACGAATAGAACAACGAACATGTTTTAAAATAAAATAGGGACAAAACTAACTTTAGACCTTTAGTTGTATTTCACGCTGTTACTAAAACCAATGTCTGACTAGAAGCAACATATCTTTGTTTATTAAGAAAGCGATCGCGCACACACACAAAAACAAGAATTTGACATTCGATGAACACGATGGAACTAACAAACCTCGGAACACGTTGAAACTAACAAACTAACAGAATATATTTGCTCTTCTAATCTTCTCAACAAAACATAGTGTTTTAGACTGAAACAATATTTTAATTTAAATGTTTCTTGGGCCGGACAAGGAAGAACATCGCCGTTTAAAAGTTATCAACTTCCCCTAGTGTCAATGTGTAGATACAAGCGATGATATAAAAACAACAAAAACACTCCCAGTTAATTTACGTCTCAACTCACAGATAGCACCCACTGCTAACTCTTGGGCGACTCTTTTACCAACGAATAGTTGGATTGACCGTCATGTTATAACGCCCCCACTGCTGAAAGGGCGAGCATGTTTGGTGTGATGGGGATTCAAACTCGCAACCCTCAGATTACGAGTCGACTGCCTTAACCCCCTGACCATGCCGGGGCCCATTAAGGGTGGAAAGAAGGCAAGACAACTATATTTAACGGTCCTCAGTCAGGGATGTTGTTCTAACATTTCTAAAGAGAAATAACTATGCAATTCTTTTGAAAAACTACACTCATCTTTCATTTTAAACAGTTTCGATTTTCTTAATTTAGTATTTGAAATTGCGTGAAACTTTCTGTAATTTCGGACAAATGTTACTTCTGCGATTTTTGTTTTAACAGAGAATTCTCAAGTGATTGTTATTAAATATTTACATACGATCTCCAGTTGTTCTTAACAGTTGTCATATAAAGAATCTCATATTTTATAAAATGTTTCTAAAAAACTGTGGTATCTAACACTAAACACTAGGAAGTTTGAATTCCAAACTACATGTTTTATAAGATTTTACTAATTACGGTGTTTCCCGAAATTGGAAATTACAGCACAAAACGACTGTGGGCATTTATTTTTAGGAGGATTTACTACATGTAAGCGCGTTATACATTTTATAAGCCCAGTCTAATCAGTAGTACATATAGTCCAACAAGGACTAGTTAGTGTGAAATGGAAATCCGAGGGTCTAAGGTTCACGTCTCGTTCCAGCAAAATTGCGCTCAAACTTTGGGTTGGAGGGTGCTTTATGATATTGAAGATTAGAGAAGCTGTGAGTGCTATTGTTAAGCTGTCTTCCATCTTGTCGATCAGTTCAAAGTTTTACGCAGAAAACCACTGTGTAGAAATACGAGAATATTTGAAATAGACAAACAGTCCTACCAGTCCCAGGTTAATTTCTCCTATCGGACTATATCGTGTTGAGAACGGCGGAGAATCACACAGACAAAATAAGGCTTGATAAGAACAATTACGGGCTTAACATGGGTAAAAGTAATAATAATATTATCATAGGTATTTGGTATTGAATTTTATAAACAAAAATTCTCAGAAATACTGAAACACTCAATCATGTCTGAACAAACCTTAAAATCCCAGCAGGTAAAGCCGCTGAGTGTGAAAACGAAAATTGACAGAAGTACGAGTTTTAATAATACGTTTAACACTAACTTAGCTTATCTTAATTACATTACAAATATGAGACTTGTTCAATGTGTGTCTGATATTCCTTTAGTTACTTTGTTCTAAAGCTACAAGTATTTTCCATTGGTCGTTTGAAACGACCAGCGAACTCGAGGAGATTAATAGGTTAAAATGACAAGTAATTATAAATAGCGCTTTAAATTTAAAAGTGTATTAATTTTTAACAGGATCAATTTATATGCCAAAGTGTCAAGTTCAAAAAGGTGTATGACCGGAATAAATAAATACAATTGTTTTTGGGTTTTTTTCCTTTACAGGCTTCCAGGTATCTATCTTCATGGCATATTTTCGAGTAGAAGTTGTTGGTTAAGTTACGTTAAATCTTACCGAAAAGAAACACCTGTTTGGACCAATATAATCTGAAATATTGATACTTGGATGGTGTTTTATGTTTCACTTACCTCATAGGTATAATAAGCGTTCGTGTCCCTTACTGAAGAGTTAGCTGGCTGTTCATGGCTCCCAACGACCTCTTATGCGTCGTAAAGAACCGAGGTCTGCATAATAATAATAACTATCAAAAATACAACAAGCAAAATTAAGACAAACCCAACAGCCACGAGCAACATCGCGCGCAACAATAAGTTATGTCATTCCTCACCGCACAGTGTAAAAGAGATAATATTACTTGAATCTCGGAGGTTCAAGAGCGAAGCTATGAAGGCGCGGACTAAAATGGGGCTCCGGATGTTGACATCACAGCAGCGACAACGCCAGGAACTGACGAGAGTGCAGATGATGTGTTACGATGTGCGTTCACCAGCGATCGTCACTGATATGGACGCGTTTGTTTCTCTCTCGCTTTTTGTTTTCATCTCATGGATATTATTCCATGAAGTTAAGCTATAGAAGTGCACATCATTATTTATTTATTATTAAGTAAACTTTCAAAGAGTCGTGTAACAACATCAGCAAAATAAATCCAATAATGTAGAAGATAAGTTTTCCTAATAAATAGATTCCCGCTATAACCTATACATGGCCTAGTGGTTAAGGCACTCGACTGGTAATCTAAGGGTCGCGGATACGAATCCCGTCAAACCAAACATGCTCGCCATTTCAGCCGAGGGGGTCGTTATAATCACACTATTCGTTGGTAAAAGTGTAGTCCAAGAGTTGGCGGTGGGTGGTGATGACTCCCACCTAGCCTCCCATCAAGCCTGACACTGCTAAATTAGGAGTAGCTGCCGCAGATAGCCCTCGTGTAACTTTGGGCAAAATTCAAAACAAATAATAATCTAGCGTTCGATTCTCCGCGGCTTACACGGTAAATAATTCAATGTGTCTTTGTGTTAAACCGCACACCAAATCTAATAAGCTAGCGAGACGATCACACAAAACTTTTATCGGCCCTCTGTTCATTTTATTACAATAAATAATACAAAAAATATTAGGGGTATTGATTACAAACACATGCTTACAAGGATTACACATTTTAATGTATGTCCTCACTGTTGTACAAGGCTTCCTTCCATTCACGCAATCACTCTCTTTGTTCAAGCCAAGAATCTATTCTAAACGTACTGAATTATAAGCGTAATGTTAGTTGTCTTAGTAACAATGAAAAAAAAACAAACACATTTGTAAGTCATACGTAAAAACACAAACTAGGCAAAAAAATTGTTTTGAATACGTTCTTACTAGTTTGTTTTTAAATAAAGCTATCACGACAATTCTTAAAGTCTAAAAACTTTCTATTAAGGATCTTAGTATGGAAGGTTAGAAAGTCCAAGTGTTCTAACTTCAACAAATCCTTAGAGCACTTCCCCGAACTCCCCCTTCGATGGAGGATAAAATTTGAATATTTCTAGAACCCCACTTTCGATTGTTATTTCGAGTGGGTTCTTGTTTGTTTTTTTTCAACATAACATAAACGTATATCAATCAGCTCAACCTATTCTCTGGTGACTCAGCGAATTTCGATAGTCGCGGTGAGCAAGCAGAGATAGCAAATAGTGTACGTTTGAGTTTATTTTGAATTTCGCGCAAAGCTACTCGAGTGCAATCTGCGCTTGCCGTTCCTAATTTAGCAGTGTAAGACTAGAGGGAAAGCAGCTGGTCATTATCACCCACCGCCATATCTTGGGTTACACTTTTACCAACGGATAGCGGGATTGACCGTCACATTATAACGCCTCCACGGCTGAAAGGGCGAGCTTGATTGGTGTGACGGGGATTCGATCCTGTGACTCTAGGATTGTGAGTCGAGTGCCTCAACCACCTAGATATGCGGGGCCGTTTAACAACAGAAACAAGTAAACAGTTAAGCCTAAAACCCCTTGACTTCCACTTTTTGAGCTCTTCAAGACACGTTTGGAAAGAATGATATTTTATTGTACATTTCGAGGGGGCCAACAGCTTGGATGTAAAATTTCGTTACTTCTTAATAAATATACTCCGGAAGTTAAGAAATCAAACGTAAACACCTACTAACATTTAAATATACACGTTAAGACAAACGTAAAAAATAATGTTACCTTCTGTTTTGTTTGTTTGTTATTAAGCGTAAAGCAACTTAACAGACTATTTTCATTGTGCCCACAACAAATAACCAGTTTTGTTTTACTTATCCGAAGTTTTTGGAATCATCGTTTTGGCTAGCATCAAGGTTTTGTTCGTGTTATGACAATAAAATATTAATTAAAAACATTATTTGTAACAAGGACTGTGGAAACAAAACCTAGAGGAAAACCAGTGTTAATTTAACATTAAGGATACGTTTTGTAAATTAGAAAAACCTCAAACAGAGAACAATGTTATGAAGCAACGCCAACAATTACATTAGCTCTAACTGCTATTATAGGATATAGATGGCACTAGTATAGTATAAAATATGACAACTGAATTTGGTTTTGTTTTTTTGTTTTTTTAATTAAGCACAAAGCTACACAATGGGCTATCTGTGCTCTGCCCACCACGGGTATCGAAACCCAGATTTTAGCGTGTAAGTCCGCAGACATACCGCTGAGCCACTGGGGGGCTGAATGTGGCAAGTTATAGAGGAAAGAAACATTAGAAAAGTGAAAATATGTGATTTTTCTCTTGGTTTCGACTACTTGGGATGACAATTCAATACCCTTCCCTCATACACACATACATAATGATGACGTTACGTTTCGCCATATGTCAGTAATTATAAAAAAAAATAATTGTTAACAATTTTAAAAGGCATGTACTGTAGTTTTTATTTTTTTAAATAAAAATTCTTGAAAAGAAGAAAGAATTCTCAATAGCCGCGTCACTTGAAATTATTTTAGGCAAGATTAGAGTAAAATAATCTGTGATATCTTTTTCTCTATTTTATTAGCTATATTTTTCTGCTTCAGCAATACCAAGCGTGTACATATACAAGATTCCATATTATTATACTCATCAGGATCACTACCTGCTTACCCTCAAACTGAAATTCTTTTAGACAGGATTAGAGTAAATTTTTTTGTTGTTTTGAATTAAGCACAAAGCTACACAATGGGCTATCTGTGCTCTGACCACCACGGGTATCGAAACCCTGTTTTTAGCGTTGTAAGTCCGCAGACGTACCGCTGAGCCACTGAGGGGCTAAAGTAAATTAATCTTGGGACATGAAGCGTGGTCAATACACCAATCAAAATAAATTGACCTTCTATCTCCAAAACTGTAATTTAATCTCAAATTGATCAGGAAATGACAGAGCTATGAACTAAAGTATGTATTTGGAAAAAAAAAAAGAGAAAAACCCAGAACTCTTCACGACCCACTACGCCGTAGTTAAGAATACACTAGCCTGTATTTTCTTATTCTAGTAAAATGTGATTTGCTAAGAAAACTTTTGGTGCTAATTAGTTTTGTTTTTTCGAGTGGGGTTGAAGGGGGCGTAATTTTTCTGAGAGGTTAGTGTATTGTTCAGTATAATAAATTCATTATACGAGGTAATTTATGACAAAATACTTCCCCCCTCTTCCAGTCTGAGCGGCAAGTCTGAGGGCTCACACCGCTAAAAACAAGGTTTCGATATGCCCAGTGGGCACAATATAGATAGCTCAAAGGAACTAGGACACAGTAGTGATGTGCACGCTTATAAAACAAACTGGTTAATCTGAAACTGATAGCGTAGAAATAATTTAACGTAAAGCGCTTAATGCTCATTGGTCCGACAATGTGCGTGTGTGGTTTCTTACAGCAGAGTCTTGTTTGTTTGTTTGTTTTTGGAATTTCGCACAAAGCTACTCGAGGGCTATCTGTGCTACCCGTCCCTAATTTAGCAGTGTAAGACTAGAGGGAAGGCAGCTAGTCATAATCACCCACCGCCAACTCTTGGGCTACTCTTTTACCAACGAATAGTGGGATTGACCGTCACATTATAACGCCCCCACGGCTGGGAGGACGAGCATGTTTGGCGCGACTCGGGTGCGAACCCGCGACCCTCAGATTACGAAGCGCACGCCTTAACGCGCTACGCCATGCCAGGCCTATAGCAAAGTCACATCGGGCTATCTCCTGAGTCCACTGAGGGGAATCGAGCCCCTAATTTTAGCGTTGTAAATCCGTAGATTTATTGCTGTACCAGTAGGGGACGATTTAATAATATGAGGTATTCTTTACGAACTCCAAATAATGACGTTTAATAATATAAGATGTTTAATGGTGAGGAAGATGCAAATATACACAATCCAAACCAAGTTTTCTCAATACTGAGCAATTGTTCCAAAACTAATCTGACTAGAACTGAACTTATACAATTCCAAATTATAGTTTTCATTTGTGGTTTGTTCTGTTATATTCATCACAAAGTGCACGTGCAGATAACTTCTAAAAGACGTAGGCAGCCTCAGATCCATCTTCTGCCATTATACATTAGAACAGAAAATATCAGGCTGGCTTGGTTTAGTTTGTTTAGAATTTCGCGCAAAGTTACACGAGGGCTATCTGGACTAGCCCTTCCTAATTTAGCAGTGTAAAACTAGAAGGAAGGCAGCTGGTCATCACCATCCACCACCAACTCTTGGGATACTCTTTTACCAACGAATAGTGGGATTGACCGTCATATAATAAAGCCTCCACAGCTGGAAGGGCGAGCATGTTTGGTGTCACGAAGATTTGAATCCGCGACCCTCGGATTACAAGTTAAGTGCCTTGACCACCTGGCCATGCTGGGCTGGCTTGTTTGGTTACAGTAGTTAAACTTTCATTGATTCTTTAAAATAAAATGATGATAGTAATGTAGTATTTCATTGGTTACTCTAACATTGTTATGTAAAATTATGTCACAAAATCGTTAAAACTTTATACCAAATTATTCTTCGTCAGTTGTCTTACTGTAACTCAGTTATTCTATATAACGTCTTGTTTCCATTTTTCTATATAAAGTCACGTTTCTGTTTCATTTTACATAAAGTCACATTTTTATTTTATACTGCACAAAGTCACGTTTATATTGTAACCTTACATTCAGTCACATTTCGATAATATTCTTACGTGAATCCGTGTTTCTATGTTATTGTTATATCAAATCCGGAGATATTACATAAAGACCTTGTATCTGTCTCTGCTAACTTTATACGCACGAAGGTTTATTTACATTCCACACTGACATCAAAATGTTACATAATACACCGCGTTTCCTGTATTAAATCTACTTATTTTTTGTATGTGTTACAGAAAGCTATGTGTTTATTTAGTTCAGACAGGCATTAAGTATTATGTTTATATATATGATAGCCAAAATTTTGTGCGAGTAGGAATTTCAAAGAGATTATCAGAGGGAGACACAGCCGCAAGCTGATGACATAGAGAAACGAATTTTATTAATTCTTCTTCTTGAAATTTATTCTGTAAAAAGAAACAAACATCGCAATATTCAGAACCATACATTTAAGATTTATTTGTTGTTTTCTTAGGGCAAAGATACCCAATGGACTAGCTATCCTCTATCCACTACTGGGAATCGAGCCACGGATTTTAAGAGAGTGAGCTTGAAAATTACTCATTTATAGATTGTTTGTTTGATAAACTTTTCGCTTCGCCTTACAAAGAGAAAAAAATAACCTGAAAAACTTAAACTAGAGCTTGGATGTAAAGAACACAATGACTATTTTGGCATGTAAGCGCTGAAATTTTTCATTCAATTCACGCTAAAAACAAGGTTGAATATTCAGTACCTGTGGCACGTGAAACTCTTTTAAGCAGGATTGGAGTAAATTAAATCAACGAGATATTTGGCGTGGGCACATACATTAATCAATAGGGTTTGACTTCCTTAGTGCAATATTGTAATTAGTTCTCAAATTGGTTACGAGATGGCGGAGCTATGAGCTAAAAAATTTGTACGTGAAAACTTAAAGCCATTTTATGGCCGTTATGCCGCGGCTGAAAATTTTTTTGTAAATGATATCAACAAGTTTTTTACAATTTTACTTGAGTTCTAATTATTACATGTCTAAACAAAGTATTAACTATTTGAAATAGAAATATTCAAGACCTTCATAACAATTTGTCTTACGGTTTCTTAAGGGAGTTTCTGAATCGAAGCAAAATATCAAAGTATGTTTTAAGAAACATGGTACATATTACCAGTTAAGCTTGTGTTAAGAGACAGAAGTCTAGTTTGCTTTTAATTGTCGTAAAATTCAATTCTTTTGTTATGTTTACACATGGTGTGTGTACACTGGCTAACTTACGTTTCTAAAGAAACTGTATAAGTTGAAAACCTGAATACTCTGTGTATAAAATTCTATATTTGTTAACTAGAAAGACAGAAATCAGAATTAATTGGTTCTAAGCCTTCTAACAAATAGTCGCCATTTTATTTCAAAACTAGTTTTATTTTTGCAATTTTGAACATATATCAACTGTGTCTATCTTCTTTTTCTCTCATTTTATATAATTAAGATAGCAAATTAAAAACAAAGTTTGTATGTTCATTACGTTAAAACTGGAAGACAGAAAATGTAGATACAAAAACGAAAAATAATGCACACACACACACATATATGAATTTATATATCATATATAATAAATAAAACCAACAATTCTATCTAAAATAATTCATACTCTATCATATACGATGTCTTACAGCTATCTATTGGCAGAATAACGAAGATCACCATTTAATCCATTACAATCAGAATACTGACTTTGTCACTACAAGTTTATATTTATATATAAAATAGAGGTATCAACCAACCAAAACAAACTCTTTTTTAGTTCGAGATTAATATAACTAGACTGGATATTGAAGCAATGCTTTTCAAACGTGTACTTTATTCATCAACACTTATCTTCTGTACAAATACTGTGTAACACAAACAGTATTAAATTATATTTTAACTTAATATTCTTTCTGATTAATTGATCAGCTTGAGATTAAATGTAGAATTCAAACCTCATGTAAAATAATTACCACTTCTGTAATAACAACATAACTAATTATATAAAATGGATTGTATCGCCATCTATGAAACAAAGTTATAAATAAGAAACGTCATACGCAGCTTTCAAGTGGTGCTTGAGTTATGTTTTCACCATTTTAGAATTATTACTGAACAAAATGTATTTATTAAAATTACAATAATCAAAGGTTTATCACATTATTATCTAGTCTTTAAATATTTTTGATTATTGAAATAATCAATTTATATTCGTCACACACCTACCATAAGTCATTAACTGTGGAAGGAGAATAACTGCACATAGTAAATCAAACATACACCAGGTTGCAGCCCATGTCGGCTCGGGACCCTGGTGACCACTGTCCGGCATCGTTGTTACTTCGTCTTCTACAATCTGGAAACAAAACACATGGATAAAAGTTAGCCCGATACATTCAGTACATTCTTACAGTGTTTACTGATCGAGATGTCTTTACATAACGATTTCTTGACATTTTTGCTTATATGTATATTTAACGTCTTAAACAATTTGATTTAATACAAGGTGTTCAGAAAGTCACTGTGCACTTATATATTTGTTAACACACATGTTTCAATATAGAATACAGGGGGTAGATATGAATGGCAATTATAAACAATGTTGAAAGTGACCCCTGTTGGCAGCAATAAGGCCTGGATCCTTATTTTGTTTTTAAACATCGCTATCAGTTGCTGGCTTGAAATAGACTGAATAGACATATGATTACAAAACTACACAGTGACTTTCCGAACACCCTGTATATATGTAAAAATGATTGATATGGGAAGAGAAAGCTCTATGTAGAGAAGCGAATAACGTTTCGACTTTGTTCGCTCCTCTACACAGAACTTTCTCTATCCATATCAGCCGTTTTTACATATATATTAAATCGAATTGTTTTTGAGACATTAAATATACATATAAGCAAAAAGGTCGAAACGTTGTTCGCTCCTCTACATAGTGCTTTCTCTACTCATACCAGCCGTTTTTACATATATATTTTTCTCTACAGGTGGGTTTTCTCGTCATCACGGATAATTTGATTTAATGTCAACTACAATTCAACCGGTTGAAGCGCTTTAAAAAAATCAGTTGATGCGTAAGTCGTTTGTCAGATAAATTTACGAGGTAAATTTACAGTTTCGTTGTGCCTGAAATTTTCAAATAAGAATATAATTCTTATTATTATTATTGACCAATAACTACACATAACAATAGATTGTAACAGTTAAATAGAAAAGTCAGCACCTCTAAGCCGTATAATAAATCATTGAAACTCTAGTAGCTTAGATGAGACGTATTAAAGGGTTTGGTTTGTTTTGTTCGTAGGTAGCTATAAAGCTAAGCTATCTGTGCTATGACCACCAAGAATATCGATACTCAGTATATAGGGTTATGTCTGATGACTTCTCGCTATGCTACTAGTGGGGTGACAAGAGGGAAGGCAGTAAGTCAACATCATTCACCGCCAACTCTTGGGCTACTGGAATTGACTGTTACTATATAACGCCCCCAAAGCTGAAAGGGCGAGCATGTTTGATGTGACGGGGATTCGATCTCGCGACTCTCGGATTACGAGTCAAACGCCCTAACCACCTGGCCAAGCCGGGCCAGGGGCGAACATAATGAAGAAGCCTTCACCCGGACCAGGAGTAATATAATAAAGAAGCCTTCACCCGGACCAGGAGTAATATAATAAAGAAGCCTTCACCCGCGCCAGGGAAAAACATAATGAAGAAACCTTCACCCGGGCCAGGGGGGACATAATGAAGAAGCTTTCACAAAGACTCAATCAATTCTGGATGTCTTCATCGTCACCATCTGTAACCAAAGAACGTCTGCTCAGTAATACAGGGTGTTATCACAGTGCTGTATTTATTACACTAATGGCATTCAGACGTATTACAGTTAAAAGGTTGTAGTTGTTGAAATGTGTTGTTTCTATGAATGTAAAGTTACATCATGGCGTCTTCAAACTTTAACATCTGGCCATCACAGTTATTCGTCCTCTTCTCTTTCAGTGATGATGTAATAAATGATTATGAGTTTGTTCAGCTATCTGCGCTAGCCGTTTGTAATTTTGGACTGATAACCTAGAAAGAAAGCAACGAGTCAACACCACGGGACGCAAACCAAGGACAACTACGAATATTTGTTTGTTGAATTTTATGAAACGCTACTCGAGGATTATCTGTGCCAGTCGTCCCTACACTAGAGGGAAGACAACCAGAGAACACCACCCACCATCAGCTCTTGGGCTACTACTTTAAAAACGAATAATGAGATTGATCGTGACATTACAATGTTCTTATGACTGAAAGAACGAGCATGCTTGAGGACTGCATTTGAATTCGTGACTCGCAGGTAGCGAGCGGAGCACCCTAACTACAAGTCCATGTCAGGTTGTCCAGGAATATTTGAATGTTCCGTAATATTAAATAATCTTACATAATTCAAAACTACGATGTTCTTATTTCATTCAATTTTCTTTTCTTTCGTGGTTGTTGTTGTTGACTGTGTTGTGCCTATCACAGTTATCGAAACCCGGTTTTAGCGTTATAGGCCTTAACACTTACCACTGAATCATTGCGAGAGAAAGGGCTAAAACTAATATATCGAATAGCGAACTTCTTTAGTATTTCCTTTACAGTGTCCTCCAATATTGTAAACTGTAAGAACATATCTTATTGAACGAAAGTGTCGAAAATTGCCCAATAGCACTGAAACTAATAATATGAAAACAAACCAATAAACACGACTCATTTAAATAATTAGTCTACGAAAACAATATTGTCGCTTTCTTAATAAAACAAAGGACTGATCCAAAATATACAACTGGATATAACAACAAAACAATACCATCATTAACTCAATGCATTTCTATACAGCCTGGACTGAACTTGACCTAATGATTAACGTGGCGGGCTGCGGATGATAAAGTCTGGTCTTCTACAAGTGATTTCGTTGAAAGCGCTCCACACTTCAACTGTGAGCATATTGTTTTTTTTGTATGTAATTAAGCACAAAGATACAAAATGGGATATCTGTGCTCTGCCTACCACGGTTATCGAAACTCAGTTTCTAACGGTGCGAGTCCACAGACATGCCGTCGTGGCACTGTGGAACAATATTTGGTTTATGTTTTAGATAAATATTCAAAGTCATGTAAAGCTCGGTTGCACAATGAAACCGTGGTACTATACTGCTCGAAATAACTTTTTCACGAGGTTATGGTGTAGATTTTGTGATTTGTATGTACGTTTGTATGCGTTTCTAGATTTACACATAAACATGTTAATGGACTTAGTAACACCAGAATGAAATTTAGAAACCTCTTTCACTGGTTATGCACAACATCACAAAGTTAACACAACATAGTCATTCTTTCTTCATCTTATGTTGATTAATCCGGTTCCCCGCTGGTACAGCAGTAAGACTACGG
The DNA here is from genome assembly GCA_011833715.1 of Carcinoscorpius rotundicauda. Classification (NCBI taxonomy): domain Eukaryota; kingdom Metazoa; phylum Arthropoda; class Merostomata; order Xiphosura; family Limulidae; genus Carcinoscorpius; species Carcinoscorpius rotundicauda. The sequence continues at coordinate 34,352,604 of CM022404.1, read as the reverse complement.
ATTTATAACGCTAAATTCAGGAGTTTAATTACCCTCGGTGGATTCAATAGATAGCCCGATGTGGCTTTGCTATAACAAAATACAGACACATTCCTCAATCTAGGAGAGTTTTAAATTCACACTTTCAGATTATTTTTTATATTATTTCAGATTATTTCAGTTTTTATTAATTGAGTACTGCTCTATGATTGGTTTAACTACCTGGCCATGATTGCCCTACGAACCAGTAAGAAAGAGACTAAAAACAACACTTTATTTATTTTCATTATGAGACACTATGATAACAGTTTCTTATTAACATATTTACTGCAATATCTGTCTCGGTTCGAGTCAGAGCAGATAAATCAGCTTTGATTTTGATATAGAGATTTCCATTTTTTTTCCAAATCCAAATTCCATAGATAAGATGTAACAAAGGTTTTATTACAAGGACCTACTGAACAATGAGTGAAACATAAATAATATATAACAATTATATATAACATATATGAATGAAATATAAATAAAATGTGTGTTTTTCTTATAGCAAAGCCACATCGGGTTATCTACTCAGCCCACCGAGGAGAATCAAACGCCTGACTTCAGCGTTGTAAATCCGGAGACATACCGCTGTACTAGCGGGGGAACTAAATAGGATAAAACAAGGGTTTTATTTCAAGGACCTACTGAACAATGAGTGAAACATAAATAATATATAAAAACAGTTTTTATTTCAAGGAACTGTTGAACAAGTAGTATATGTAACGGTGAAAACTTGATTGACTTCACTTATACAAAACATTTCATCGCTAGCAAACAGGTCATATCATTAATCTCTCTATATACGTATATATACATAAAGAAGTTCAAATTATTACTTTGAAATATACGAACATTGTTTAATTAATTTTAAATATTCTTCGTCTCTTCAAATCAGCTCGTATATTACAAAAATAGACAGCTAATACAAGTGGTCGAGCTTAACAAAAAGTTTCGACTGAAGATTAACTGCAGCCACGACTAGAAAAATCAAACATACGTGTCGCCATCTACAAGCACTGTTTAACGACAAACAAAACATACCAACACGTGAAACAAATCAAACCCAAAAGAAGCTAAAAAACACTATTATGGCCAATACTGCCATCAATAACCACACAAACCATCCAAGGATATAAATATTGTCACGCTTACACTCACCGAATATTAAAGAAATAAAACAAACTCAGAAAAACGAGAAAACAAATAACGAGTCAACGAAATGCAAACTAAATAAATATCTAACAATCATACTTAATAAACAGCCTTACCACGCTGCAAACTAAATAAATATCCAACAATCATACTTAATAAACAGCCTTACCACGCTGCAAACTAAATAAATATCCAACAATCATACTTAATAAACAGCCTTACCACGCTGCAAACTAAATAAATATCCAACAGTCATACCTAATAAACAGCCTTACCACACTGTAAACTAAATAAATATCCAACAGTCATACTTAATAAACAGCCTTACCACGCTGCAAACTAAATAAATATCCAACAGTCATACCTAATAAACAGCATTACCACGCTGCAAACTAAATAAATATCCAACAGTCATACTTAATAAACAGTCTTACCACGCTGCCAACTAAATAAATATCCAACAGTCATACCTAATAAACAGCCTTACCACGCTGCCAACTAAATAAATATCCAACAGTCATACCTAATAAACAGCCTTACCACGCTGCAAACTAAATAAATATCCAAAAGTCATACTTAATAAACAGCCTTACTACGCTGCAAACTAAATAAATATCCAACAGTCATACTTAATAAACAGCCTTACCACGCTGCAAACTAAATAAATATCCAACAGTCATACCTAATAAACAACCTTACCACGCTGCCAACTAAATAAATATCCAACAATCATACCTAATAAACAGCCTTACCACGCTGCCAACTAAATAAATATCCAACAGTCATACCTAATAAACAGCCTTACCACGCTGCCAACATGCTAACTTTCAAGCGAACGTGTGGAATAGGACGACTTGTTACGCGAAGTGAAACTCGAGCAGCAGTGATCTTTGCAAGCCTTGAGTTATCTTTCATCATGACTGTTTTGCAAAGGCATTGGTGGTTGAAGTCACTAGAAAACGTCCACAAGAAAGATTGTTTGTTTATTTGTTTTGAAGTTAGCGCAAAAACACCAGAGGGCTATCTGCGCTAGCCGTCCCTAATTTAGTAGTGTAAGACTGGAGGGAAGGTAGCTAGTAATCACCATCCAACACCATTTCTGGACTACTTTTTTATTAACAAATAGTGGGATTGAACGCATGTTATAACGCTCCCATGGCTAAAAGGGGGAACATGTTTAATGTGATGGGGATGCGATCTAGCGACCTACAGATTACAAGTTAAGCGCCTCACAAGAAACAATGGCAGATTTGATCAAGAAAGAAAAAAAAGACGACTATCATATGAAAACTCTTAAACGTGTCCTTGAGCCATACCAGAACTTTCAGATTAATTTATTCTAAATTGTCGACTCAAACGTTTAATACGTGGAAGAGAGCTAGAGAAACACGATCGTTCTCCTGTTTCCGGCGATGCAACGCTGAATCGTCGAAATGACCTCAAGAGACTTGTTGAACTACTGCGTAGATGGTATCAGTTTATCAGGCAGTGTTACAATTGATTTCAGTACAAAATAACTGTTTGACAAACTGCAAGCCCCCTCCAACCACTGTAGTAACTAGAATGATTCCAAAAAGTACATCGAAATACAGCCCTGTAGTTCTCAGCAATCCAATAGCGCTGATAATTGAACTGATTTTGTTCATTTACTTTTGCAAGCGGAGGAGAAAAATGTCCCATAGTCCAGTTTTCTAAATCCTCTCTGAGTTCAACTACAAGGCAACCGTTTGGACGGAACTGCACAAAACTGGGTCTTGAAACCACCAGTGTTGCAACAAAGGTGATATTTCCAAAATAGTGAAATTTTGAATCATCAACGGTAGTCACGTGTTAAAATTACTGTAGTATTCACTGAGGCTTCGATAAACAAGTATAAATTGAAAATTCAAATTACAAGTAGAGGGGAACAGTTGTTGTTGTTGTTTTGAATAAAGCACAAAGCTACACAATGGGCTATCTGTGCTCTGCCCACCACGGGTATCGAAACCCGGATTTTAGCGTGTAAGTCCGCAGACATACCGCTGAGCCACTGGGGAGCAGAGGGGAACAGCATACTGAAAACTTTCTTATTTGATAAACATAATCAGTGCTGGTTCAATTGTAAACCTATTTACTTCTGTTCAACTATCCGTGTGTCCTATTCAGATGATGTGCATAATTCGTTGAATTTATATGTCTAATTCCACTGAACTATATGCATTCTTATTTCCCTTGAACAGATATCTGTATGCCCAGCCCTAATGGTCTATTATTTATCTGTCTGCCTTATTGTGTTTTACTAAATGTATACATAGAAATCTAATGTCGTTGAATTTTTATATTTATAAATCTACTTTTCTTGACCTTTTATATTTAACTCAATTTATTTGACACAACTTAAATTTTTCTAACAATATAATGATTATACACACAATTACATAAGTTACTTTCCTAAAATAAAAATAATTATTAATATAGTTATTACTAATGATGCGCACGTTTATTACTTCTTTCAGGATAAATCCCTAGTGGCGTTGTAGTTTCGTTACATACACATAAAGCGCTTATAATTAACTTCTCAACATAAATAACTAATTAGTGAGAGCAAACCGTGTAAACAGATCCATACTCCACGTCATAAACAAAATGCTATATACTCTACATGCTAAGTTCATAACAACTACACAGTTACAGTTATTTTAAAATTAAAAGTCCATAACAAATAAATTCAACATTAGGCTTAAACCTAATGTGCGTGTTTTCATTTTGCAAAGCTACATCGGGATATCTTTTGAGTCCACTGAGGGATATCGTACCCCTGATTTTAGGGTTGTACATCCGTAGACTTACCGCTGTACCAATGTAGTTTGTTAAACCTAACAATAGCAATTTTATTTGCAAATATGGTTGGTGTATATTTAATTCTAAGTTTAGATTTAGTGTTCGAAGATATATTAGTCAAACAGACTTCAGCTAACGCTGTATTATAAAAGTTACTACAGCATTTACTGTGTCGACTAGTGCTTTTTAAAATAAAAATACACGAAAATAAGTTAATAACAATATTTATCGTGTTATTTTTGCTTCATTTTGTGATAAAACCTGAAAAACGGTTAAATAAGACAAAAATAAAGAAAGAATAAAGTGTTAGTTTAAGTTATATTTTATATATCTTACTAATTGTATTGTACTTTACCAAACAGAGTGCAAAAAATCTTTGAGAAAAATGTTATTGGTTCTAATAAATATGATGGATTTACTATTAGAAAATATAGTGAAATAAAAAGTGGTTTATAAAGGATAATTAATATCGGAGGCACGCACGTAAAAGAAAAACAAAGAAAGGTACAAACACGAAAATGTATAAATGCAGTAACCAGGCCTGATGAACACTTACATCAAATGTAGTGTGGTTGGCAATCTTTTTTTGATTTCACTCATTCGTAGAATACAACATAATTTACGAATAAATTAAAAGAGGTGATCCAATTAGATCCTTTACATTTATAAATAAAAGGATGTTCTCTATATATAATGTTTTAAAGACTTAGGTTTATTATAAAAATGAATATGATGTCAATTCACACAGTAAAAAATATTAAATTACTATCAACTAAAATTATTCTTATTTTGATTACAAAATAAATTATATATATATCGATAGATGCCGCCACTAACGTCAGATAAATTGAAAAGTTGAAACCTGCCTTTGAGCCGAGTAAACAGTTTCTACGATAGATATTTTAATATTTTTTTCAGTATTTTTAGTTGAAAGCTATGAAAATAATAATAAAAATAAATGTAGGTAATTCTACTTCCTGCACTTTCAACAAATGTGGTGAAATAAATATACAGCAGTAAGAAAATGTATTTAAACTACAATATTTTTGTTATATAAATAAATACTACTAACAAACAGATGAAGATTGTAAATGCCTAATGATTTGACATTTGTAACCCATATTTCTTTAATTTAGCTATATTCATTTTTTTCCGTCGCAGTCGGTTTCAATCACGTTTTTAAGTTCAACACTGACTAAAACCAAATATTCATATATACAGTTTTTGAGTAAAAATATTTCTTCTACTGTCAAATTCTTCCAAGTCATTCTTGAATGTTACAATAAATGTAATTATACCAAATATAACATTAAAATTTGTGAAGAATTGGGTGAGACGATTTTTTGTCTCTTGTAGTTAACTACAGTTTTAAAAGAGTACACCATACTTAATCAAATAAGCAAGGGATACTAGACGAACTGTCGAACATAATAAGGAATAACACGAGTTTTCAAATATAGTAAGGAATAGTAAATAAGTTCACATACATAGCAAAAAATGCTAGATGAATTTCCAAACACAGCAAAGAATACAAAATGGGTTTTCAAACATAACATGGAATACTTGATGGGTTTTGAAACAGAGGAAGTGATACTAAATGAGTTTTCATACATAGCTAGGGATAATATATAATATTTCAAATGTAAGTAATAATGGATGGGTTTTCAAACACAGCAACGAATACTGGATGAGTGTTCACATATTACCACTGATATCAAATGACGTTTCACATTGTAGTGAGGGATACTAGACGAGTTTTCAAATATGACAAGGAATATAAGATGAGTTTTCAAACATTGCAAGAAATACTGGATGAGGTTTCGAACACAATAAGGAATACTAAATAGTTTTTTTTTCAAATTATAACAATGAATATTATATGAATTATCATATATTTTTACCTTATTACTATTATTATAAGAAATACCCACCCAGTGGTGAATCCAATGTTGTTGTTTTTTTGGTATTATGCAACTAAATAATGATTACTTTTTGAGACAAAGGCTCAAACACCGGGAGAAGGAAAAGGATAAACGTTTATGAAATACTTTGTGTTGAATGCTGTTCACTACCTGAACTAACAGGTTGAAAAGGTAAGATATATCTTCCATCGGGGAGCTGAACTTATAGGGAGCGAAATTTTAAAAGGGCTTCTTCACTTGTTGCACCTACATCTTACTGTGCATTAAACTTGTGATTTTGTGTATTTTTTGTATAACAAAGTAGTCAACTTTATCTGTACGACATACATAAATTGTCACACCAAACATGCTCGCCCTTTCAGCCGTGGAGGCCTTATAATGTGACGGTCAATCCCACTATTCGTTGGTAAAGGAGCAATCCAAAAGCCTAAGGTGGGTAGTGATGACTAGCTGTCTTACTTCTAGTCTTACACTGCTAAATTAGGAGACGGTTAGCGTAGAAAGCACTCGTGTAGCTTTCCGCGAAGTTAAAAAAAAAGCTCGAATAATGAAACACTAAAAACGTGTGTATTTTTCTTCTTACTGTGTATCTGTAAATAAAACTGGCACTGAAAGAGAGTTCTCTAGAAATGTGACTGTGAGATAATATAAAAAACACCACTTTGTGAAAAAATAATCTTTTATAGTGAAAGCATCACTGAAGTACTTCTGTGGAATATACTTCAGTTTTGAAATACATTTCACGTCAAATTTTTAAAGTGTGAAACAAGTTGGAATACAAGAATTCCTTCCCAGTGGTTAAACAATTAGTCCGTGAATACATTACGCTAAAAATCAGGTTTCGATACCAGCGGTTCGGGACAACACTGACAATCTATTGTATAGTTTTGCATTTAACAGCATTCACACAAACTTCACAAATCTGTGAAGAACAAAAGTGTTTTGTCAATATTGCTGCGAGGAATTAACCTTCAGATGATCTAATAACGTGCAACCTTTTTTCAGTTTATCCAATAAAAACTTAACTAGCCAAAAATGCAGGATGGGTTTCAACTCGAGAGTATTATACCGTTGAGCAGAATTTCTTCTAGTTACTTAAAATACATAAGTCCAGCATTTTTGTTTTTAAATATGTGGGAGGCCCGGCATAGCCAGGTGGTTAAGGCACTCGACTCATAATCCGAGTCTCGCGGGTTCGAATCTCCGTCACACCAAACTAAGTCTATTATTCAAAATATGGCCGAATAATTAACTAAACCTCCCTCAGTTACGCTTTTTTATGAGCTCTGACTCCCCCAAAAAGACTCAAAATAAACAAATCCATTTTTTGTCAATATTTTGGGTGCATAAATTGTACATTTGTGTCAATTTTCATCTTGATTGCTGTAAATATGATCCCACAGGAACCCAAATATGCATTTCTTGGTTGTATTGAACCATTTTGATGTATTGAGTCAAGGTATAACCTTGACAAGTTTCAAGTCAATTCATCGAGAAAAGAAGGGATGACGATAGATTGAAAAGCATTTGGAAGAAAAAGAAAGAAACAACAGAGAAACATTTTGTCTCAGTAGATATATATATATAGCCAAACAAGTTACAGTGGAAAAACAATAAAAACAAATAGTGTCATGTGGAATACTGTTACATAACAGTGTAAACTTTGAGTACCTTAAACACAAAAAAGGGTTATTCCGAAGGCACTGCTCTAAAGTAAAATTAAAAGCAAGTAAAGAAACTGTTTAATTTTTTATATTTTTGTGTTTTTAAACTAATACACCAACCAGATGGGCAGCTATATATAAGACAGTAAGCTGTGAAGAATTAGGGTTAACCATCTTTGAACATTATTTTCTGCATATGTAAACTATTTATACGAAATGTTGTTATTTAAGTTGAAAATACGAGAGACAAACGACTGTTACACTTTTATTAATTACTTTTTTTACCATTTACAAAAGGGGAATCGATTATTTTCTGTAAAATAAAGGGCGGTTATAAGTTTTTACTTTCTTTTGAAGGCAGGAAAGAGAAGAGCATCAGAGAATCAAATGGTCCCTTGTTGTCTACAAGCGATAACTGTTTATATTTAAGAAGTTAAACTATCTCGTGTGATTAATACCATGTCAGAATTGACATTAAAATATCTTATTTCGTCACGTTCAAGCTGTGTTTGGACGATGCTTGCATGAATACGCTTACTTTCTTTGTAAAGCGATTGGAAATCCATCTGATACGAGTTTTCAGATTTATTACAACGCTTCTTTTTGAATAAACTATTTCACTTGACCGACAAAACATCTGAAAATTGAACCTATTCATTTATATTTTTATAAGCTCAAAATGTATCTGAATTTTTTTCATTAAAGTTCAGATGTTTTTTTTTGTTTTTTTTCTAATTTTAAAAATATAACATCCTATAGGTCTAGTTTGGGTAATTTATAGCTATTTTGTCGTGTGGTTTCTTACTCAAATTTCTGATAATGGTTATACATACAAACAACTGATCTTATAAACTATATTCTTATAAAATGATCTAAGCGTCAATACGTTTTTTCCTTTAAATAAACAGTAGATAAATTTACGATTAAAGGAAAATTTTCTGTGGGATTTATCTTTATTTGCCCTATTTCTTACGGTTAAAACTAAACATGAATGAAACCGTACATGAAAATCTGGTATAAAACTTTTATTTTTTTGGTAAACTCAAAATATTAGCTAGAATCATAACTTTCTTAAGTCCTGTTATGTAAAATTGTACGATATTCCTCAAAGACAAAAAAACGTAAAACTAATCTATAAAGACGCTTAAAAGTCTGGCACTAAGCCAATATTGTTCGTTCTCATAGCAATATCCGCTTCCCGATAAACATGTTATTTCTCTCCAGAAAAACGAAAGAAATCCACATCCGAGTTAGACAGTCAAGTCATGCTAGTCTTGCCTGCATTATCGAGTTTCATAAATATTTGTAGTGGGAACGACATCAGCTTTTAACGAAATGGACGAACCATTCACACTTTATGTTTGGAAAAAAACTTCTGGGAAGTGGATTTATAGTTCGTAATTCACTTGCTTTGTTTGAGTAGTTTCGCGAAAATCCTGTGCTGGCTTAGGTACGTAGAAAAACACGGAAATGAAAATCATTCTGATCGTCTGTTAGATTACTATTTCACTTGCTGTTGGTAATTTTACAGAAATGTTTATACCCATGCACTAGATGGATAGATTGGAAATAATATTATATATATTTATGTGTATATACATTGATATAATACTGAGAAAAACAAAATATCAGAACACTCAGTATTTCTCAAACAGACTAATTTGCACAAGTTTAAACAACAGGCTAACTTGTGTTGTGTCATCCGCATGGATCGAACCCGATATTTTAGCATTATAAGACCTGGGGAAATAACATTTCTTCTTAATAATTTTAGTTTTTATTGTTTTGTTGTAAGTCATGAAGCCACATAATAGGATACTAGTGGTTTGCCCACTACAGGGATCCACCCTTGAATTTTAGCGTTATAACACTTTAAGTTTACGCTAAGCCACTGGGGAACAATAGTTTTCGAGTTAAAGATATATAATTGCCTACTGTCTTTTGAGAACTCAGTAGGACAATGACAAAGTCTATAGTTCAAACTAGATTAAGAGATCGTGAGAAAATTGGACAACTCAGTATCACAGAGTCTATAGTTCAAACTAGATTAAGAGGTTCTGAGATAACTGAAGAACTCAGTGTCATGATCACAAAGTTTATAGCTCAAACTAGCTTAAGAGGTTCTGAGATAACTGAAGAACTCGCGATCACAAAGTCTATAGTTTGTATGCATTTATTTTAAAATTTGCGTTGGTTTTAGTTTGATGCACGTAACGTATATTGTTACATGGGTATTGCGCAAGTCCCGCCTTTTTTCTAAATGTGTAAAAGATTCTTGAGAGCAAGAATCAACAATATATGGTTTACGAAAACACTAGTATGTCTTCGAATATTATTGAAATTTCACGAATTACCGTTATTATAAAATGTTTTATTGCTTGTGTATTAAAACATATGTGTGTAAAAAAATAAAATTGTGTGTTATCAATCTTGTTGACAAATACCATAAATTTGATGCATATCGAAATTCAATTAACTTCTAAATTAAAATTTCCGGCTATTTGAACCGTTATACGTAAAGTACGTAACATAATAAATTGGAAATTCATCCGCAATAAATCGTGAAACGTAACAAGTTCAAATCAGATTCAGAAAGCATGAGATAACTGGATGTAATTTAGTATCACGATCACAAAGTCTATAGTTCAAACTAGCTTACTGGGACCTGAGGAGCTGGGTAATTTCGCACTGTCAATATAACTTGTATAATCATATAGTCAGAGCTGCGCTCCTCGAGACTAGACAGAATGCACCTGTTCAACAATTAACTCTTGTCTTTTATTTGTTTGTTCGTTGTTAAGCGTAAAGTTCCACCGAGGTCAGCCTGTGCTGTGCCCATCATGAGTTTCGAAACCTGGGTTTTAAGGTCTGAGTACTCAGACTTGCTGCTTTGACAGTGGGGGGCCAGCTCTTGTCTGACCGAATAGTAGGATTTGACCATTACTTTTATAACGCACCCACGAACTCAGTGCGAAGTGCGATTTGACTTTGATGTTTGTTTGTTTGGAATTTCGCGCAAAGTTACACGAGGGCTATATGTGATAGATGTCCCTAATGTAGCAGCGTAAGACTAGAAGGAAATCAGCTAGTCATCACTACTTCACAGCCAACTTTTGGGATACTCTTTTACCAACGAATAGTAGGACTGACCGTTACATTGTAAAACCTCTATGGTTAAAAGGATGAGGATATTTGGTGTAACGAGGATTCGAACCAGCGATCCTCAAATTGCGAGTCAAGCGCTCTAACCAACCAATTATGTTTTATGTTTGTGATAGACGTGATATCTGGACTCGCCGATCCATAGTGTCCACTTTTTCTTCCCAGTGTCCAGAAAATGCTTCTTGACATTCTACTCTGTAGAGTGGAAGGAAGAATGAAACATGGTGCACACAACGTTATAGAGAACCAGTGTATTAGAAATGGGAGGGGAGGGAAGCAAAAGGTGATTCTTAAAAACCTATTTCTAATCCCCAGTTATCGAGAAATCAAACAGACCAATAACGCCAACAATGCTACATTACGTACCTAGTATTTTGTTCTATTATCAAGGGACCGTCTATAAAGTGAAAACCATTTTTATGGAATATTTTAAAGGTTTGTTTAGTAATAAAAGAGTATACTTGAAATTAAACCGGAGATACCTAATGGATCTATGTAGGTAATTGAAATATTAAAACTTAATTATGTAACAAGTTATACATTACCGTTGAAATACCACTTGAGTGAAAATTAGAAACATTATATCACTTCAGAAACGTAGTTAGCGCAAGAATTTCGGAGGTTTAGGCATGCGATGTGTGTTTTAGAGGAAAATGTATAAGGAATAAATATACAAAAATAGATGCATGAATAATTTTCACAGAACTATTACGTGCATGAAACTAATTATTTTGTTATATGTCAAAACTAAATTTAGCGATAAGAGAGTAAAGAGAAAGTACCTGAATAAAATGGCATAGCATTAGTAGGATAAGAGTTTATTTTTTATATATATATTTTAAAGTTCACTAGTAGTTCGTTGGTGATTCCGAGGGTTTACTACACTAAAAATCTGGTTTCGATGCCTACAATGCGTAGATCATACATTTTATATTGGGTAACTTAGTGCTTTACAAATAAAATGTTGGTGAGACATCTTGTAGGTTATAAAGTGAACTGTCAAGTACTGCCCCTTGACAGAGGCCTAGCTTCATCTTGTAGGTTATCAAGTGAACTGTCAAGTACTGCCCCTTGACAGAGGCCTAGCTTCATCTTGTAGGTTATCAAGCGAACTGTCAAGTACTGCCCCTTGACAGAGGCCTAGCTTCATCTTGTAGATTATCAAGTGAACTGTCAAGAAAAAAATCTGCTCCATTTAAAAATATATATATATAAAAAGTTCTCCATTGCACTTGTAATTCCAAAAAGAATTGGTAATGAGTTCCGGTTGAATTTCGGAGTCTATCATTTTGCTAGACTGTTAGTATAAAACTATGTAAAACTAAGGCTCAATTTCAGTGATTTCGAGAAAACCCGCTTGTGGAAAAAATATTTTACGTAGTGGAGCGAAAAACGTTTCGACCTTCTTCGGTCATCATCAGGTTCACAAGAAAAAGAAAGAGGTAACTGACCGAAAGTTGACCACATGTTTGAACGGGGTTGTGTAACCGAGTTTATTTTGGGTTTAAGTTGTTGTATAAGTAAAGCTTCTTAATAAACTAATACAAAGGAACACCTTTATAGCTATATCATTCCGACCCTCAGTAACACAACCCCGTTCAAACATGTGGTCAGCTTCCGGTCAGTTACCTCTTTCTTTCTTTGTGAACCTGACGATGACCAAAGAAGGTCGAAACGTTGCTCGCTCCTCTACGTAAAATATTTTCTCAACCTAAACGAGCCGTTTTTACATATATATAACGCTCAATTTATTTGAAACCTCAAATAAGTTAAAAACATAAAAGAACAAATATTTATATCAACATACACAAATTTTTAGAATGCTTTCAAACAGTTTAATGACCAAATTGGTAAGAGCCACCTGAAGGCATGAAGATGTATCATGAACAACTACGTTCATAACGTACCTACTTAACAATGTATAACACATTCTTATGTGAAATGTTCTATATTATGCTTTTCCTGTGTAAAGTGTTGTATAAAACTCTTTGAAGTGAAATATAGTATCAGATTCTTTTGATGTGGTGTATAACATGCTCTTCTGATGTGAAATGTAATGTAACGTGCTCTTTGATTTGAATTGTTGTATATTACGCTCTTCTGATGTGAAAACGTACAAAAAACACCACGATTCAAGCTAGAATAGCTTTGTGGCGTAATATAGGAATAACGTTAACAAACAAACACTTAGAAGATCAGAAGGAATGAAGACAGACTTTTCTTCCAAGACAAACACGGATGTAAACGAAGGCCTTCAGCGGAAACCAGAAAAAAGAAAATGACGTTAAAAAAAACAACCCAAATAAGAAAATAATTTGTTAGTGTTGTAAGTTGTAGATAGAGGGCCGCCTTGGAGAATATGCTTACGAACATTAACGAGCACCGTGCTAGTTATAATGAAAGGTTACGTGACTTGCCTTTGTGCCAAAAGCAATGTTAGGAACGATGTGCTGTACAGAGAATAAAACAGCGATACATGACTATAAATATAAATATAACAATTTCCTTTGTAAAACCTAGCAGCGGGTTACGAAAATACGAGATCAAACAAACAGAAATGAAAAAAAACAAGAACAATTTGTTGTTTGTTTTTGAATTTCGAGCAAAGCTACTCGAGGGCTATCTCCACTAGCCGTCCCTAATTTAGGAGTGGAAGACTAGAGGGAAAGCAGATTGTCATCACCACCCCCCGCCAACTCTTCGGCTACTCTTTTACCAACGAACAGTAGGATTGACCGTCAGATAATAACGCTCCCACGGGTGGGAGGGCGAGCGTGTTTGGTGCGATCGGGATTACGAGTTGAACGTCTTAATACGCTTGGCCATGCCGGGTCCCCCAAAAAACAATTGATATATAAAAGATACAAAAACAGCAACAGGGCCCATAGTTAATACTGTCTTTGGATCAAACAGACGAGAGAGTAGAGTTATTTTGAACATATAAAAAAATCAGAATGGGTTTATTTAATTCACGTACCACATTAGGTGGAAAAAATGTAACATCATGAGTCTTTTGGGCTACTAAAAATTAAATTATCAATATTTACTTACATAAGATGTCTTCAGCACATGCGTGGTTATTAACATTCTCAAATTTCTATATTTTACACATTTGCAATTAAAACTTTCGACTACCCAATAAATTATATTTTTCTAGAATGCACTGTACTATTCTTACTTATTAATACCCACTTTCACTGTACAATAAGTAACTAATCTACATTTTTACTGTTCATATAGGTTACTATATACTGTTGAAATGTGCACTACTAAGTTTATAAAGTGCAATTAACCTCATTATTTCTTCAGTTGATTATTCTTCATCAGATAGCCACGATGTTTCTCGTGCTGAACTTTGGAAATACTTTCTCCAAAGTTGTTTGTGTTCCCTCTGGTAGCCACGATTATACACTATTGCTAGAATCCACAATTTACATTGTAATAAGCAATAGGTTTTTGTGAAGGACAGAAGATTAAATTCAAACCACCCATTTTGACACCTTCCACATACACTCAGCCGCACGTGAACGCCTTTTTCCAATGTCATGAATAAGTAGAACAGAGGAAAGCCAAAACGTCCATTAGAGCTGCTTCATGAAACTTGAAAGGCAAGTGGGTGAAGGAGTTTGTAGTGTTTCCAACTTTGTCAGACATCTCTCTAATAAGGTCAGTTGTTAATTTTGAGTTGCGACAAGAATGAGGAGCCAAATCTTTGTTTGTTATTTTGTTAAGAGATATGTATTTAGCTTTGCCGCAATGAGTTTTGGATCAGAAGGATCTCCATAGCCTCCACTTTCTCGTGGATCACCTTGGTGCTTATTTCCTGTCCTAATCAGTTTGCTTCCACCGTAGGTTTGCCTCTAAAAAATGTCGTATCACTGACTCTGGATCTTTTAACAACTTTTTCACATGAATACCCTTTAAGGGAAGAGACTGTGTTATTTTCTCCTTTCATTATTCTTAAGTTACCCGCGGCAGAATTGCACAGTTGAATTATCAGTAAATTGTCACTTGTAGCACCACAGCTCACATTTTCAGCGTTATGCTATTTTTTTATTATAGAATATACAAACTTTCACAGAAAGTGACGTTAACCCTCTGAAATGACAAATAATGCCACTAAAAATGGCTCATATCTTTGCCCTTTGGTTTCGCAAAAGTAAAAGCATATCTATTCCATAGACAATTTATCTTCAGTAAAACTACATTCTGTCTGTATGTGCTTTGTTTATTGCATGTCACTATAAGTGAAAAACAAAACAAAAACATCATCATAATAACTATTGACTGATTTCCTGTCATGACGGAAAAATTCCTTGGCTGCTCATAATAAGACCTGTCTGGCTTTAACAATACAATAAACATGTTGTTCGTTATTACTGATACATTAATCATTAATGAATAACTCAAACCATAAAAGTCACAAGTCATTATAATGACATTACTTAGCAATGCAGGTGATAATGAATACAAGTTTAATTAAACAGATGTTTGTGGAGTTAAAGGTAAGGAAGTTCCTTAAGCAAAACAGGGATAAACATTGGATTCAGAAGTAAAACTAAACATGTCAGGCTCATTCAGCGAGTTGTAACAGATATGGATGTTGTAAATTATGTTATCAAGATGAGTTTGTATTTGTTGTGTTTGTAAGTAAAAAGTAAAATATAAGTTACTAACTTTCATTTTCTTCGACAGTATCAATTATGTCCATTACTAACAACATTTCCAATAAAAGATTTCCAAACTAAATTACGGGACTATAAAATTAAAGGTATATTTAAAACAGAACAAAGACTAATTTTGCTCACATAGAAAGATTGTTACAAAAACAATCAGTAATTACTATAAACATCAGTTTAATTACAGCTGTGGTAGAAAGTAGAGTTTAGAATTGATCATATGAACTCACTGCCATGACACCCATTACTATAATTCATCATATGAACTCACTGCCATGACACCCATTACTATAATTGATCATATGAACTCACTGTCATGACACCCATTACTATAATTGATCATATGAACTCACTGCCATGACACCCATTACTATAATTGATCATATGAACTCACTGCCATGACACCCATCACTATACTTACTGTCATTTATTACAGTTCTCTATTATTTTCTGTCCAAACGATTAAGTCTTACTTTTCTATTCACAACGTTACTACGAAACTGAAACATTTAAAATTTATAGTAATAAGTACATAAGTTTGGTGTAAGTCATTTCTAAGATTTAAGAAAACAAACAATAAAGTAAAGCATACAAAGAAATAATCATTAAGTGAACTTAGATTTACTAACATTCTACCAAACAGAATAACACCGGCCATTTTAGGTTTTCCTGAAGTTTCTAGCTTCATCAGTATCTTAGCTTATCTTTAGTCAACAAATCCAATCACTTCTGCAGTTCTTCACTGTCACTCACAGAAACCTGGGTAGAGCAGTACTTATGCCTAGAGTGTTGGTGTACTCTATCGGTTCAGACTTATGCCTAGAGTGTTGGTGTATTCTATCGGTTCAGACTTATGCCTATAGTGTTGGTGTACTCTATCGGTTCAGACTTATGCCTAGAGTGTTGGTGTACTCTATCGGTTCAGACTTATGCCTATAGTGTTGGTGTACTCTATCGGTTCAGACTTATGCCTAGAGTGTTGGTGTACTCTATCGGTTCAGACTTATGCCTATAGTGTTGGTGTACTCTATCGGTTCAGACTTATGCCTATAGTATTGGTGTACTCTATCGGTTCAGACTTATGCCTAGAGTGTTGGTGTACTCTATCGGTTCAGACTTATGCCTAGAGTGTTGGTGTACTCTATCGGTTCAGACTTATGCCTAGAGTGTTGGTGTACTCTATCGGTTCAGACTTATGCCTAGAGTGTTGGTGTACTCTATCGGTTCAGACTTATGCCTAGAGTGTTGGTGTACTCTATCGGTTCAGACTTATGCCTAGAGTGTTGGTGTACTCTATCGGTTCAGACTTATGCCTAGAGTGTTGGTGTACTCTATCGGTTCAGACTTATGCCTAGAGTGTTGGTGTACTCTATCGGTTCAGACTTATGCCTAGAGTGTTGGTGTACTCTATCGGTTCAGACTTATGCCTAGAGTGTTGGTGTACTCTATCGGTTCAGACTTATGCCTATAGTGTTGGTGTACTCTATCGGTTCAGACTTATGCCTAGAGTGTTGGTGTACTCTATCGGTTCAGACTTATGCCTAGAGTGTTGGTGTTCTCTATCGGTTCAGATTTATGCCTAGAGTGTTGGTGTACTCTATCGGTTCAGACTTATGCCTAGAGTGTTGGTGTACTCTATCGGTTCAGTCAGTTCATTTTTGGCTTCTCTGAACAGATTTTCATTCTGCTTCACTTCAGTTTTTAATTGACTCCACTGTTCTTCTATCTTATATTTTTATGCGACAGAAAAAAACACCTTTTCATATCTTATGTGCTTAGTTTCTCTTTCGTTGAAAACATTCTTTTTATCCTTCATTCTTGTCTGAGTAACCTTTTGTTTTTCCATCCTATATTATTTTGTATGCAACCTTCATGGAAGGCCATGTTAACTGACACAACTACCACTTTGCCAACATCTCTGACAGAATCTTAGTAGGTTTCTGTTTTTCTTCACTCTCTGGCTGCTCCTAGACAGCCCTTACGAATTGAAGTAAGTTGACATCTACTGACAGCTCTGTCACTTCTTCAGCATTTCTGACACACTTCCTGGTAAGGCAGAAGATGACTGTGGTCGCTGGAGCCAGTGGTGAAAAATGTATTTGCTATTTACTTTCCTTTGCCATCTGTTTGACCATCTGAAGTTAAGATAGTAAATATGTCTTCTGAAGACAAAATACCTGAATTGTATCTTCCAGTTAACTATCTACTAGCTGTTCTGCCAAGAGTATTCTCTAGCCAACACTTAGCAAGCAGCTGAGGCAGGATCTTCTGTTATGTCACGAGACAGTTTTACCTGTACGACATTTTAACATTTTGTTTGACTAATTCGTCTGAAGAGGATCCAAATAATGCAGAAAACGGATCAACAAGTTACTTGTTGAAAGATTCTCCTCAGACATACTGGCTGGTGGTTCACACTTGTAAAGGAGAACTTCCTATATACCTTTTCGCAAGTTTACGCCTGACTGTTTACGCTAATTTCAATATCATTTTCATTTTTCTGACGTTTTATCACATCAAGCGTGTTCGTATTGTCTTTTGAAAGACTTGGTTTCTCTACAGAGGAATGGCTCATGAAAAAATCCTCTGAAAAACCCAGTGTTGTCCAAATAACAAACAAATCAGAATATCAAATTCTTTTCTTACTCGAGTGGTTTTATCAAAGTGGAGTGATACAAATTTCCTATCATATTTCTTCTATTACTTTTCTTTCAAAATACGGGCGTGAGCCACGTGAAGAGAAATGTGATACTTTTAAGACTGATAGATCTTTATGTTTTCTTACTTCAAAATTTGGAACAATTTCTTGGAGCAACTCACTAAAGCCATTACAAGAAGAGAAGGAGAAATCAGCATTATGGAGTGATCCTTCCTTGCAAGAGAAGTAAAAGATAAGCTGGTCATCTTTCCTGGATCCTTACTGTTTTACTGTGATATTTTTAGTGTTCTAGTGAAGTAGGTTTTCAGGTTAGTCTTATGCTTTTCACGAGTTATATTAGGTGCAAGAAGTCCTTTAAACGGATTTGTTCTGATCTTTTCCTTAATCATTGTTTCCAAATCGGAGGTCAGAAACATCTTTATGTCTGGCTTTTTTTACATGCTAATTAACGACAGAAAATTCCGTGTGTGTTATCGATATAAATTTATGTCATAGGTAGCGTTCACCACTGTTTGAGGAACTCTATGTCAGCTGCCTTCATACTAAATTATATGTAACCTCTTCCCAGTCTAACCACGTCATTTGTTAGATATCTTATTGTTAAAAGATAAGTATAAACTTTCTTATGAGTGTTTGTCTAAAGCCCACCTTTCATTACAATGTGTTTCACAATTAACAGTTCAAATAACTAATAGCAATAACACATGTTCTAATGCTCAAAACACGTTTAAACCATGTTACAACTTTAAAATGCTAAAAAAGTATGTCCCCAGTTGTTTCATTGAAAAAACGTTTCTTAATAGTAGAAAAAAAAATCAGGGAGGTTATTACTCCTTTCCCGCTCCTTTTCAAGAGTGCACGTGTTTATATTAAGTGACATCAAACTTCAAGTTCGAAAACTCAGGAGCTTCTTAAGTTTAGCGAGTGTTTGTGTTTTCTTATATCAAAGCTACATCAGACTATCTGCTGAGTATAACGAAAGAAATCGAATCCTTAATGTTAGCGTTGTAAATCCCTAGACTTACCGTTATACCAGTGAGGTACAGGTTCAATGAAACAAATATTTTTTTTTATTGTGATAATGAGTCACAATCTTAACGTGCTCATACAAGTTGGTATAAATCCGATCACACTTTACAGAGTTAACTACCTCAAGTCAAGAAACTGCCTGTCACCCCATTATAAAAAAAAAATGCTTCAAAGTGATCCAGGACCTGCTTCGACCAAATTTGGAAGGACTGTCACATACTAACTTCCAATCTTCACATAAGTTTCGCTGTACACCGATTTATTAGTTTTTGAAATGCGCGCGTGGAAATATAGGCAGACAGACACACGTGAATCCGATTACAACACCCTTAAAGAAAAGAATAATAAATATAATTGTGTACTTACTAGGATATATTTGTTGATCTAAGACGTCAGAGCTGATAATTATAGGTTTATGCATCTTGGGTTCCTCCAATAACCCAAAATGTTTTATAATTCTCAGTTTGAAACAAAACTTCCTACAGAGAAAACTCGGAAGTCACAGGTCTTCAAATACGTATTGAAACGTTATTTCGTACATGACTTTCTCAGCATCGCTGTTGAAGTTAGCTGAAATTCTCAAAGTTCAAAAAGACTATTAAAGGATTTCTTGCTAAAGGTGTTAAAATATAACATTAACACAAGAAGTATGCAGGCGTTAAAGTTCAACTGGGAGTCATCTACAAGATACATTCAACGTTGATAATTCATGTTGAAAAAGTATTAATACTTAACTAGTTTTAAACTTTTAAAATATTCTGGCATATAAGAAGAAAGCGAGTGCAGGAAAAATAGGTCCCTCGAAGAAACTCAGTACGTGTTTGAAGTCGTGGTTCAAACTTTGCATTTACGGGCTTATACAAAAGAACAACTTAAAAGAACAGTTTGTGCTAGAGTAAAGTCTATATGAATAATAAATTATACATTCTGGTACTAAAGACAGTTATGAAATATTTGTGATGTGTTCTGTTTGTTTTTAATGTTATTATAATTAGTAGCAAATTTGTCCACACAGTTCTTAGTTCGCTCCTCTGAAAGGTTGTTCAAAGAACATCAACAGAAAGATATAGTACTTAAATGAAGGAATTTCATAATTCATTTTCTTTCCCAAAACACAACCTTCGGTTTTGTGTTAGATTCTAGTTCTCTCTGTACACATAAAGGATATAAAAGTTCTCATGAACGTATTCTTATAGCAAGGAAACGTAAAGCCTAGTATTCACTTTAATTTTCTATAATAACTGTGTAATGAAGTTGAAAATTTCGTAAAGAAAAAGTACAACCTTAAAGAATATTATATAGAAATATTTATCTTAAATGGGAAAGTTTAGGTTTTCATAGGTTCAACTTTATGCTTTATCTGTTATAAACACGCAATAAAAATGATTAAATTGCTTTTAAATGTTTTATTGCAAACTGGTAATAAAAAGGAAATTGTCGTTTCCAAGAGTGTCAGTTCGAAAACAGATACAGAGATTAAACATGCACAGATTCGACCTTCACACAATTTATATACAATATCAATAATAAGCTAACCAAAATGGTTATAAATATGGTACGACTAAATTTTCAAAACAAAACTAGAAATACAACCATGTTTCACAAAATCAAACTAACAATTTGTTTGCTAATTGTTGAAAGGTTTGGTTTGTTTGGAATTTCGCGCAAAGCTATATAAGGGCTATCTGCGCTAGCCATCCCTAATTTAGTAGTGTAAAACTAGAAGGAAGGCAGCAAGTCATCACTACCCATCGCCAGCTCTTGGGATACTCTTTTACCTACGAATAGTGTAAATGACCGTTAATTATAACGTTCCCGCGGCTGAAAGGACGAGCATGTTTGATTGGACGGGGATTCGAACCCACTACCGTCAGATTACTGGTCAAGCATCCTAACCAGGCCCGACCCATGCTTATTATCAGTCTGTATTGTTTTTTTTCTAAAAGAAAGTCATTATAACGTTGTTGTTTACAAAGGGCTTCAGAAATCTGTACTTGGATGTATTTATTTTGTTGCATTTTTGGAGCTAATCTTGATGGTTAACACTGTTAATACAATGCGTTGAGAAGTTTGTTGTTAACCGCTGTCCGAATCTCTGCTTGATTTTACTAGATTTCCTCTCGACTGTTAAGTTCTTCTAAGTCTTCAGTTCCTTGCTTATTTCGATGGCTAAGTCTATTCACTGGTTATTGGGTATTATTTCAATTTCTGATTGAAATTGTCAGTGGTGCGCACGGTGCAATCTTTTCTTACAGATTTTATCCTTCAGAGACGTATTTCCTTACATTGATTATTGTTGGACTCTGTAATTTTTATGATTTCCAGGTTTATCTTAGTCTGTCATTACTTAAACCTATTGTGACACAAAGCTCATCTTTCCTAATAATGACGAACCCACGTGTTACCTATATAAGAACAATTTGATTACTTGTTGATGTAATAATACAATGTAAGAACACTTTCAGAGGACAGAGAACGTATTCTGGTTATCGGCGAGACAGATAAAGTTACCCTTTCGATATCACATGATATGAGTACAGTTTCACGCGTGCTTGTTAAACTATTGACATTGCTAATAGCCAAGTGGATTATAACAAATATATAGTAATACAAAAGATAATACTGCCTTAACGGTCACGTGGAAGCTACTGGCGAACCAAAATATAGAACACAAAAAAAGAGATTAATCATAAAAAACACACCTCATTAACCGATAATGATGTGAGGTCTATAGAAATAACGAGTAGTAATATCATGACACTAAGAAAAAACTAGAAGTCCAAACCAATTCGATAAAAACAAAACACCTTTTATTGATCAACTTTTCACCAGAATACATTTTGCTTTGTTTTAGAAAGGTTGGCATTGAAAGGCCGTTAAAAAAACAGACTTGAACAATTAAATTACAATTTCTTGCAAGATTGCGAATTTGAAATCCAGAAATACTGTGGGTGCAGAATCCATGGTTTATTTAAAGTGGGCCCAGCATGGCCAGGTGGTCAAGGTGATAGAATTGTAATCTCATGGTTGCTGTTTCAAATCCCCGCCGCACCAAACATGCTCACTTTTTCAGCCGTAGAGGCACTATAATATGACGGCCAATTCCACTATTCGTTGGTAAAATAATTTGTTTCTTGTTTGTTTGTTTATTTTTTAATTTCGCGCAAAACTACACGAGGGCTATCTGCGCTAGCCGTCACTAATTTAGCGGTGTAAGTCTAGAGGGAAGGACGCTAGTCATCAACATCCACCGCCAGTTCTTGGGCTACTCTTTTACCAACGAATAGTGAGATTGACCGTAACGTTTTAACGCCCCAACGGCTGAAAGAGCAAGCATGTTTGGTGCGACGGGGATTCAAACCCGCGACCCTCAAATTACGAGTGGAACGCCTTAACCCACCTGACCATGCTGGGCCCAGGTAGAAGAGTAGTCCAAGAGTTGGCTGGAGATGGTGATACCTTCCCTCTAGTTTTACATTACTAAATTACGAACGGCTAGCGCAGATAGCCCTCGCGTAGCTTTGCACGAAATAAAAAAGAAAAACAAATCTTTATATTAATATTATTTCATACGCCGAAACATAAGATTGTCTTTTTCTTCCAATGGTTGGCTACACGTAATGTTATAATCACAAATACAATTTAAGATTTATTTCTGGAATTAAGTGTCACACTTGACATGTCTAATAAAGATATCACACACCGGTGATAATAATTTATCATCTATGTACACAAGTAATGATTTATAAATTCATTCACCCTGGGTAACGTTAATAATTGTACATCCGTCTCGTTACTGTAAATATCTAATTGCATACACCCAGTTCACATCTGTGGCCCTCAAGTGTCACAGCGGAATTCTTACAAACGTATACCATCAGAAACCGGGTTTCGACATCCGTGGTGGGCAGAGCATAGGTAGCCCTGTCTGTAGCTTTGTGCTTAATAACAAATACATATGTGTATTTGACTAAGGCACACTGAGAAACCATTAGAAATAGCACAATATTCTGAAAATTTTGATAAACAGAATACAGCTACTGGTACTGTTTCTCTCATTTCTCGCCTACAGAAAAACAGGTTTCCTTTTGTTTTCTTGCCAGGAATAACAGAAATATAGAAATATTATTACCACTGAAAAGGCATCAATACAAGCAAAAGAAATAGAATTATATTTCTCATTTGCATATTGTCCAAAATACATCATTCCAAAAAGGAAACTTTTCTCTGATGGTCCTGATTTTTTAAATAAACTTTTCCTACAGATCATTTATTAACTCAGTTTGTTTTACAAAAAATAATAATGTCTTGGATCTCTAACTCAAATTCCTGAAAAGAATTGTTATATATACACTTAATGGCTACATTATTAGATACACCTATCTAGTACCGTATAGGACCACCATTTGCCTCCAGAACAACCTAAATTCTTCCCAACATGGATTCTACAAGGTTCTGGAAACATTCCTTAGAGATTTGAGCCCATACTAACTCGATAGCATCAAGCAGTTCCTGCAGATTTGTCGGCCACGCCTTCATGCTGCAAACATCCTGTTCCACCTCATCCCAAAGGTGCTTTGTTGGATTGAGATCTGGTGCAGGCCATTGAAGTCACTGTCATGTTCGTGGAACCAGCTTGAGATGATGCGCGTTTATGACATGGTGCATTATCTTGCTGGAAGTAGCCACTGCAAAACGGGTAGCTTTGCACATGGTCAGCAACAATGTTCAGGTACGCTGTGACATTCAAATGATGCTTAGTTGGTATTAGCGGGTCTAATGTACACCATAACACCACCACCAGCAGCTTGTACCGTTCACACAAGACAGGGTGGATCCATTGAATCATGCTACTTACGTCAAATTCTGACCGTACCATCTGCATGTTGCAACAGAAATCGAGGTTTGTCAGACCAGACGACGTTTTTCCAGTCTTCAATCGTCCAATCACTGTTGTAAAGAGTGGTTACTTGAGTACTTGTGGCCTTCCTGTCATCTTGAACGAGTCTAGCCATTCTCCTCTGACCTCTCTCATTAACAAGGTGTTTTTGCCCACGGAACTGCTGCTCACTGGATAATTTTGTTTTTCTCACTATTATCTGTAAGCTTTAGAGGCTGTAGTGTGTAAATATCCCAGGGTGTCAGCAGTTTCTGAGAGGCTTCAACCACCACGTTTGGTACCAACAATCATTCCACGGTCAAAGTCGCTAAGATCACGTATCTTCCCTATTCTAATGTTTGATAGAACAACAACTAAACCTCTTAACCATGTCTGGATACTTTATATATTGAGTTGCAACCACATGATTTGCTGTTTGGCTTTTTGTGTTAAAGAACAGATGTGCCTAATAAAGTGGCTACTTAATGTGTATACTAATCACTAATATGGACCAATGCAATGTTACTCTTGATAGAAGCAGTTGTTACTATAGTTTGATATTTGTTATTAGCGTTTGTTACTACACACAAGTCAACAACATGGGTATCAAAACCCAAATTTTAGTGTTATAAGCCTTATTAATATACTAATTTTGAGATAATTAGTAGCGATAAAATTACAAGTGTAATGGCAACATTCTCTCTACCAGAGGTGTAACCACCAATACGTCACCAAGAAAACTCGAAGTGTAAGTATAGCATTATTATCACCGACAGGACCAATATAACTGTTAAACATTATCACTGCTTGGATGAAAAGTGTAATAAGACGTTCTTATCACTTTTAGAACAAAATTTAAATTACAAGTTGTTATTAATTTTAGAACCAAAACTGTAATTACATGTCATTTCTCTTAAAAATCAAACGTGTAATTAGAAGTTTTCATTTCTTTTTAAACGGAAAGTGTAATTACCGTTTTGGTTCTAAAAGTAATAAGTATAATTCTTAAAACCCAATGTTTAATTACAAGTTCTTATTTCTTTTAAAACTAAAAGTGTGATTACATATTATTACTTTTAGAACAAAATCTGTAATTACACGTTCTCAGCATCCAATGAACCAGAGATGTTGCCATAAATTTTTCACTACGTACAAAACGGAAGTACCAACCGTTCATCTGAAGACATAATTCGGTGACTTTTCAAGAACATGACTGGAAATCGCAGGTCAGTATAGCTGTGCCACGCTGTAAGAAAAACTATTCAGATATTATGTGATTGTGAATTTTGCAATATACCATTTCACAGTTTAGGGAAATACAGCTATCGGCCCTCTTAATTAATTATTAGTATGCTACATAGCTTCTCTTTGAAATATCTTGCTTTTCATAACTCAATATCAGCAACATGGGGAGCTAGCATATTTTACGCTGGTTCAGCTCGAATCAGACTGGGATTTAAATAGGTCAAACGTTATGTAATTGAAACTAGAAAAAACTGCAAATATCTGGAGCTAAAGTGATATTGACGATGTTTCCAGCTATTCAGTTTCTAGTGACTGTTTGTTCTTTTCTGGCATACTTCCAACCGTAGAGAATAAAGTTATTCGTTAGACACACATGACCACACACTTACTTCCGAACTGTATTGGAAACATTGTTTGACTTTGCTACGTTATTGTGAAAATAATATTTGTGTGTTAAAATGTTGTTTTTTCCAAATCGTAGGTGGAAAAAATCGTCTGCTTTTTAATACCTTATCATGAGAATGATATTTATAATATTGAAATGTTGTAAGGTTCTTTTTATCTTCTAAAGTGTCATACCTTCAAACAAAATTAGATTAATATACTGCTCTCGGACTTACAGCGCTAAAATCAGGGGCTCGATTCCTCTCGGTGGACTCCGCAGATAGTTCGATGTGACTTTGCTATAAGAAGACACGCACACTACTGACAACAGTGGACTCACACCACTTCCTACCCCACCACAGATTAATAGGAACTGTTCATTTAATTATACCACAAATCTTATAAGGACATCCTTGCTGTCCTTGAAAGAAACAAGGAAGGCTTAGTGATTTTTCAAAAGTCTTACCGTTTCGTCTTGCACGTTTCTGGTTATTTCAGCTACTTCAGTTCTCATCACTGATGCGAAGGAAATTTAGTTTAATCCGAAATGTTTATAGAAAAAAGAATGATCCATAATTTTTTATTACTGCCATTAATAGGTTAATTTTCATGGATAAATTGTGGCACGTATAATCAGAAAACTATACGAAGAAATAAGGTTGCTCTCCCCCCCTCCACATACTATACAGACTGAGTATGGCGACCGTTTCAATTTTTAATACATGAAGCCGATGCCAAACGAAAGTGATGTTTGTGTCACACGCGTAGCCCGGGTACCCTGTCGATTCGTTGTAACCAGTATAACTGCATGACGAATAACCTACACTGTCCCGCTATCGCCATGGAGACAAAAACAAATGCGGTGCGAGACTTTAATACATTTGCTGATATAGATATTTAAACACTGAGAATTACCACGAAATATTGAAGTTCGTTGTGCATTCAAGAGGTAAAAATAAATTTGTTTAGTTACTGCACAAGGACTTAAAAATAGCTAGGTGTAAATTTGTATGCTGTATCAAGAATTAAAGCGATAATGACAAATAACAGAAAGAGGTGTGACATCTCACCTCAACTTTTCTTGATATGTTCATAAATAAATAACAAAATATACATTTTCACAAGATATAATACCTCAATATATATATATATATATGTGTGTGTGTGTGTGTATAAGAATCTAATGAAATCGTCACAGATGTGAATAAAACGGTTCATTGTGCAACTTGAAGGGACGAAATCATAAATTGGGGGCCAAACTAGTAGTTACGCTTATGGCATTGATGTGAATTTTACAGCAAATATTTATTCATTAATTAGCCAGACCGTGTTTTACTTTACCCAACGTCATGCCCCAAGTTTAATGAAAAGCGAGGTCTAGTTAACTAATTAATGAATATTTGTTGCAAAATTATTTTTCTTAATTTTATAAATGTAGTTACTAGTTTGGCCGCCAGTTTTGATTTCATACCTTTAAGTTGCACACCCAACTCTTTTTTTGGACGCACCTTTTACTCAACCTTACCTAAAATGTTTTTTCATTATATATCATGACTTTTTGTCAATAACTCGATAGTAGACCCTTCATTACCTTTAGGATCGTAACCACATTATCTGGAACAAATATATACTTTATAGAACCGACAAGATTCTTTAAAATAGGTGGTAGTTTCCTTTCTAAAACAATGTTAACAGCTTCTTTTATAGTAACGCTATAGAATTTAGATACATAGTTTCTTGTCATGACCCCAGTAAACTCAGTACATCAAGCATAATTATTTATGCTAACTGATTAA
Source organism: Carcinoscorpius rotundicauda (assembly GCA_011833715.1). Taxonomy (NCBI): domain Eukaryota; kingdom Metazoa; phylum Arthropoda; class Merostomata; order Xiphosura; family Limulidae; genus Carcinoscorpius; species Carcinoscorpius rotundicauda. The sequence goes on along the minus strand of CM022404.1, from coordinate 34,325,192 downwards.
GGTAATATCAAGAGACGCTAAATGCTTTTTAATTACGATAATTTCATAAAATTTAGTAATTTGTGCTGAAAAGTTGGCAAAGAATAACCAATAATAAATTTTATACCGTATGATTCTTTTAAAAACATGAACTAGAAACTGCTAATTTATTTTGCTTGACTTTACCAAGACTTAATGTATGTATTCGCACATCCTTTCACCTCACAGTTTTGCTGCTCTAAATCAGTCGTTTCGAGATCGAATGACAAAAACTAAAAACGCCCCACTTTTACTCTTAGTTGAAGCTTTAGTACAAATATTAAACCGATAACTCACGTAACATTTTGCCGTAGGCATGCGCAAGACTATTCGTCAAATTTGAGCAGTTTTTGAATGCTTTTACACTTGTGGCTTGTATTTAGGCCAAACGAAACTCCGAATTTTAGGTTATAAAGATTCCTATCTTTGTACCAAATTTGAAAAAAAAACCCAACAAAATCAATAAAAGTATATTCTTATATGAAATAAAATTTCAATACTTTTTAGTGCGAAGAAAAAATAAAAACACAAAAGAAACTCAATCAAAATTGGAGATGTTTTATCTCAGGTATTTCTTAATATATTGTCTTAAAACCTGGTGTGTGAAGGAAGAGTCCAATAGAGTACACCCACTGAAAACACGTGATAGTTTGGGTAAGCACAGTTGAAGCTACAGAAGGTGGAAAATTGCTAAAATATCACTCCTATGTCTTGACATATTTAATTCGAAATGTGAAAATAACGAATTACCACGTCAACTATTAATAAAATAAAAACAAAATAAACAGTAACCTACACAGTTCGGATAATAAGATAAAATAATTTTTATGTAGACGAAAAATCAACACCAAGACAAAAATAAGGACAGGTTGTTGATTAATAGTTAATATTATTTGTTTATTTAAAATACAACACAAATATTTATTTCAATTGAAAAATATGAATTACTGGAAATAATGTGCCGGTTTAAAGTCTTCCAGAAGTGCAAGGTTTGGCAACTTCGAAGTAGGCTTGCAACGTTCCTAACCGCGTTTCGATACCCATGGAGGGCAGAGCACAGATAGCCCATTGTGTTACTTTATGCTTAATTACAAAACATAAATTGAAAGAAGTTTAGTTATTTGTTATTAAGCTCAAAGATACACAATGAGCTACCTGGGCTATGTTCACCACGGATATCGAGAACCAATTTTTAGCGTTATAAGCCCTCAGACATACCGCTAAGCTACTAGTAGGAGGTGCGGTTATAGTTAGTCCTAAACATTAAAATGTCCAAACAGTGTATGTATTCAAGGGTTCATGGTTTGTATCCTCTTGCCACAAAAAACACGGTAAACACCATTTAAAGTAAAACAAATCATGAAGAAAACGTATAAACGTTGGTGTCGTGACTTTTACTGAAGATATGCACATGTTCTGTCAGTCTAATATATATTGCGTTACACAAGAGGGGGCAACATTAATATTCGGTTAACTATGAACAGTTTAAAACTTGACGATAGGTTATGTTAATTAGCAGCCTTCCCTCTATTCTATCAAATCAATATTAGAAAAGACCTTGCTTGTGTAAAGTAGTTTTTTGTGTAACTTTGCGAAAAAAAAATTGAAGGAAAAACAAAATCTTATTTTGCATAAACGCAAATTTTCAAATGTTTATTAGTTCAACACTTGGGTTAATATTGAACTGGAGATAATGTTCTTTCTTAATTCTGTACTTGTTCTGATAAATGAAAAGGAAACTTAAGGGTGAGAGTTTGAATTTTTTGAAATTTTCAAACTAGATTTGAGGGCACCTATTTTTATGGAGACTTTTACAAAATTAAAAGACATTTTTGGCATTAAGAACTTTGTGCTTTGAGCAGAGTAATAAGATTTGGCAAGTAAACATGACTTTAAAATCCTACTATCGAGGTTCATAGGAGAACTGTATTCTTCATAACTAGTGCCTTTGATTCTAAAAACCTGAAGTGAAAGCATGGTTTCTTTTTCACTATAAAATCAATGAACTAATTAATTAAATATTCTTGGTTTGATTTCCACTAGAAATGCCGATGCTAATTATTGTTTCTTTTATTTTTTTAACGGTAACTGTTTTTCTCAGTTTCCTTTCAAATATCAAGTCTTGCAGCTCCAAGGTTTCGTTTTTGACACACATTATTATTAACTGACTTTTATATAAAAACAAACAAACCAAAAACGTTTATGTCGTTTCATTGTTATTCAGATTTTAGTCCAACTCACGTATGCTAACTTGAACAAGTGTTAATGACAGTTGATGGAATTCTTAGAGCTAGTTTCGTAGTAATAGTACAGAACTGAAACTATAGTAAGAGTGACCTCTATCGTATAAAAACAACCACTAAAACAGTTTAATCAGGATTTTGGTAAACAGAACGGCCATTATAAATAGGTTGGGATTAATCAAATGTATGATTCTTGTAGAAGTAAAAAAAAACCCAACAACAACGTAAAAGTATATTTTTGTAGTACCATTGACCATAACATGTCGAACGAAATTATTGTCAGCACGTGCATGACTTAATGTTTTAGACTGGTTGAATATTGTATAAAATTCATCGATAAGTTTATCGAAATACAGAGAACTGTTTGTTTGTTGTAGAACAAAGCTACATTGCGTTGTCTACTTTGTTCACTGCGGACAATCGAACCCTGAAGTTTAGTGTTGTACATACGTAAACTTACCGCTGTATTAACGCGAGACCATGGGAAACTACCAAAACGTGTAAAATTGTTTAAAAACTCACAACAAGTATTTGATACAATATAAAGAATAAATACTGAAACACGTATTAGTGTTTATTAAAACCTACATCAATTGTTTCTGACGAACGTGTAAATTACATGTTACACTGAAAACAATTCCATACGCTGACTGTTAACCCAACCGTCCAGGAGAGATTAAAGAAATCTGATATCAAAATTCCGTATCTTGAAGAGGCTTAAACTAATAGGTAGGTGTATTACAGTTACTGTGTATTAATTATTCTTCTTAAAAAAAAACAAGTTTCATCAATAACTAGTGAAATTTGTTGTTAAAATTATTCATACTGAATCGTTATACACTAAGGGGTAGGTATAATATAGGAGTAAATTAATATAAGCACAAGTTAACATGTGTTATCTTTCCTTCTGTACCATACAATTATTTGGAAATTCATCGATTCTTATTTTACTTCAATAAAATTATCAAGAAAAAACATCTGAGACATACAGTGATTACAGTAGACTTTTTTAGCAAAGAAAATAGTGTGAGTATGTGTGTGTTTTCTTATAGCAAAGCCACATTGAGATATCTGCTATGTTCACAGTGATGTGAGTGGCGCAAATCCAAAGACTTATCGCTGCTCCACCAAGGGACCAATAAAAAACTAAAAAATGTTCTTATTGAAATGTTTACAGATAACGAAGTGTTCTTATTACAACGTCAACAGAATATCAGTTTGAAGGCAACAACATTATCTGTTACATACGTTCCTGGGAACAAGGGGAGGTTGGAACATGCTAGAAAAACGAGTAATTTCAAATAACCTCCCATTCTTTATCGAAACTTTTGAATATTTTTTCTCGAATGTTTCTTTATGAAACACACACACATAACTACTTGTATGAACTACTCTCGATTACTCCGACTTGTCAAATTGTTACACAACACAGACGTTTCTTCTTAACAAGTACGCAGATCGGTTGTACCAATAACCGTATTCACATTTCACGTCTCCGTACACACAAACTGTACATAATCTTGAAGGGCTTGGAACAATCTATTAATTCAACTATTCTGTAACGCTTTCGATTAGAGAAACCTTACGATCGATAAACTTTCACCCCCCGAACGTTGTGAGCGAAATGGTTTTAATGTCAACGAATTAAGTTTTTCCACACAAATGACCGTATTTGACGTTAACTATCTAACGTCTTTTGTTCTCGTTGCTGTATTTGACGTTAATTATTTGAACATCTTTTGTTCTCGTGGCTGTATTTGACGTTAATTATTTGAACATTTTTGTTCTCGTTACTGTATTGATGTTAATTATTTGAACATCTTTTGTTCTTGTTGCTGTATTTGATTTCAAACATTTCAACGTCTTTTGCCCTCGTGACTATTTGACGTTAACTATTTGAGCATCTGTTGTTCTCGTGACTGTATTTGGCGTTGATTATTTGAACCCCTTTTATTCTCATGACTTTATGTGACATTAACCATTTGAACATCTTTCGTTTTCGTGATTATATTTTATGTTAACTATTTGTAACTATATTGTATTCTAATATTAATTAAATACCTTGAGTTTTATCTTTGTACTTTGGACAAAATGAAAATAACATCTGAATTTCAGAAACATTTTCAAGATACAAGTTCAAAATATTGCGCGAATTAAGTGATTCAATCAAGATGGGTTTGTACTATTATCAAGCCTTTCGTGATGACGAGAAACCCACTTGAAGTAAAATTGTATTCTCAAGACGGCTGGTATGGGTATCAAACCTTTATTTGAATTAAAGTTTTAATAATCATACCAGGCGTCTTGAAAATACATTGTTATAAAGCCTGTTTGTTTACACAATGTAGATAGTACTGTTAATGGTTCTTTCCTTTCCAATGGTACAGTGGTATATCTGCGGACTTACACTGCTAGAAATTGGGTTTCAATATCCGTGATAGACGGAACAAAGATAGCTTAACTACGAATAAACTTTAATTCCTTATCACTAGGTAAGAGCATAGTTAAAATACGATATCAAAACGTATCAACTTTCTTGTCCAAATGTACCAACTTAGTAAATGAACTTGGAAAATAAGAAGAAATTGAAACCCAAAATTTCTTAAAACGAATCATATTTTGTGTTTTAATTTTTTTGTATCGAATATAGATAACATGTTCTACTTGACAAAGAAACAGATGATAATTGGACAAGTTTTTAACCTCCACTCATGGTTTTTCCAAATTAAGTATCAAAACATATACATAAAAAGTACTTAGTTAGTCTTACTTAACAAATATTGCTGTTTATTTGTCATTTTTGTTTAATACAAATGCCCATATCTTTGTGGGTAAAACGTGTAGTACCACTCTGATGACTGGTTCTTTTAAAGAACCAGAAAGTCTCGTTCTTTTTGTTTTTAAAGACGCGGAATGTGTTAATGGAAAAAAAAAACCACGCAAGCTTTCAGACAACTGATGGAACTCACAGCAGAAAAGAAGTGTTTGTTTTTTTCCCAATTCAGTGGTGAATTCATGGGGTCTAGCTTAGCGCCTGTAATGGCTGAGGGATTTTTTCTAAACAGTTCAAACCGATTATTTATTATCACTTTGTTGAATATGTGAATTGTAGACATGTTAACAGTAACTTTATTTGCGAGTGCCAACACTGCTCTGCTCTTTCTTGATACAAATTTGTTTAACAAACAAGTACAGTTTATCTTGGCTGTAATAAGAAACCCACCCACGCCAATTTTGTTCTACTCCATGCACGCCGAATCAAGAGTTTCTGTAAAACTTTATAACGAGAGCTATTCAAAATCCGCTTCAAAACTCAATTCCTTTGCGAATAACTTTGTGGATTCTACCAACGATGCGAGCGTTCACCAACTACCTCTATCCGGTTCACTGATCTATGACGTTCTAACGTTAACAGTAACGATCACTCTACCGCATTGAGCTCTCATACGTGAATTTTTATAAAGAATAAATTAAGCGCCACAATTAACAGAATCTACTCACAAAATCACCTTTATCGCGTGTTTAGTCCTCTACTGAAAGTTAACAATTTTCTCAATAGTCACATGCCATTTATGAATTATGACTCTTAGTTCTTCTCGACTGTTAAAAGACTTTGATGATCGTTTAAAAGAACACTATAATCTTAAATTCAAGGACAGCCTAAAGCAATGATTGGGCATGCACAAAGTGAACGTGATGTGGTCCCGTCATCCAATATGGTCAAAATAATCGGAAAACCTGAAAACGAAACTATAGCACGGGTGAATGAGACTTCTGATTCTTTAAAAGAAACCGAAATTAACCAATCAGCAAAGCGCTACTGAATATTTAGTCATGATTTATGTATATTAATTTTATTTAAAGTTTCACGTTCTATTATGTAATTTTAACCTCTAAAATCTTCTCTTTCTTACGAGTCAGTACCGGTCAAATATTGGTATCTAGTGTTAATTGAGTCATAAAGCGAAATATTTTCTTAACCTATCTTTGGCCCAACATCTTTGACACACATTCAAATAAAATTGTCTTAAAAACACTCTCTTTGTGCATACTTGGGCAGACGTTGTCATTCGTGGCTAGAACTTTGGAGTAAAAGTCAAATCCTATTATTCAGTTAAACAAGAGGACCTCAGAAGTTGTATGATGGTGAATAGCTAGTTGAGTTTTATTTAAACTATCAGTTCAAACATTAGGAACGACTAGTACAAACAGCAATTAGACAGTTTTGTTTTTCGAATTTCGCGCAAAGCTACATGAGGGTTACCTGTGCTAGCCGTCCCTAACTTAGCAGTGTAAAACTAGAGGGTAGGCAGCTAGTCATCACTACCCACCGCCAATTCTTGAGCTATTCTTTCACTAACAAATAGTGGGATTGACTGTTACATTATAATGCTCCCATAGCTGAAAGGGCGAGCATGTTTAGTGCGATGGATATTGAAAACCTCGACCCTTAGAATACAGCAATCAGAGCTTCCAATATATGAAATTCGAAAAATTGCAAACTTTACACAGACACTTTTCTACAGTATTGTAAAAGTTTGATGTACTGCAATATATTATATTTTATCGACAATCTTGAAAGGAGTAAACTTGTAAGTTTTCTGTTCCATTTCTTTTAAAACTTGATAGTATACTATAACAAAAGAAACGAAATCCTACAAGTATCCACTGATAGAACTAAAACCGTATTGTAACGTATCCTACCTATTCGTTTATACACGTTTTACATGCCGCCCCCCAAGTGTCGCAGCAATAACTCTGAGGTCTTATAACACTAAAAACTGGGTTTCGATACCATTGATGAGTACAGCATAAACAGACCATTGTTTAGCTTTGTGGTTAAAAACAAACAAATAAACAGAACAAATAATCAAAAATGGGTTTAATTGCGTTCTTAATTTGAATGTGCAAACCACTAGCTCCAATTGTATTTCTATTTCATACGAAAGACCAAAACAGAATTAAAACACCGAATTATCTTTATTATAATTTTATCTACAAAAACAAATTGAAAACACCATTATTAAGTTTGTTTTTGCTTGTTTACGAGTAAAGTTATACTCGGTTATCTGATATAAAGTTTACCTGAGCAGGTCACATAACTGGGTTTTTAAGTGCCATGCTATCAATCCAGCCATTTGATGTCGAGACTCAAATCTGATTATTCTTCTAAGTAAGTAGTGGAAATTTGTTTATCTGTTTTTGAGCAAATTCATTCTGGAAAACAGAACCCCGAATTTTGAATAGAGGATTCACTGATGAGAAAGTTTTTTGTTTTTTTTAATATCGCGCATAGTTACATGAGGACTATCTGTGCTAGTCATCCCTAATTTAGCAGTGTAAGACTAAAGGGAAGGTAGCTTGTAATCACTACCCACCGCCAACTCATGGGCTACTCTTTTACCAACGAATAGTGGGATTGACCGTCACGTTATAACGCCTCCACAGCTGAAAGGGCGAGCACGTTTGGTGCGACAGGGATTCGAACCTGCAACCCTCAGATTACGAGTCCAACGCCTTAGCCCACCTGGCCATGGCAGGATCTGACGAGGAAACTCACCTGGTTTTACAGTTACTCTATTGTGAGAACTGCTGAATGCACGGTTTTTTACCCTGCGCAGTTCAATCTTCTCTGTGGTAATTCAAATGGATTTTCATACGAACGTACGTTGCCAAGACATAACGATTTTTTAAATTTAATCGTCACGTACGTACGAAAATGTTCCAATTTATGTAAAACACTCGTAAAGTTGTATTTCTTTTTCGTTTTGCTTAATTTTCATTCCACGATTGCTTTAGTGTAACAGTGGTTAACATAATATGCTTTCTCTAATATTTACGGGCATATAATCAAGTTTTTTGTTGTTTTTTTGCAACAAATATAGTTTATTATTAAATTTTTCGCTTAATGTCTATTTAAATTTAGCTCCTTCTATTGGTAGGTATTTTAGTCGGAGAATTTCGTATTCTCCGAATAGATACTGTTTGTTTCACCTTATTTTCGCCAAATTAAAGATGATAAAGTTTATAGAAATCCAAACGAATACATACCTTTAACATAATTAAATTTTTGCAGACGAATTTGCAACATTCTCATCAACACAAGTAAAATCGACAGTAAAACAACGCTATTTTATTAAAATACGAAAATGATATCTGTAGTAAATAGCTTAATAAAATACTCTTACATTTATGTGTTAGCTCAGTCTATCAGGTAATGGCCGAGTGGTTAGATTCTAGGGCTACGTGTCGAAAAGTTGGAAGTTCGAAACATGATACCGTTGAAGACACTCTGCAATTTGAGTGCACATTAAAAAGCTAATAGCTTGTTGCCTTTGACATTAGCAATAGCACAAACAGGGGAAAAATATTACCAAAATGTTAAGTCTCTCTGACCTGGCCTTTTAGCCCAAGTGTACATATGGTTGAAAAAATAATCCTTGATAAGTCAGCAATGACCAAAGGTTTCATTAATAATGATTTCTACACCACTGGATTGTATGTAGTAAATCGAAAATGTTTGGAAGATTCTTAAACTGATTGATTTAATAAAGAGATTTCTCTTCTTCTTTTCTATATTACGTGAATAAAACTTCCTCGAAATAAGTATTGACTATGCGTTGAAACGATATAAGTATTATTGTAATTAAAAACGAAATTTAAGGAGACGAAAATCCCTCCCTTTTCGTTTTTAGATACACCACAAAAAGAATCCATGAACAAGTTCTGTAGTCAGTGACCGGATTACGTAAATATTTGTTTGTTTGTCGTTACGCAAAAAGAAACAATGGGTTATCTGGGTTCAACCCACCACGAGTATCGAAACTCAGATTCTAGTGTTGTAAGTCCACAGTCATTGGGTTATCTGGGTTCAACCCACCC